>CAWUFW010000623.1:1690000-2890000 GCA_963921515.1 Calotriton arnoldi
TATGTGTGACACACGTCATATACATACTCCTGGGGCCCAAACATTGTTCCCACCCGCAGCATGGGTGTGTGCCAGATACCCCAGCCACATGTGGTGGATCAGCTCAGCAATTGGACCACAGATCAAAGTAACACGCTGTATACATGTCAGAATACAGGCATTGTGTAAGCAATGGACCCACCCATGATGCCCACCACAGAGTCAGGGAAACAGATGCTGTCTCCCACCTTGAGTCAAGCAAACTGCAAGGACACAGTCCTAAGTGACAGAATTCCCTGCATGTAAGGGCCACACATGGGTATCAGATGAGGAGTGGGCAGTGCACAATAGAGGGACATGGCTCCTGGACAACATGACTGCTGTACTGTGGCAGTTTAACCAGGCCCGAGGAGGGCACATAGCATGTTAGACAGAGTTCACAGTGCAGTCTTTGACTCACCCCCTCCTTGCTGCTCTCTGGCCTTCAGCTGCCCATCCAGGTCTGGAAAGACCACCGCCAGGATCCTGAGCATGTGGGGGTCAGGGTCCGTGTTCCGCCCTCCTGCGAGGAGGCGACAGCTTCAGCTGGACCCGTGCAATCCTCCGGGTCCAGCCCCGAAGGTCCTGCCACCTCTTTTGGCAGTTGCGGATCCGGCGCTTGTAGACCCCCACGGACCGGACAGCCCGGACGATGTCCTTCCAGATCTCCTGCTTCCGATGGGCAGAAGCCTGTCAGGATGACAAAGTGATAAGGCCATTACTACACATGCAACATATCCGTGCATGACACAGTTGCATATACATGTCGCAATCACAGGGGCACATGGTGTACACAGGCAGTGCACGGCTGCCCATGGACAGTTTTCCAGAAGTCACTACATGGTATCATTGCATGGGGAGTAAAACCCTGTTCAGAAGCACTGTCACTGCACCATACCTGTCCAGTGCAAGTCACTACACACTATGGGGGGTGACAACTACTCAGTGAGCCTGCTAGCCAGTGGTGTGCAGACTCTCAGCCTTGCTAGTCAGACAAAATGCACATTCAGAAAGGCAGTGCACAGGACACTCACCTGCTCCCCTGGTGTCCCATACAGCTTGCTGTACTGTGGAAGTAGGCTGTCCAGCAGGGCCTGGTTCTCTTCAAGGCTGAAGGCTGGGGCTCTCTCCACAGTACGTGCCATTGCAGGGTCCAGAGGGGCAGAGACAGCAGCAGTGCAGTGGCAGATGTCGTCTTGGAGCATGTAGTGCAGGCAAGTGGGCTCTCAGGGGAACAGCCAGCAATATATATGTGCTGGAGAGGCAGATACTGTCCCTTGTGTCCAAAGTGATAGGTCCAAGTCGTTTGCATCTTCTGAATCTGGCCAATCCATGGAATAGCAGCACCAAAACACGCCCACAGCATCCTTCAAATCTTCAACTTCATGACATACATGATTTTGCAACATTGTTGTGGGTGACCAACTGATTTTCCAGCAACCGACTCGCTCGAAATTCGAAAACGCGTCCGTTGCCAGGCAAGCCCATTGTCAATGGGTGCGCACCGATCGGTCCATTGCGGTACAACGCGCACAGGGGTACAACGCGTACCCGCACACATTGAAAGCAATGGGCCGGCCGGAGGCACCGATCGGTCCATTGCAGTTCAACGCGCACAGGGGTACAACGCGCACCCGCACACATTGAAAGCAATGGGCCGGCCGGAGGCACCGATCGGTCCATTGCAGTTCAACGCGCACAGGGGTACAACGCGTACCCGCACACATTGAAAGCAATGGGCCGGCCGGAGGCACCGATCGGTCCATTGCAGTTCAACGCGCACAGGGGTACAACGCTGCACTCGCACACATTGAAAGCAATGGGCCGGCCGGAGGCACCGATCGGTCCATTGCAGTTCAACGCGCACAGGGGTACAACGCGCACTCCGCACACATTGAAAGCAATGGTCCGGCCGGAGGCACCGATCGGTCCATTGCAGTTCAACGCGCACAGGGGTACAACGTGTACCCGCACACATTGAAAGCAATGGGCCGGCCGGAGGCACCGATCGGTCCATTGCAGTTCAACGCGCACAGGGGTACAACGCATACCCGCACACATTGAAAGCAATGGGCCGGCCGGAGGCACCGATCGGTCCATTGCAGTTCAACGCGCACAGGGGTACAACGCTGCACCCGCACACATTGAAAGCAATGGGCCGGCCGGAGGCACCGATCGGTCCATTGCAGTTCAACGCGCACAGGGGTACAACGCTGCACTCGCACACATTGAAAGCAATGGTCCGGCCGGAGGCACCGATCGGTCCATTACAGTTCAACGCGCACAGGGGTACAACGCGTACCCGCACACATTGAAAGCAATGGGCCGGCCGGAGGCACCGATCGGTCCATTGCAGTTCAACGCGCACAGGGGTACAACGCTGCACCCGCACACATTGAAAGCAATGGGCCGGCCGGAGGCACCGATCGGTCCATTGCAGTTCAACGCGCACAGGGGTACAACGCGTACCCGCACACATTGAAAGCAATGGGCCGGCCGGAGGCACCGATCGGTCCATTGCAGTTCAACGCGCACAGGGGTACAACGCGTACCCGCACACATTGAAAGCAATGGGCCGGCCGGAGGCACCGATCGGTCCATTGCAGTTCAACGCGCACAGGGGTACAACGCTGCACTCGCGACACATTGAAAGCAATGGTCCGGCCGGAGGCACCGATCGGTCCATTGCAGTTCAACGCGCACAGGGGTACAACGCGTACCCGCACACATTGAAAGCAATGGGCCGGCCGGAGGCACCGATCGGTCCATTGCAGTTCAACGTGCACAGGGGTACAACGCTGCACCCGCACACATTGAAAGCAATGGGCCGGCCGGAGGCACCGATCGGTCCATTGCAGTTCAACGCGCACAGGGGTACAACGCGCACCCGCACACATTGAAAGCAATGGGCCGGCCGGAGGCACCGATCGGTCCATTGCAGTTCAACGCGCACAGGGGTACAACGCGTACCCGCACACATTGAAAGCAATGGTCCGGCCGGAGGCACCGATCGGTCCATTGCAGTTCAACGCGCACAGGGGTACAACGCGTACCCGCACACATTGAAAGCAATGGGCCGGCCGGAGGCACCGATCGGTCCATTGCAGTTCAACGTGCACAGGGGTACAACGCGTACCCGCACACATTGAATGCAATGGGCCGGCTGGAGGCACCGATCGGTCCATTGCAGTTCAACGTGCACAGGGGTACAACGCGTACCCGCACACATTGAATGCAATGGGCCGGCTGGAGGCACCGATCGGTCCATTGCAGTTCAACGCGCACAGGGGTACAACGCGTACCCGCACATTGAATGCAATGGGCCGGCCGGAGGCACCGATCGGTCCATTGCAGTACAACGCATCACTGTACATGTGACTGGCATATGTCAGCATGCCTGTCTCAGATGGACATATGCCAGCCACAGATAGCTCCCAGGGAGTGAGGGGCACACCTACATCACGACAGCCTGTCCAAACCTTATCATAAGGCATGTAAGGCTGCATTTCCTATTGTGTGTATGTTGGTGTACATGTTGTCCTGTGGGTGTCACCTGTGGGCAGCCACCCCCAGGCTGTGCACGTGTTCATGGGGACAGGATCCTGGGTGTTACGTGTACGTGACCACTGTGATGTGCAACTGTTCATATCTGTGCATGTGCCATGGTCACATTTCACAGTGGTGTTTGTGTATGTCATGTCACATACCCCGTGAGTCCCATGTGGGACGGTATGTTTGAGCCAGGGTGTCCCAGTGGCACAATAGTGATGGACCTCCACAGTCTTTGTGCATGTAGTGTTTACAATGTCTCTGATTTCATGTGCACAATGGGAGACAGTCTCCACATCCACGTTGTGTGTGCATGGACTCTGATGTTGTGCGTGTGTGTCACAGACGTCCATGTCTGTCCTGCCGTGGCAAGTGGGGCCACTACCTGTGGGGGTCATGTTTGTTTTGCTGTGGTGTACACATGATACTCCATGTGATGCCAGTGTCCATGTGGCATTACAGGGTCCCTGGGAATGTACCTGTCGTTGAGCTGTGGTGCCTGGGGCACATCTGTCCTCACATGTCAATGTGGGGGTGAATGTGACACGGCAGCAGGAGATGGGAACTGTGACACGGCATCATGATATCCAATGGGCCAACCTGGGACAAATTGATGCCACCTGTAGGACCGTGTTGACAGATGTTGGCCATGTATGTACCATACATGTCCTTCCGGTACTGCACACTTCATGTAGTTGTGCCTCATAATGATGTATGTTGGGATCTTGAGTGTGTTCAATGCCGCATATGTGGGGTGACTGACAATCTTGCTTACTTCTCCTCTGCACTGCAGGGCTCCTGCTGTCCATCGGCCATTCCCAGACCTGGCAACGATGGTGGAACGGGACAGCATCCGACGGTACCGCTTCACCAGGCAGCTGATTGAGGATTTGGCAGTGCAGTTGTCCCCACATTTGCAGCCTGGCCGGCCGTATCCTACAGCGCTGACCCCCAAGGTGAAGGTGATGGCAGCCCTACACTTCTTTGCCACCGGTACCTTCCAACATACTGTGGCGACTGCTGGTGGGATGTCACAGACCATGTTCAGCCGTGTGCTCCGCGATGTTTTGGCGGCAATGTTGCTCTTCCTGAACCGGTACATCTATTTCCCTAGACTGCGACGACTCACTGACGTGAAGAGTGACTTTTATGCCCTGGGGAGGATGCCGCATGTAATTGGCTCCATTGATGGGACACATGTGGCTTTGGTACCACCACAGGCCCAGGAGCAGGCCTACAGGAACCGCAAGCACTACCACTCGGTCAATGCACTGGTGGTGTGTCTTGCAGACATGACCATCACACACGTGTGTGCCCGTTTCCCTGGTTCAGCACACGATGCCTTTGTGATGAGGAGTAGTCGCATCCCCAGGATGATGGCACAGATGCAGAACCAGCGTGCCTGGCTTGTCGGTGTGTACTGACTTTGTGCCATTGTGTGTGATCTGATCTGTAGTATTCCGCCCACTTTTCCAAGTCAGCTAATGTGCACTTGTCTGGCCGTAGGTGACTCGGGATACCCCAACATGCCGTGGTTGCTGACACCCCTCAGGAACCCTATGACACCTGCCCAGATGCGCTACAATGAGGCACATGGTCGGACCAGGAGAGTGATTGAGCGGACCTTTGGTCTCCTGAAGAGCCGCTTCCGCTGCCTGGACAAGACCGGAGGGTCCCTCCCATATGCCCCTGCGAAAGTGTGCAAGATTATCATCGTCTGCTGCATGCTCCACAACCTGGCAGTGCGGAAGGAGTTGCCTCTCATCCAGGATGACAATGACCAACATCCGCCACCTGTGGAGGATCCTGGCCTGGACCACGATGCCAGTGACGGATGATGGTGATGGTGATGTCCGCACACAGCTCATCACCAACTTCTTTAGCTGAATGTGAGTATCCTGAGGTGTCATGTCAATGATGTGAGTTGGCATGATGTGTGGGTGGTGCTCTGGTGCTGTTGGAGTGTGTCCATGGGCTACTTGACTGGATGTGTGTTGCGATGTGTGGTGACAGGTGGGCTGTACTCCCCAACAGTGTTGACATGCTAACTTGGTTCTGGGTGGGTATCTTGTAACATGTATTGTGCATGAGTTTTGCTGTTCTGTCCTGTACTCCATTGCTTTTGACTGTGTGTCATTTCTGTCCTTCACAGGGTACTTTCAGATTCGTTTGGTCAACTGTGTCCACCGACGACGTGATTGCACATGCAGGCTGGTAGCTGTTGTGTCCCTACAGGTGATGTGCGCCACACCCATGGACTTCCTTCCGTCTACAGTTGTTGACTGTGTGCCCGCTACCAGGTGGGGTTACCTTGCATCTGTAGTGGTTACGGCATGTTGCAACTGTGTAATAAACCTGTGCTTCACTTTGTGATGTGCGTTGTCTGTGGTCACACATTTGACTGCCATTTGCTTACTGCACCTGTGGGCTACTTGACTACAACTGGGAATGGGTGTGGTGTCTGTGCATTGCACCGTCTTCCCTGGCAACATCAGTGTAGGCAATGAGTCAGATGGCCTAGGTGTGTATGTGTCGTGTAGCCCTGGTGGTGTGTCTCCCTCATGTGTGTCACGTTGCCTGTACTCACATGCCTGTGTTGTCCTTGCTGTTGCAGTTCGCATACACAGTGTAATTTTGCAGTTCATCATCCCCATAACAGCACCCACGTTGGAATCACGACAGAGGCAAGTATGGTGTATTAGTGTGTTTATTGTGATACATTTGTGTTAATAGTGCATAGGATGGGTTGTGCTGTACATGAATCTTGCAATCCCAAGTTCCTAGGTGAATTGAAAGTCCGGGTAGACAGGATCCCCAGTATCGGGGCCACAGTTGTCTGACACATTGGTCCAACTTGTACTCCCCATGCAATGTGTGGGAGTAGTGTTGCCGTCAACAGGGTGAACAGTCTGTGCACAAAGGCGAACATCCAGAACAGGTTCAGGCTTCCTGGGAGTTGCGCTTGGCCATCGGCCTCTCACTTTTCCCTCCTCGGACGACCCCTCTTCTTGGGGGGCCCTCAAGTGCAGGCTGCTGCGGTGCAGGGGACTCTCCACCAGAGTCCTCCTCCCTCCCTGTTGCAGTTGCAGTTTGTTCGGCACCAGATGTTGTTGGCACACAGGGAGGTGTGGACTGGTTGCTGTTCATCTGGCGGAGGCATTGTAAAATGTCCCTGTGCACCGCCGTCATCTCATGCAGTGCATCCCACTTGGACTCCACGCGGGACATGTGTGAGTCCACACGGGACATGTGTGACTCCACGTGGGACATGTGGGAGTCCAAGCGGGCATGATGGGCAGCCTGCTGCTGTTTAATGTCTCTGAGGAGCCCCACTACCTGGCTGAGCTCTCCGGTGCTGGACTGGTACGCATCAGCTATGCGTACCAGTTGTGGGTCGTCATGCACACCAGCAACGTCTGCAAGCAGCGACCTCTGTCTCCCACCCTCCCACCACCCCTGCTGACATGTGCAGTGTGTGCAGTGGCACGCACAGATAACCCTGGTCCACCTTGGGGGTTGGTGGTGGTGGTGGTGTCCATGGCCCCAGGTTGGTCCAGGGTCACTGTGCTGGTGTTGCTCCTTATTCTGTCCATGTCGGCAGGGATGGTATTCGTGGTGACAGTCGTTGTAGGGGTGGGTGCAGGGGGTGCAGCTGGTGGTCCTGCTGGTGCTGCAGCTGGTGGTCCTGCTGGTGCTGCATGTTGACTTGCACCGGATGTGCCAGGTTGTTCTTCATCGTCCGAGGAGGACAGAGGCTGTACGACGCCAGTGAGCTCGGCATCCTCTTGAGCCTGGGACTGGGACTCCTCAGCGTCTGCTGCTGTGTCCCCATCATCACCTGTTTTTGGGAGACACAAACAATGTATGTCATGTTTCTGCAGGCATCAATGGTTGACACACATGACAGTTGTGACTGTGCCTCTGGGTGCGGGCCTGTACATTGCATTGTCCTAAGTCGTCACAGTCAGGGGTTGATATTGGTGTGGCACATTGTCCTGCATTATTTGGGCATTTCTATGTATTTTCTGGGGTGTGAACATGGTCTGCATTACTTGTGTTTGGTTGACAGCCGGACCTCCTTCCCACCCACCCAGCCAGTCAGTTATCCCACCATGGAACGTGCTTGCGTTGCAGGGAGTGTAAGTTGTCTCTCAGGATGTCAGTCAGTGGTGTCCTGCTGTTTGTTGGTGCACAGTTGGCAGCAGGGCCTTGTGCTCCCCACAGCAGTAGCCAGTGTCAGCCATCTTGTGAGTCCTTCTCCACTCCCTGTGATGTGAGCATGGTTCAGGGTGGTGTTGATGGGCCAGTTGTGAGGCTGAGCAATGTCTGTGACTACGACTCCCATCATGCTATTGCCTCCACCCCCTTCCCAGCATGCCCATGCTTCCTTCCTTTTGACTCTGCTTCCCTGTGGGGTGGGCTGGCTGTGCTGACAGGATGGCTGGGAGTGTTGTCCTGGCAGTTGTTTGGCTAAGAGTCCCAAGAGTGTCCCTGTGCTTCACACAACATAACCCAGGGTGGTGGTGCTTTGTGGGATCTTGTGTTAGGATGGAGGGCATTGCATTCTACCAGGTGGGTACTGTGGAGTTTGTGTTGGGGGGTGTGAGGGGAGGTGCTGGTGACTATAGTCAGTGCTGCAAGTCCCCCTTCCCACCCAGCCAGCCAGATATCCCACCATGGAACGTGCTTGCATTGCAGGGAGTGTAAGTTGTCTCTCAGGATGTCAGTCAGTGGTGTCCTGCTGTTTGTTGATGCACAGTTGGCAGCAGGGCCTTGTGCTCCCCACAGCAGTAGCCAGTGTCAGCCATCTTGTGAGTCCTTCTCCACTCCCTGTGATGTGCGCATGGTTCATTTTGGTGTTGATGGGACAGTTTTGGGGCGGGCAATATGTGTGACTGCGACTCCCATGATGCTATTGGCTACACTGACTTGGCCAGCATACACAGAATTCCTTCCTTTGAGTGGTCTTCACTGTGTGTTGGTGTTGTTGTGGTGGCTACATGTGTGGATGTGTTTGTTAGTTCTATTTGTGCCACTGCCTAGCTGTAGTTGTGGTTGTGTTTGTACATGTGTTGGCACAGTTGGATGTGACTTTTTTGATGGCATGTGTTGTGTTTATCTGACTGACATACACATTTTGGGATGATTCTGTTCTAGTTGCTGTGTAATTGCTATGAGTGCATGGTTTGACTCTCCCTTGACAGTGATGTGTGTGTTTTGTGGCAGTTTATTGTGTACATTTGTTGTGTACTCACCAGGCTCTGGGATGTCCTCTAGTCCATATACGCTCACTGGCGGAAGGATGGCCCGCACCTTCTCCTCCCAGGGCCTGAGGTATATTGGCTTGGCAGGAGGGCCACTGCCGGTGTGTTGGCTGTTGATGTAGTCTTTCTTCAGCATGTCCCGTACCCTCCTGCGCACGTCATACCACCTGTTCTGGATGTCCGTCTTTGTGCGCCGACATGGTGATTGGGCGTTCACCCTGTTGATGATCCTCTCCCACATCTTGGTTTTCTGCGACATGGGGGTCTGTTGGACCAGAGTGCCAAACAGCTGTGGCTCCACCCTGAGGATCTCGTCTACCATGACTTCCAATTCACTATCTAGGAACTTGGGATTCTTCTTGGGGGGCATGGTGATGGGTGGTGATGGTGGGTGATGTGTGTGTTGGTGTGCAGGTGAGGGTGTGTGAGTGTGTGTTTTGCTGGGTATATGTGAGGTAGGTATTTGTTGGTGTGCTGATGGTGTGTGGCTTGTGTGAGGGATGAGCTGTGGGTGTGTGGTTGCTTTCTCTTGGGTGCTGGCAGTGGAATGGCATTTGCAAAGGCTCATGGTAGTGATTTGTGTCCTTTATATAGGTGGAGTTGTGGGTGTGTCCTTGTTCTCTGTCCCCACCCCCCAGTATTTATTGGCTTGGTAATAGCATGTTTGGCCTTTTTTGGGTGATTTTTCCTTTGTGCTGTTTGTGTATGTTGGAAACGTTCTTGTGACCGAGTCGGACCCTGCATTGGTCTCGTACGGTGTTTTCCGTTTCGTTCACGCTGTGTTTGTGCAGTTTTCTATGCTGCGTACGCGTCGGTCGCGGTGTATTGTGTTGCTTCGGCTCGGTTTTGTATGTGTGTCGGTCGTACGGCTTGTCCTCCGTCCGACTCGCTCGTGGTTTTCGCGCCTTGCATCGTACTTAGCGGTTTGGAGTTAGCGTGTACGTTTCGGTCGGATTTGTTCCGGGTGCGTGTCGGTCGGTTGGATTCGCGTGTTTTTCCGGCCGGATTGCTGTTTTCCGTGCGGCTCGGTCGGTCGACTTGGTTTCGTTACGTGTCGGTCGGATTTTTCGCGCCTTGCATCGTACTTGGCGTGTCGGGCGCCACGGGTACGTGTCGGTCGGTATTTTTTCCGGATCCGAGTCGGTCGGTGCTTTTTCCGGCCCGAATCGGAATCGACCCCATAGTGTACATATGAGTCTCTAATCCTAAAGTGAATAAACTTCAAAACTGATGTCAAGTGAAACACTATACATTAATTTTGTTGGTACACACAGAGTACATGTGCTAAGTGCACGTATATTGCGTATTTGTGACATGTAAGGGTGGAGCCAAAATTGGGCTGCTCCAATCCCCGCTTTGATGGGATCCATTGATATCCTTTCTAAAGTTAACCTCTGATGGTGAATCAAGCCATCACATCAAGATAAGTATCTCTTATCAGATGGGCAAATCACAATCTAGTTGTTTTCATCATCTTTCTTCTGGATTCCTCCAAAAATGTAATGTCATCATAGTATTTGCATTGTCTATTTTCTAGTTCTATGTCTTCTCTCTTTTCCTTCACCCCCCTCTTCACTAGTGCACGTTTGTAACCTTTATGAATCACAAACAGGGTTAATCTACAGAGAGCAATTATCACTAAGGGTCTCAAAAATGCTTCCAACAGTTCCACTCCCTAAGTTTCCAAACCATCTGCATACAGCAGAAAATCCATTCCCTATTGCTTCCCATGCACCAGTTGCTTCTTACCCTTTCAAATCTATCTTCAAGTCAGCAATGTTCTTAATATATCTCTTCAAGTCCTTACTCTTGTCAGGAATGTTAGTACAGCATTGCTGAACTTTTATCATCCAACAGACTCCACCCTCCTTTGCAAGAAGAACGTCTAAAGCAACATCTCAGTATCTACAACTAGAAATCCTTGAGCCATACTAGTGGACAAATTATCATCTACAGTGGAATGTTTTATAATCTTATGCGAATTCAGTATCACTCCTACAGATGGTATAATGGCACCAAAGATGTCTCCTACAATTTTACTAGCACTGGCACCTCTCTTTGTTCTCACATGTTCTTCCCCGGTTGGGTCATCAAGATGTCCCACATGATAGATGTTTGGAAAAACTATCCCCATGTAACATGTTCCATACCATCTCCTGGGTAACCTATATTAAGCATTCTTCCCACAAATATAGTAGACTCTTGGAATAACATCTAAATATAATCCCCAATACCCACAGGTTTCAAAGGTGTGGTCACATTCACTCCTACCTACAAAATAAGTATATAAATGAGGTTTTCTAGTATATACACACAGTTTCCCATGATGTTGCCAATCTAATGCTAATGCGCTACAAGTCAAATTGTGTCTATGGGCATAAGCAGTATCTAATGTTATGGTGGGTTTAAAGAAATGTCCAACTATATCCAGTGTTCTAGCATCAAGTTGACGACTCAAATATTTCAGCAAGGGAATTTCTGAAAATACTAAGGGCTTGATTTAGATCTCAGCGGATTGGTTACTCCGTCACACTGGTGACGGATATCCCATCTGCCAAAATATATAGCCCATTATATCCTATGGGATTTATATTTCAGCAGACGGGTTATCCATCACCGTTGTGACGGAGTAACCCATCCGCCGAAATCTAAATCAGGCCCTGAGTCATCATTCGAATAATAATATTGGAAATGTCTTGTTCCATAGAAAAGACTCATCAAAAAATTACAAGACAAACCATAAGTCAGGGGAATATGATGATATGTAATACCCTCTGCTGTAGAGGCAGGCAATTGCATGCATACATAGCAGTCCCTATCATCCATAGTGTCAACATATTCATAAAGCAATTTGGAATAAACATTAAATGTATAGTCTCCTCTAGATATATCTACAAGTAAGTCTTTCTCTTCTATTGCAGGCAGACTACTGTCAGGAGGAAGTGGTATTTGAGGGGCACTTGTAGACCTAAACTCCTCTACTTGGGAAGGAGTGGGTAAGCTCAACATTACAAGCGAAGCAAATAATACCAATGTCACAACAACAAATACTCCCGCACATAAGCATCTACGTCTACCAGTATTAGTACTAGCGCCATGATTTCTCTAAGGCCAGACCATTTGGGTGGGAGATAGCAACAGAGTTCTCTTTGTCACTTTCCACCTGTGCAAACAGCAAAACAAAGTTCAAATGCCTTTTCTGCAAAATATCTACAAAAGATCTTCGTGAGACTCCCTTAGCCCTATTCCATGTTCTTCTAAATGAAATCTTTACGCTCCTTCAGGAGGCTCGGGCCTCAGTACTCTTCTTAGTAGTTTGGGCAAAATCTATTAAGTTCCTTCTAATAAATGCACAGTTTGAATCCACTAATGATCACACCAAGATAAATTGACTCAGTTTAGTGGCAATGTGATTTCAAAGCTCAGTTCAGCCACAAAGTTCAGTTCAAGGAGGCTCAGTTGAATGTGAATTGTTATAGCAAAATGTCCAAAATTCTCTCTCCCCATCATTGGCAGCTAGATATGTCCATTCAGGTGATGAGTACCTTCGACAGGGTATTCTAGCTCTCTTTGATCTCCTTATTGCTGGCCCTTCTTCATTATTATCACTTAGGCCAGATCCTTCAGTATCTTCTGGGATAGTGTATGGCGCACGCACTTCAGGCAAACTGTGTCTCCCTCTCTCCTGTCTTCTTGGTCACTGGTCTCCAAGCACAATTCACGTTACTGTTGCACTAGGCCCTTCGCCAGGGTCTGAATCTGGCACAGTAAACACTACAGGATGAGTCCCTCCAGTACAGACTTTAACTGTTGATTCTCTCAGATCCCCCTCAGGCCGAACATGTGCTGTGTCAGCTTCTGGCTGGGCCCCAACAGCTTGATTTACCTGCTCCCTTTGTCTCACTGTAACCACCGGCACTTCAGGAAGAGGTACTGTTATTTCATCAAGGGGACAAGGGAGTCTGCGAGTATGGGTGGTGTGTGCCCAGATGGGGAGAACTCCACACTTCACAGATGTTGTAATGACCAGGATAACTTGGTAAGGACCTTGCCACCACGGTTCCAAGCACGACTTGCACACATGCTTTCTCACCATAACCAAGTCACCAGGACTGAGGTTATAGAACTGCTCCTGTTGAGGCGGGGCTGTAGCCTCTCCAACCTGATGGGACACAGAATGCACCACATCAGCCAATCCTTTTCAGTAATCAAGAATACTGTCATCTGTAATGTTCACAAGCACATTTGCAAGCACAGCTGGCAGTCTCATTGCTCTGCCCATGATTATCACATGGGGAGACAATCCTGTCCTCCTATCCGGAGTACTGCATAGGCTCATCAACAAAAGAGGCAAAGCATCAGGCCACTTTAAATATGTCGAGGCACACACTTTAGCCAACCTGGATTTCAAAGTCTGATTGACCTGTTCCACAATACCGGAAGCCTCCGGTCGATAACTGCAATGTAGCCTCTGTTCAACTTCTAATGCTGCACACAACATCTTCAGGACCTCATTATTAAAATGAGTTGCTCGGTCCGACTCCAGAGAAGTCAGGAACCCGAATCATGGCATTAACTCCCTCAACAACATCTTAACCACTGTGAGACTATCACTTCTCCTGGTCGGGTAAGCTTCAACCCAATGCGAGAAGATGCACGCCAAGACATATCTCAGCCCATTACACACAGGCATCTTGATAGAGTCCAGTTGCAACCTGTTGAAGGGACCACCTGATCTCCCCATGTGACTCAGTGTTACTGCCGTTCTCCTGCCTACATTCTGCTGCTGACACACAACACACCTGTGACACAACCCTTCAGTTATCAGTGTGAACCTGAGGTTAAACCAGGTCTGCCTGAATAAATGTTTCATGAGGTGTCTACCTACATGTGCAGGTCCATGATAATGTCTCGCCATTGGAGGCAACAAGCTATCTGGAAACACAGGTCTTCCATCCCCTGAAACCCAAATGCCATCCTCATCTCTTTTAACTTTTTCCTCAGCTGTGGTTAACAACAGATTGTAATTGGTCTCATCTGTTCCTTTGTTTTGGTATTCTCCATTGAAAGTACAAGCATTTAAGGCACAATATCTGTCAGTTTCACCTGCATACCTTTTGCCCACTGTTACATAATCAGTTCCGTTGCGGTGTGCGGAACACTTCAGGACCACAATCTGGGCAGGTAGCTGTAATGCCTTCAACAAATTATGCTCACTTTCCCCATTGTGGACTGGTGACCCCGAAGAGGTCATGAATCCACGCTGTGACCACAACTGTACGAAGTTGTGAACAACACCAAAGCCATACTGACTATCAGTGAAAATGTTCACTCTCAGCTGGTTTGAAACACAGCATGCTCTAGTAAGAGCAATCAATTTGGCCACTTGAGCAGAAAATGCTCCTTGAAGCCAGGAGGCTTTGATCACACCTGAGACAGTACAAACTGCATAGGCAGCTCTCAGGCTTCCCTCATGGTCTGGTAAACAGGAGCCATCAACAAACATCACATAATCTGATGCAGGCAGTGGCACATCTTGTATGTCAGGTCTAGGCTTGGTGCATAGTTCAGTAAAATCAAGACAGTCTTGCTCAACTTCACCTTCAATAACATAATTTCCAGGTACCGGTAAAAGGGTGGCAGGATTGAGGGTGGTACATCGCTTTAGTGTTATATTTTCGGCCGCAGGTATGACATGTTCATACTTAGTCAGGCAGCTGTTGGTGAGGTACTTCATCCTGCTGCGAGTTAACAGTACCTCTACAAAAACAGTCAGAGGATGACCCATAACAATACTTTCACACTGTTAATTGCTGACAACTGTGGAAGACACACCTTTAAGACAACTTCGCAATGCAGCAGCTACTGAGTCAAGCGTAGCTGAAAAGTAAGGAACAGGTCTGCAAGCATTCCCTTGCATCTGGGTTAGCACTGAGAGAGCTCAGTCATCCCTCTCATTGCAAAACAAAGTAAAACATTTATTGTAATCCGGCATTCCCAGTGCTGGGGCACGACAAAGACTCTCTCTCAGCTCTGAGAAGGCACGCATACAGATGCCATCCCATGTTACCAGATCTGATGCATCTCTGTGTGTCAATCTCTGTAAAGGCTTAGCCAGTAGGGAAAAGTTGGGAATCCACTGTTGGCAGTAGCCCACCATTCCCAAGAACATCTTGACTTCTTCCTGGGTAGTCGGCGGATTCATTCTCAGAATTGCAGAGATTCTCTCTTGTGACACCTTCCTCGCTCCCTTCTCAATGTGATGTTCGAGGTACAGGACTTCTCTCTTACAGTACTGCAGTTTGGTCGGGGACACTTTATGTCCATTCTCAGCTAAGTGATTCAACAGAGCAATTGTATCTTGTCTTCAAGCCTCCTGTGTATTTGACGCCACCAATAGGTTGTTAATGTACTGGACCTGGACTGAGTGATAGCGCATCATTAGAGACTCCAGATTTTTTTCAAGTATCTGGTTGAAAATGGATGGAGTTGCCGTATACCATTGCTGGACTCGGCACCATGCCAAAATACGGTTGCTGAACCGAAATGCGAAGAGGAACTGGCTGTCCTCATGGAACGGTATGGAGAAGAAGACTTGGCACAAATCGATAACAGAAAACCACTCAGCCTCACATGGAATCTGAAATAAGATCACAGCTGGATTCTGTACCACAGGACAACAAGGAACTACAATGGTATTGATCTTTCTCAGGTGCTGCACTATATGAAATTTGCCATTGGGCTTCTGCAAACCCATAATGGGTGAGTTACCTGGACTCCCCATAATCTCCATCAAAATGCCTTGCTGAATAATTGAGTCAATCACAGGAGTAATCCCAGCAATGGTTTCAGAGGTCAGATTATATTGTGAGATTCTTGGATACTCAGCATTAGGTTTCACTCTTATACAGACTGGTTCAACACCTTTAATGACACCTATGTCTTCTCCTGAAAAAATCCATACTTCAGGTAACACTGTGTCTCTCAGCTCTTGGGGCAAATCATCTTTTGTCAACGTGAGGTACAATTGCATCTCTGATTTCTGACTGACAAGTTTAAAAACAATGTCTTCATCATGAATTTGAAATTCAGTGCCATTTGGGGTACAGTAAATGGAACAATTCAGCTTGCACAAAAGGTCTTGTCCAAGCAGATTTATAGGACTCTAATTGCACATCACAATTAGTATACATCTTGTCAAAGGACCCTATTTTGACAGGTACTGCTTCTGAGACGGGGCTAGTTAATTGTTTATTTGCAGCTCCTATAACTTGGATTCGTTTTCCTGAGAGGGGTAGGTTGGAAACCTCTGCTTTTCTCACAGTAGAGTGGGTAGCACTAGTATCGATCAAGAATCATATCGGGTGGCCATTCACCTCAACTTCCACAAATGGACTACTCTGGTCTACCTCTAAGGTTGCGCCAAGCACGCAATCCTCCTCGCCTCTCAAGCACCGCCATTGCGACAGGTCTGAACTGTAATCCTCATCAGGTTGTATCATAGAGTACTGCTGAAATGTACCCTGATTCACAAAAGGGTTGGTGTTTACATTAGGAACCTGTTTTGGGTTAAATGTGTGAGCATTTGCATTTAGTTGTGGCATTTGGGCTTGTGGAACCTGTATTACCTGAGCTTGGGGCACGTTGAAATGTTGTACTCTCTGCCTCTATACTTGCTGTGTCTGAACCGTATTATTAGCTTGAGATTGCACAAATCCACCACTCTAAACCTAATTCCCATTTGCAATGCTAACTGCATTGAGATGACATTCCCGCCTTCAATGCCCCAACTTGCCGCAAACGTGGCAAGGGTTCGTTTTCTTCAAAGTAGGCACATCAATCCCTGTACTCGAATCAATCAGGACACCATGACCTATACCCTGTGGTTGAAATCCATTTCCATCTTGCATCACAAGAACTCCCTGTCGATACACTCCCTGCGTGAGACCAGCATTTCCAACAAACTGTTGATTCTGACCTCGCAGTGCAGCTTTAATTTGTGCCACCATCAACTTCTCGTTCAATTTCTTATGTTTCATTTCCAATTCATTACTACAATATTTTGTGTATCTCAATATTTCATCAATTGACTTACTCTGCCAACAAATTAAATACTGCTGCATCATCATGCTAATCTCAGATTTCAATCCATGCACAAACCTGTACACAAAATGTTCCATATCTTTAGTCTAAATTGTCTCTGTCCCACTATACTGCTTAAATGCCTGCAACAGTCTCTCATAATAGGCATTTATTGATTCCTTGGACTCTTGAGTTGTTCTGTCAATCTTGACCCAATCAATGTCTTTAGGAGATATTTTTGATTTAAAAAATGTAATCACCTGATGATACTTTTTCATCACGACTAGTGACAGAGCCTTTGATATGGCATGTCTCATAGTCTCCTTCTCAGGCCACTCCACAGCAATTTTGCATTAAACCCACAAGTCACCTGGAACCACAATTTTCAAATTGGGAATTCAAATATATCCATAGAACCTATGATATCTTTACAAACGCGTTAGCCTGTCTGTACCATTCCACTGGGTTTCCTCTAAATTTCAGAAAATCATTTGTGAATGACGCAAGATCACTTCTTCTCCAAGGTATGTGAACATAACCCCCACCCAGGTACTTCTTTCATTGGAAGCATGTGTATGTCCTCATCCTCTTCCTCTGTTTCCTCTGGTGTTATTTCTGACCTTACTTTCCTGGATTCCTTTTTCTTTGCCCATCTACCTTCCCATCTATCCAGCGCACTCCACTTTCGGACATAGGCAATTAATTTGTCGATCTGTAATTTCATTCCTGAAGGTCTCATATTAGTGAGAGCCCAGTCCTTAAAGACTAAACGGTAACTTCTCTGTAAGGCTTTGGCTTTCTGTAAGTCAATATTGTATTTGTAAGCCAATTCAGACAACCTTCATGAGCCTGTTCAGCAAGTCTAGTAACATCTTTCCACTTGAACAATAGCTCATCATCCCGATAGGCATTTAATTGGGACACGTCAAAATTTCCAAGCATCATTTTGTCTAATTCCAGTTTCAGCTTCGCCACATCTACCGTCTTCTCCCTCACTGGGGTTTGAGTATTCCTTCCACTTAGTCTGGAATTCCCATTACCAGTTGGGGTGTCTATACCTTTGAAGCAATCATCGAGTTCTCAGGCAGTAAGACCAGGTTGTTCTACCAGAGTATTAAGAATTATCTCTCCGCTAAAGGAACCACGATTTGCATTAGGTGGTGAGTTCAAAAGAGACAGCATACGGGCCACACGTGTGCACATTCAACCACAAATTAACGGAAAATGTCCCAGAGGTTCATTTTGTCCTTTGTCTTATTGACTATTTGTTTATTATTATATATTTGTCATCATACAATACATGTGAGCTGATGTTTTAGAAATGTTGATTACTTCGTTTTAGCCCCCTAGACCTTCTGTTAGAATTATGAGCATGATGCCCACTTGGATGACTTTACTTTGAGGATTCATGTTTGGGACGCCTTACCTTTCCCCACTTGGGCTTTGGTTTGTGACATCACACAATGCATGACAACTAATGATTTAATCCTATGGTTATTTTACCTTTTGTTCTTTATATATTAGTATGAATTTGCAGCCCATTTGGGCAGTATCATCATGACGTAATATTTAACATGCCTTTTTCAGTGCCTACTTGGACTGTGATCTGTTGTGGCATAACAGTATGATGTCCAAACACTCATTGACATTAATTGTCCGGTTCAGATACCCCATTTTGCTTTGAAAAATGTTTTCCCATCCTGGGTTCATGGGCCCTATTATTGGGCTTTTAGAGGCGTGATCGACTAAATAGGGGCACAATGTTACTGCCCACTGGGGCTGGACGTTTGTTTAATGCAATGCACATTCAGTATGTAAAACCCAATATGTGGCAATTCATATATAATGATATCAGGGATCCCTTAATTTTGGCTCAGATATGGCTACTGTTATAAAACCATGATTTGGTTGTCTCCAAACATTAATTGCCCTGATCCATATGACTGTGTCACTACAACCGTTTGATTAATGCCTCTTTTGAGGGTAATCTGACATTCAAAGATGACCCCCGCAGTCGCAATCATTGTATTGTCCTTTGTTTGTATTTATGTACCAATGATTCTATTTATGTCTGTGTTCACTTTCTGCTTTTCACTTGTGATCAAGACACTTTGGTGTTGAAACGTGTTGAGTGTGCTGCTCAATAAACCTTAAAAGCAATTACCTGCTGGGAGTGCGTGTGTATTTACTCCTGGAGTTTGTTGATTTGGAGATATATATATATATATATATATATATATATATACTCTGCTATCGAGCCTTGCTCACGGGAAAATGTAAACTTGCTTTCAGAAATGACCATGTATTTAAAGGACACCATAATTGAGTGATTCATACATAGCAGAGTTGAAACGCGTTGGGACAGACAATTTTTGCTGGCAACCGAAGGACTAATTTTGTTTAATAAAGTGCTTTAATTCCACGGAATCAGGCTTCAATGGCTTTTTCTTCGCAAGAGAAAGGTGTGTGTTTGGATTTAAGGCAGGAAGTTCTGTGCCTGCCACATTGAAGCCGCCCTGCTAGAGTATGAGGCCTCTTTCACGGAGCAATTTTGGGAGGTGATCAATATATATATATATATGTGTATATATATATATTCTGCATTTTTACTACTTAGTGTGTAAACACTAGAGCATTAAGCAAAAATCGTTCATTACTATTGCACCTATGTTCACTAAATGCTTTGAATCATATTTTGTGACACTGTGACTATTGTGAGTGAAAGCAACTTGCTTGCCCCCTGAATGGATTATTGATATTCTTAATGGTTTTCGTCCTAATCAAGACCTTCACAAAACACTTGTATGTTATTCTTCACAGACAGAGCTGAATCATGGGTCATAGCAAGTCTATTACTCAAGTCCCTTAACACACTCAGTTGCTAGAATCAGCCTTTGACTTGCAGTTGGTCCTCTAGTCTAGGAACATTTAATCTACTTGTGCAAATTTTTGTAGAGGTCAATACTTTCAAATCTAGGCAACATTGTTCATGTATTGTGTCAACATAGCGACATTGTGTTTGTGTAGAAATATTTGGAAATAGGTAGTCAACATAGTGACATTGTGTTTGTGTAGAAATATTTGGAAATAGGCAGTCATAGGCAGGCTTACTTTTGCAGTTGGCTTTACACACGTTTTTAGCATTTGAAGATCATAAGCACTGCATCTGCTGGTGGCATGGTCGCCATTCGAACAATGGGGAATTTCCATTCTTCATTCAAGCTGAGCTAAGGAAGTTTGCCTTTACAAACGGAAATGGAGGATGCCATCTTAAGGTTTCTCTTCCACTGTTAGATGAAGTAGCTCAGTCAAGATTCCAGTAATTTCTGAAACCCTGACCACCATGATTTCTGACGCCTGTGTCAACCTCTGACACAATACAGACAAAGCAAACTCCAACATCCGGTATCTAGGATACATTTTCACAGCAGGACTCTATGTGCAAGTGCTAAGCCCGCATACAGGGTGATCATGGGTAATTCATCAGTCCTGGCATTTAGCATAGTGGGGGGTCTGCAATAATCTTAGTGAGGAAATAAATCCCCATTTGTCAGACAAAGAAGTCTGCATAATCTCATCCTCAAGCATGCTGATAAATGTGGCCTTTGATTCACAAATCACATTTTGCTTTCACTAAATATATGAGTATATCATGCTTGGTAAATTAATCTTGTTACGTAGCAGAGCATGTATAAACCTTCAATCAAATACTCAAAAGTGATTTGTGACTACATCTGCAATTTACATTTTTTTTAAAGAAGATACCTTCTGTTTTGTTCATGGTTCTGAGAATGCTGTACACAGCCCATTTCATTACCCATCTTTTACCGTTAAATCATGTAACCCCAACACGTACAATAGATTCAACCTTGCAACACGGATCATTTGAGTAATGATTTAAATAATTTGCGAGCATGTGCAACATAGACATGATGCCCCATGCACTCTTTCCAATTACAACCATTCATACTTAGTATTAATGTTTATTTGCTTTCAGTGTTCATAGACAGGGAACATGTGTCGTATTTCGTATTTCAACTTTATACGATCATTATTAAGTACGATCATAAAAGTACAGAAACAGCAATATAGTTAAAAGGAAACAATTCTCATGAATAAAATATAATAATCATTTCAACTAGATTCTTAAGAAACATGTGATTTCTGGTTGATTCCCAAACGTCTCAAAATCATGCTTTACAATATACACAACACATCCCTAATATTGATTTGTGTGAGTCTTTTCGTAAAAGCATACTGAAGACCAGGGGTGTAGCTTCCATTGGTGCAGTCGGTGCTGTGGCATCAGGGCCCGGAGGCCTGATGAGCCTTGGACCCTTATTATTACTGCTTTTCACAGTACAAACAGCAGCTAGGGGTGCTCATTTACTTCCTTGCACTATGACACATTGGTTATGCCACTGCTAAAGACTTTAGCCTGCTCAATTAAAATCAAGCAAACATTGTAGGTAATAACCAGACTCTGCTAAGTGAATGCAGGCTCTTTTTCAGTTTTTTGGAAGATGATTTGATTCAACATGAACATTCATATCTGTATTACTATTC
Source organism: Calotriton arnoldi (assembly GCA_963921515.1). NCBI lineage: Eukaryota > Metazoa > Chordata > Amphibia > Caudata > Salamandridae > Calotriton > Calotriton arnoldi. Next base: position 1,711,480 of record CAWUFW010000623.1, read on the forward strand.
ATATAACAAATCAATACACAATAATTTTTCAAATATTGATAGTTAATCATATTACTTAAATACGTATGTTGTATATAATACTCTCTTGCTGAAATCTATGTACAATAAAAACTATGAGCTTCAAATACCCTGATATACGGCACACTCCATGGACCATTATATAGCACGTGATTTGTTGGTCAAGTGCCAATGAATGAATTAGAGCCCAAGAGGCAGATTTATTAAAGGCTTGCACCAGAACTAAGGGCCTGATTTAGATCTTGGTGGTCATTATTACTGGTCCACCGTGGCAACAATCCCAAGTACTCCATCGAGGTGCCACCTTTCGCCTTGCTGTATTTAGATGCATGCCGGCAGACTCGTCATCGACAGAGTGTTTCCTGCCATGGTCGCGGCTCACCACTGCCGATGCAGCGGACTCTAATGTTGGTGAATAGAACTCCATCGCCGTCAGGGTGGCGGGTTCCTGCCGAGCAGATTTAGATTTCACAGTTGTGCTAGTGGTCTCCTAGTGGCGGTTCCCTGACAGAGGCAATCCATCGTGGTACAGTACACGCTCAACAATGTACCATCATTGTGGCCATTGGATGGATGCTAGTAGAAGACACCTGATGTCAATTGGTCAAATGGAAACACCTGCTTGCCACACTATAAAACACACTCCATTTCAGACCATGATCCTTTGCCATTCCACTGGCTATAATCTATAATCCTGACTGCAGGAGGGACTGTTTGATGTGTTCTACTTGAGTTTACATGCCAAATGCTTCCTTGTCTACAATTTTATCAGCAATGCAGATCTGAACTTCTTGCTATATACACCCTCTCCTGAGTCGAGGCTAGTATTTGCTCTATATTTGCCTTATCGATCCGTTTCAGATGTCAATGTGTTTACCAAATCCAGTACTGTGTTTACTCTCATATTAACTTCAGATGGCAGTTTCTGACAGCCCCACTGTCCAGATATAATAATGTGACTTCCTTTGCTTTGTTTCTTCAGTCACAAATCACTATAATTATGTGGCAGGGAGCGACCAATTTAAGCAGCGGGGTAGACTAAATTATGCGTCAAGAAAAGGCACAAAAGTGCGGCCTAATGCAGCACATTTTGTGTTAGAATTGCCTCATTATTTGGGACATTTTATACATGTTTACACTATCTGGGACAAGGTTTCACCTCATTAGTACCACTTTGACACTCTAATACAGAAATTAGCAACATAATGGTGACCAGTCAACCTTTGCGAAGGGCCTTCCACTGCGTGGCAACCCATGTAGTAACTTTTGATCCGTTTGAGCTATAAAAAAAATTTTGTTGCTGAAATCCGCAGACTATGAAGCAGATGGATTTCTGTGGCAAAATGTGCCAAATTCATAATTATGCAGAATATGCTGTGGCCACAAAATCACATAATTCCAGTGGCCCTGGTCATGATTCAGTTTTCCTTCCAGAGGCCCATGCATCCAATCCCCAGTTCAGCTTTTTCCAGAACATCAAGCTTGTTTTTTACTACCTGTTACCAAATGCTAATCCAGATCCCTTGTTCCAGCCATGTAGTCTGAATTCCAGACCAGGTTTTCCTTAGAAGCCTACTCAATGGGGCATATTCTCAAGGACTTATCGCCGACTTACCGGCACTTTAGCGCCGCAAAAGTGGCGATAGACTTATCGCCCTATTCTCAAGCTGGTGCAAACTGCCGATATCGCCAGTTTCCCAGCGATATCCTCCGCAAAAAACATCGCCACGGATGAGAGCGACAACTAACACTAATGATATGCAGAGTAGGCGTTCCCGTGCAAAAACAAACGAAAACACCACTTCGTGATATTCTCAACGACCAGCCAGATCCGCGATGCAACCCAAAAACAGGCGATAAGGCGCGTTAGCAGCAGGGATTTAACACCTGCCTTTTACTGGTGTAAAGCAGGATGACAACCTGCAGCATGAAAGGGAGCCCAGCCCAGAGCCACATCTGAAGACCAACACAAGTCATGGCTGCCCATGCAGCTCGGAGACCCAAGAGGGCCACAACACCCACCGCCACCACCCCCAGGACTCCCCCCCCGGACTACCACCGAGGCAGCGCAGAACAAGACAGCTGACCTTCCGAAAACGGCATGGCCCCACAGCCACACAATTGCAGAATGTGGGGAGAGGTGGGAACCAAGTATGTGTGAAGGAGGCAAGTCACCCATGAATAAGAATGTACACAATGCCAAGTGTGGCGGTGATGTGCTGGACAGACTACAGTATGCAGAGCACAGACATGTCCATGTGGACATATACTGCTGGTGTTTGTAGTGTTGTGGACAGTGGACGCAACCATGTTACCTCAGGCAGTGGGGAAAACCCCGGTCATGTATCCGTGTCGTCCCCTCCCTGTAAGCGTAAGCAGAGTGGGCTGGGCCGGTGTACACCAGGCCAGCGTAGGAGTGTGAATAAATAGGCGGGGGCTCTGGGCGTGGTTCACTTCCCGGATGGCCAACGCGTCTGACAGGGAGGCGCCCCTCTCCCTGCCACGAGTCCGCCACCATTACCGCCAGCCTCCTCAGCCGATCGCTGGCGTCTGCAACACAGGCCCCCAGCGCACCCAGCGGCACAGCACCGCGGATTTATGTTTGTGCTGACTACTGTCTGCGGCCTACACTGCGGTCAGCAGGACACTCAAATCAAATCCATTTCTGACCTGCGAGGACACGCCATCATCTCTGGCTGCACACCCGCTGAGCGCTTCAGGTGCCACCAACTCAGTGCACCACAAGTCATCGTCACGTGGCTGTGGGCCCTTTCTGACTGCTGCCTCCGGCCTACACTGCAGTCAGCAGGGCTCGCAATTCAAATTGAGACTTGATTTATTAATGGCGCAGTCCAGTTGGCAACAGACATTGCTATCAGTGCGGCCCACCCGGACGATGCATCATCGCAGGCTGCGCACCCGCTGAGCGCTTCAGGTGCCACCAACTCAGTGCACCGCAACACATGTACCCTTTATGATTGAGTTTTGTGCTGTGGACAGCTGACGCGACAACGTCGCCTCAGGCAGTGGGGAAGACCTGGGACGATGATGATGAAGATGAGGCAGGTGTACCACACCCCACTGCAGCTGCAGCGGGAATACCCCGAAGGGACACAATGATTAACAATCACTTCACATTAGCACGCTCATCTCTGGTGCCCCTATCTCAGTGCACCACAAGTCATGGACCCTTTATGATTGAATCTGTGTGTGTAATACGAAGATCACTGTTCTAGTTGTTGCCAGCACCAACCACTCCCTGAGTGCTGGCTTACACTCACCCCACACCCATCCAGCACAGGCGTCACTGGACAAGTGACCCTGGCAATAAAAAGTGGCCAGGCGGACGTGCCCGTAGCCAGTTCCACTATCTATCTAAGTGTGTCCTTGTGGTCATTATGTATGCATGATGGGCCAGGGCCCTACCACCTTACTTTGTGCTGTGGACTGCGGAGGCAACCATGTCACCTCAGGCAGTGTCTAAGACCTTGGACACATAGCTCTGTCGTCCCCCCCTATAAGCGTAAGCGTACGCCAGGCCAGCGTAGGGGTGTGAAGGATTTGCCCGGGGCTCTGGGCGTGGTTCAGTTCTGGCCTGGACAAGGAAGTAACTAATGAGTGTGTCACTGTTGTAGTGTCGGCGCCACCCAGCCCGCAATCGACAATGTTGCAATGTAGCATGCACCCGGAGGGCTGGCTCGCACGAACGGAGAAATGAAGGAGCGCAAGACCGCTGGGGGTCTTGGCTCATACATGCCAAGTGTTGTGTGTATTGGTATTGCCGCAGCATGAGCCAAATGCCTAGCCTTAATCGCAGCGCGAGTTCAGCCAGGCTTGAACTCTACATCTGTGTCCGCCCTATCCTTCCCACAGGCCTACACTCACGTGGCCGCCCACCTTCAATGGCCAACATCACAGTGTCGTTGTCAGGCTTGTGGACATGCGCAGACAGGCATGACAATGGTGTGCCGTAGGAGTGCAAGTGATGCAACCGCGCAGCGCACACAAGTAAATAGGCTCGGGGAGAGGGAGGAGCATCTGTAAGGCAACGTAACACACAGTGATGCTGCTCATTTGCCACATGCAAGACATGTCAAACATGAATCCCAAAGTCGCACACATCCCACCCCACCCCCAACAAGCCACTTCACATTTCCTGAATGCAAGCAGATGAGAAACTAGCATTAGGGATGAAAGCTCCTTTGTCTGAACTATCAGGCGGAAGCACATCTGCACCTCCGACCTCGGAATTGCATGTGCCCGGCACCCCCTGACAGATACTATAGCAGCTGATGACGACTCCCACACTACGCACAGCCCGACGAAAGACCAACGTATACACACCCCACACACAGAAGTCCTTGCTCAAAGTTATCTTGCATGGAATGGCCTTCACACTTACTCCCACACCATCCCAGGCGTACAACCGTTGCACACTAAAACAACTCATTGATCCGAGCTGTGGCATTTCATCCACAGAACTGACGCAGGTCAGAACAGTGCCGCTTCAACCAGAGTCACTAACGCAATGGCAGAACATCCCGGACACATGCACAACCCCTGTCAGGTGGAACTGTACCGTGCACGTATGCTGCGTTTTCTGGGGGCACTGCCATTGTCAGTGCTGCGGATCAGTTACCGGCTAAGCTTCCGCCTTGCCAACGTCACCTGCATTCAGCCTGTGTTGCATTGTCGATCGTGCATATTCGAGTGGTCCATGGATGTCTGCCTATCCAACAGGACAGTGGCTGAACTGGATTTTGACATGTGTGTGTGCCCCCTGTTGGCCCACGACCAGGAGTGTCACCGTGATACCCGTTTATGGGATGCCTTGATACTTGGCATACATGCTGGCAGCTGGACCAGGGAGATTGCACAACTCCTCGTGTGCAGTGACCACATTGAACCGCTCCCCTATTGGGCTGAGTGCTAATTGGTGAAAGGGGGTGGACGCAGCACATCTGTCCGGACCTGCTAATGGATTGCCTCGCCGTCCTGTTTGATGAAGTCGACAACGAGCTCATGTTGGAAATGATAGCCTACGAAGCTGCAATCGCCTTCATGGACGAGTAACTACGTACCTGCAGCCACAACAGATTGGAACCCATTGCACATGTCCCAACACCTTGTTGCATCTTGGAGATCTGGTCACATGTCCCACGACAACAGTGGACATGGCTGCATTCACCTGGACTCCGAATACATGAGCGGACAACAACGCTGGTTAACACACACCTGTGAAAAGTGAGGCACTCCCCCGGAGTGGACAGCGGCGCTTGGCAACGTTCCTCATCCTGACACACTGCTGCATTGGTCTGCATGTTGTGGCACTTATCTTGCCCGTACTGACACGCATATGCTAATAAAGTCTACGCACCTTCACTTGTATTCAACTGTGATGAGTGTTGATTTGAATGACAATGTGTGTCTCACTGCCTATCTGGGTCATGGCCATACATGCGCATTGATAGCATTACCCAGGGAGTACTTTTTTGTGGAATCACTGTCCCTACATTCATCCATACTTTCATACTTGATTGCTCATGGCCACGACACATCTGTGTGAATTAGAATGTTTGAGTCGCATTCAGTGGAGTGTTGAAGCTGGAGCAGTACAGGGCCATGTGAACCCCACTTACATTGTTGCCCCGTGGAGGGCCAGACAGAATCCTTTAGGGATTGACAAGTTCATCGGAAGAGGGAGACTTCAGTCCGCAGTGTGATTGCTGTGTCATTGGTAACCAATCAAAATATGGCAGTCCATGTCGAGGTCCAAGGTGAGTGTCGCTGAGTGTATCGGGGGACAGTGGAAGGTGTTATTCCAAGGCATGATGCAGAGGGCAAAACCAAGCTGAAACAGGCCATACGGCGGAGATGAATGCTACCACTTCATTCTTACCACAAAGCCAGATTCATCATCATCTTCGTCCTCTGATGTGTCAGGTGCCTCACCTGTGGGTGGTGGTGTTTAGTCTGCATCACTGTGTGGCACTGACACATCAGGGGCCGGAGGTGGAATGTCTGCCGCACTGTGTGGCACTGGCACTTCAGGGGGTGGAGATGTGGATGGAGTAGTAGCAGCAGCATTCATCCGCCCCAGGCCTTGTGGCGGCAATGCCATGACGAGGATCTGCAGGGCATGGAAGATCACAGCTACATCTCGCTGGTGAGCAGCCGTGGCAAACATTCTTTCCGCCTGCATCCGCTCCATGTTCTCCATGATCCTCCGCATGTGTCCCAACTCCCGGCTGTCATCGCTGGAGCCACTCTGACTAGACAGTTGTTCTTGGCTCAGAGTCATGACTCCAGCGATGTCAGCTATGGATTGTTGGAGAGCATGGAGCAGACAGTGGGTGTCCGTTAGGGACTTTAAGTGGTCCCTGATGGGACGTAGACACCCACGTATGGCATCTAGTTTGGCTGCCAAGAGGTCGAACCCCACCCGCAGCTGATCAGCCATCTTCTCCTGGCACCCTAACACACGGCGTTGGAATGCCATGTGTTGGTCGTGGGGGTCCTGGGAGACAGCCGTGGTGGTGGGTGCTTCCTGCTGTGTGGTCTGTGCAGGGGGTGGGGTCTCCTCGTTGCAGCTGGGCTGCACTGCTCCTGGAGGTGGGGTGCCGAAGCTGTCCATGGGCTGTTGGAGGTCATCGGTGTCGATGTTGGGGAGGTCCTCTTCATCATCAGTGCTGAGTTGTTGGGTCTGCTCTGCAGGAGGTGTTGATTCTCCCTCTGCAATGTGAAGGGGAGATGCAGATTGACATTGTGTTCACATGTATGTTGACGCATTGGACAAGTTTACTTACAGACTGCAAGACAATGTACATTGTGACTGTTTGTGAGGAGATGCCTATGTGATGCGGGACAGTTGACATTTCTCCACCAACAGGGATGTGAGGTTGTACTTGTACATTGTCATCTCACAGTTTCCTGCTATGCCAAATGTGAATGGCCATTTTCTACACACAAGCGGCGGCAGTTGTGTCCTCTGTTCTGTTGTGAAAGTGTTGCAGTTTGTACCACATTGCTGTCAATGTTAAGGTGCTCTGATTCTTATGTGTGTGTGCTGCATTGTGGGTGTGTTGCCCCTTCAGCTCTGATTTTGCTGGCCCTTATCCCTTTCAGGCGGTGTGCCTTTCACTTCTGTGCTTATACAGTGCTGAGATGTTGCAGACTTGGGTAACTTGGGCTCTTGGTCGGAGTTGTGACTCTTGGGCATGGTTTGTCCGCAGATGTGCTATACTTAATTGTGCATGTGTGCCACTGTGCCCATCTCCCCCCGTCCCCCCAGTCCCTGGTCGTTACTCACCCTGTTGCTGTTGGCTCAGGTCATGTTGTGCAGTGTCCGGTCCCCCAACTCCTGCCACCGTCTCCCCAATGATGAATCGGGTCACCATTTCCTCCATTTCATCCAGCTCCTGGTGTGTCGCTGGACTCCCACCTCCAGTCTGCATTGCTGCTTTCAGGTTGGCTGCGAGTTTCAGCTTGGTTTTGCGCTTCACATCAGTCCAGCGCTTCTTGCAGTCGTCCACTTCCCTTCTCTGCACTCCGACTGCATTCACCTTGGCCAAGATGGACTGCCATATAGCATTTTTATTTGCCAATGACACAGTGGAGGTGATGAACAGTTGGTGGTGGTGTTCTATTACCTCCGTAATGAGGATCTGGTGTTCCTGTGGACTGAAAGGCGGGTTCCTCTTCTTCTTTTCCTTGCCCTTCCCTGACCCCGAGGTCCCAGGCTGGTCCTCCGTGGGGCTTGTGGGGTTCTGGTTGTCCTCTGTACTCGGTCCGGCTACCTCGCAGTTGTTTGTGTTTTGTTTGTGTTTTTTTGTTGGCGCTTTTATAGTGGTTTTTCCCGCCAGACTTGTGGGACTTGCAGGCCTGGCGCTGCTTATCGCTGTATTTTTTATCGCAGTTGGGCCCATCGCAACTTTTTTCACGTTATGCTACAGATTTTTATCGCCGTCCCGGTGATTTTATCGCGTACATTTGACGCGTTATCGGGACACTATCGCATGTTACCGCCATGTTGAGAATGAGACGTTAACACGGAGTTATTTTCCCGCGATGGACGGCGATATGAGAAATAGCGTTAACCTATTTTGGCGATGATTATCGCACGTTCTTGAGAATATTCCCCAATATGTCTTAACATTGCAGTATGTGCCTAATGTATCTGCTTTAGAAATGCAATCTATTTTCAAGGATGAAAAGGACAAATTTACAGGGAAGTTAACTTGCCATTTTTTTTTAACATTATACAATTAGTCCATTTACTCACTTCACTTGTTGCAAATGAGTAACCTATATATTTTATGTAAGTAACAGAAGAATATGTTTGTTTTTATGTTTTCCTGGCCTGTGATGAGTAGAGTCACCTGGTAAGATGCCCATAGACTCACCTGTTTACAGAATCACTGGTCTACGAACCAACTTGAGGCTTGATTTGACTCGATTTTTGCCTAACTTAGGGGCATATTCACAAGGAGCTATCGCCGAATTAACGGCACTTTATCGCAGCCAAAGTCGTGATAAATATAACTCCCCATTCACAAGCTGGTGTAAACAGCCCACAGCACCAGTTTACCCGCGATAGCAGCCGCAAAAAACATCGCCACAGAGGACCCGTGCAACTATCGCTAATGAGATGCAGAGTGGGCGTTCCCGTGCCAAAAGGCGCGACAACATCACACCTCAACATTCTCAACGACCAGCCACATCGGCGATAAAAACACAAAACAGGCGATAAGGCGCGTTAGCACCAGGAAATCTACACCTGCTCTGACCTGGTGTAAAGTCGGACGGCAGCCTGCAAACCAAAAGGGAGCACAGCCCAGGGCTACATCGGAAGGGCAACAGATGCCATGGAGCTACCCATCATGCGGCCCGGACCCCCAAGAGGGCCACAACACCCACCGCCACCACCCCCAGGACCACCCCTCCCTGGCACCTCCCCGACCAAAGACATGCCACATCAGCCACACCTAAACATGTACAAAATATTCCGCTTGATGTCGCACAATCACAACTGGTGAAATGCATGTGTCGTCACAGAAATGAGCAGCACACATTCACTTTCGAAGCAACAAATGAAACTTTATTAAAATGAACACCGAAATGAAATGAAGACACATGGCCGCTCCCCTCGGGACAATATGTAGGTCACAGCCTGTAAGACAAAAAACATGATGAGAAGGTGTGTCCTGTGCACATCAGAGGACAGAGAGAGAGCGAAGGAGAGAGAGAGGAAGAGAGGGAGGGAGAGAGAGAGAGAGGAAGAGAGGGAGAGAGAGAGAGAGAGGAGGAGAGAGAGAGGGAAAGAGGAAGAGAGGGAGAGAGAGAGAGAGAGAGAGAGGAGAGAGAGAGGAAGAGAGGGAGAGAGAGAGAGAGGAACTGAGGGAGAGAGAGAGAGAGGAAGAGAGGGAGAGAGAGAGAGAGAGAGAAGAGGAGAGAGAGAGGAAGAGAGGGAGAGAGGGAGAGAGAGAGAGAGAGGAAGAGAGGGAGAGAGAGAGAGAGGAAGAGAGGGAGAGAGAGAGGGAGGGAGAGAGAGAGGGAGAGAGAGAGAGAAGAGGAGAGAGAGAGGAAGAGAGGGAGAGAGAGAGTGCCGCCCCTGCGCACCCAGGCCACACTGCTCACCTGCTGCCACCGGTGTGTCTACAACCACGTGCCGGTATGTATAGCAGGACACCAGGTCACACATCTGAGTCAGAGCCGTCAGCTGAAACAGAGTCCAGATACATGACTGGCACAGTACGCACACTTGCACAAGACAACATCGCCTGCCCGCCCATGCACACCCAGGCAGAGGCACCCCAACCCCTCCCGCTGCCCATCGGAGCATGCCCACCCATGCACACCTAGGCCTCAATGCTCACCTTCCGCCACCGGCACGTAGACAGGAGGTCCCACCACGTGCCGCTGCAAGCCACAAGCCCGGGTCCCGTGGACATGGCACCCTCCAAATCATGCAGCCCCGCTCCGCAGGCCACCAGGTCTCACGTTTGGTGCTGGGTCTTGATTACTCCATGGCATAGGACATACCAGTGCACTCGGCACCATCGCAGGCTGCACACCCGCTCAGCCCAATGGGTGCCACCAACTCTGGGATCCCGGAAGCGACGCCACGTGGCGGTAGGCCCGCGCTGCCCGCTGGCTCTGGCCTACACTGCGGTCCAGCAGGGCACACAAAACCTGAGCTGTCCGGACCGCCGGGATGGGGCATCATCGCAGGCTGCACACCTGCTCAGCAGGTTAAGGTGCCACTGACTCAGTGCAACCAAAGTCACCGTCCCCTGGCGGGGTGCCTGTGCCATCCGCAAGGCCCCGTGTGCCACTAACCCTGTGCAACCCCAGTCTGCGCCACGTGGTGGTTGGCCCGTGCCGTCCACAAGGCCTTGTGTGCCACTAACCCTGTGCGCAAAAACTCATGGGCCCTTAATGATTGAGAACCGTGGAGCATCCGTCATCCAGTCACCACCAGCAGAGGGGAATGTGACGTCATCGGCCCCTTATGTTGGCGGAGTTACATGGCCTGTGACGCCTGTGCCGGATGGGTGTGCGTGCAAACCTGCCCTCAGGGAGTGGCTGTGACATGCTGACAACTAGACCAGTGACCTGCACACTACCAGCGAGTACGCCTGCGACGGGTAGCAATGAGGGCCCCCTCGGAGCGTTAGCGGAGTGGTCTGGCCTGCCGTACGCCGGACCAGCGCAGGGCTTGCAACAATGACTCGTGAGCTCTGGGTGTGGTTCAGTCCATGTCCGGACAAGGAAGTGACTGATGCGTGTGTCCCTGTTTTAGTGTACACGGGACCCGGTACACAAAATGCAATGTAGCACCCTCTGACTGGCATCCCACAGGATGAACATCATTGACGCAAGGGAAGTCACTGTCCCTACATTCATCCACACATTCACACATGAATGATGAAAGACATGACACAGCAGTGCGTCACTGGATGTTTATTGCACATCCAGTGCAGTTATCAAGCTGGAGCGGTACAGGGCAATGCCGAGCACACTCCACAATATGGGCACGTGGAGGGCCAGCCAGAGTCCATCTGGGGATGACATGTACTGCGGAAGAGGAAGGCTACAGTCCGCAGTCTGGTCGCCGTGTCATTGGTCGTCAAACAGGATGTGGCAGTCCATGTTGCTGTCCAAGGTGAGTGCATCGGAGTGTATCGGGGGTCAGTGGAAGGTCATGAGGCCATGTGCGGGACCAAGCAGAAACAGGCCATGTGGCGGAAATGTTTGCTAAAGCCTCCTTCTGAGAGCCAACCCATCCATGTCCTTGTCCTCGGATGTGTGCTCTGCCCCACCTGTGGGTGTTGCAGTACCGGCTGCGGCACTGTGTGGCACTGACACATCAGGGGCCTGAGTGGATATGCCTGCCACACTGGGAGGCACTGACACACCAGGGGCGGAGATGTGGATGGTGTGGGGGCAGCCGCATTCATCAGCGACACGCCTTGTGGCAGCAATGCCATGATGAAGTGCTGCAGGGCATGGTAGATCCCAGCTACATTTCGATGGTGTGCAGCGGTGGCTGCCATCCTTTCCACCTCCATCCGCACCATGTCCTCCATGAGTCTCCGCATGTGTGCCAGCTCACGGCTGGCATCGCTGGAGCCACTCTGAGCGGACAGGTGTTCTTCTCTCCACGTCATGACTCCAGCGATGTCAGTCAGGGCTGGTTGGAGACCATGAGGCAGACGTAGACACCCATGGATGGCGTCCAGTTTGGTAGCCATGAGGTCGAACCCCACCCGCACCTGCTCAGCCGTCTCCCTCTGGCCCTCCAGCACACGGCGTTGGAAGGCCATGTGTTGTTCATGGGGGTCGTGGGAGAGTGCCGGGGCTGTGGGTGCCTCCTGCTGGGTGGTGGGTGGGGTCTCATCGATGTGGCTGGGCTGCCCTGATCCTGGAGGTGAGTGGCGGATGAGGTCAATGATGTCGTGGATGGTTTGGGTGTCGATGCTGGTGTTGTCCTCCTCGTCATCAGTGAAGAGTGGCTGGGACTACTCTGCAGGAGGTGTTGACGATGCCCCTGCGATGTGAAGGGGAGATGGTGTATTACAATATGTCCACATGTATGTAGCCACATGGTACAGGTTGACATTCAGACAGCATGGCATTGTACATTGTGACAGTCTGTGGGTCTGGGCGAGGACCCAGGGTCATTGTGGGTGTGCACTGTGCCGTGCTTGCTTGTGCATGTGTGCCACTGTGGCCATCTCCACCCGTCCCCCCAGTACCTGGTGGTCACTCACCCTGTTGAGGTTGTGCTGTGTCCTGTCGAGCAGTGTCCGGTCCCCCGACTCCAGCCACAGTCTCCACACTGATGACTGTCGACACCAGCTCCTCCATGTCATCCAGCTCCAGCTGTGGCGCTGGGTCCCCACCTCCAGTCTGCGTTGCTGCCTTCTGGTTGGCGGTGAGTTTCTCCTTGGTCTTCCGCTTGATGTCATTCCATCGCCTCTTGACCTCGTCCATTGTCCGCTTGTGCTCTCCGACGGCATTCACCTTGTCGACGATGTCCCTCCATATTCGATTTATGGTGCCCAATGACAAGTTGGAGGTGACGAAGAGTTGTTGATGGTGTTCCATCACCTCCGTGACTAAGATCCTCTTTGCCTGCGGACTGAACTTGGTCTTTCTGGTCTTCTTGTCCTTGCCCTTCCCTGTCCCCGAGGTCCCAGGCTGGTCGTCCGGGGTGCTTGTGGGGTTGCGCTCATCCTCTGCGCCTGCTCCGGCTGCCTCCATTGTGCTTGGGTGTTGGTCAGTTTGTGTGTGGGTATTTTTTCAACTTTTATGGTGATTTGTGACGCCCTCCAGGTGTGTGTTGCAGGCCTGGCGCTGCTTGTCGCTGGTTTCCTCATCGCGCTTTGGCCCATCGCGTGTTTTTTGGTGTTGTGGTTTGTGTTTTTATCTCCATCGTGGTGGTTGTATCGAGGACATTGTCCGCGGTTTGGGCAGACTATCACTTGCTACCGCCTTGTTGTGACTTCCACGTTGACACAGGGTTATTTTCCCGCGATAGGCTGCGATATTGAAAGTTGCGTTACGCTACTCTTGCGGTAGTTATCGCACGTTCTTGTGAATATACCCCTCAGTTTTCTCTCTTTGAGATGACACCACTTCTTGATGCTGCATATGTTGGTTAATACATTGCACCTCTTCTGGCTCCCTGAACCAATGCCGCTTTCACATATTTGGACATTACTTTTCCTTCTTGACTTACTGACAGAGTTATAGTCACGCTTATAGTGGTAGAAACATCTGCAGTTTTGTTTCTACCCTTCTTTTTTATAAAGCAGATCTGGCGGGTAGTTATTCTTTACACATTGATGGTTGAAATGTATGATTTGATACTTTCCCTAAATGTAAATGGTCCCACACGCTATATAAAGAGAATAAGGTCTTGTCCTTCTTAAGCTCCAAATGCCCTAACATATCCATACTGCAAGAAAATCACTTATCTCCAACAGAATGTGAAAAAACAGCAAGAGGTGGACAATGAGATCTATGCATGTAGGTCTTAACAGGTGTTACACGATCATCCTGTGTCTTTGGCCCATAGGAAAGAGGGAGATACAATCTTGTTTACAAAGTCTTTCTCTACAAGGATCTTGAAAACGCAGAGGGACCCACTTGGGTCACTTTGATTTTGTCAAGTTTAATTTACAAGACATGTTGCAGGTGAAAAGTTCATCACATGCACCAGTTGGGGAGAAGGGAGACTTCCATTCGGGTCAATTCCGAAATGTACTTGTTTTGGAGAAAACAAAATTGGTGGTAGAGTGGGTTGAAATTTGATCCAGTACTGGACAGGCAGACCTGATCTAAGGAACTACACAGACAGACACTTCCTACAATATATTTGTATGGATTATCATGCACATATAGAACCATGGTGGTTGATCCACCCCAGAGAAAAAGAGGCTACACTTTTACCTCTCTGTTGCTGAAAAAGGGTTTTCTTCTTCAGTCTTCCCAGGCAGTTTTTCAGACCATAACCTGAAAGAACTGCAACTAGATTTGAACCTACTAGCACCACAATAGGAATGTGATACAAGAAAAACAGATGCTATACATTTTGTGCAGATTAGCAATGCTTGTGTTATTTTGTGTTGATGTGTCTGAACTACAATAAAGGATCAGAATCTTCTTCTCAAAGCCTTTGGGCTGTAGGGAAGGCCTATATTAAGGGGTACATCATGAGGGATTTGACTTTAGACAAGACGAAGGCAAGGAAATCCCAATTCTAGGTAGAATGCAGTGTTTACCAATTTACATCTCATTACAGAGAAGCAAACTCACACGATGTTCTGAGATCCTTGACTAGAGCTACGTATGAAATTAATTATTTGCTTACATTCAAGGCAGGCAATGCTCTGGCAGGTCTGTTAATGGGGGAAAAACTGACAGGCTGTTAGTGACAAAGGTGAAGTAAACAAAATCTCAGTGTGCCATTCCTGCAAATTTGGATAACGATGGGTGTCTTCTGACACATTCGATTGAAATCACTGCTACGTTTGTTTACTTCTTTGGTAAACTGTATGAATCATCTCATATTGATACCACTGCCAAAGAACTGAACTTCTTATCTACCAACATTCACAGAGAAACATAGGCAGGTTGTAGATCGAGATAGCGCCCAAGATGAAATTTATAGGGGTAATAATGAGATACCTATTGGGAAGGCATCAAGGGAGGGCGACATTCTAAAAGAATTCTAAAGAATTATTAAACAGTGTAAGAAACTGAGTTACTGATTAACTGGGTACTAGTCAAGCAGCAACCACAATCCTAGTCAGGATGAGGCACAAGTCAATCCTAATTTAACCTGTGCTCAATCCTCTGGTAGCTTTGCACAGATTAGTCAGGCTTAACTTAGAGGCAATGTGTAAAGTATTTGTGCAACACTTCCAGCAGTGACACAGTGAAAACACACAACAAAAGGATCCCACACCAGGTTAAAATAGGGTAAAATGTAATAAATAAAACAAGACCAAATGCCAAAAAGACAATCAGTAGAAGCAGAGATATGAATTTTTACAGAATTTAGTGAATATAGTGCCAAAAAGCACAAAGCACCAACTTGAGATATCTGGTCGCGCTGGACCAGGTCAAAATCACAAGTTCAGATCAACTGTGATAGAGCGCAGGTTGAATAGATCAGACTCGCTGAAATTTACCTTCTCAAGTTTGTGCCAAGAGTCCCATTAGCATTGAAGATGGCCGCAAGGAGCAGGGAGAGTGTCGCGGGAGGCTGTCGGCGAAGCGCGATTAGCCGGCCGGCGTCGCTGGTGGGCTTTACTGGAGCTTTGTTTTGGCAGTCCCTGTGAGCGGTTGATGCTGCGGTGCAAAGAGCTGGCTGACAGAGCTTCACGCTGATTTGTTGTGCGAACGGCAGGGTCTCGGTGCGAACGGGCCCATTCACATAGAGCCCAAAAGCTTGAGTTCAGCACCAGTGAGCAACACCAAGGGTTTAAGACCTTAGAGCAGAGGTCTTCAATCTGTGGGGCGCGACCCCCAGGGGGGCCCTGGAGTCCTGAGAAGGGGGTCGCACATTCCCCAGCTTCACTTGTGACTGCAATCAAAAACATGTGCTTTCGTTTTGGAAAAAGACAGACGGCTAATTTAGATAGTTATCAGTTGAAGTTTTATCAACTGAGTCTCTAGTGCTGGAAAAGCCTGCATGCCAGAGTACCTGCTTGCCTGAATGAAATGCAAATGTGCCTATTAGTTAATCTGCAAGTGTAAAGGGTGCTTGGGAGCCAGTTCTGGCTTTAATTGTTCAAGTCACTCCAAGCTTTGTGATGACAAAGAGTTTGTTTTTTAGAGTGGTAGTGCAAAGAGTTAACAACTGGGCTGTGAAATGCTTCCTTTTAATTTTAACTGCATTTATACAGAACTTAGTACTCCTAAAGAGGTGTTGAAGGAACGGTTATGTAAAAAAATGCATTACTTATGCTCTAGTATTACTAAAATCTACATTTGGGAAGCACTATTTTATTGTAAAACTATTGCCACATTTTGCAGCACTCTATCTTACACTGTGTGTAATGCAAGTATAAAATAATGACTTACATATTCACAGTGCTTTTTCTCATAGGCTGTAACCTCGTAGCAGTAAAAATACATGTCACTATTCTCCACTGCACCATTCAAGATTTAATTCTGTGGCTCTCTGGTTACACATAGACCTCTGCAGTGCATTAACTAATAGAGGTTTCATAATGTCGTTCAGTGCATTTCCCGGTAAGTACCAACTTTTTACATTCATTTTTCATTACGCTGCCCTTTATTGATGGTGAAAGACCTAAAAAACGTACAGAATATTTGGGGGCTTATTTATTAGAGGCTTGCATCGCCAGAGGAAGCATCTCAACCATACGTATGAGACGGTGCAAGGTCACCCTGAATAGCGTTGCATGGCCTCATAGATATGGAGTAAGACATAGCAGCGCAAGTCATTGCGTTGCCTTACTCTGCGTCAAAGAGGTGTTCCGTGGGCTTTGCGTGTGGTTCCCACGCAGCGCTTATGGATTTTGATGCTGCCCCATATTTAAAAAATGAAGTAAACCTGCGGCAGCTCCAAAAACAGATGCCTCCCCAGCAGAGGCGTAACAGGGAAAAATTCTTTAATTTCTCCTCATTCCTTCCTCTTTCCATGTGTGCTGCATTCTGCAGCTCAAATAGAAAGAGGAAAACACCCCTTGGGATTGTTTTTGTGAAGGAAGGTGCCCCTTCCTGTACAAAAACAATCCTGCCTATGTTGGTGCTACGCAGCTATTTGTGCGCCTACGCAAGGAAAAGGACAGAAATGCACCGTATTTCATAAATACAGTGCATTCCATACCTTTCACATTGGCATAGGGCAGCACAGCATGAAGACTTACAGCTCTGCCCTACGCCAATTCCTCATAAATTAGGCCCTTTGTATTTAGCTACACCTTTGACTACACCCCCACGCTCACTGACCTTTGTTATGTTATGTTATGTTATGGTGACTTGTAAAGCGCACGGCTGCCCCAGCAAAGGGGCGTCCCGGCGCTGAAAACAGAAAACTGCAAAGCTGATAGCAGAGCAAGACAGCTTATAACGGAGGGAAGAGGAATGTTTTCACAGCTTTACGGAAAGGCAGGTAGGACTTTATACTGCGAATAGAAATGGGAAGCGCATTCCAGAGCTTCGAGACTAACACACGGAAGGAGCGCCCTCCAGCACGAGCCCTCCTCACCCTGGGGACAGCCACAAGATTCTGTCCCATGGAACGAAGTTGGCGGGAGGGAGTATAGAAGGTATGAAGATTGGTCAGGATACATGGAGATGAAAAATTAAGGATTTTAAAAGTAATGCAGAGGGCCTTGAACTCTAAACGCTTGGCCACGGGCAGCCAATGGAGGCGGCGGATGGCATTAGAAGTAGAACACCTCCTCGGCAGGCCAAGGAGAGCTCGAGCCGCTGCATTCTGAACCCTTTGTAGACTGACCATCTCAGACTGATTGACCCCCAGATAAAGGGAACTGGCATAGTCCAGTCTTGACAGGATCAAGGCCTGGACAATAACCTGCCTAATAGGGGATCAAAAAAACAACAGAGGTCTGAGCCCCCGCAGTAACCCAAAACAAGTCCCTGCCACCTTCTTGGTTTGGGTTCAAAAGCAAAGGGCGGTGTCTATCCAGACCCCTAGGTTTTTTACCACCTGTTTGGGAACAGGTGCTGGCCCCATCGTAGCAGGCCACCAGTGCTCACTCCACAGCCCCGCATCTCTCCCCACCAGCAGTACCTCAGACTTGCTGGCCTTGAGCTGGAGACAGTTGGCAGTCATCCACTCCGAAACAGCCTCAAGATCGCTACGAAACTTACAAGTGTCCCGGGTAATGTCATCGGAGAGTGTGACTACCAACTCAGTGTCGTCTGCATACGACACTACCGTAAGCCCTCTGTTCTTGGCCACTCTCGCCAGCGGTTGAACGTACAAATTGAAAAGGGTAGGGCTCAGAGCAGAGCCCTGCGGTACACCCTGCTTGGTGGCAAAAACTCTGGAGGTAAAGGGAGGAGCGGCAACCTGGAAGGTCCTTCTGGAAAGAAAGGAGGCAAACCAGTCCAAGGCGGAGCCCGTTATGCCCACCTCCTACAAACGCCTTAACAGGATCTGATGAGAGACCGCGTCGAACGCGGCACTGAGATCGAGCAGAATCAGTGCCGACATACGATCCTCATCTAAGGCCCATCTCAGATGTTCGGTAACAGCAAGAAGGGCAGATTCCGTGCTGTGGCCCGCACGGAAACCATTCTGGGAGGGGTCCAGTATATTATTTTCCTCCAGGTACCCCGTCAAGATGGTATTGACGTAGACCTCAGAGAGTTTAGAGACCCAGGGCAGGAGGGAGATGGGGCGGAAGCTCTCCGGTTTAGCCGCATCCATGTTAGGTTTTTAGCAGGGGAACCACCCTAGCGTGTTTCCATGTACTCGGTACGATGGCCGTAGAGAGAGATAAGTTGATCACATGGCTCAGTGGAGGAATGAGCACAGGTAAAATTTTCATCGCATAGGCCGGCTTAAGAGGATCGGACGGGGAGCCAGACTTGACTTTGCTGCATAACACAGACAATGTCTCATGAGAGAGGTCAGGAAAAGTAGTCAGAGTGTAAGGAGTAAGGGAACGAGCCACAAGGTCTGAATCAGGCACAACCTGAGGGAAGGAATTATAAATCTTCTCCACCTTCTCCACAAAGAAGGAGGCCAGAGCATCACATTGCTCATCAGATGAAATCGGAGTGGCAATCAGGGCAGTGGAAGATTTCAGCTCTTTCAGTATCGAAAAGATACTTTTGGATGGATTAGCACTGCTCTTGATCTCCTCTGCATAATAAGTATCCCGTACCGACTGAATAGATCTATGATATTGCTTGATAGCTGTATTATAGGGCTTCTTTAAGTTAGGGTCATAACTCCTTCTCCATGCCCTCTCTAACCTCTTACACTCTTTGCGCAAGCAAGTGAGCTTAGCGTTGTACCAGGGACTGGATTTGGTACTGTGGCTTTTAGACCATTTTACTGGAATGAGAGTCGAGAGCACCAGAGATCCAGTCGGACAATGATTTATCAGCAGAATCTGGATCCGCTGGAAGACTGGGCGGGGGAGAGGAAAGAAGATCATTGAGTTGCATGATATTAAGTTTATGCCAAGGGCGCCTAAGTGTGCGTTTCTGAGGCTCTCTACTCATAGGTATAACCCCAGGGAGTGTCATTGTTATGAGATGATGATCCGACTTGGTTTGCTAAACACTGTTTAATATTATTTCCCCACCGTAAAAATTATTTGCTGTGGGAATTTGGGGCGTTTATGATTGTTGATAGTTGTCGATGATGAGGAGTACCAGGTTCTAGAAAGTTTTATCAGAAGGGGGTCCTTACGCCTAAAAAAATTTGACAAGGGGGTCTCGGCATCAAAAAGTTTGAAGACCTCTGCCTTAGAGGGACCACTTGGGGGTCAGTAACGCGCTGCAACTGGGTCCAGGGGCTGATGTAGGATGTTGGGGAGCCTTGTATGTCCCTGAGGCTCAGATCAGGAGGCCAGCAGAGTAGCCCTTGGTCTTGCTCTGGGGTCCTGGGTTCAAGATGAAGTTGCAGGTCCAGTTCTCCTTCCCCAGAGCAGCAGTCCAGCAGAGTGGCAGCCCTATTAGCAGCATAGCCATCCTTCTTCCTGGCAGGATATCCACAGGTCCAGAAGTATAATGAAGAGTTGGTGTCTGAGGTCCAGCATTTATCCCTAATTGTGCCTTTGATGAGAGGGAGAAGCTTCTGGAAGTTTCCTTTTGAAGTCCCCAGGCATCTGCCATTCCTATCCTGGTTCCAGACTAACTACAGGGGGTATGCACCCTTTGTGTGGAGGCGTGACACAGTCTATTCAAGTGTAAGTGGGCTGTGCCCAGCTCCTCCCTCCCATCCTGCCAGTGATGGCTCATCCAGGCACACCTAAGCTCCCTATTGTGGCGAAATGGCTAAGGCAGGAATATGCCAACTTCTAAAAGTGGCATTTTCAGAATTACAATTTAAAATCCGACTTCACCATAAGTTAGGATTTTAAATTGTGATTCCATAGACACCAACCATGAACTGGTTATCTATTCCCATTTGGAAATTACATATATGAAATGTAATAAGGTAACTCCAATGGGAGAGGTAGGCCTTGAGGTAGTGAAAAATGAATTTAAGAGTTTTTCACTACCAGGACACGTAAAACTTAAAAGTATGTGTCCTACCTTTTCAATACACTGCACCCTGCCCTCTGGGCTGTCCAGGGCCTACCCTAGGGGTGATTTGTATGTATAACAAGCATTTGCAATGCAAAAGGTCTCACATTCAGGCGTGTTTGAGCTATTGGCATTGGAAATGACAATACCTGTTATTTATGTTTTGGGTTTCAAAACATAAATAAAAGGCATTGTCATTTACAATACTAACAGCTTAAACTCTCGCAAATGCGAGACCTATTGCATTGCAATAAAGGGCCTTCTCGACCGCTTGTTAGATTGTAAATATCAGAGGAAGAGACCGGCCTGCAACGCCTTCAAAGTAGTGATAAATAGTGCAGTGAAGAAGATGTGTAAGTGTTGTAAATTACACAGACACAAAGTGTGAAGTGAGAGTTACATATGATCCGAGCTATAAACACTACCAAAGCGTTTCAACACCTTTCGCTCTGTGATTACACTGTTGCGGCTCAGGAGGAAGAGCGGGCGGGGGGGCTATTTCCTGCCCTCTCCGTGATTTGAGTGTGCAGTGTGGCATTGCTTAATGTCATTGCTATCTTTGGCCTAATAAAAACACTCCAGCTGTAGTAGGGCCCTGGCTTCACCTCCTGGTGCAGGGCGGGCGTTGCTTTATGGCAGGCATGGAGGGAGGGATGGTCTTGGCTGCAGCTCCGGCTTCGTACTGTGCCCCTGCTATTACTAGTGAGCGAGAGGCGCTGAGGTTGTGATAGTGGTGTTAGTGGTGGTGGTATTGGTGGTGGTGCTATTGTCGGTGGTGGTATTGGTAGTGGTGGTGGTATTGGTGGTGTTATTGGTGGTGCTGGTATTGGTGGTATTGGTGGTGGTGGCATTGGTAGTATTGGTGGAGGTGGTATTGGTGGAGGTGGTATTGGTGGTGGTATTGGTGGTGGTACTGGTATTGTTGCTGGTGGTATTGGTGGTGGGGGTATTGTGGTGGTGGTGGCATTGGTGGTGGAGGAGGTATTGGTGGTGGTGGTGGTATTGGTGGTGGTAATGGTGGTGATATTGGTGGTGGTGGTGGTATTGGTGGTGGTATTGGTGTTGGTATTGGTGGTGGTGGTATTGGTGGTGGTGGTATTGGTGGCGGTGGTATTGGTGGTGGTGGTATTGGTGGTGGTGGTATTGGTGATGGTATTGGTAGTATTGGTGGTGGTGGTATTGGTGGTGTTGGTGGTATTGGTGGTGTTGGTGGTATTGGTGGTGGTATTGGTGGTGGTATTGGTGGTGGTATTGGTGGTGGTGATATTTGTGGTGGTATTGGTGGTGGTATTGGTGGTGGTGGTGATGGTACTGGTGGCGGTGGTATTGGTGGTGGTGGTATTGGTGGTGATGATATTGGTGGTATTGGTGGTGGTGGTAGTGGTGGTGGTATTGGTGGTGGTGGTATTGGTGGTGGTGGTAGTTGTATTGGTGGTGGTGGTGGTATTGGTGGTAGTGGTATTGGTGGTGGTATTGGTGGTGGTGGTATTGGTGGTGGTGGTATTGGTGGTGGTGGTGTTGTTGTTGTTAATAAAACAGGCTTTTGAAAACAACCCTGTCAGGTGGCTTTAGTGCAGATGACAAGTAACACAGATGTGCTGTTGTCAGCATCAGCCCATTGGCACACGATTATGTGCTACCTGGAATTCACATGACTTAATTCGCTAATCATTTCGAAATCCATTTTACTGGGGGGGGGGCAAGTCGGTGGTGGGGTTGATAAAAGACATGAGATAATGCGGGGTTAAAGTAATTGAAAGTGGGTGCCCGTGTTACGGGGGCAGCCGTGCTGCTTAAAAAAACACAAGCGGTTTCAGCTGAAGCAGGCATGTCCAGCCTGCAGTAAGAGAAACTCAATAAAGTAAATCGTGCTTACAGACTAAATAACAGGTCCCGTGTAACAACCAAAGTAAGGACTAACAAGCCTATTAACAAATCCGAAGGCAGCATTTACGAATGACAATGACACAAGCCAATGAAAAATATGGGCAGAGAGTGGGTGCTGGCTTCTCTCCCATACTCTACTACAGCAGTCTCGCAGAGCGAGCAGCGCATGCGCGCTGCCACTAGGCTCGACCTAAAAAGGGAAGGTTTGGGCCTGGCAAAAGATGTATTTTACCAGGTGTAAGTGGCAGTTTAAAACTACACACACACATGCTGCAATGGCAGGCCTGAGACATGTTTAAAGTCTACTTAAGTGGGTGGCACAATACATGTGCAGGCCCACTAAAAGCATTAAATTTACCAGCCCTGGTCATAAGGTAGTGCCTCTTTACTAGGGACTTATAAGTGAATTAAATATGCCAATTGGGTATAAACTATGGTTAGAGGAGAGAGCACTAGCACTTTAGCACTGGT
The DNA here is from genome assembly GCA_963921515.1 of Calotriton arnoldi. NCBI lineage: Eukaryota > Metazoa > Chordata > Amphibia > Caudata > Salamandridae > Calotriton > Calotriton arnoldi. The sequence continues at coordinate 1,734,127 of CAWUFW010000623.1, forward strand.
TGGCAGTGGTAAAGTGCACAGAGTCCTAAGGCCAGCAAAGACGATGTAAGTAAAAATGGAGGAGGAAGGCAAAATGTTTGGGTGAAGACCACCCTAAGGCTCACAGGTCTAACAAGCAGAAATTGGTTTCTCTGCTATGTAATGGGTGCAAGAATAGGGGTGAATGAAATGGCCTAACCCCAGACTTTAACAGAGCTAGGATCTTACAAAGATCCCCTGCAATGTGCCAGCTATTGATCAATCTCTGTCAGAATGAAAATCCCTGCCAAGACCCTGTCTATAAGGCTGAGAAACGTTATAAATCATCTATTTCAACCACCCCAAGTGTGTCCTCCTTGGGTCTTTGTTCTAATGTACATCTGAGAATATTAGTACATGTTGTTTTACAAATTAAGGATTACCCGATGAAAAACTGGCCATATCCTTATACGTTAGAAAGGTGTTTGACTGTGTGAAGTGTGACAACCTGTTTATTATATTGGATAAACTTCATGGCTGTATCAGGAACTCACAGCCACGATGAACTGTGGGGGGTTTAAAGCTAATTTGTTCATTGTGTTGAGAGGCCCTAGACAGGGCTGCCCTTACACCCCCTATTGTTCCTGCTAGCATTTCAAAGGTTAGCAGGGTGCTTCACAACAATGAACACATGCAAGGAGAGGATGCTGTGGCAGGTGAAGAGAAGACAATATTAGATGCAGATGAGATATTGGTGACATTAGTTTCTCGTGTCACAAATCTCATTGTTCTCACTATTTTTGGGTTATAGGATAAAATGACTGAAATTTGAGGCTTTATCTCTGACTAGCACCACGGTTGCATATATTGGTACCATGTCCTTTACTTGGATGCAATCCAGATTGAAATACTTGAGTATCTTACCTGATAGATGATTGGAAAACATGCTTCTGGCTAATTGATGATGTTTTTGATTAAGACAGCAACCAATTGTTTAGCTGCTCTAAATTGCAAATGTCGATGTGGGGAACCATACAGGCTATAAAAATTAATATGAGCCCTTATTTAATGATACATTTGTTATGATACCATTAAGGGTGACGCCAGATATGCTACAAACGCTTGAAGGAAAGATTAAATCATTTGCTCTAGGTAGGTAAGGTCCTGATTGAAAGGCACAAAACTTCATGCAACCAGGTTGGCTGGCAATCATCAACTATCTCAAAAGGGATCATATTGGATTGCCTATGCTATGCACTGGATTCCATTATGTAAGGTGGTACATAGCTGGGTACATCTAGACAGATGAATACACTTCTTTAACGTGGGTAATTCAAAGCTTCAAAAAGGGTGAACCCTATCATCCATTCCTTGGTGTGTGATTGGTTTAGAGCACACAAAAGACTGGGTGTAAATGGCAGGGTACACAAGGATGTGCTTCAGTGACAGAGCATAGCAATTCTTATTGATACAAAGTACGTTTACTGGAAAATCATGGATTTAAAAGGGCATTCTAACAATTAGTATCTGCTTGCAAAGATGTTGTTAAATCCTTAGAGAACTTGGAATTAGAATTTCAAATGATTCGATTTCAGTTTTGGAAATACAACCAACTGGCCCATTGCTTGAAGTGTTTACTAGGCCTGTCACCTATTAAGCTGCAGCACTCTGCATTCTTCCTTATTTGTGACTTGGGGTACATTCAAGACTACATTTTTGAGACTTTTGGGATTCTCATTGCCTATCTTTTCTCACTGCCCTCTGACATTGACCTTATAATCTAGTGGGAGAAGTGTCTGTCGATACAGTTTTCTAATAAAGGCAAAACAAATTCAATTGGACTGTCTGTGTCCAGCCAGCTAATCACAACTCTGGGAACACCTCACAGCTATAAGTTAGTTATGGCATGTACTCTGCCCTGATAGCATCAAACCGGTTATATGCCAGTTTTAGAAGATCGCACATTAGAGAAATTGCCTTGGATTTAAATTCAGCCTGATGAAGGGCAAAGTATGTGGAAACCAGATTCCCAAATATTTGGATGAGGAGACTTTAGCAATCTGTTTGAGGTGCATTTGCCAACTGTCTTTTCTAAGTTTTTGTTTCCCAAAAAGGAGCACATTTGATTTTTCATAAACTACTGTCAGATGGTTATAATTGTAGTAGCATTGCAGGCCTTTGAGGGTCTACGCTCATTTGATAAAAAATCACTCTATTAACAGTGTATAAGAACATTAGTGACGGTACTCCCCCAATCTTAGGGGGACAATCTCCCGGGTTGGATAACGCTTTAGCAGTATCAGAAATATCAAAGGTTAAGAAGCATTTGGACTAAGACACATCCCTCTTTGAGACTTTTGTTGGTATATATTTTCTTTGATAAGGATGCATTGTTGCCAAGTTTTACCTGTATCCAGGTGTCCGAATAAAATGCATGGATAGCTTTTAAGAGGGTCTGCTCTATCTCCCAGGAACTCAGCTTTTGCCAAAGTCTATTTCTGTCTACACTGTTGAAGGTATTTTAGAAATTGATAGAACAGGTGTAGGGTTCTGATGCTTCTGATGTAGCACGCTTAGCTGTTAGACTTGAAAGAGTCATGATGTTACTAATAGGACCCTTAGCTATCCTCAACGATGGTGCAGGGCTACATCTGTCTTTTATTTGTTTTCAGGCTTTTGTTGGGATAAATGGGTTGGGTACACCTTTTTAGCTGGTGTTAGACTTGGCCCTCTTTGCAGGGTCACCCCAAACCTTTTGCTTTCACCCCCCCCCGTTTTCTGAAGCCATTTTCATTGGCTGTTACGACTCTGTGCACTTTACCATTGCTAAAGTGCTTGTGTTCACTCCCTAAAACATGGTAAAATTGGCTTATACCTGATTGGCATATTTAATTTACTTAAAAATCTCTGGTAAAGTGGCATACCATATACCCAGGGCTAATAAATTAAATACTACTAGTAGGCCTGCAGTACTTATTGTGCTACCGACTTTTAGTAATCCCTTAAAACATGACCCAGGCCTGCCAGTGCAGCCTGTGAGCAGTTTTAAGATGCCAATTCTACTTGGCAAAATAAACCCCGACAACCCAGACAATATCCCCAATCTCTGGTTCAACAATCATTGAAAAGAGCGCGCAACAATCATCGACAAGCTCTCTTGGCGCCACAACCTACTAAAGAGAAAACTGATAGACTAATCTGTGTCAGTACATTCAGCAGTAGGTCTAGCCTTCTCCAAAAGAGTATCAACAAGAACTGGCACATTTTGTATAAAGGCAGTGGCAGCCTGATCAAGCCCATGTTCGTGTTTAAACGCAGCGCCTACCTCAAGGACCAGTTAGTTCACACTAGACCATGCACAAAACATGTATCCCAACAAAACACACTTTGGAACCTTCCACCCATTAAGGGGCACTTTCCCTGTGGCAACTGTAGCATGTGTGGACAGACGTCAAACACAACCACAATAGATATTGGTACAGACCGCGAATGGGAGCTGAGACACCATACCAACTGCAACTCCGAGGGCTTGATATATCTGATCACATGCCCTTGTGGTCTCAGGTACGTTGGTATGACGACAATAAAGGTGAAAACACGCATGCTTGAACACAAAAGTACAATAAGATTCAGGAAGCAGATCAACAGGCTCACTTCAGATTTCCTGGAGGCAGGACAAGATGCAAATGATTTTAGGTGGGTTGTCCTTGACAAACCCAACATTACCCATCTGATTACCAACCTGACACAGTTCCTCTTTAGAAAAGAACAACGTTGAGTGTTCAGGTTGCATACCGACACCAACGGTCTGAATGCTGAAATTCCATGGTCTAGCTTAACCTAACAGACCTCACCCATTTTCTCCTTGGGTCCATTCACCTCTGGACCCTTTTATCCCATGGCTCTCGTCCATGCTATCTTTTATTTTTAACAGTTTCATTGATCACCCTCACACCAGGAGGGTCATCCTCTCCATGGGTCCCCTGCCTACTCAATTTGTTTAGGTAACTTCATTTGGCCATCCTATACCCCCAATATGGCCGCCCGTTTTCCACCCTTTGGTAGGATTCCTTTGGAGGCCACCGTTGTTCCCTCTCTCCCCCCCTACCCCCGTTGGGAGGCTGTGCCTCGGCGTTATATGTAATTCCCAGTGTTTCTTATGTATAGCAGAACCCTCCATTCTGGGTTTCAGCCACTGTTTCCTTTCCTTGCTTCAATTCAGGACCATTCAAAGATGGCTGCCGTTTTCCCTCCCCCGATGGGAGCCTTTCAGAGTCCGCCCTCCACTCCTGTTTAGCATGGGGAAGCGGAGGCTCCGCCCCGCGAGTATTTCAAGTCGGTTTTTACTTGCTGTTCTCCCTTCTCGTCCCGGCCACACTACCAGAGTATCCTGGACTTCGAGTGTAGGTAAGTGCTAACCGACCTGCACTGTGCTTATACATGCTAGCGGCAGCATTACCCCCCACGCCCCAGCATGGGCTATGCTTTGTCATTCGCGCTGCGCACAAACGTGCAACTATTTTTTTAGCGGCAGCATTGCCTCACTTGCGTTCCAGATCTGGGTGGGATCTGTCATGCTCGGACCCATATGGATTCAGCTACGAGAGGCAGCCGGGCCCTACATTTCCCCTGTGCCCGCCCTTGCCTTAGTCATGCTCCGTTTCGTTCAGTTTTTGTTTGCGCGTCAGTGAGGACGATCCCTCCCGCACGCACCCTGTAAGGATTTCTACCTATTTCTCTGTGGCCTCTAAAGTGTGCTATGGACTTCAGGCATTATCCACTGCCGACACACCTTGAGGCATTGATGGTTCACCATTGGTGATATCTCTTCCTCACTTGTTTAGCTTTATTTAAGCCTGCCATTTGGAACCCAAACCTTAGCTTGGGGTCCTTTGTTCGCAATACCACGCCTTGGCTTTTTCATCTTTGGCATCTACCCTTGACACAACAGCCACCTATAGTATCACAGGGTTTGTGAAGCCTGTTGCTCTGCCTAACTAGCAATGTTGATCTGTTTTTCAAGCACGATACTTACTGCTTCTCTATGTCTTTTTCTTCATGCGCTACAATATACTGATCTTTGCACAGTCCTTTCAGCAGTTAATGCGTATATGTATATATGATGAATGTTTACATTTCACCCATACTGAACACATTGAGTCAACTGTATATATATATTTTTTATGCACTTATGACTGTGAATCACAGCCACACTTGCCCCCCTCTAACCTTTTGTAGGTATTGGAACCCTCCTCGAGTGCGACGAGGATGAGTTGCCACTAGCTTCCCCTACAAACCGGGTAAGCTTTGGAACAAACTTTCCATTATCACCGTAGCCACAGCATGTTTATTAATTAATATCGATTGGCACGGCATTCAAGGAGTGTTATTGTAATGTCTTCCATGCTTGTCATTAACTCAATTTTTATTTATAGGGACACCGCTGAACATCAGCCCACCACGACTGATGCACTAATTCATCAGTTGTATGTATCCTTTTCACACCGACCAAAGTTGGTACGGTGTCTAGTTTTCACGCACTTCTTTTCATTTGGTCCTGAAGAAAGCCACTGCACCTCAGCGGAGGGCACCTAGGCTGAAACATGTTGACCCTATGACCACACCAAACCATGCAAGGTTGAATTTTCCAGGTGTGGCTCGCACACCGATTTTAGCCCTGTCCCCCGGATGTGTCATTAAAATTGAGGTTTAACATACCAGGGAGTTAGTTTTAACTTCACAACCACTATCTTCACACACTTCCTCCACACCCGGCTCATCTGAAGGTTTTAGTATACCTCTTGTCACATACAACTAAAACATCCCGAGCTCCTCCCTCACAGTGAGGGGGTCATAGCCCGCACTGCGACCAGGTTCGCAGTGCGAGTAGGTTCCCAATGATGAAGCATGCCACCCACGGGTGGGTAAGGGAATTTGTCCTATAAAAGGGAACCCCCAACACACTCCTTCCGCCTTTCTGCTGTCCTTGACCCAGGGTGGCTAATTTTTGTGTTGTTAGATTATATTTAAGGGGAGTCGCCCCCTGCTGGTCGTTAAATCTCCTCAGGCCTTCTGTGTGTATGCAAAATAAACCCCTTACCAGGCCTAAAACTCTCTTTTTATTACATGTATGTCACCTCTATTGTAGGCCCTAAAAAGCCCATACAGCAGGGAGCATTGTATTTAAAAAGCTGGACATGTACTTTTAAGTTTTACATTTCTTGGTAGGGAAAAACTCACAAATTCTTTTTTCACCTCTTTACCTCTCCTATAGGATTACATTTATTACGTGATAAAGTTTGTATGAGAGTAGGTAGACATATTATGTTTGGTTTCTGAGGAATTGCCACAATTCACAATTCTGAAAATGCCAATTTCAGAAAGTTGGCATTTTCTTGTCTTAAGCATTTGGTAAGCATTTGGTGCCTGCAGCCTGTTTCCTTGGTCACATGACTAGGTGTAGATGGCAGCTGGCCTTTGTGTATTCTTCCCAGAAAGCCACGCAACAGAGGGACCAGGTGTTTTACAGGGTTGCCATCCAAAGCAGGATGGAGGTGGAGCTGGGCACAGCCCTACTTGCACTTCAAAGACCCTGCCTCATCTCACACACAAATAACTTCATACTAGCCTATTTTGCCCCTAAACAGACTGAGACCAGGGCAGGGAGACAGGAAATTCCAGACATTTCTGTGGGGGGAAACTCCAGAAGTTTCTTCCACTTCAAACCTGGCATCAGGTAGTAAAACTAGAACCCTCAAACGCACTCTTCAGTTTACTTATGGACCTGTGGAAGGACTCTCTGAGGACTGCCCTACTGTCTGTGGCCTTCTGTGTTCTTCAAAGGACTGCTCTACTGTGCCAAGAGGACTGCCCTGCTGCTTGAGACGTGTTTTTCTGCTTGAACCCAGGACTTCTAAAGTGATTCCAAGGTCTAGTTGGCTGGCCTCCTGATCAGAGCCTCAGGGACAGAAAAGGCTCCAACCATCTTGAAGTCGCACCTGGGCCCAGCCTGAGTGAGCCCTGATCCTCCAAGTGTTGCCCCTCCAGTACTAGACCCTTGGAAGTGGTGATAAAGATGTCCAGAGAGCTCAAATCCCAAAGTACTCTAAGAACCAAGAGGAGACTGGGACCAACCTGCTCACCGAACTGCTTAAGGTGCGTCACCAGTGGACCTGACGTAGTGGCAGCTCCTGATACATTCTCCTCTGCAGAAGCAACAATCCTTTCAGCCCCTCCTCGCAGAAGAGGTATTCAGCCTCGTGGAGCCCTTGTTGGCTACAGCCAGCAATTTTGTCCCTCTGGAGATTTTTGACTTTCATAAAAGAAACTAAGGGCCTGATTTAGATCTTGGCAGATGGGTTACTCAGTCGCAGCAGTGACAGATATTCTGTCCGCCGAAATATAAATCCCATTATATCCTATGGAATTTATATTTCAGCAGCCGGTATATTCATCACCGTTGTGACTGAGTAAACCGTCCGCCAAGACCTAAATCATGCCCTAATTTTGAACATATAAATCTTCACCGTGACTTTGTCCAGCGGCTCCCTGATGACGATGCCTCCTCCTCAGACACCACCGGCTTCCTTGCCCAGCTACATTTTACCTTTTCAGACAATTTTCTTTAAAATTTCTTCTAAGTCTGAAGGTCAGCTGAGACCTGGCCCAATCCACTTCTTGCATCTGACCCACGCTCATTTCAGTCGGCCATAACTTACAACTTTGCCCCAGTCTCACGGGACTAGATTTCCACGGTTCACACTTTGACCTTTTAGGCGCTATTTTAAACTTTCATTCATAGCTCTGGTTCTACTGGTTGGATTTTTGAGTGCTGGAAAGGGGGGTCTGGTCTTCTTTCTACTGCTGCCTCTCCCATGATGATTTGTGCTCTGGGGGCAGAGTTATACGCTGTATGTCAGAGCAAAACAAAAATATTTACTTGGGACTCTAGGGAACATTTTCTCTTGCATCCCGATTTTGATTTTGAAAAACAAAATGCTTTGGATGTTTAAAACAGGAGCATTTTCTTTTTTGCACTGTTGACATCCTCCACAAAATGGAGGAGGTGCTGAGGACGTCAAAGGGTTGTCCTCAGCATTAAAGTGGTTAAGATTTAATGGAAACGAGGCCAGGGGACCTCTATATACTAACTGGATCTTTCATTGTATGTAGGAAAGAAAGTTAGGTAATGTGTAGCTACAGAGCACAGCCAGAATTCTTGTATTCTGAAAGGCACTATGTCAGCTGAAACGTATAACAAAAGAATATGATATGCTGTAAAACAGTCAGACATTACCATAAGAGCCTGTAATAACATGAGATATTAGTTGAGTGGGGTGAATGAATACTTAAATCAAATAATGACCACAACCCTTGTCAGAGTGGACCTCTAAAGTCACTAAATTAACCTGAGGTCAATCCCTTCGTAGCTATGGTACAGAGCATGCAGACTTAACTTAGAGGCAATGTATAATGTATTTATGCAGGACCAATTCAGCAATAAGGCCAAAACATAACCCAAGAAAAATCCCAAACCAGTTTAAACAAATAGAGAATATCTTAATAAATGAAATTACACCAAAATGACAAAAATCCAATTACGGAAACCAGAGTTATGAATTGCTGAAGTTTAGATGTAAAAATAGTGCCAAAAGGCATTACGTGCCAACCACGTTCATCTGGTTGCACTTGACCGGTACCTAGGTGCAAGTTAAGGCCGACCACAATGTAGTGCAGGTTGGATGTAGGAACCAGGTTCCACCTGGTCAGCAGTTTTACCTTCGGACTTAGTCTCTGAAATAGAAGTCATAAATCCTCAGTGGGGCACGGCAGCAGGCTGTAGCCAAAGAGAGCTCTACGTCATTGAAAGGTCATGGGCCGAGGTCTCAGTGAAGCCATTGACTTTTGGTAGGAAAACTCTAAGTGGGAGAAATTTGAATTTTGCACCCATGGAAGTACTTCGTCTGCTGAATACTTGTGGTGCCTGCACCAGTGAAGATTTCTACCTTCAGACTTTGTCACTTTTTTGGAGATCGGATTCTTCAGCGGAGCAAGGAGGTAGTCTGTAGCTGTAGAGGGCTCCAAGAGGCAGGATACCTTCTCTGCAAGATCCTGCTGAATCAGATTTGCTGCTGCGGAATACCTCCTAGTGGTCACAACCTGTATATTTGGCCCAACAGCAGCACAACTACGTTGGATCAGCTTAGCAGGTTGGTCTGCGTCCTTTGAAGGTCTTTTGAGCCAAAACGTTTCTAAGTCCCAGGTTTCAGGAAAAATTTAGCGGCAGTACATTTTGTCACCAGCTAAGGATGATGAGGAACTCAGACTAATGTGACAACACTGCAAAAAGGTTTGAAAGATCTTTGTATAAGTCATATCTACCTGAGGACAAAGAATGCTATAAAAAAAAGGAGCTGTATATCTGTCATCAGGGAATAAAGACAGCTCAAGCAAAGTATTTCGCTAATGAAAACGCCATGTCCAGCAACAAACCTAAAGAGATTTTTTTAAATCACGAAGAAGATTGTCAGTCCTACTGCCCTTGCTCAGCCCCTGTGTGTGTCCAAAATTATGCTCTTAACTTTCGGATTTCTTTGAGAACAAGATTATGGGTATTGTTGATGCTCTAAATGTGCCTGGAGCCAATAAGAGTGTTGATTCTTATGGGCCAGGTGGTCAAACTGTACCGTCAGTCAATATCATTGCTGACCCTAATGGGTGAGGGGGTCAGTCCTTAACAGTTTCAACCTGACACCCTTGCTCTCTGACAGAGTTTACCATCATTTCAGTGGAGGACTCTGAGAAAGCTCTCAAAGTTTGTAAGTCGGGTTCTCCCGATGACCCCTGTCCCCCTCAGATTCTGGTCGCCCATGCCAAGGCTATCAATCCCATTCTGAATTCTCTTCTGAACAACTCTTTGTCCCTAGCTGTTGGGAGAAGGCCAAGCTGATTCCGCTGTTAAAAAAACCTTTGGCTGATAAGTCCTTCTTAGTCAACTATCAGCCTATTTTTTTGTTGCCAGCATTTTCAAAGATCCTTGAAAAATTGATCACTGTCCAACTATCTAGGTATCTAAATTTCAATCAGTTGCTGCATTCATCCCAATCGGGTTTTTACCCGGTATACATCACTGAATCAATACACTCTGCTAGAGGTCTTGGAGGCTATCAAACTAGCCTTGCACACTGGGAAGAAAGCTGCCCTACGGCATTTGATATGGTTTCCCATCCTATCCTGATGCAAAGTTTGCAGGACATCGGGATGGGTGGGACTGTATTGGACTGGCTGGACTCCTTCCTGTCAAGCAGATGCCAATCTGTTTGGATGCCACCATTCGCTTCCGCCTCCAAAGCTCTCAAGTTTGGTGTTCCCCAGGGCTCTGTCTCAGGTCCTACATTGTTTAATGTTTATATATCCCCCCTGACAGCCCTGGTGGAATCCTTTGGAGTGCAGGTCATCTCTTATACTGATGACACACAGATTCTCTTAACCTGGGACGGGAATATCTCTATTGCCCAGAATAGATTTGAAGCATGCTTGTCAGTGGTGTTTTAGTGGATGCTCTGGAGTAATCTCCAGTGCAAGACTAGTAAAACTGAAATTTTAGTCTTTGGATCTCTTCCCCTTTCCTGGGGTAGTAAATTCTGGCCTAGCTATGCTCCTTGCCCTCTGATTCCTGCCACAGTGGTTTGAAATCTCAGAGTGAAGTTTGACAACAATCTTTCCTCCAAATCGCGGGTGGAAAGTGTAGTTGTGACCTGTTTTGGTCTTCTCTGATTCCTGAGAAGATGGTAGCCCATGCCCTCATAAAATTTCGGCTGGACTATTTCAATACCTTGCACTGGGGTCTCTCTCTGTACCAACTCAAGAGACTCCAGTTGGTGCAGAATGCTGCAGCCCAGCTCCTGCTTAACATCCAGAGAAACAACTCCATATATTCCCATCTCAATGAACTGCACTGGTTGCCTATTTGGGAGAGAGTGAAGTTTAATGGATTGGTTTTGGCCCATAAAGCCTTCTGGGCCTGATGTATGTAGATAGCATTTTGCGATTCTCTAATTGCGAATCACAAGGATTCGCAATTATGAAATCGCAAAATGCAATGTTTGAAGGTGTATAGTACACCTTTTGTGATTCCTAGGGGGTTGCAAATTACCTACCTCATGAATATTAATGAGGTAGGTTGCAATTTGTGACCCCCTAGGAATCACAAAAATCACGAGTATGGTGGCCTGCTGAGATCAGCAGACCACCATGTCTGTGATTGCTTTTCAATAAAGCAATCTTTTTTTTTTGTAAAGTATCCCGTTTTCCTTAAAGGAAAATGAGATGCTTTACAAAACAAAAAATGGAAAGTTTTCTTTACATTTTTTTAAGAGCAGGTAGTGGTCCGTGGGACCACTGCCTGCACTTAAAAATGGTTTTACAAACATTCACAAAGGAGTAGGGGTCCCTTGGGGACACCTTCCCATTTGCGAATGGGTTACCACCTACTTGAAGTAGGTCAATTGCGGTCACAAAACATTCATACATACTGATGCGATTCGGTATTAGGAAGGGACGCCCTAAACACCCCCCTTCCTTATACCGAATCGCAAACCCATTTTGTGATTCGGTAACAGGTTACTGAATCGCAAAATTAGGTTTGCTGCATCAGAAAAGCAATTTTTGTGTTCACAAACCGGCAGATTCTGCGAATCTGCCCGTTTGCAAATGCAAAAATGGTTGATACATCTGGCCCTCTATGGCCTAGGTCCCAACTATCGAACCAAGAGACTCTCCTATTACCATCCATCTAGAACTTGAAGCTCCACAGACGCACTGTTGTGGTGGTACCCAAAACTAAGAGGAAGAAATGGGGAGGTACCTCCTTCTCACCGTTGGGCGCTTCGGGCTGAAATGCTCTTTTCCTGCACCTGCATGCTACTAAGGATGCAGGGTCATTCAATTGGGCTTAAAAACTTGGCTGTTTTTTGTACTTTTTAACTCATGTTCCACATGTGAGACAAACCGTTAGCGCCGGGACACTCTACAGAGTAACTGTGTTCCATTTTGATTAGATTTGACCTAATTTGAAGGGTGTAAGAACTTTGGACTGCGTTTGAGGGTCAAGACTTACTCCAGCAAAGGCCAGTAGCAGGGTCCAGGGCAGATCCAATTGTAACTGGTCAGCTGGACAGTTGCAGAAAAGGCTGATGTAAGAAATCAGGTTATTGGTTGAGGAGGGTGCACAAACAGTAATATAGTGATAATACAACACATGAAAAATCCCAAACAACTTTAGAAAAATAGAAGTAATACCAGAATGACGAAAATTCCAATCAATAGAATCAAGATATGTAATTTCAAAACTTTAGATAGATATAATGCCTCATGGCACAAAGCACCACTGGCAGGCATCTGACTGTGCTAGACCGGGGAAGAGTCACAAGTTCAACCCAACCGCGTTGGAGAACAGGCCAGATACAGGGACTAAGTTAGTCCCACTGAAAAGTTACCTTCTCAAAGTCCAGTGTGAAGAGTTCCATTCACCGTGGAGGAGGGGGCGCGAGGAGCGGATGGTCGTCACTATAACACAAAGAGCAGGCTGGGCAGTCATCATTGTAACACGAACTTCAGGTCGTGCATAGCAGACAGTCATTGCTGGAGCTTCGTATTGACAATGCAGTCTTTGCTGTAGGGTGAAGATGCAAATCTTGTGTTGCCAGTCATCGCCCGCCAAACGTCAGGTTCACTGGAACTTTGTGTTGTCCGTTGTGGTAAGCTGCATCTTGGAAAGTATGGGCCAGTGCACCATCGCAAAGAGCCCAAATCTTTAAATTTTACCTTTCTCCACAGGAGGAGCTCAACTGATGCCAACCAAGGTCTGGGGAGGCACCTCTTGGGAATTAGGAACTCACTCCACACGAGGGCAACAGGGCTCAGGCAGGTCCAGTTGCAGGTCCAGTGCAGCAGGTCAGCTGGACAGTTGCAGGGAGGCCTCTGGGGCTTGTTAGGTTCCTAAAACTTAGACATGTCAGGCAACTGACCCTTAAAGGCACTCGGCTTAGCTTGGGATGATGGGAGTAGGTGTAGTCTTCCTGCTCAGATAGGAAGGCAGTTCTCAAGCAGCCGGGCAGTCCTCTGGTAGCAACAGGGCAGTCCTCTGGGGGGAAAGACAGTCCTTATTGTGTAATGTCCCCAGGTCCAGGAGTGTACTGAAGAGTGGCTATGGAGGTCCAATATTAATACCTGGTGCCAGCCTTTGAAGTGGAGGGATCTCTATACTACCCCCACATCTGGTTCTGGAAAGTTCTTCCCTTCCCTGTCAAGGCTCCAAACTATCTCGTGTGACAATAGGTTGGTGTCAGGTTCCTTTGTGTGTCCTTTGAAGCGTAAGTGGGGCAAGGAATAGCTCAGCTCCCAACCATTCTGGCAGGATGGCCTATCCTGCCCACACCAAGACCCATTTTGTGTCACTGTCTGGGAAAAATACACAAATCCCATCTGCAGAGCCATTCAAAGCCATGTGACCCAGGATACAGGCAGAAGGTACAAATGTTTAGAACAAGAAAATGGCACCTTTCTAAAAGTGGAATTTTCTGAATTGTGACTTAAAATCTGACTTCACCTTCATGGAGGATTTTAAAATATAATTCATTAGAGTGCAAACAGCATTTCTCTATATTGTCCCAAGCAAAAGTTATCACTCATTAAATGTAATAAGGTAAACCAATGTTAGTTAAGGGAGAGATAGGCCTTACAACAGTGAAAAATGATTTTAAACATTTTTCACTGCCAGGACATGTAAAAATTAAGTACACATGTCCTACTTTTTAAATACAATCTACTCTGCCCTATGGGCCTTTAGGGCTAAATGTTGGGGTGACTTGTTGACTTATGCGTATTATAAAGAAGGTTTAGGCCTGTCAAAAGGTTTAATTTGTCAGGTTGAAATGACAGTTTAAAACTGCACTACAGGCTGCAGCGGCAGGCCTGAGACATTTTAAAAGGCTACTTTAGTGGGTGAAGCAATGAGTACTGCAGGCCCACTAGTGGCTTTTAATTTACAGATCCCGGGTACATGTAGTACCATTTACTTGGGTCTTACAAGTACATTAAATGTACGAACCAGGTAGATGCCAATTGTGCCATGTTTTATGGAGAGTGCTAAGCAAACAAATGATGGACGGAATGCTGAAAAAATGCATTCACCCCCAGTCAAGAGATCTGAGTTAAATCTTTTGCTCACCATGCCACCCCAGTTTAGACCCAGCCATATGCAAATCAGTCTTGACTCTGTGCCTCATGGGAACAGTCCAGACCGAAATGCCAAGCCAGGTCCTCCCTGGACCGGAAAGAAGCATCCTGGGACCCATTTGGGGGTATTACCCCTCATCAGCCAGGCTAGCTTGAATCCAGTGACATAGTGAGCAAGGGACCCACATCTGGTCATACCCATCCCACTTAGGGCGAAAAGTGCTACGCAAACAAATGACAGAAGGAATGCTGAATAAATCATGCATTCACCCCCAATCAACAGATCTGGGTTAAACCCATTGTTATTTTGCTCACCATGCCACCCCAATTTAGACCCAGCCATATGCAAATCAGTCTTGACCGTGTGCCTCATGGGAAATGTCCAGCCCTTACTGCCAAGGCAGGTCCTCCCTGGACTGGAACCAAGCATTCTGGAACCGGTTTCAGGGTATTACCCCTCATCAACCAGGCTAGCTTAAATCCATTGGCACAGTGATCAAGGGACCAACGTCTGGGCATACCCATCCCACTTAGGGCGAAAAGTGCTACGCATACAAATGATGGACAGAATGCTGAAAAAATCTTGCATTCACCCCCAGTCAAGAGATCTGGGTTAAATCCATTGTTTATTTGCTCACCAGGCCACCCCAGTTTAGACCCAGCCATATGCAAATCAGCCTTGACCCTGTGCCTCATGGGAACAGTCCAGCCCAAACTGCCAAGCCAGTGTCCCGGGCTCACTGTGCCACTGGATTCAAGCTATTCTGCCTGATGACGGGTGAAACCCTGAAAACGGTCCTAGGATGCTTGTCTCCAGTCCAGGGAGGACCTGGCTTGGCAGTTCGGGCTGCACTGTTCCCATGAGGCACAGGGTCAAGACTGATTTGCATATGGCCAGGTCTAAACTGGGATGGCATGGTGAGCAAAAGAATGATGGATTTAACCCAAGTCTCTTGACTGGGGGTGGATGTTTTGATTTGTTCTGCATTCCGTCCATCAACTGTGTGTCTTTTGCTTTCTCGCCCTAAGTTCACCGGGAATGCCCAGACGTGAGTCCCAGGCTCACTAAGCCACTGGATTCAAGCTATCCTGGCTGATGAGGGGTGAAACCCCGAAACCAGTCCTAGGATGCTTGATTCCGGTCCAGGGAGGACCTGGCTTGGCAGTTCGGGCTGGACTGTCCCATGAGGCACAGGGTAAAGACTAATTTGAACATGGCCAGGTCTAAACTGGGGTGGCATGGTGAGCAAAAGAATGATGAATTTAACCCAGATCTCTTGACTGGGGGTGAATGTTTTGATTTGTTCTGCATTCCGTCCATCAACTGTGTGTCTTTTGCTTTCTCGCCCTAAGTGCTCCGGGTATGCCCAGATGTGGGTCCCGGGCTCACTGTGCCACTGGATTCAAGCTTTTCTGGCTGATGAGGGGTGAAACCCCGAAACCGGTCCTAGGATGCTTGTTTCCGGTCCAGGGAGGGCCTGGCTTGGCAGTTCTGGCTGGACTGTTCCCATGAGGCACAGGGTCAAGACTGATTTATTATTGCCAGGTCTAAACTGGGGTGGCATGGTGAGCAAAAGAATGATGGATTTAACCCAGATCTATTGACTGGGGGTGAATGTTTTGATTTGTTCTGCATTCCCTCCATCAACTGTGTGTCTTTTGCTTTTTCGCCCTAATTGCGCCGGGTATGCCAAGACGTGGGTCCCCTGCTCACTGTGCCACTGGATTCAAGCTATTCTGGCTGATGAGGGGTGAAACCCTGAAACCGGTCCTAGGATGCTTGTTTCCGGTCTAGGGAGGACCTGGCTTGGCAGTTCGGGCTGGACTGTTCCCATGAGGCACAGGGTCAAGACTGATTTGCATATGGCAAGGTCTAAACTGGGGTGGCATGGTGAGCAAAAGAATGATGGATTTAACCCAGAGCTCTTGACTGGGGGTGAATGTTTTGATTTGTTCTGCATTCCGTCCATCGACTGTGTGGCTTTTGCTTTCTCGCACTAAGTGCGCTGGGTATGCCCAGACGTGGGTCCCGGGCTTATTGTGCCACTGGATTCAAGCTATTCTGGCTGATGAGGGGTGAAATCCAGAAACCAGTCCCAGGATGCTTGTTTCCGGTCCAGGGAGGACCTGGCTTGGCAGTTCGGGCTGGACTGTTCCCATGAGGCACAGGGTCAAGACTGATTTGCGTAGGCCCAGGTCTAAACTGTGGTGGCATGGTGAGCAAAAGAACAATGGATTTAACCCAGATCTCTTGACTGGGAGTGAATGTTTTGATTTTCTCTGCATTCTGTCCATCAACTGTGTGTCTTTTGTTATTCTAAGGATGTCTCCTATTGCTGGGTGGACTAAGGGTGGACTTTATATGCCTATACAGACCGGGAGGAGTGGGGACATACAGATAACATTGTCCTGAATTATTGATACGATTATCACGAATGCTTGATGTGTCACTTTATATAATTAAGAATTTTGTATTTGAAGATGATGATGTGCCATGGCTATAAAGAATTGTTTAAGAAATTGTGACAATTAGCCAATTAAGAGGGGTTGAGCATCTAGTAGCACTCTGTAGTGGCACATACTCTTTAGCTGAAAAGCTGTAACATGAACGTGTATGAGAACATGGCTGTTAAATATTTTATTGAATCTTCTGCTCTCTCCAGATGATTAAAATTTATATTTTTGGGGAGACCCCAAGTCCCCTTTTAATTACCCTTAAAAATATATAAAGCGTGTCACTTTGAGAAACACTGCCACCAACTGTTCAAATGCGTGGTAAAGTCTTGTACAGTAAAGAATTGCATGCCAACAGTCTTTCCGGTGTATAAAATGCATGGTAAATGTTATACGAAGTAAAAACTTCGGAGTAAAGGCTGCTTCCCGCCAAGTGCGCATGACTGTTTGGCCTGGCCTAGAGGGCCGGCCAAGCCGCCATGCGCAATTAGGGAGTGCAAACCACTCTAGCTCCCTCTGACACCGTTGAGCCCAGCCCCTCCCGCACCTAACATGGGTTTGAGTGGCACAGAAAAATAAAATGATAACTTCTGGTTATTATCATTTTATTTTTATTTTGCACTGCTCAACGAGCAGTGGGGCGATGCTCCTCCGCCTTAGTGGAGGCGCCGCCACTGATAAGTATTCAATTGGTTTGCAGTGTCAGGACTCATTGCTGAGATTGGATTGCAGATAGCTACAATGCAGAGTTGAGTCTGAAACTCAGAACTGACTAAGGGCAGTACATACAAGTTAAGGAGGGAAAAGATAGACCTTGTGAAAGCAGTAAAGGTGACAGCTGTGGATTTGTGTTAGTTAATGCCCAGACTGGGGTACGAGGCCTGTGCAGCTGAGAGATGTAGGGAAAAGAAACAGATAGAAAGTCAAAGGCAGAGCAGTTTTTATATTTGTGGTAGTAAATAAGGTTAAGAGTGAAATGGAAAAGCAAGAGCTCAGGAGCAAAACAGAGGGTGATATTTCTACTAGTTACCACCAGCTAAAGTGAATGAAAGAGAGTTGCATGAAGATTGTTACCTGTCGCACTTGGCATGTTCTCCACTGGGCTGTGTTGCACAGCCCGGTGGAGAGCATGCCCAGCCTCCCAGGTACTCCCTGAGCGGCCATACAGGCCGCTTAGAACAATCACGATGCTGCTCATGCAGCGTTGTGGTTGGCTGGGAGAGACCGAGAGCCTGGGTGCTTCCGATGCTGCAGGCAGAGCAGGGACGGAGGAGAGGCGTGTGGCGGCGGTGAAGAAGAAGGTAAGTTTATTTTGTCTTTTTTTTCATTGCCCTCCCCGCCCACCACCCCAGTTCAGAGGCAGCCGCTACTGATACTTATTACCCAACTGAATGTCACATTGGAACTTCTGGAAAAAGTAATACAGCTACAAGGTAGTTATATCTAATATAATAAATTAATTATCCCAAAGGTGCTGTCTATTTTTCCCAGACATCTGATTTTTTTATTCTCTATTATGATGTAAAATATTAATAACTAGCACATTATACTCTATCTGTGAGAGCACAGGTCCAGCTTTATCTAGATAAATAACTGTTTAGTTATATATCTATCGTCCAATATTATTTTCCTCACAAACAGTAATGTCTAGTGGGCCACAGACTGAGTTTACCGACTTGCCTGCAATTACATCTCTTCCAAAATATACATTTGGTTAAAATGTAATTTCTCAAGTCTATTGATACCTATTAAAATAATCATTGAAAGATTTATGTATTTGACACCAAAATCACAAACTCTAAAGACAGATTCCAAATATATCAACTGTTATAGAATAATAATAATAGGAATAATAATAATAATAATAAAACTTATCTTATTACCACTATTTTGCTGTTTCTAAGTGCTGAAAATAATACATGTTATTATTAGCCAATGTGATAGTTCTTAGTGTCTGCACCATGAAAGGAGATGATGGGATGCATATTTTCCAGCCCTGCCTGAAACCATTAAGTAGGTATCAATTGGCGTGTATACTCTGCCCTGTTCAGCTCTCGTCTCTACCAGGGGTCTCTGTTTCCGTGTAACCCACAAGGTCCTTGCCTTTCGTTTAGCAGATGAGCGTAGAATGCCTATTTAGTGCATCGATCTAGACTGGTTACCAAAAAGGAGGTTTCACTAGAGCCACAAGATTTCTGACATCCACATTAAGGCTCATGTCACCTTGGATTTTGCTCAACGGGCTCTCAAAGCGAATCTTCCAATGTTGGAATTATATCTCATTGCTGCAAAAGTGTCAGTGGGACTTTTGAGTGACAGATAGGGATTCGTGTAACAGTAATTATCAATGCCAGTGTCCAATACAACAACAGGCTCATCACACTAAGGGGCCGATTCCGATTCGGGCCGGAAAACGTACCGACCGACTCGGTGCGGGAATTTATTCCGACCGACACGAACCGGCGCCGTCCGACCCGGGTAGTACGATGAAATGCATGTGAAACCAGACCGACTCGGACGGAATACAAAACGAACGACCGAGCCGGACGGAAACAAGCCATCCGGCCGGGAAAACACTCGAAACTAACCGACCGACACGCACCCGGATAGCGACCGAACGAAATGTACCCGCGAACTCCGACCCGCGTAGTACGATGCCATGCGTGCGAAACACGACCGACTCGCACGGAGCACAAGCCGTACGACCACACGCACACAAAACCCAGCCGAATCAACCCAATACTCCGCGACCGACTCGTACGCCGCACATGAAACCAACCTGAAACACAGCGGGAACGAGTCGGACAACATCGCATCAGACAACAGCAGCGTCCGACTTGGACACAAGAACGACTCCTACATGCACACAAAGCACCAAGGGAAAAAAGTTAAAAAAATAGGCCAAACAAGCTACCACAAAGCCAATAAATACTGGGGGTGGGGGAAAAAATGGAACAAGGACACACCCCCAACCCCACCTACATAAAGGCCACAAATCCCTACCATGAGCCTTTGCAAATTCCACAGACCTGCCAGCAAACAACACCATCACACAGCAACCACAGACACACTCACAGCTCATGCATCACACAAGCCACACAACATTACCACTCACAAATAGCACCCTCACACACACCCAGCTAAACCTACACTCACACACCCCCACTTGCACACACACATCAATCACCACCACCACCCATCACCATGCCCCCAAAGAAGAACCACAAGTTCCTAGATTGTGAATTGGAAGTCCTGGTAGACGAGATACTCAGGGTAGAGCCACAGTTGTTTGGTACATTGGTACAACAGACCCCCATGTCGCAGAAAACCAAGTTGTGGGCGAGGATTGTCGACAGGGTGAATGCACAATCACCATGTTTGCGCACAAAGGAAGACATCCAGAACAGGTGGTATGATGTGCGCAGGAGGGTCCGGGACCTACTCAAAAGGACTACATCATCAGCCAGCGCACCGGCAGTGGCCCTCCTGCAAAACCAATATACCTCAGGCCCTGGGAGGAGAAGGTGCGGGCCATCCTACCACCAGTGAGCGTATATGGACTAACAGACATCCCAGAGCCTGGTGAGTACACAACTTATATACACAATATGTTGTGACAATACACACACAGCACCCTCAAAGGGATAGGCAAACCATGCACCCTCACCGAATACACAGCAAACAAAACATACTCATCCCAAGATGTGAATGCCAGTCAGACAAACACAATACCTGCCATCTCATGGTGACATCTAACTGTGTCATGACATCTACAAACCTAACAACAAATACAGCAAGGCAGTGGCACAAATAGAACCAACAAACACTCACAGATATATTGACATCACTAGAACACCACCTCACAGGGAAGATCACTGAAAGGAAGGAATTCTGTGTATGCTGGTAAAGTCAGTGTAGCCAATAGCATCATGGGAGTTGGAGTCACAGATATTGCTCAGCCTCACAATTGGCCCATCAACACCACCCTGAACCATGCTTACATCACAGGGAGTGGAAAGGACTCACAAGATGGCTGACACTGGGTACTGCTGGGGGAGCACAAGGCCCTGCAGGCAACTGTGCAACAACCAACAGCAGGACACCACTGACTGACATCCTGAAAGACAACTTGCACTCCCTGCAATGGAAGCATGTTCCATGGTGGGATATCTGGCTGGGTGGGAAGGAGGACTCACAGCACTGACCATAGTCACAAGCACCTCCCCTCACACACCCCCAACACTAACTCCACAGAACCCACCTGGGAGAATGCAATGCCTCACATTCTAACTCAAGATCCCACAAACACCAACCAGCCGGGCTCATACTGTGTGAAGCACAGGGACACTCTTGGGACTGGTAGCCAAACAACCGCAAGGAGAACACTCTCAGCCAACCTGTCAGCACAGGCACCCCACCCCACAGGGAAGCAGAGTCAAAAGGAAGGAAGGATGGGCATGCTGGTAAGGGGGTGGAGGCAATAGCATGATGGGAGTGGTAGTCACAGATGTTGCTCAGCCTCACAATTGGCCCATCAACACCACCCTGAACCATGCTCACATCACAGGGAGTGGAAAAGGACTCACAAGATGGCTGACACTGGGTACTGCTGGGGGAGCACAAGGCCCTGCAGGCAACTGTGCAACAACCAACAGCAGGACACCACTGACTGACATCCTGAAAGACAACTTGCACTCCCTGCAATGGAAGCATGTTCCATGGTGGGATATCTGGCTGGGTGGGAAGGAGGACTCACAGCACTGACCATAGTCACAAGCACCTCCCCTCACACACCCCCAACACTAACTCCACAGAACCCACCTGGGAGAATGCAATGCCTCACATTCTAACTCAAGATCCCACAAACACCAACCAGCCGGGCTCATACTGTGTGAAGCACAGGGACACTCTTGGGACTGGTAGCCAAACAACCGCAAGGAGAACACTCTCAGCCAACCTGTCAGCACAGGCACCCCACCCCACAGGGAAGCAGAGTCAAAAGGAAGGAAGGATGGGCATGCTGGGAAGGGGGGTGGAGGCAATAGCATGATGGTAGTGGTAGACACAGATGTTGCTCAGCCTCACAATTGGCCCATCAACACCACCCTGAACCATGCTCACATCACAGGGAGTGGAAAAGGACTCACAAGATGGCTGACACTGGGTACTGCTGGGGGAGCACAAGGCCCTGCAGGCAACTGTGCAACAACCAACAGCAGGACACCACTGACTGACATCCTGAAAGACAACTTGCACCCCCTGCAATGGAAGCATGTTCCATGGTGGGATATTTGGGCTGGGGGAGAAGTCGGCCCGGATGGCAACCAAATACCACCAATGCTGGTCAGGCACACACCTCAACATTCACATTGACATACCACAGGTTGGCAGGACAATGTGCTACACCAATATCACTCACTGACTGTCATAACTGAGTAGAATGCAATGTCCAGGGCCGCATCCAGAGGTACAGTCACAACTGTCCGGTGTTTTAACAATTGATGCCTGTAGAAACATACCATACAATCTGTGTCTCTCCCCAAAACAGGTGAAGATGGGGACTCAGCAGCAGATGAGGAGGAGTCCCTGTCCCAGGCTCCGGGGGACACAGAGCTCACTGGTGTGGATCAGCCTCTGCACTCCTCGGATGGCGAACAACAAGCTGGACCCTCCGGTGCCAGTCATCATGCAGCACCAGCAGGACCAACATCTGCACCCCTGCACCCACCCCTCCAACAACTGCCAACACACAGGCCACCCCTGCCAACACGGACACACCAAGGACCACAGGTGACAACAGCGCAGGGACCCAGGACCAAACTGGAGCCGCTGCCATCGAGCCCACTAACAACACCCAAGTGGGCACACGGTCACCTGTGCGTGGCACCGCAGGCCCTGCACGTGTTGCCAGGGGTGGTGGGAGGGGTGGTAGACACAGGTCGCTATTTGCCGAGGGGTCAGGTCTGCGTGATGACCCACAACTGGCACGCATTGCAGATGCGTACCAGACCAGCACCGGAGAGGTCACCCAGGTAGTGGGGATCCTCAAGGACATACAACAGCAGCAGGCTGCCCGCTTGGACTCCCACATGTCCCGTGTCGAGACACACATGTCTCGCATGGAGTCCAAGTGGGACACAATGCAAGAACTCACAGCGGTGCATAGGGACATACTGACATGCCTCCGCCAGATCAGCACCAACATGGCCTCACCTCCCTGTGCGCCTACAACATCTGTTGCCACTACATCCGCAACAGCCACAGGGAGGGAGGAGGACTCTGGTGGAGAGTACCCTGCACCGCGGCAGCCTGCACCTGAGGATCCCCCCCCCCAAGAAGAGGGGCCGTCCGAGGAGGCCAAACTGAGAGGCCGATGGCCAGCTACATCCCCCAGGAAGCCAACACCTGTTCTGGAACTTTTCCTCTGTGTGCAAACTGCACGCCCTGTCGATGGCAACCCAACTCGCCCACATGACATGGGGAGCTCTAGTTGTACAAATTCATCAGATGACTGTGGACTATACCCTGGACATTCCATCTACCAGGACTTCCAATTCACATGGGAACTTTGGATTCCAATTGCTATGTACAGCACCCACCATCCTGTGCACCATCCCCACACCTTTTGTAAATAAACTCACCAAAAACCATATCTGCCTCTGTTGTGATTCCAACGTGGTCTCTGTCATGGAGATGGTGATCAGAAATATGACACTGTGCATGCTGACTGCTACAGCAAGTCCAACACCGTCATGGCAGTCATGGCGACGTGACACATATGAGGGAGACACACCACTAGGGCCACACAACACATACACACCAGGGCCATATGACTCATCCCCTACACTGATGTTGCCTGGAAATACAGTGCAATGCACAGACACCACACATATTCACAGTCTGTGTCAACTACAACACAGGTGCAGTAAGCAAATGTCACTCAGATGTGTGACTACGGACAACGCACACCCCAAAATGTAGAACAGGTTTATTACACATTTGCTACATGTTGTTTCCACTACAAATGCAAGCTAATCCCACCTGGCTGTGGCCACAAAGTCAAACAATGCAGAAGATAGAAAGTCCAGGGGTGTGTGGCACATCACCTGTAGGGGAACAACTGCTGCCACCTTGGAAGTTGAATCATTGATTCGGGGGATCCAAGTTGTTCTAACAACTCCAGCAGCACCCTGTGAAGGACAGACATGACACACACTCAAAAGCACATAAGAACAGCACAGAATGGCAATACTCATGTCTAATACCTGTCACAAGTTAAATACACAAAAGGAAGTTAGCATGTCTACACTGTTGGCAAGTACAGACCACCTGCAAGGACACATCTCCGCATGCATCAAGTCAAGTTGCACATGGCCACACTCAAACAGCACCAGAGCACCACACACACATATCATGCAAATCAAATTCATTGATAGTACAACACTCTGGATACTCACATTCAGCTGAAGAAGTTGGTGATGAGCTGTGTGCGGACATCACCATCACCATCACTGGCATCGTGGCCCAGGCCTAGATCCTCCACAGGTGGCGGATGTTGGTCATCGTCATCCAGGATGAGAGGCAACTCCTTCCGCACTGCCAGGTTGTGGAGCATGCAGCAGACGATGATAATCTTGCACACCTTTGCTGGGGCATATGGGAGGGCGCCTCCTGTCTTGTCCAGGCAGCGGAAGCGGCTCTTCAGGAGACCAAAGGTCCGCTCAATCACCCTCCTGGTCCGACCATGTGCCTCATTGTAGCGCATCTGGGCTGGTGTCACAGGGTTCCTGAGGGGTGTCAGCAACCACGGCATGTTGGGGTATCCTGAGTCACCTACAGACAGACAATTGCACATTAGCCAACATTGAAAAGTGTGCGGAAAGCAACATAGCACAACACACACAATGGTACAAAGTCAGTACACACCGACAAGCCAAGCACGCTGGTTCGGCATCTGTGACATCATCCTCGGGATGCGACTACTCCTCATCACGTAGGCATCGTGTGCAGAACCGGGGAAACGGGCACAAACATGTGTGATGGTCATGTTTGCAAGACATACCACCAGAGCATTGACAGAATGGTAATGTTTCCTGTTCCTGTATGCCTGCTCATGTGCCTGTGGTGGTACCAAAGCCACATGTGTCCCATCAATGGAGCCAATGACATGTGGCATCCTCCCCAGGGCATAGAAGTCACTCTTGACGTCAGTGAGTCAGTGGCGTTGCGGGAAATAGATGAACTGGTTAAGGCATCTCAACATCGCCACCAAAACATCGCGTAGCACACGGCTGAACATAGTCTGTGACATACCACCAGTAGATGCCACAGTGTGTTGAAAGGTACCGGTGGCAAAGAAGTGTAGGGCTGCCATCACCTTCACCTTGGGGGTCAGCGCTGTCGGATACGGCCGGCCAGGCTGCAAATGTGGGTCCAACCGCACTGTCAAATCCTCAATCAGCTGCCTGGTGAAGCGGTACCGTCGGATGCTGTCACGTTCCACCATCGTTGCCAGGTCTGGGAATGGTCGATGGACAGCAGGAGCCCTGCAGTGCAGAGGTGAAGAAGTCAAGATTGTCAGTCACCCCACATATGTGCCATTCACCATACTGTAGTTCACATGCTACATCATCAGCAAACACTAGTACTTGATGTGTGTCTCGTTCTGTTTGGACACATATGGTACCCACATGGACATCATGTAACATCTCTGTTCAACATGTGTGGACAACAGGTCCCAGGGTGTGCTATGTGAAACCATTTGGCTGTGTCACAGTACCCACTTACTGCACTCACATTCCACACACATACCACAGTGACGTCTGGACAGATGCGCCACAGGCATCTCAACTCATTGACAGGTAGATTCCCAGGGAGCCTGTCTTGCCACATGGACACTGGCATGACATGGCGTATCATGTACACGTCAGAAAAATCAAACATGACTCCCACAGGTAGTGCCCCCTGTAGCCTCTGCAGGACAGACATGGATGTCAGTGACACACACACACAACATCTAAGTCCATGCACAAACAACGTGGATGTGGAGACTGTCTCCCATTGTGCACATGGAGTCAGACATGTGAAACACAACATGCACACAGACTGCGGAGGGACATGACTATTGTGGCAATGGGCCACCCTGTGATGTACATGCTTTCCCACATGAGCCTTGGGGTATGTGACATGTCATACATATACACAACCTGGAAATGTGACCATGCAACATGCTCCAAAATGAACAGTTGCACATCCCAGTGGTCATGTGCACGACACACAAAGGACCCTGTCCCCATTAACATGTGCACAGCCTGGGTGTGTCTGCCCCCAAGTGCCAGCCCAAAAACAACATGTGCACACCCATACACAGATAAGGTCATGCTGCCACACATGCCTTAGATACAGTGTGGACTGGGTGTGGTGTAGTAGGTGTGCCCCAGAGTCCCTGGAAAGTATATGTGGCTGGCATAGGTTCACCATTGACCAGCATGGTGACACATGCGTGTGACCTGTACAGGGACGCGTTGTACAGCAATGGTCCGATCGGTGTGCCCGCTCGGACCATTGCATTGAATGTGAGCGGGTATGCGTTGTATCACGGGTACGCGTTGTACAGCAATGGTCCGATCGGTGTGCCCGCTTGGACCATTGCATTGAATGTGAGCGGGTAAGCGTTGTATCGCGGGTACGCGTCGTACAGCAATGGTCCGATCGGTGTGCCCGTTCGGACCATTGCATTGCATGTGAGCGAGTACGCGTTGTACAGCAATGGTCCGATCGGTGTGCCCGTTCGGACCATTGCATTGCATGTGAGCGAGTACGCGTTGTACAGCAATGGTCCGATCGGTGTGCCCGCTCGGACCATTGCATTGAATGTGAGCGGGTACACGTTGTATCGCGGGTACGCGTTGTACAGCAATGGTCCGATCGGTGTGCCCGCTCGGACCATTGCATTGAATGTGAGCGGGTACGCGTTGTATCGCGGGTACGCGTCGTACAGCAATGGTCCGATCGGTGTGCCCGCTCGGACCATTGCATTGAATGTGAGCGGGTACGCGTTGTATCGCGGGTACGCGTCATGACAGCAATGGTCCGATCGGTGTGCCCGCTTGGACCATTGCATTGCATGTGAGCGAGTACGCATTGTACAGCAATGGTCCGATCGGTGTGCACGCATTGGCTGGGGCCTGGCATGGCAACGGATGCGGTTTTTGAATTTACAACGAGTCTGATGCAGTGAATTCAGTTGGCCAGCCACAACAATGTTGCAAATTCATGGGTGTCATGAAGTTGAATATTTGAAGGATGCTGTGGGCGTGTATTGGAGCTGCTATTCCATGGATTGGCCAGATTCAGAAGATGCTACCGACTTGGACCTATCACTTTGGACACATGGGACAGTATCTGCCTCTGCAGCACACATATAATGCTGGCTGTTCCCCTGAGAGCTCACTTGCCTGCACTACATGCTCCTGGACGACATCTGCCACTACACTGCTGCTGTCTCTGCATCCTCTGGCTGCTGCAATGGCACGTACTGTGGAGAGAGCCCCAGCCTTCACCCATGAGGAGAACCAGGCCCTGCTGGACAGCCTCCTTCCACAGTACAGCAAGCTGTATGGGACACCAGGGAGCAGGTGAGTGTGCTGTCCACTGCCTCACTAATTGTGCATGTTGCCTGACTAGCAGGATTTACAGTGTGCACACCACTGGCTAGCATGCCCACTGAGTAGTTCTCACCCCCAAAGTGTGTAGTCACTTGCACTGAACAGGTACAGTGGAGTGACAGTGCATTCAAACAAGGTTCACTACCCATGCAATGATACCATGTAGTAACTGCTGGCAAACTGTCCATAGCCCTCGTTGCACTGCCTGTGTACATCATATGCCCCTGTGATTGAGACATGTTTTTCCAACTGTGTGATGCACGGATATGTTGCATGTGTAGTAATGGCCTTTTCACTTTCTCATCCTCACAGGTTGATGCCCATCGGAAGCAGAACATCTGGCTGGACATCGTCCGGGCAGTCCGATCCGTGGGGGTCTACAAGCGCCGGATCCGCAACTGCCAGAAGAGGTGGCAGGACCTTCGTGGCTGGACCCGGAGGATCGCAAGGGTCCAGCTGAAGCTGTCGCCTCCTCGCAGGAGGGGCGGACACCGGACCCTGACCCCCACATGCTCCAGATCCTGCCGGTGGTGTTCCCGGAGCTGGATGGGCAGCTGAAGGGCAGACAGCAGCAAGGAGGGGGTGAGTCTAAGACTGCACTGTGAACTCTGTCTAACATGCTATGTGCCCTCCTCTGGCCTGGTTAAACTTCCCCAGTACATCAGTCTTGTTGTCCAGTACCCATGTCCCTCTATTGTAACCTGGCCACTACCCATCTGATGCGCCAGTGTGCTCCTTACGCTCAGGATAATTGTGTCACTTGGGTACAGGGTCCTAGCATTTTGCTTTGCTCAAGGTGGTGGCAGATTTTGTTCCCGTGACATTGTGTTTGCCTTCATGGGTGGGTCAGTTGCTCACACAATGCCTGAGTCGTGCTATGTAGTCTGGGTGTAACTTTGATATGTGATCCACTTGCACATCTAATTCACCACATGTCCCTGGGGTATTTGCCACACCCCCATTATGCGGGTGGGTAAATAGTCTGGGCCTCAGGAGTATGTATGTCAAGTGTGTCACACATGCTTAGCCACCTGCCCACTGACCAGGAATCATCCCTCTTGCAGGTGGAGCCGGACAGTCATGCCTACTACAGGGCATACGATACACTCTGTACTCCCACTCCCGTGTATCATCTGACATGCTGTGCTCAGTGAAATGTTGCCTCAGGTGTCTGCCTCTGTGTTGTTGTGCTGTGACTACGTTGTCGTGACTCCTGTGATGTCCTTCGGTTAGGGGTCAGCATGCCATCTGCTATTGGACCATGTGAGACAAGACTTCTGTGACTCATAGGTGTTTGATCACTTGACTGTGCAGACAGGTGTATGAGACTGTGACTTTCAGGCAGCTGTACATCATTCACAGCACACTGTGAGGTGCTATGGTTCAGGGAGTAGTGTTTCATGTCTCCCATGTGTCCAAATGGTGTGCAGTGTACAAATACTGGTTCAGAGGATGTGGTTAGTGGGGGATGAACATGTGCACTTGTCAGTTACATTACTTGCCTTCCCCATGTCCTAGGATAGTGACACAGTGCAGACTGTTGTTTGCTGGCTAACATGGCCATGTGACTTGAGACAGTGATGTATGACTTTGCAGGCATGCCTGTGTCATGGCATTAAACTTCCTAAGGGTGATCCTGCAGGGTGGTGACATGTGCAACAGGCACCCCATTGTGGCATTGACTATCGGGACATGGGTGCTTCATGGGGTCTGGTGCTGGTATGCATCACATGCATTTCTGTTTAGGCTCAGGCCGTCCATTTATCCAGACACCTGCACTGAATCAGTGGCAAGTGATGTGAGGTGGGCATGTTCACATACTTCACCGTGTTCTCAGCAATGTCCAACTACTGTGTAGGTGGTGCATGTGTCCACACTGGGGTCTTACCATCAGACGGGCACCAGCCAGATGGGTGCAAGGGCAGGAGGGGTGTCTGTTCCACGGCTGACCATCAGACTGACAATTGGCTTATCCTAATCTGTGTGAGCACTTTTGGCAATGTTCAACTAAGGATGCCAGGGCTTGCTCTGTAATGTGCTGTACTTACTGTGGTGTGTGCGGTCAGTGCAGGTGACTGATGTTTGTCTGTTTCCCTAATTGTTTGCAGATACATCCACAGCCACAGGAGGGGACAGCTCCACAGACCAGGAGGAGCAGCGGAGCCAGACTGGGTCAGCGCCCGACGAGTGGTCAGAGGGACCCAGTGGCACGGAGGGCGAGGGGAGCCACACCGAGGAGTCCTCAGCACCATCCACCTCAGCTGAGGACCACAGCAGCTCGGAGGATGACTCCCTTGTGGAGGCGGGTGTCAGCAGCCACCACACCCCAGCTACTCTGTCTGATCCCGCCACCACCACCACCACCCTCCCATTGGCTCCCATTCCTGAGGTCCGTGGAGGCTCCCGTGCTCGGGAGCGTGTCTCCTTCAAGCCAGGCACCGCACCCCTGCCCCTGTGTCCCCTGCTGCCCTGAGTGAGGAGTCTGTGTACCTCCTTCGGCAGCTCCATGTAGGGCAGACAGCAATGCTGACTGTCCTCCATGCACACACCACACTGTTGACACAGCTGGTGTCGTTCATGGAGGGCATCTCAACGGGTATGTCTGCCCTACAGAGGAGCAATAGGTCCATGGACTCCTCCCTGACGGCAGCAGTGTCCCTCCTCCAACAGTCCCTCACCCCTCCCACCTCTGCCCCATCCACACTTCCTACCACCCTACCTGTCCAAAGCACATGCACACCTGCACAATCACACCAACACACAGACACGAGCAGCACACACCCACCCAAAACCAAGGCAAGACGTGCACACAAGCATCCTCAGGGGACTGATTCCACACACACAGGGGATGGGGAACTGACACACACACAGGCAACCACAGTCACTCCGCAATCCTCAAGATCCTCTCCCTCCAAGACCCCTTCCCTTGCCTCACCTGCAACCCCACATACACAGCAGCTCTTCCTCTCTGACCTCGGCCTCTTCCCCTCCAATACCACTGATCCAGCATACCGGGGGAAGAGGAAGTCCACACACAGAGAGGAGAGTGCCCCTCGCCCCCGGACACCCTCCCCCAGGCGCAGGCAGAGTGAGCCCCCCACCCGCAAGTCCCCCGGGACCCGGAAGAGCAAGACCCCGCCACCGCCCTGCAAGTCACCCACCCAGTCTCTCACCTCCATCCCCCAGGCCACCACTCCACAGGTTCCACCGCCACACCCTGCCCCAGGTTCCCCACACACCGATACCGCATCCCTAAAGTGCTCAGGCCCTCCCCCTGCCACTTGCTCTTCCACCCCCAAACCAGACGCTCTGCCTGTATGTGCCACTGGTGTGGAGACCGTGTCCCCCTCTGTCCTGCCCAGCTCTTCTGCCCCCTTCCACTCCCTTGGAGTCATGCACTGCAGTGGAGTCCACAACAACCCCATCTGACTCGGGCACTGCATTGGGGACCCAGCCCACTCCATCTGCCCAGCCCACTGCAGTGGTTGCAGCACCAACACCATCGGACTTGAGCCCTGCGGTGGTGCTGGCCCCCTGAGTCAGACACCTCCACTGCAGTTGCCGGTGACACTCCTGCACCCACCTCACCTTCCCTGCCTCCTTCTGGCATCCCCTGATCCTGTCCCTGCGGTGCCTGGCCTGCCCCTCGTATGCCCCTCCAAGGGGATGTCCCCTGTTGGTACCTGTGCAGGCAAGCAAGTTGTGACAAGTAGTCACACATCGCCCTGTTGGGACTGTGTATTTGGACTGGACATTGGCCGTTGTTAATTTTGGACTTTTGATTTGAGTTGCACACTTGCTGAATAAAGCCTCTTTTTGTTTACTTGTGGTTAATCTTTGGTGGTACATGATGTAGATGTGTAGTATCATGCATTTGCTGTTGTAATTGTGTTCAGATCAGGTAAATGAAGTTTTGCTGTGATGGGCTCCATGTGGCCCATGGGATATGTGTCCTAATCTAGTCTGGATCTATAGCATCCCTTGCTGCAGTCTGAGGGTGTAATGTTCAGCATTTGACACAGGGATGTACGTTTAGCATTTGTATATTACCATCTTTGTCCTACACTGTTGCACATCTGTTGGGCTTACCACTGTCCAATGTTCCTAGTACCCTGACT
The DNA here is from genome assembly GCA_963921515.1 of Calotriton arnoldi. NCBI lineage: Eukaryota > Metazoa > Chordata > Amphibia > Caudata > Salamandridae > Calotriton > Calotriton arnoldi. Next base: position 1,765,562 of record CAWUFW010000623.1, read on the forward strand.
GTGTGCCCGTCTCCACTGGACATGCAGTTTTGCACATCAATTTTGGAGGACTCATCTGTGTATACAGTACAACTGGATTGCCACGTGTTTTGGGTGTATGCAGATGACTGACGTGACACTCCCGTACCCAGGCTGATGTGAGCAGAGGCTTCTGTGTGTTGTAGTTGTTGACTCACTGACGGGGTGTCCTGCTGATATGTTTGAGTCGTGCACAGACAAGGTTTGGCACAGCGGAGCTTCCACAGGAGTGGAGTGCCCTCATGGCTGTGTGTAATCTGGTGACATTGCGTGTGCCCGTGTTGTGTGTTGTGTGAGCATGTCTGTGCATGTTCCCTTCCCTTTTCCTACACAGGCTGTGTCCCTAGGGATGTTCCTGTTTCTGATGGTTGCAGAGTTGGTATGTGTTCATCCAGCATCTTGGACCTGGTTTCTCCGTGATGTGGTTGCATGGCAAACTGATGTTCATGAGGTTGTCATCCCAGGTTGTCTTTGTTGTCAGGGCTGGGGATGTGGGCAAACGCAGATGGGACACATTCAGGATTCCCCTTGGCACTTGTTGTTTACACAAGTAATGTGATTTTGAGTTTGTGTTAGCTTTCAGTGATTGTGACGCGTTGTGTGTGTGACTGCTGCCACTCCTCAGGGTCAGAGCTGCAATGTCGGAAGTTGTGTACGTGTGTTCTTTGTGTCTCACCTTGGCTTCTTCGTTGGTGTGTGACTATGGCCAGGATCCCATTGTTTGTGGTGGATTTCACATCATGCCCATGTACGGCGTACTGTGCAGTGTGTCATGCATAGACGAGTCATGTTGAGTGGGCATGTGTGATGGGTTTCTGCACCTTAGTTCCCCCACCACCCCTGGGATTGTCATGGGTGCATGTGCAATGTCACCAGTCCATGTGAGCTTCACTGCTGCACATTGTTGCAGATGAGGGTGTGTGGTGTTGAGTGTGCAAATGTGAGTTGTTGCACGGCTAGACCACTACCTCCATATTGTCCTTGGCTGGCAGGCCGGGCTGATTGATTGGAGCTTGTGTAGGTGTGATGGTAGTTTGTAGCTGAGGACACATGGCCGTGGTTCACAGTATGATCAACATCTACCTTTGTCATCACAGTGGAATTGTCATGCAGGCTAGTGTCTGCACAATGTGGGGTCCCTGGGGGTAGTGCTGTGGTGGGTGTGTCTCTTGCTGTGTTAGTTGCTGTTCCTACAAGCTTGTGTGACATGTGTAATTTGGGCTCCCTCTCATCTGACAATGCCAGATTTCCCACATAGGGGAATCCAATCCATGAGTTACTTGTGTGTGGCACTGTATACACATCTGTGTAATTGGGATTCAGGCCTCCTCATGTGTTGTGTGGTTGCCTGGGGACACTGGCACACACCCCCATCACCTGTTGTCTTTGATAGGATGTGTGAGTCTGCCTGTTTGTGTCAGTGCATTTGCATCACTGCATTGGCATTTCTGTAATGTGCCATTGGCTGTATGTGGTTTGGTGATTTTCCCCTGCTCTCCCTGGTACTCCTGGGTCATCAGTCAGCACAATGATCATGGTTTGTATGTCCCATTGCTGCCATGGTATGGTATTTGCTCACCTGACATCCACAGTCTCCACAGATTATATACATTTGTGTGTCCATAGGTGCAGATATGTGGGTCAGCATCATGATGGTCACTTCTGTCATTGTGGAATTGGCTGATTGTTGGCAATGTGGTCCCCCATGTGTGATGTTTGTATGCACATGGACATAAAGCGATGTTTCTGTGACACTGCACTGCTAGCCTCCCCCAATATAGGTTGCAATGGGACACAAGCAGTACTATGCCACAGATGTTTTGGTTGTTGTGTGACCAGGATTCATCCATTCAGTTTGTCTTTGGCAGCTTTTACCATGCCTACACTTACCTTATGATCACCGTGGTGATGGGGCTTTAGGCACCATTGCCACACTGATCAAAAGGTCCATCAGCCTTGGACCCCACACTTACCATTTGGTGACTGTGGTGATGGGGCTTTAGGCCCCATTGCCACACTGACCAAAAGGTCCATCAGCCTTGGACCCCACACTTACCTTTTGGTGACTGTGGTGATGGGGCTTTGGGCCCATTGCCACAGTGGCCATGGTAGGCTTGTATTGTGGAGGCCACACACTTTTATGTGTGACACATGTGTTAGTGGGTCACATTGTATGTTCATTGTCATGTTTAGTGTTGTAGGCACTTGACATGGACTACACACGCTTGTCATGTTGTTTGGGTGGATGTAATTTTCAGTTATTCCTTATGTGGGAGTATGCTGGTTGTGTCATGCATTACCCGTCCGATGAGTAGGGTTGGTGGTAGTGATAGGCATCCAGCCCCCCATGAGTAGGGGGGGTGGTAGTGATAGGCATCCAGCCCCCCCCTGAGTAGGGGTGGTGGTAGTGATAGGCATCCAGCCCCCCATGAGTAGGGGGGGTAGTAGTGATGGGCATCCAGCCCCCCCGAGTAGGGGTGGTAGTAGTGATGGGCATCCAGCACCCCTGAGTAGGGGTGGTGGTAGTGATAGGCATCCAGCCCCTATGGGTGGGGATGGTAGTAGTGGCAGCCATCCAGCACCCCATGAGTAGGGGGGGTGGTAGTGATAGGCATCCAGCCCCCAGGAGGAGGGGGGGTGGTAGTGATAGGCATCCAGCCCCCTATGGGTGGGGATGGTAGTAGTGGCAGCCATCCAGCCCCCCATGAGTAGATGAGTAGGGGTGGTGGTAGTGATAGGCATCCAGCCCCTCATGAGTGGGGGGGTGGTAGTGATAGGCATCCAGCCCCCCCCTGAGTAGGGGTGGTAGTAGTGATGGGCATCCAGCACCCCTGAGTAGGGGTGGTGGTAGTGATAGGCATCCAGCCCCCCTGAGTAGGGGTGGTGGTAGTGATAGGCATCCAGCCCCCCATGAGTAGGGGGTGGTAGTGATGGGCATCCAGCCCCCCTGAGTAGGGGTGGTAGTAGTGATGGGCATCCAGCACCCCTGAGTAGGGGTGGTGGTAGTGATAGGCATCCAGCCCCTATGGGTGGGGATGGTATTAGTGGCAGCCATCCAGCCCCCATGAGTAGGGGTGGTGGTAGTGATAGGCATCCAGCCCCCCATGAGTAGGGGGGTGGTAGTGATAGGCATCCAGCCCCCTATGGGTGGGGATGGTAGTAGTGGCAGCCATCCAGCCCCCCAGGAGTAGATGAGTAGGGGTGGTGGTAGTGATAGGCATCCAGCCCCCATGAGTAGGGGGTGGTAGTGATAGGCATCCAGCCCCCTGAGTAGGGATGGTAGTAGTGATGGGCATCCAGCACCCCTGAGTAGGGGTGGTGGTAGTGATAGGCATCCAGCCCCCCTGAGTAGGGGTGGTAGTAGTGATGGGCATCCAGCCCCCCCCTGAGTAGGGGTGGTAGTAGTGATGGGCATCCAGCACCCCTGAGTAGGGGTGGTGGTAGTGATAGGCATCCAGCCCCCCATGAGTAGGGGTGGTGGTAGTGATAGGCATCCAGCCCCCTATGGGTGGGGATGGTAGTAGTGGCAGCCATCCAGCCCCCCATGAGTAGGGGTGGTGGTAGTGATAGGCATCCAGCCCCCCATGAGTAGGGGGGGTGGTAGTGATAGGCATCCAGCCCCCCCCTGAGTAGGGATGGTAGTAGTGATGGGCATCCAGCACCCCTGAGTAGGGGTGGTGGTAGTGATAGGCATCCAGCCCCCCCTGAGTAGGGGTGGTAGTAGTGATGGGCATCCAGCCCCCCCCTGAGTAGGGGTGGTAGTAGTGATGGGCATCCAGCACCCCTGAGTAGGGGTGGTGGTAGTGATAGGCATCCAGCCCCCCATGAGTAGGGGTGGTGGTAGTGATAGGCATCCAGCCCCCCCTGAGTAGGGGTGGTAGTAGTGATGGGCATCCAGCACCCCTGAGTAGAGGTGGTGGTAGTGATAGGCATCCAGCCCCCCCCCTGAGTAGGGGTGGTAGTAGTGATGGGCATCCAGCACCCCTGAGTAGGGGTGGTGGTAGTGATGGGCATCCAGCCCCCTATGGGTGGGGATGGTAGTAGTGACAGCCATCCAGCCCCCATGAGTAGGGGTGGTGGTAGTGATAGGCATCCAGCCCCCCATGAGTAGGGGGGTGGTAGTGATAGGCATCCAGCCCCCATGAGTAGGGGGTGGTAGTGATAGGCATCCAGCCCCCTGAGTAGGGGTGGTAGTAGTGATGGGCATCCAGCACCCCTGAGTAGGGGTGGTGGTAGTGATAGGCATCCAGCCCCCTGTGGGTGGGTATGGTAGTAGTGGCAGCCATCCAGCCCCCATGAGTAGGGGTGGTGGTAGTGATAGGCATCCAGCCCCCATGAGTAGGGGGTGGTAGTGATAGGCATCCAGCCCCCCTGAGAAGGGGTGGTAGTAGTGATGGGCATCCAGCACCCCTGAGTAGGGGTGGTGGTAGTGATAGGCATCCAGCCCCCCCTGAGTAGGGGTGGTAGTAGTGATGGGCATCCAGCACCCCTGAGTAGGGGTGGTGGTAGTGATGGGCATCCAGCCCCCTATGGGTGGGGATGGTAGTAGTGGCAGCCATCCAGCCCCCCATGAGTAGGGGTGGTGGTAGTGGCAGCCATCCAGCCCCCCATGAGTAGGGGGTGGTAGTGATAGAGCATCCAGCCCCCATGAGTAGGGGGGTGGTAGTGATAGGCATCCAGCCCCCTGAGTAGGGGTGGTAGTAGTGATGGGCATCCAGCCCCCATGAGTAGGGGGTGTGGTAGTGATAGGCATCCAGCCCCCCCCTGAGTAGGGGTGGTAGTAGTGATGGGCATCCAGCACCCCTGAGTAGGGGTGGTGGTAGTGATGGGCATCCAGCCCCCTATGGGTGGGGATGGTAGTAGTGGCAGCCATCCAGCCCCCATGAGTAGGGGTGGTGGTAGTGATAGGCATCCAGCCCCCATGAGTAGGGGGGTGGTAGTGATAGGCATCCAGCCCCCATGAGTAGGGGGTGGTAGTGATAGGCATCCAGCCCCCCTGAGTAGGGGGTGTGGTAGTGATAGGCATCCAGCCCCCCTGAGTAGGGGTGGTAGTAGTGATGGGCATCCAGCACCCCTGAGTAGGGGTGGTGGTAGTGATAGGCATCCAGCCCCCTATGGGTGGGGATGGTAGTAGTGGCAGCCATCCAGCCCCCCATGAGTAGGGGTGGTGGTAGTGATAGGCATCCAGCCCCCCATGAGTAGGGGGGGTGGTAGTGATAGGCATCCAGCCCCCCATGAGTAGGGGGGGTGGTAGTGATAGGCATCCAGCCCCCCCTGAGTAGGGGTGGTAGTAGTGATGGGCATCCAGCACCCCTGAGTAGGGGTGGTGGTAGTGATAGGCATCCAGCCCCCTGTGGGTGGGGATGGTAGTAGTGGCAGCCATCCAGCCCCCCATGAGTAGTGGTGGTGGTAGTGATAGGCATCCAGCCCCCCATGAGTAGGGGGGTGGTAGTGATAGGCATCCAGCCCCCCCTGAGAAGGGGTGGTAGTAGTGATGGGCATCCAGCACCCCTGAGTAGGGGTGGTGGTAGTGATAGGCATCCAGCCCCCCCTGAGTAGGGGTGGTAGTAGTGATGGGCATCCAGCCCCCTATGGGTGGGGATGGTAGTAGTGGCAGCCATCCAGCCCCCCATGAGTAGGGGTGGTGGTAGTGGCAGCCATCCAGCCCCCCATGAGTAGGGGGGGTGGTAGTGATAGGCATCCAGCCCCCCATGAGTAGGGGGGGTGGTAGTGATAGGCATCCAGCCCCCCAGAGTAGGGGTGGTAGTAGTGATGGGCATCCAGCCCCCCATGAGTAGGGGGTGTGGTAGTGATAGGCATCCAGCCCCCCCCTGAGTAGGGGTGGTAGTAGTGATGGGCATCCAGCACCCCTGAGTAGGGGTGGTGGTAGTGATGGGCATCCAGCCCCCTATGGGTGGGGATGGTAGTAGTGGCAGCCATCCAGCCCCCCATGAGTAGGGGGGGTGGTAGTGATAGGCATCCAGCCCCCCATGAGTAGGGGGGGTGGTAGTGATAGGCATCCAGCCCCCCATGAGTAGGGGGGGTGGTAGTGATAGGCATCCAGCCCCCCCTGAGTAGGGGGTGTGCTAGTGATAGGCATCCAGCCCCCCCCTGAGTAGGGGTGGTAGTAGTGATGGGCATCCAGCACCCCTGAGTAGGGGTGGTGGTAGTGATAGGCATCCAGCCCCCTATGGGTGGGGATGGTAGTAGTGGCAGCCATCCAGCCCCCCATGAGTAGGGGTGGTGGTAGTGATAGGCATCCAGCCCCCCATGAGTAGGGGGGTGATAGGCATCCAGCCCCCCCGAGTAGGGGTGGTAGTAGTGATGGGCATCCAGCACCCCTGAGTAGGGGTGGTGGTAGTGATAGGCATCCAGCCCCCCCTGAGTAGGGGTGGTAGTAGTGATGGGCATCCAGCACCCCTGAGTAGGGGTGGTGGTAGTGATGGGCATCCAGCCCCCTATGGGTGGGGATGGTAGTAGTGGCAGCCATCCAGTCCCCCATGAGTAGGGGTGGTGGTAGTGATAGGCATCCAGCCCCCCATGAGTAGGGGTGGTGGTAGTGATAGGCATCCAGCCCCCCCTGAGTAGGGGTGGTAGTAGTGATGGGCATCCAGCCCCCCATGAGTAGGGGGTGTGGTAGTGATAGGCATCCAGCCCCCCCCTGAGTAGGGGTGGTAGTAGTGATGGGCATCCAGCACCCCTGAGTAGGGGTGGTGGTAGTGATAGGCATCCAGCCCCCTATGGGTGGGGATGGTAGTATTGGCAGCCATCCAGCCCCCCATGAGTAGGGGTGGTGGTAGTGATAGGCATCCAGCCCCCCATGAGTAGAGGGGGTGGTGGTGATAGGCATCCAGCACCCCTGAGTAGGGGTGGTGGTGGTGGCAGGAATCCAGGCCCCTATGGGTGTGTATGGCATTGATGATGCCCATCCCACCCCTATGATTGTGCAGTTGCTAGTGTATGTAATTTGTGCATCCCTATGTGTGTGTGACATATTTTAGGTACGTGTAGTTAGTTTGTATTGTTGGTGTTTGACTTACCGTCTGCGCCGTACGCGTCCGAATCGGTCCCGGTAATAGATGTAGAGTATTGGTAGGACCTGCGCGATGGGATTCATGGTTGGTTCGTCTCGTTCGGGTTTCGCGTGTCTTCGACTCGTACTCGTCGCTGGCTTGTTCGTCTCGTAGCCGTGGATCGTTTAGTGACGCGAAACGGAACTTATGTGCGGCTCTCCCGGATGCTGAAACGTGCCGGACGTAGCGACGGGTTCGGGCGCGTACAGAAGACGCATCGATACTAGTCCGGCCGGAAGGTGCTGTGTATTTGGTTCCGTGCGACTCGATTCGGCGTTTACGGATCCGGCTCGGGCGGAGGAAAGGAGCTGGATTGGGTAAGTTCGGCTCGTTCGGAATCTGGGCTGTTATGCGCATCGTACTTGTTCGTTCGGTAGAGTGTTCGAGTCGGTCGGGAAACACGCGTTCGGCTCGTATTTTTTCCGGACGAATACTGTTAGGTGCGCTTCCGGCCGACATCGGAATCGACCCCTAAGAGTTTTTGTAATCTCTTTAAAAGCTATTAACCAAGCTTTTAACTTCAAGCCAAACTTGCTTGGCCAGCCTCCTGGTTTGAACAACTAGATTGAATAGACTTCAAGAATTGTTTTATTCAGAGCTTAGTTTGTAAAAACATAAGTGCCAGGGCTCTGGCCAGGAGGCCCCTGCAGCTTGCACCACACATTGCCCCTGCTATGCTGCCAATGATAGTAGCAACACAAGTACTAACCATCACACTCATACAAGTGCGACAAGTCAGACTATTTTGGGCCCCCAAAGCTATAAGAATAGCTTGGGAAGCTATAAGAATAGCTTGGGAAGCTATAAGAATAGCTTGGGAAGTAGGTAATAGTCATTTTTAATGTAAATTGAATTAATAATTAACTGTGGTTGTGGTCATTTCTAAATTAGCCAGACAGCGCCACCTTGTGGCAGACTGCCACAAGCACTGGTGTTGACAATTAAGTGCCGGTGCTGAGCACGGGAAACCACCGGCTCAAATTAAGCACTGGTTTTATTGACATAAGATTAAATCTTTGACCAACCAAACCCCCCAACATCTATTCCACCATGTTCACTTTACAGATATCTGAACTAAATCATTAGGTCCTGGTCTGACTCACATGAGGAGACTAAGGGCCTGATCATGATGGGCCCACAAAATCGTGGTGCAAATTGCACACCCAATAATTTGCATCAGCACTGGTTCTCAAATTAGCAGGTGAACAATTTGTGTCCAATGATACGTTGCACATCCAAAAATGGGGAATCAAGCACAGTTTGCATATGATTCCACTCATATGCTGCAGCTCAAAATGGCACAATACAAGAAGCATAGTAATCTCAACTGCAACACTGCATTCGAATTTACAGCACCAGATAAACACATATGATATCTTGTGAAATCGAGCCTACATTAGCATAGAATTGGAGAAAAAAAGGTAAACAAGAAAATCAGGAACATGCCATGAAGTATTCACGTGACAGCACAAATGAAAGAGAATGAAACATGAAGAAAAGAAAAAGGGAAATGGAGCACTCCACGTCTCAGTTAAACAGACTCAAGATTATAATTTTAAATGCGAAAGGCGTAATCTTAGTGATTTATCCCACTGAATGTATTTTTTGGCTTGATGGCAATTTTATAATTTAAGCAATTTAATGAACCTTAGTCGACTTTTTAAGAAAAACAAATGTCACAATAATTACCATCAATTGACGCCAAAATGACATGGCAACAATTTGCTATGTATGGGGTATATACCTGTCAAATGAGAAGCAAAATAATCAAGGAATTTAGCCTTTTACATAACCAGTTTCAAATCAACAGTCGTAATGCTGCATTTTTTTTTAACACAATTTGAATCCATCATTAATCCTCTCCTCTAAACCACTTCTTTTGGCAAATTTACAATAACGAATAAGTAAAAGAGATCTGGAAAAGTACATGACTGCTCCACATCTTATAAAACTGATCACACAAAAGTCATAAACAACCAAGCCTTTAGCGTCAACAAATCGTTGTAAATAAAGCTTCTCACATTGAAACTTTTGGTTACATTATCAGACACTGACCATTTTTATATTTTGTTGATGTGGGTATCTTGCAGCTAACAGAAAACAGTTGCACATTTACATAACTGAGAGATGGTACCCTAGGTACGTCATAATATCTTGCATTTTAAAGCACTATTCAGAGCTTCTATAAAGCTTGTGAATATATGTGTGTGTGTGTGTAAGCATGATCTCTTCTCAAATCATAATTTGTTTTGAGAGTAAAGAAAAGTTGTCTGTTCGTTGAAAGGTTTGCATGTGGTCTAGACGACTTATGTACTGGATACATTTCTCACACGACTTAAAAAAAAAAAAAGAATAACATTCCATGGTTGTTAAATGGATCTGGTAAACAACTTTCATGTTGACAATGCTCTTTTAAGTACTTTTTGTCAGGATCACATTGATGATTTTCTTTTGTTTCATTTAAAAGGGATGACCCCAACCCCCTACTACTTTTTCCGTTTTCCCCCTCAACCACCTTTAGTCTTCACTTGGGAGAGTTTATCCTTAGAATACATCTCTCGTTCCCCTTCTCTTTTCCTCTTCTCTTTTCTTTAAACCCTGCCAACCTTCTGCATCTCATTCTGATTAGCGGTGTCTGCACTGTCTTGCTGTTAAGTGCTCTGGTGTGTTTTAAACTTCCTGTACCTGTCTGTAATTTTTTTATGTGAAACCTATTCCTTTTTAAAAAATGTATTCCTATAATGTCCAACATTTTGTGAGTTTCACAAATGTGCTTTGTTGGCAGATACAGGATTTGATTTTTTTTCCTAAAGAAATTGTCACATCTATAATAATATGTTTATAATATTTTTAATTCACCAAACAGGGAATTTTTTCAGTCCAGGCTCGTCAAACTAGCAAACTCAAATTGACATATCAACGAAATTAGGAACTCCTGGTAAGGCTATTTTGAGTGGGCAAACAGTGCTCGTTTTGTCCATGTAATTTTATGAAACCCTACAATGGGTTAAAAATAGTTAGGGCCTGATTTAGATCTTGGCGAATGGGTTACTCCGTCATAATGGTGAGGGATATCCTGTCCGCCGAAATATAAATCCCATTATATCCTATGGGATTTATATTTCGGTGGACGGGATATCCTTCACTGTTGTGACAGAGTAACCCATCTGCAAAGATCTAAATCAGGCCCTTAATTTTATGATTTGCATAGTCCAGCTTAAAAATCTTTACGGATATAGGGACAGCATATAGTACTAGAGAGTTTACCTTTAAGAGCACCTGAGAGGAGAAAGGGTCTCTGTTGAGGTGCGAGTTTCACACTACTTTGTAGGTTAGTTCACTGTTTTTCAAAGCCACTTGGAAGAGGTTTAGAATAGGCTATGCTCACTTTGGACCTAGTGCTGACATCTCCGAGCAGTGGCAGTGTTTCATATCAGCATACAGGTCATGCCACCATTTTCTATGAGACTGGATGAGAATGGTTCTAATACAACAGGGCAGAGAAAAAACAGCCATGTTTCCATGTTAAATCCGAAACGAGTCATTCCTGCATTAGAATTATGAATTGTATGCAAAAGCATGACTGCTTCGTGAAATGAAGAGTTGAAAAGCCAGACTTCAGCTTGAAAGGAAAGATTCTAGAAAGGCGTTAGTGCACCAAATGATCTGATACTATTTAGAGTATTCATAGCTTGAACACACAGTATATTTGTCTCAAAAAGGGATAATGCTACAAATAAACATGTCACCACCGCCTACAATCTAGCCACTACCTTTTACATTAGCCAACAAAAGTATGTGGAAAAGTGTAACATGCAGATTATGTAGGAAGGGATTTTGGACATATAAATAAACATTTATAATGCAGAAGATTCCTTTCTTACAGTATTGCTACTATTTTTGACAGAGGACAGTAGACCCTAAGATCGCTGTGAGTGCCTACCTTATTAATTATCATTTGAAATAATAGTCAGTCCTATTCAGTTTTTCAAGGATGTTTGTCTTCTGATCCTTCCATTGTCATTGCCCTTGTAAGCTTCAACCTTAGTTTCAGAGTAATCATATCTAATAAGACATCTCATGAGACTGCAGTACATAGTGAACAGGGGCCCAGTTCACAAAAGTAATCTGAGACAAAATCCTAACTTTACAACTTTCGGTATTCACAAAGGGCATTTAGGAGTAGTAAAGTTAGGATTCCTAACTTTACTACTCCTAAATGCCCTATGTGAATACCGAAAGTCGTAAAGTTAGGATTTTGTCTCAGATTACTTTTGTGAATCGGGCCCCAGAAGTTTAATATAGATGTAACAGACTTATTTTTTAGGAGGAGTTGTTACATGCATCATGCTGCTAAAATCTCAAGGGGCCTTTGAATAGATCCTTAGAAGAAATAAAACCAAGATATTAAAAGACTCTGGATTTAGGTTTGGCTTGACAGGGCTGCTGGCTGCAATACCTACTACTTATAATGTACACAGAGTGGGTTTTTGATCATATTCCTCCAACAATTGGCTTATTTGGATTAGCCTCAGTCAGCTACTGATTTGAGACATTATCAGTCTCATCTTGACTAGCCCAAAAGACTATTTGTCTAACTTTCATGCTACTGTGTTGTGTATCTATCCACCCCACAGGATATACTTCCATTGGAATGTATGAGGGACTTTTCATCACGTTCAATTCCTCAATGCATATCTGCATTCAATATACAAAGCAATCCACTTTGTTGCATTTTTTGTACTGGTGCAGGTTTTTTTATGTTTCATAAGCCCTCAAACGAATGTACATTACATGCTCATCAAGCCAAGATCATCACCATTCTTTTCTTGCGGGAACTGGTGGCCTGACTACATTAAAAGCATCATACCCAGTTTAGCTCTCTCTTTCCATGCCTCTTCTCTCTGCCTCTAACCACCATCCAATTATAGTGGGAGTCCTGCAACCACACTACATTAAGAAATTATAATGAAGCATAAAGAGCTTTGCTGGCAGAAAGGGCTGCATGAATTGGCCACAAGGCATACTCAGCATTTCTGAGCAGTAAAGGGGAACAAAAAATGATAGCATATTTACCACAGGGTACTAGCCCAGATGTCCACTTGGTAGCATTAATAATGCTTCAATGTGCAGTTTTATTGAAGGAATTCTGGGTCTGATGTAGGTGTAAGGTGATAAAGGGCAGAGAATTTGTAAACAATAACACAAAATCTGAAATCTAAATTCAGCACACAGAGCAGAGCTTAAGTCATCACAGGAGAACCATGCATTACATACAGAGACCACCTGCCAGCGCGCTTCTGCCCAGTGCCCACGTGCCCTGTTCTTTGTCTCTTTACTTCAGCAGTACATCCAGAGATCCACTGCATTTTGGAGTGTCTCCTTCTGCCACCTACCAATGCCCGAGTGCCTCATTCTCCTCACCCCATTGGACATAACATTCCTGGAAGTCTTACAGCATTGCTTTAAATGGGCCGGTACTCACTGGTACTAAGTACCAGCACTTTTAAATTTCTTCTCTTGAGTACCGGAGCCTCTTTCTAGACAAGGAGCGTACCGGTACTCACAGGGGCCCAGCAGCAGTGCAGGTGTTAGTTCCTTTTGTGCTCCGAGTGAACCATAGGTCATCTGATTGGCTGTCTACGGCGTGTGATCGAGCAGCAGCACAGCTTGCGCTGCAATCTGCAAATAAAGAGCAGTCTCTTCACTTTTATGATCGAGGAGTGTGTGCACATTAATGATGGATTGCAACGCCATCCTGCCCACAAACACTACTTCCCATTGGCTGATTATGTTACGCAGGCTGTTGAATGCACAATCTGCCTGCACGTTCTGGTCTGTTCTTGGGATGCCATCTGTGCATTGGAGCAGCATATTTATATGCCCAGGTGCACTCTTGGCGCCACAGGTCTTCTGGCTGGGGCTCCGACCCCCTGACCTCTGCACCTTCATGACTACAAGGCCCTTCTAGACAGATCTGAGGAAGCAGGGTGTTACATAGGCCCATGTTTTGGCCGACATACCCATGTTGCAGCCTCAGCCTGCCCAGAGATCAGTCCCAGGCCCATTGAAGTGGCCTCTGCAGTTCATTTATAGAGAAACCGCTATCTTCCAATCAATATGTGGAACTGGGGAAACGCGTTTGAGTCTCGGCGTTGGCTTAATATCGTGTGATTCTGGGCAAATCACTTAATCTCCCTGTGCCTACAAAAATGAATGTGTCCTTGTGTAATGTAACTGGTGCTCATGTTAAATGTTCTGATACCTTCGGGTCGAATTTGCTCTATATAAAACTGTAAAAAAAAAAATCAGTCCGATCCTGACACTGCTAAGTGGCATGACGGCAGACCAATGGACTGCCCCGTTTATGTTACGTTCTACTGATTGGTCTTTCAAGTCAGAATCTGACACAGCTGTGGAAGATAAGAGATCACAAGAAGGAAGCCTTCCGGTAAGCAAAACTAGAACTGTGTATAGCCATCGTTGGTGCAGCTGGTGCCAGTGCACCATTGATTGTTGTGCTGACACATACTGGGCATAACAATTATCGTATCTTTTCTGTACTGGCTTGTGAGGAAACATTGTGATTGTTTCTACCAGTATCATTGCGTGTGAGAACTTGCTTTTATCTGTATGTGTTTATTTTGCTTGCATACCACCTTCTGAATATCTGGGAGTGTGGGATTGTGTGCCTTCTGTGAGCTAATTAGGGGCATTTCCACCTTAGAGATCAGGTAACATATTTTAATAAAGAAATATTTCCATGGTTTGTGAAATGTATCAGTGGACATAAAAATATGTGTGGATAGCAATATCTGAGCAATCATATTTAACTACACATACATCAACAAAAAGAATACTCTATAAATGGCAGAACTGTTGCTGCACTATTGTGCAGTTTCACAAGAAAATTTCAAATTAAATGCATGTTTCCTAACCACGCACTTAGTCCCGCCCCAATCCACGCACCTTCTGTTAAATTTGGTGAGTACCTGCACTAATTTTTTCCATTTAAAGCACTGTTTTACAGTCTTCCTTACAAACTCTCCAGACCACTGTCCTCTCCTTGATATCGTGCTAACCCCAGCCATTTCGGAAATGTTCTTTAATGCTCTGTACCAGAGTACCTGCTCGTTTCTGAGAAGTGCCGGTACTCTCCAATTAAAAGTATTACGTTTCTCTTGTGAAGTGCAGGTACTCTCCCTGTCAAAATAAAAAAGTGCCGGTACTCGGTACTGGACAGCACCGGGCCAATTAAGAGCACTGCTTTAATCCCTTCCCAGCTCCAAGCCCATTCCTTCCCACACTATCTCTTCCTTCATGCCACGTCTGTACTTCTTCCATCGCCACATTCCATTCCAAAGTGCATTGCATTTCAAAACAAAATGATTAAAATAAAGATTCCGCTGGTGGATTAGGATGCACTTCTATGATGAGCCGCTATCTTTACTCATTAGACGACCCCGCATGATACTGGAACCATGCCTCGAGATCTGGTTTTGGAACTCCGACGCCATGAAATAGTAAAGAATGGGGTCGAGACAGCAATTGAGGCTGGCGAGACACAACGAGAAAGGGTGAAACGTTAAAATGCCACTGCGTACTGAGCAGTGCGTTATGGCGTCCAAGTTGACCAGCATGTACAAAAGAAAGTTTATATGGTACGGGGCGAAGCAAATGAAGAAAACCGCTGCACACATCACGACCATTTTAAGAGCTCAGGACTTTTCTTTGGCATATTGAAGAAGCGTTTCTCCATTTTGAAGAAATTGTCTTGTTTTCCAAGTGCAGTACACAATGGTGATGACAGGAAAAACAAAACCTGCCAATTCAACTAACAGCATCATAAATGAAGACTCCAACGCGGTAATTTTCCTCATGCCAAGATCTGCGAAACAGCTGTTTGTTTTGAGCTGGGAGCTTCTCATGACTGGGAAGAGTGAACAAGCCCCACCCACAAACGTCCAGATGATGGCGCTGATGCCTACGTCATACCTGCGCTTCCAGTTTTTGGCTTTAAAGGGATTCCTCAGGAAGAGGCATCGCTGAACGCTAATGCACGTGAGGAACGCAATGCTTGCGTACATGTTGAGGTACTTCAGGTAAAAGCACAATAGACACATAGTGCTCGTAAAAGGCCAGGTATGGTTTACATAGTAATAGATTCGCAGAGGCAGTGAGAGCACGTGGGCCAGGTCGGCCGCGGCCAGGTTTATCATGAAAATAACTGCCTTGTTTTTCTTGTTGATGAACCTGCACAACACCCACAACGCAGCACTGTTCGCCAGAAGGCCAGGTATGAAAATGATGGTGAATGTGGTAGCGTACAAAGAAGATTGAAACGCCAGGCTCGAAGCGCTGCAATTATCCAACGAGGCATTACTTATCATCCCGACACTGCGAAACACCTGCTGACAAGATCGAAATCCTAAAATTAAATAGAAAACAAAGTAAATAATTACACACGGTCTAATACACAAACGTTAATTATCTTCAAAGAGGAAATATAAACATTAACAGGTTCAGCATATTGGGCATATATGCATACACGTCAGCAACAGACCCCTCCCATCAAGAGGCACAGGTACTAAAGGATTCCACATAAGATAAATATCGGTCCCCCCAACCCCCCAGGAGGTCTCCAGGATAACGCCAATAGTCAGTGAACCACAATTAGAGGATTTAAATCCCGCACGTCCTTCATTTCCTCATTCTCTCAATTCTCAATGAGGTCTGATACCGAATTGCTCTACAGTGGCTTCCACGTTTTCATTCCAAACTTTTATTGGTTGCTGTGGAAGACTGGAGTATTATTTGAGGGAATGAGAACTCACCTCAGTTAATATTCACATTCCTTTTCTGGATGAACCACATAAGCAGGGCACAAGTCCTAAAAAAAGAAGTGGGGGGACTAACCTAGTTAGGCAGTTTGCAAGTGACATCACGGTGCATGACATCACGTCGCGTGACATCACGGTGCATGACATCACGGCACATGACATCACACATGGCATCACAGGAATAGACATCACCAGATGTGGCATCACAAGCCATGACTTGACAGGAAGTGGCATCACAAGAAATGGCATCAGATCTTAAGCCCTCACATATATGTTTAGCAGGTCTATCATGTGTACGTTTGAGCGCATTGCGAGGATTATAGCACAGTGAGCTATGGAAGATGATATGTGACTTCTACACCTTGTAATCCCCCAGTTTGATGTAACATATACGTATATGTAACGTATATCATTTATTGTATATGTAATATGCATGTCTGATGTAAAGCGCTCTCACACCCTGTATTGGGATGAGTAGGGCTATACAAGAAAAAAATCGTGGTACTTAAATTATTTCAACGCCTCCTCAGGGGAAGTAAGTTCTATATAAATGCAATTTGTTTCGTGTAAATACTGGGAAAGACCAACATATCTGACATCCTTACAGTGCATGCATATCTTGTGAACAGAGACTGAACAAAGTGAAAAGCTGCTTCTTTAAGTATGTGTGAAGTGCTAACAAGGTGTGAGCCTTTGTTTCCCCTCCTCTTCGTTTGCATCTAGGTGAGAGGCTTCTGACGGCTGCCAACCAGGAGACTCGAACAAAAGGGGGCCTGATGACCCCTGAAATTTGCCTTTGTTATGGGCCCAGCAGGAGTCTGAAATAAGAAAGCCCCCTCCCACCTGCATGTTGTTGCAGATGGAAAGCAGACTACGTGCAGGCCCTGCTGAAAGTGTCCCGGTGTTTGGAAATTACACCAGGATGAGTTCAGCACATTATTCAGTGGGGCCCAACTTCTTGGCAGGGTGGACAGCGTTTACCCTGTGAAAATAGTGGGTAGACACCGTCCACCCGCGTGTACCCTCGACTTGTGCCCTGCACATAAGTCACTAAATAAACTTATGCTTAATCCTCTGCAGGGGCGCAACTAGACCCAAACTTCGGGGGGGAGCTAACACTCCCAGCCAGCGTTGGCTCTAGTACTGGTCACACACGGTGCAACAGTCTTTGTTTGGCACCCCCTCCCCCATTTCCTCCTTCACCATGAATTCCCTCACTACCACTCACCAACAATGCACCTCATCTCTCTATAGCACCTTTCTGACAAACATTTCATTTTTTTATAGCGCTACTCACAGTTTACTCACACTCAGTTCTGTGATCTGCATGGTACACTTTCTTTGTAGCAGGCACATTAACCCTCTGCGCTGTGTGGGTGGCAGGAGTGCCCATGTGAGTGCACGGTGAGCGATGCAACAGTGTGATAGTACGGTAAGAGGAGTGACTGCAGGGTGAGTGAGGTGACCATATGAATTTGGGTGCAGATGTAAGTGCAGAGTGGGACGAATGAATGCAAGGTTAGTGATGGGCTTGTTTGAGTGAGATTGCAGACTGAGCAGTGAGGGGGACAGGTGAGTGAAGTGTCACATGAGTGCAGGGTGAGTAGTGTGCTCGTGTGACTGCAGGATGAGGTACAGGGTGAACAGCACAAGTGCATTGTGAGTGCAGAGTGATTACTGTGAGTGCAGGGTGAGCGGTTGAATGGTGTGAGTGCATGGTGATCAGTGTGAGTGCATTGTGATCGTTGTGAGTGCAGGGTGAGCATGAAAGTGAAGGGCAAGAATGAGGAGTGAGTTGTCTGAATGCAGGGTGCATTCCCAGACACTTGAAGTAACTCAGCATTTTATTGTTATTGACGGCGGCGTAGGGTGTCAGATATGTTAAACTATTGCTATTATGGCATTAATCAGGGATCGAGGGTGGAGGAAATAAATAATGTGCTGATCCTGCAACAAACTTCCAGTCTTATGATTAGGGTTGCCACCTCATTATTTTGATGTCCCAGATGGTACAAAAATAAGCAGTCACCTAAAGCCGCATTTTCAGCACTTATCTGTGCATACTTCTGTTATGTGCTGGATTGAGGCCCTAACATAGGTGCGCCATTTCAGAGGCACAAATCCTTCGTGCCACAAAGACAGGCAGGCCCTTTCACCTACATTAGCCCTCCCTTCACAAATAACGAGCAACAGAGGCTGTCCCTTATCTGACGTGTGCTCTGGGTGCAGAAGACGGTCCATCCTAAATACGTCATCTCTATGTCCAACAGTGACTAACCTACGTCACAACGAGTTCTTAGAAACAGACCCTTAAGCTCTTGGGATTTTCCCTAGCACAGGATTACTGATTTCTCCAAGAACTCATTAAATATGCATGAACCACTATTCCCTAAGGGTTCATTTCTGACGTCTTCTTCTGACCGACTTTACGTCAATACTAACATTCCAAGGCACCTATCAGGTATAAATATACCTCCCTTTGCCCAAGCAAACTAGAGGGGACCGAGACTTCCATGCCGACACTCTGACCTGAGACGCTGCAACCTGCATCATGCCACAGCTCCAGCTGGCAGAGGTCCATCCACCCATCCTGGGGTGTCCAGCTCGAGATCAGGATGAAGTCCCAATAAGGTAATGGGGTTAGACTAATTCCTAGGGGGATTCCTGGCTCTCTAAGACCTACACACATGCTAGGTACACTTAGGTACATCTAGTTAGGCATCATAGGGGTATAGGCTTTATCTTAAATGCATTCTGTATTTCATGTATGTGTTCATTACTATTGCACAATGGTAAAACTGTACCATGCATTTTTATTTAACTGCACTGCTGGCCATATTTCTCTGCTACTGTCCAACAGTTGTTGCAGCACATATTACCAGTACTAGAATAACAACTGTGCAATACATTTTATTGTAAACACACCCAACTGTTTCTTCTATGTACTTCTCTGAGATGAGTGACTGAATTAAAAGTAGTATATTGTTTCCACGATCCTGAGGGATCAGGGTTTTATGTTATGTGGTTGCCAGAAGCTATTCCCTTCTTGTTGTCAAGAAGTTTCTAGTGGCCTCTGAGCTAGCTGGTACACAGTAATTAAGTTTAATATACGCAATAGGGGCATACCGACCTCAGTCCTATGCCAAGCCTATAGTGTATGTTATTCCAATGCGCAGAACCCATCAGGGAAATAGGGACTACACTACATGACGCCCAAACGTGAATTTGGCACTTATTTCACAGTAGAATCTGAGTAGTTCAGTCATGCTTATTCTCAGAGACCCCTACTCACAAAACGCCAGAGACGTCTGGAGTGGGTAGGCACAAAATTCCGCCACAGGTGAGTAGGCAAACTTCCTATGTATTGGCTGTTGGTTAATCAAGCTTGAAGGAAATAGTTCCCGAACAATTGTGCCTTTTAAAACCTTATCTTAAAACCATTTTTTAGGACATTTTGTTTTCACAACACAATGTCTGTCGAGGCAGCTGCTCCTGTCACTGGGACACAGGTCTCAAACGACGAAGAGGAAGCAAATGCAATACATTTTGCACCCAAAATCAGGCATACACTCACACAAAAACCCCTCAGACATGGTTTAACAGACCGAGGAGGTACAGTGATATTAATAGAGGCACACGAAGATTATCAAACAGATGTGTTCTATTCTTGGGTTACATTCCCAGCAGTAAATGCAACAACTCAGACTTTTCATTCTTACATACATGAAAAAGTTCCAGCGGTCTACACTCCGTTCGAGGAGATTAAGATTCCGCTCACTAACCAGGACCACAATTTCTGGTTTAATGGCGCCCTACAACAAATAAATACAACCAGGTTCAGTCCACTAGGTAGACCAGGAGCTACATGGCCGACATTAGCCGGCTACACACCACATCCTGACATTGATTTAATGCCACAAGATGCACTGCTCTTACAACACAAAGAGTTGGTAAAACTCTTACAGAGCCATGACGCAACTCGTCATGAGGACACTTGGTGTCCAGCCCACAGTAGCTACAAATAACACAGCTCCAACACAGAGCACCGCTACTAAAATCACTCCACAAACATTACACACAGTAATGGGTAAACTGCCCACAAAAATGTGAACAGATTCCTTTCTGGGTAGCTCAGAAAATTATCCAGTTAGAAGCAGTATTTCCAAATACCACACCATTTGAAACCATATAATGCTAACACTCTGCTTGCCCATGGGGATCACACCACAGTTAGGGGACTGCACCACTTGGGGTACAGTCTTTGCTGCCATATATACCAGGACTCATGGTATTCCTTCCTCAGCGGTAATTCCAGATGTCTTACGACAGATACAGAACAAGTATGGAGCTGAACCAGCTCTGACCTTAGGTATGAAATTACTAGGTAACTACGACCAAGTATCAACAATAATACTAGCTAACATTAAAGGGGAAGCAGCTTCAGTGGCGATCCGCCAACACCTAAGAGAGGTCAGTCTTATAGACCAACCACAAGAACTTCCCAAAATAATTGAAACTGCATATGCAGAACTGGGAAGGGACAGTTTGGGTGGGAAAGCTTTTAAAACCACAGCTAATGGGCAGTCCTGAGAAGGACAATTCTAAGCAGACACCTACTTCTTCTAAAAAGAAGTGGGATAATAATAAAAAACAAAATCTTTCAGAAAAGATTCTCAGTCCCGAGGTAGGTCTCCTCAACAGGAACCCTCTGTAAAGAGGTATAACCTTAGGAATAGGGATAATATTAGGAAACCTGACAGGTATCAGGATACTGATACACATTCCTCTCGACAAACAACACAGGGAGAGAAGGAAAGTCAGCACACAAAGAAGAGCGCAAGCAGTCCAGGGACAAGCACGCTCAGGACTCTTCTAAAACAGAAGACAAGCCACAATCCAAACCTCAATTTAAAAAGAAGAAAGTTGCAGGTCTCAAAGTTAGACATGCACAGAATCCTAAGGACTCAACTTCTGAACGGGAATGGGCTCAGACAATGCTAGACAGCACGGCAAAAGTAACAATAGCTCGCCAGAACCTGAAGGAAATTCTGGAGACAGCAAAATTGAATGATTACATCACGGTGGAAACACCAGACAAAAGGGTGAGCGTCCCACACAAGTTATATGAAATAACACTCCGCATGGAGGAGGACAAACACAGGAAAGTAAAAGGTCTCTTTGCGAAGAACCTATTGTCTGGTTTTGACATACTGTTAGCAGAACAAAATTAGCCGCCAGCATTCGTCAGGGAGCGCCCAAAGGGAGAAAGTATATTTTTCCTGCATTTTCCAACCATGTTCCCGTTCACCTTAAACATACATTTGCACGGGAGTGGGCAGTAGCCCAAGCTCCAGCATTGTATAAAAATCACGCTGGATGGGATGATGCCTCAACCCACCACGTGATCCCATTAATAGTTTCACCACATGCTCAAAGACAATATCCTATTAAGCAAGAAGCTAAAAACACAGGTCAGGGAGATCTTAGATCAACTTGAATACCAGGAGATCATTGAAAAATGCACTTCACAAAAGAACAATCCCTTGTTTCACTTATCAAAACATGATAATACATTTCGTCTAGTTTTCATTTACAGACACTTGAACACTTGCACAAAGACATATGCTATCCAACATGCAGATAGTGCCGCATTAATGAATAACATTATGCAGGAAAAAATACAAAACGACACTTGTTGTCTCAAATGGATTTTTCTGTCAAACTATAGCACCTGAAAACAGGTACCTAACAGCATTTAGGATATTAGAGTCCCAGCGTCAATTTTTTGTCATCTCCCCATGGGTATAAGAACAGCTCAGGGGTATTTTCTGAAAGAGTTACTGAATGGCTAAAGCACTTTGATGAAGAAGCGTTGTTCTATATGGATGATATTTATCTAAGGGACGACCTATTGGGGAAACACTTGACCAGGGTGAGCACCATTATTATGTGATTTGCCTCTGAGGGCTACAAATTTAATTTTGAGAAATCAAAAATTGCCCACCTCTGTGTCCTATTTTTGGGATACTAGTTTTCAAGTGAAGGGAAAAGCCTGGCAGCTAACTTTTTAGAAAAGTGTGCGCTGCTCCAGCCTCCAAAGACATTAAAACAACTTCCAATCAGTACTGGGATTCCTAGATTTTGGCAGAACATACATTTTGGATTTCGCAGAGAGAGTAAAACCTTTCTACGACCTTTTTCAAACCTGACTTTTCAGTCAAACACTGGACACAAGAACACACCAATATTCTTTGTTCACTCCAGGAAGATATTATTGCTTCCAAACACATACACACACGTGTAAACTTGCACCACTTGGTACTCAGTATCATTTATGGTCAATGCGGGTACACTTATTAAACCTTTATTGAAGGTGAAACTGTACCAATCGCATACAAATCTCATCTGTACACAAACACAGAAATGAGTTTTAATTCAACAGAAAAAAATTCTGACAACCATTCAGACTGCTGTAGCAAAAGAAAGAGCACTGGCTCTTGGGAAGATGCATTATTGTCGTCACCCCAGTACCGGGGATAGCATTCCTAATGCCAAAGCCTTACATCCAAAATGGATACAAAGGGCTAATTCTTTTGCTGCATCAGACTTTGAATCCAGATTTGATCAAAGTTTAAAAACACAGGCATTCCTGCAATATGAAAAAGAACATCATCTACCAAATGAAATCTTTCCTCTAGATCAGTATGAATTTTTTAATTTACACTGATGGGTCTGCCCCACCGGCCGCCTTTGTTAAAGATCAGATGCTGGATGGCAAGTTCCGTCCTCATTGCACCAAAAAACTTCCTCTAGGTAATAGCACAGCTCGGTTGGCAGCTTTAAAAGCCCTGATACTTGCACTTGTAAACACGGATCGAGAATTCCCCACACTCATTGTGTGTGATTCCTTTTACTGTGTGCAATCATACAATAAAGCAGAAAACGCTTTGGGAACAAGTAGTTCAGTTGAGAAGCGAACTACCTCTGCCCACTGAAATTTTGCCTCTCGATCAGTACGAATTTATAATTTATACTGACGGATCAGCACAACCCGCTAACAGGGAAGTAAGCAAGCTTACAGTGCAGCGTGCGCAATCATTAAAGGTCGCATGCGCGATGGTAACTTCAGACCAATGGTCACTAAAAATCAATCTCTAGGAGATTGTACAGCTCAGTGAGCTAAACTACAAGCATTCAAACTGGCACTTGAAAATACAGATTGCGAATTCCCCACACTTATAGTGTGCGATTCATTTTACTGTGTTCAATCATATAATAAATATTTACACCATTGGGGACAAAATCGCTTTAAAGATGAAAAAGGTGGCATAATTAAACACAAAAATTATGGGAACAGGTAGTGGAGTTGAAAAACGACCTACCAAACAAAAACTCACGTGATTAACACACTGAGTCATCAACGTGATGGCGTGCACGTTGCAGGGAATTCATTGGCTGTAGAAGCCACACAGGGGGCTGTTCACACAGCTTCCGTAGCTGCGCACACTCGTTCAACAACGAGAATAGACGGTTAGAATATGGTGGCTGTAATTGCTTCACGCAAAGGCAGCACAGCAGTGCCTAAGAAATTTCCACTCATATACTCCTACAAGTTAGGTGCAAACAACATTCCATATGCTCAGATTCCTGGAGTGGGGGATAGAGTATTTCCAAATATGGATAGTATGCAGGAATTAATCATTTAAAGCACACAAGGGCTTGGGCTCCTCGCATTCAGGGGTAATAGCTACTATTTCTTCATTGCAAACAGTGCTATTGGTGGCCAGGGTTCAGAAGTCAGACTATTGGCTTTGTCTTGAACTGCAAAATCTGCAAACAAATGCCAGGCTACACCATCACAAGACCCGCGCAGGTCCCATTGCTAGACAGCATCAGACTGTCCACTTGATCGTGTCATGTAACAGGACCACTGTGGCCCCTCAAATTTTGAGGTGGCTTAAAAATATATCTTGGTGGCAGTGGATCCGTGCTCAAGTTTCCTATAGGTATGGCCTCAGCACTCGGCTGGCGCTCAAAACTGTTATAGAAAGATTTGCGAGTCCATAACAGGAGATACGCAATCAACGTTACACCCTGACTGTGGCTCCATGCTTAGCTCTCGGGCTGACAAAGAGGCCATGGAAGGGATGGACGTAGTATTGCGGTACTCCTCTCCAACGCCATCCTGAGGGAATTTAGGTAGAGGAGAGGAAGGACTGGGGCATAGAGCAATCCTTAACAGCTAGGGTATTAGGCGGGGCGTTAGTGAGGTCAAACACTTATATGGATTCAGGGGGCAATACACACCCAGCCAAGAAGCTCTCTAGGAGGTCTGACTCCATTTATGAATGTGGGAACCTGATCATAAATGTGAAGGCACAGTGGCAGATGAAAACCATTCTGTATCTATGATCGTTTGGCTGTTTTACAGGAACTTAAGGAAACAAAGAAACAAACAAAGATTCTGTCAAAGTGAAACAGGCCGCCACTGGGAAGTCGAGGTAATCACGTCAAGACCTGTCTGAATCCCAAAAGTCGGGGATCTGGGCAGAGAGAGATAAAGATCACGGACACAAAGGAATTTGGCCCCTCATACAGAAATACATGTGCCAGTCCTTAAAGTGAAAGGAACAAGACCTGTACTTTTGCCGCATCCTGCCGTGATAAAAGCACCAGATTCATTTCAAATGAAAGAATCAACCAACACTATGTAGGCAATACTGAGCAGTAGGCCTCATGAACTCCACAGTAGTAGACGTCCCTCTCACTACTATTCAAGAACTTCAAACTGAAAAGCTCATCACGTTTGAGAAATCAAATCCATGGAGTGGGGGACTATGCAACAATGCAATGGAACTAGTTCTCCTTGAACCACCCTTTCAAATTCAAAATAAAAGTCAAGACAACACTCAAGTTGCAATTTGGCCAAAAACAAATGTGTACACCAACGTTTTTTCACAAAAGCATCAAATAATAAATGCTTCAACGTTTTTCAGCAAAAGCATCAAATAATAAAAGCTTCAACGTTTTTTCACAAAAGCATCAAATAATAAATGCATCAACGTTTTTCAACAAAAGCAACAACTAATAAATGCATCAATGTTTTTCAACAAAAACATAAAATATTAACTTCACCATCTGAACGTTTTTCAGCAAAGACATCAACTATTAACTTCAACATTTCAACGTTTTTCAACAAAAACAGCAGAAATAACTTCAGCTAAACACGATGCAATTTCAACAATTGATCATACAGCTACTGGCTATTTCATTAACTGTGATACGTTTTCCATGGCTCCACGTGAACAGGAAGCGAAGCCAGCCCAAAAACAAACAACGAACATGCCAGTACTAACTTTTGAACCTTTTCTTTTTCCAAAAGATACATATCTGGTTTCACCATGGGTAGAACTATGGAGTATTTCTGGGTTCATCTTTTTCTGTTCTAGCTTTGCTTAGAGCTAGCTTTTAGTATGGCTCTTAGTGGACACTTTCTACAACCAGTGCTTAATTTGTAAAATATTAGGTCCAGGTGCTCAAATGTTTGTAGGAGGCCACTCCCACTTTCCCCAGATCCGCCCACTGGCTCCACCCTCTTACTCTATTGGCTCCACTCACATCCTCAAATAAGGTTTTGATAGAAGGGTCCCCCACCCCATGAACATTTTGAAAAATATGAAATCCAAAGTGCATTTAAAGCACAATTTTGGAACAAATTGGCTAAAGTGACAATGACATCACTGAAGTGTTAGGATTGTGAAAAATCCCCCGCCCTTCCAACCTGTCCAGCATGTAAGTGTGATTGCTTGTCAGTCACAAGTTACAATACCAGCAGCCTTACTAGACAAGCTCACTGGTGCAAGTCCTCCTTGGCACATTCCCTCAGCTCTACTGGTTCCTTCCTAGTGAATTTTGCACCCAGACGTGGCGCACTTTAAAATAAATCACCTTCTTTATCAACAGTTTAAACCAGCCCCCGCAATCAGGGGCCCGCTGTTGGCTGAATATTCACAAGGGCTGCGCCACGACCCCTCACTTCTGCACTCAAATTGCTTTGTAATTTTAATTTGTAAACTGCTTATCTTAAAGCTTGGGAGACAATATCATAAAACGAGAATCTATAGACTCTGCTGGTTAGGCGTCATATAAATGTATGGATTAGTAGGGATGCTAACATTAATTCCTACAGACTTAACTCTCAGTAGCAATTTACCTGCCTCGGCTCCCACCCAATCACGGATTGGTCTCTGATTCAATTTAAAGAGACGCACATACAAAATTAAATTAACTGTTTTGGAAGGGCACACAGTAAGAAAGAGTTAAGTCACTATCGCAAGATGAAAATGTCATACAAATATGTTGTGATAAAAGCATGCACATTAATTCACTGAGCCACCCACTCTGTATTAATGTAATGTAATGTTTCTCAGCAATACTTGGTTTAGAATATCAGAAGCCAAAACAAGCACATAGTAAAAATATTCCTCAGTACAGCCCGGAGGTGAGGATCAGTTAGAGGATTGTCTCTAGGTCAGAACAAAACTAGTTGTCTCCAAGGAAATCACCCATGTTTCAGCTTAGCAGCTATGAATGGCGGAGCATCATTCCCAGTGGGAGCAAGGTGGATACAAATAAAATTACACTTCACCTGGCTGGCATAAAACTGTGCTAGCCGGCAAGCTCAAGAAAAAGCAGCATTACTTACTGCTTTTATTAATCTGATTACGAATCCGAAGCCTGCTGCTGCACTGCACGACACGCTGCTGTTTGCTTCAACTGAACTGACTGACTGAATAGTGCTGGTGCGTCGTACGTGCGTGCCTCACGATAAGGCGGGCAGCGTTGAATTTTTAAAAAGTTACGCTTACGCTGCTGCTACCGCACACAGGACTAAATCCAGCCCAATCAGTGCCCCACCAACCGAAACACTGACTGAAGGCATGGATTTATTTTACTCGGTGATATATCGACTGGCTCTTCACCGGAGACAGCATGAAGTGCCGATATTGTGTGTCACAGGTTGTCACCATGTGAGTTGGCGCTCAGGTATGTCTAGACCCGGCCCTGATAAATAAGTGCCGGTGCTAAGCACCGGAAAGCACCGGCACAAATTAAGCACTGTCTACAACACAGGATCAACATAAAACTGAAGCCACGTCCATTTTCAATTCAAATGCAAAAGAGACTTAGAAATGTATTTGGCCTGAACAAGCCTTTGTATTTTAAATGATGTATTTAATCATCCGGTTTTTAATTCTGATTAATGTATTTTGAACTTTCATTCATTTTCATTCATTTTATCAATCATTCAGTGATGTCATTACCTGCAGTACATTTTTCTGAAAATTGGGTTACTGATACAGTGAATAATATGCTGTCTGTTTTAGGAATAATTGCTACATTTTCAGATCATGAAATGTTAGAGATTTATTCTTATTGTGACGCTTTATACCTGTTACCTTCATTAAGGTTATCAACTCCTACACAATTGTAATGCATCTAGAAATGTGGTTGTTTAAACACCAGTAGGAACGTTGCCAAACACCACCAAACACCATCGCACGGGGTGGAATAGTTGACATACATCAGCAGGGGCAACATTAGATGCCATTTACAAAACAACAGGATAGACCCAGTTAGGAAAGTATGGGTGGTTTGGACTTTTGACACAAATACCTGTCACAAAAATGATTCCTGAACATCACCAAGGGACTCAGTATACATAAGCCAGACCTATGTTATGTACAGATAACATCCAGAGGTAGTGAAATCCTACAGTGTAGGGAAGTTGTGCCTTTTTTGGCTAGAAGCCCCAAGACTGACAGTAGTGAAACAAAAGTTTCCTTTGTAAAATTCAATGCTTTAGGCAATCTGAAAACCATGCTTGTGCAGCACTTTTATTTTTTATTTCACATCAGCTAAAGAAATATTTTTTCTTTTTTGCAAAATAGCACTCTTAAATACAGACTGCCCCTCTTTCCTTTTTGATACATTTTATCTTTCACATACAAGCAGTGTGATACACCTTGGGAATACCTTGAGAACAGGAACTATGCTTCTCATGGTTTCTAATATTTAAAAGACCGGTCTGAAAAGACTGCAACTGCAACATACCTGTTCTCTGATGCCTGTTTTTTGCAGTGAAGAATGCGTGGTCATCATCTGTCTGACACTTCCAAAGGAAACGCCAGCGGCATTTACCACCAGGCTGGAACTGCTGAAGTCCCATGCTTGGCTGTGTCCCAGGCGTATTCCCATCAAACCAAAGCATTCCTTGCAAATCCAGTGGGTGCCTTTTTGCTTCCTTTAGCAGCACCGGCTGCCTCAGAACTAGCAACTGGCAGCACTGCTCATTCTGTGCTCCCACAACGATTCTGCGAGGTATTACAAAGGTCCGTCCCCTGCAGTAACTAGCAACAGAAATGTTGTGTCTACCAGCCGGCACTTTTTAATCTCTATTTTGCTAAAACATGTCCTGAGACACATTTTTTCTCTTATTGTTTCAACTCTCACCGAGTGCTTGGAGCTTTCCCTCTAAATTGACCTTTTTCTTTTTTTTTTTTCTAAAGAAAGCATGGTCTTCTGAACAGCTTGTAAGAGTTTTCAATTTTATAAACAGGAACTTTTATAAGTAACTACTGACTCTAAGAGAGTATTTTTTAATGACACTATAGATTTTTCCTGTCTCCATAGAGTCTATAGTAATTTTACATATTTTAACAGCTGCTATTTTTTCAGCTCATAAACCACTCTCATGCAACTACCTGCCAATTATATGCAAATGCCTATTTTTCACGTAGTTTGCTTTTAATGGGTTATTCACGATTGTCCATAGATTGGAGTGGGTGTTATGTGCTGGATTGAGGCCCTAACATATGTGCGCCGTTTCAGAGGCACAAATCCTTTGTGCCACAAAGACAGGCAGGCCCTTTCACCTACATTAGCCCTCCCTTCACAAATAACGAGCAACAAAGGCTGTCCCTTATCTGACGTGTGCTCTGGGTGCAGAAGATGGTCCATCCTAAATACGTCATCTCTAAGTCCAACAGTGACTAACCTACGTCACAACGAGTTCTTAGAAACAGACCCTTAAACTCTTGGGATTTTCCCTAGCACAGGATTATTGATTTCTCCAAGAACTCATTAAATATGCATGAACCACTATTCCCTAAGGGTTCATTCCTGACGTCTTCCTCTGACCGACTTTACGTCAATACTAACATTCCAAGGCACCTATCAGGTATAAATATACCTCCCTTTGCCCAAGCAAACTGGAGGGGACCGAGACTTCCATGCCGACACTCTGACCTGAGACGCTACAACCTGCATCATGCCACAGCTCCAGCTGGCAGAGGTCCATCCACCCATCCTGGGGTGTCCAGCTCGAGATCAGGATGAAGTCCCACTAAGGTAATGGGGTTAGACTAATTCCTAGGGGGATTCTTGGCTCTCTAAGACCTACACACATGCTAGGTACACTTAGGTACGTCTAGTTAGGCATCATAGGGGTATAGGCTTTATCTTAAATGCATTCTGTATTTCATGTATGTGTTCATTACTATTGCACAATGGTAAAACTGTACCATGCATTTTTATTTAACTGCACTGCTGGCCATATTTCTCTGCTACTGTCTAACAGTTGTTGCAGCACATATTACCAGTACTAGAATAACAACTGTGCAATAAATTTTATTGTAAACACACCCAACTGTTTCTTCTATGTACTTCTCTGAGATGAGTGACTGAATGAAAAGTAGTATATTGTTTCCACGATCCTGAGGGATCAGGGTTTTATGTTATGTGGTTGCCAGAAGCTATTCCCTTCTTGTTGTCAAGAAGTTTCTAGTGGCCTCTGAGCTAGCTGGTACACAGTAATTAAGTTTAATATACGCGATAGGGGCATACCGACCTCAGTCCTATGCCAAGCCTATAGTGTATGTTATTCCAATGCGCAGAACCTATCAGGGAAATAGGGACTACACTACACTTCAAACAGCAAATATAAATAGAAAGCACTTTTAATTGTGTTCTAGGGCTGCCTGAATGATCCATGACTGATAATTAAAGGGAACAAAGAGAGAAAAGTCAGATTACAAATGAATACATAGTTTTTTATTTATAACCCTATTTAGTGTCTAGACAAGATCTTTGCAGGCTCTTTAAACAACACATGGCTGGCATTTTTCTTAAGGCAACCCTACTTTATATTTATTTTCGTGAAATTCATTCTCACACTACTGCAGTAAATATAAAATGCAAATGTAAGGAATTTATTTTGAACTTGAATAGGCAGAGTGGGGCCCAGGGGGTACTGGAACCAGAAAAAAAACTAAGCCTCGGTAACCAGTTAACAAAGGTATGTAAATATGCAAATGGTCTTTGAAGACCTGTGAAAAACTCGGGCGTGCCGGAGATAAGACTCCAGACACTGCCCAGCCGAGCCCACAGCAGCTCGAGCTGCAGCAGCCCAGGCTAAGACACACAACGGGGGGGCTGAAGCCCTTTTAGCCCTATGGGCGTTGCGCGCCTGATCCTCTGGCTGTGTGACACAAAACTGTCAGGTTTGACTTAGAGGCAATGTGTAAAGTATTTATGCAGCACAGGAACAGTAATAAAGTTAAAACCGCGCACAAGAAAAATCACAAACCAATTTAGAAAAGTAGAGTAAAATGTATTAAATAAAATAAAAGAAAAATAACAGCAATCCAATCAGTAGAACCTCGGTTATGAATTTTTAAAGTTAAGGTTCACATAGCACGAAATAGCACTCAGCAGCTACCATGCTGATCTGGTTGCACTTGACCGAGACAAACGCAAAGTTAATGGCAACCACAATAAAGTGAAGATCAGATATAGTGACACAGGTTGGTCCTGGTGAAAAGTTTTACCTTTGGTCTCTGGAATGGAAATTAAAAATCATTAGTGGGGTGAGATCAATCGTGGCCGGCACAGGTAAGAGCGGCGGGGCGGGGCGAGGTGGGGGTCGGGGAAGTCGACATACGACAGGATAAGTTAAATTAAATTTTAAAAAAATAAAACCACTTACCTTGCGCTCATTGCATCGCTGACTGCGAGCGCAAGGTAAGTGGTTTTATTTTCAAAAAATTTAATTTAACTTATCCCGTCGTATGTGCACTTCGCCGACCAACACCCCACCCCGCCTCATCGCTCTTACCTGTGCCGGCCGCCACTGGGTGAGATAAGTAGGCTGTTGCCGGAGAGGGCTCCACGTTGTTGGATAGTCACCAGAGGAGTTCATGGTGAAGCCATTTACGTTTGGTGGAAAAGCTCTGAATGGGAGAAAGTTTTATTTTGCAGACAGAGAAGATTCCTTGCTGTCTAGATACTTTTCACATATTCGCCCAGGGAAGAATTCTACCTTCAGATTTAGTACGTTTTTGAGCTCTGAGGCTTCTAGCAGGGCAAGACCGCAGACTGAAATCGAAGAAGACTCCACAAGGCTGCACACCTTGTCCGCGAGGATCCACTAGATCAGAATTGCAGCTGCAGAGAAGACCGGACTGGGAGCAACCTAGACTTTTGGCCCAGTGGTGATGCACCTACATCGGATTGGCTTCGCAGATTGATTCCAGTCCTCTATCGGTTCTCAGAGCTAAAACTTGGCAAAAAGTTTATAAGTCCCAGGAGTCAGAAACCTCAGCAGGAGTGCACATTCTGACCAGTCCAGTGTCCAGGACCTTGGGGGAAGCACTTGAGGTTCAAGAATCACTTCAGCAGAGGCCAGCAGCAGGGTCCTGGGTAGTTCAAGTTGGAACTGGTTAGCTGGGTATGCAGGAAAATGGCCTCTTGGAAGTTGTTGTGCCCCTATAGATGAAAAAGGAGATCAGCCTTCGGACCCTTGCAGTCTTCTATGTCCAAGGTACAGGAAGGAGAGCAGGCCCAGACTGCAGTGCTCTTATCAGGTCACAGACAGCAGAACTAGTCCTCTTATGTTAGTGTACAGGTCCAGAAGTGATCTGAAGAGGGTACTGGTGTTGCCTAATTTATGCCCAGTGCCAGCCTGTGGGTGGGGGAATCTCCGAGCCACTTTCTAAGCCAATAATGAAAAAGTTCCCAGGGGTACCACTAACTGCTTTTGCAGAAGTTCCTTTGTGCCCTACTGCAAAGAATCCCATAGTGCCCCTCTCTACCTAAATCAAGCATGGCAGAACCTTTCATCCACTGTGCAGAGCTCCTCTGCCTACCCTAGAGGTGTGGCCAGGAAAAGGTGCAACTCAAAACTGGTTCTAAGGGCAGCTCGTCTGCACATGTAATACCACAAATGATCTACGTTTAATGGCTGGAAATTGTTACAAAAAGTCGAAATTACACAACGTTGTTTACAAGAAGCCAGTACTTATTTACATAGTTAATGTTAGCATCATGTCGTCCAAGTATATATCCCCTGTAGTGGATAATGGTATTGTCGATCAGACCAAATTAGCTTGTTCTAAAAGATATGCGGGATGGCAAATAACATGTTTTACACTTCAGGAGTGAAGTTCCATTTATTAATTCCATTCAGTCCTCGATTAACAGAACTGACACATTCCACCAATTTACATTCATGAGTATCCAGGATTGTGTGTAAGTCACCACCTGTTATATGTAAAATAGGAGATTCTATAACTTCTAAAGGATAATGGGTAAGCGTTGCTGGTTTGGGAACCTAACAAAACATAGGCCTATGATGCTGACTGATCCGAAATGTCTCTTTGAGTTTTGAAGTACATAAAACTAATTGCAAGGATACCATAACACATATATAATGCTCTGGGTATTGCAATTTTTATGATTTTGAGGGTTAGAGACACATAGTCGTATGTAAATACTTTGATAATCAGTGAAAATGAATCTAGAGGACAATTTCACATGATTTCCTTGGACTGGGTGAATATCCTAAAAATTGTTACTAGACGGGCAGGCTATGATGATGGAGATGCATGTACAAGATGCTCTCATATTTTTTAACCTTTAAAAGAAAGCATGGGCTCAGCAAAAATGTCATTACGATATGATAGCACATATCAATACTTTCTTACACTTTTTGTAACTGTGTTACTTCTGGGTGCAAAGACAGAGACACAGATAATGTTTTGATTCTCCATTGAAGTGGGTGTAATGAACAGAGAACCAGCCTCTCTTTATTGCATGTTTCAAATAAGTGTTTAAGGAAGTAAAATTCTATACTTTGAGACTTTCCACTTTTATAAACAAACTATTTGCAGTTTACAATTTCTAATAGTAGCTTTTTTTATGGAGAGTGATGTGTAGTTTGCTATCTTTGCTTGAATGGTAAGGTGAGGTAACATATGTCAACATTTTTTGAATTTGTGTGAATTGTAAATCGTTGCTAAGTGTGGTCAGCCAAAAGAGAATATTTTCAGTGCCCTTTTAGGTACCCCGTCAAAGCATGAACATGTCACCAATAAAACAATTATTTCTATTGCTTGATGTTGTCCAAGTAAGGGTTGGTTGAGAAGTAAATACAATTTTCCTCAAAAATGGTAACACAAATTCTCGCTCATTTGCGCTTGAAGCTTGCACCCATTGATGTACCTTACTTTTGGAACCATGCTCTGTCATTGTGATGTCATTCATGTTGCTTTTGAGTGCAGGTAAGGGGTCACTAAATTCATATTTATAGTGATTAATGTTGAATAACCGGCGATTTATTTCTGTGTTGTATTCTGTGGAATTCTGAATAGCAATGCCTCCACCCTTGTCTGTTGGCTTGATGGCTATTGTTTGCATCTGTTTCAGTGACTATAAAACCAGCTTTTCTTCTTTAGTGAAGTGAATGAGTTGTACGGGCTGGTATTTTTAGTGTGTTACTGTCCCTAACAACTGATTTACCAAAGGTAATATTGTTTGCTGGTATGGTATGTGGGGTGGATAAAATGTAGACTTGGGTCTGATAAACATGTTATCCATTTTTCTGTAAATGTGTTCCGTTGAAAAAAAAATCAGTTGGATCTTCCTATAGAATTTTAACATTTCACTTGTTAGCTAAAACAACAAGGGCCATATATACAAAAGTAGGAATTGCGATTTCCTAATTCCGATTCATACTGAATCGCAATTTGGAAGGCACAGTTCCTAATGTATGAAAACTTACATCTTGTAAGCAGCGATCCATTGTGGATCGCAAATTGACTTACCACAGGAATATTAATGCGATAGGTCGCTGTTTACAATCTATTAGGAATTGCAGTCATCACAGGGATGGTGGCCTGATGGGGTCAGCAGACCACCATGTTTGTATTTGTGATTGCTTTTTAATAAAGTAATCTTTTTTTTCCCTAAATGCAGCATGTTTTCCTTAAAGGAAAGCGGGATGCTGTTAGAAATTGGGTTTCTCGTTGGCAGAGGTATGCGCCCTGTCCAAGCAGGAACCGCAATCCTAGTCAGGGTAAGTGTAGTACACACTAAAGGTTTACCTGTGCTCACCCTCTGGTACCTTGGCACCGAGCAATCAGGCTAAATTAAAGAGTCAATGTCTAAAGTATTTGTGTATACACACACACAGTAACACAGTGAAAACACCACAAAAGTACTCCACACTAGTTTAGAAAAATAGCCAATATTTACCTGAGTAAATCAAGACCAAAACAACAAAAATCCAACATACAAAGTTATGAATTTTGTAAGGTTAAATCAAAATGCAGTGCTTATAAATCCATAGCTCCAACTGGGGCTATCTGGTCGCGCTTGACCCAGACAAATACAAAAGTTCAGTCTGACCGCGATGGAGCACGGGCTGGATACAGAATTCACGCAGACCCACTGACAGTACCTTGGATGTGTCAATGCTCGGGGACGATGCATTGAAAAACAGAGGGGATGCGTTGCAGTCGAAGGCGAGGCGTTGGTTCCGAAGTCGTGCAAAATTGTTGATGCATCGATGTCAGGTGCACCGTGCATCGGTTTCTAAGTGTCAATGTCGAACCTCTGGCCTGTAGGTGATGCACTGGCGTGAAGCAGGGCCAGGAATGCGTCAGAATTGGGGACGGTGCATTACAGACATCGGTGATGAAGTTTCTGAGACTAATGCAGCAGTGGTGATTTGGAGGCGGTGCGTCGGCAAAGTCGGTGCTGCGTTGTAAGTCGAGGTCATTGCGTCGCGCCCTCAACAAGCGACATCCACAGCTTCAGTGCAGGCAGTGGCAATTTGTCGATAATGCAGGGAATGCGCGGATCCCAAACAACAGCTTCTGTCTTGATCTATTGGTTTCTTGGGTTGCAGCACCAAACACTCATTACCAAGGGCCCAGGACTGGATTTGGCACCACTTGGCAGAGCAGGACTCACAGCAGAGGAGCCCAGATGCTGGTAGCAAGATGCAGGTGAAGTCTTTGATATCACTAAAACCTTAGAAACAGGAGGCAAGCCCAAGTCCTTGGAGAACCTTTAGAGATTCAGGATGTAGAGAGTCAAGTCCAGTCCTCTCACTCACAGGCAAGAAGCAGCAGACAGCAGGCCAACACAGCAAAACCAACAGCAAAGTGTCAGTCCCTCCTGGCAGCACAACAGCCCTTCTTCCCGGTAAAATGTCCTCAGATCCAGAAGTGTTCTGAATATATGGTATTAGAGATCCAGTACCTATACCCATTTTAGCCTTTGAAGTAGGGAGACTTCAAAGAAAGGTCTTTGTAGTGTATCTTGTCCAAGCAGGAACCACAATCCTAGTCAGGGTAAGTGTAGTACACACTAAAAGGGGGGTATGAAACTCCTTGTCTGGGGACAGGTACAGCCATATTCAGGTTCGAGTGTCAGTTCTTCCCTCTCTCTCTAGCTCAGGAAGACCTATCATCCTGGTGATGGGCCATTAGGATATGCAGAACACACCTCAAATCCCTTTGTGTGAGACTGTCTAGAGGGAATGCACAAAGTCCGTCTGTCACCCAACCCAGATGTGCATTCCAGGGACAGGCAGAGGCACAGAATGGTTAAAGTAAGAAAATGCCACCTTTCTAAAAGTGCCATTTTCAGACCAGCAATTTAAAAACCAACTTCACTAAAAACATGTGTTTTTACATTGTGAGTCCAGAAACACCAAACTTATTCTTCCTATCTTTTCCCAATTGGAAGTTACACTTATAAAGTGTTACATGGCAGCTCCAATGCTAGCCTATAGGAGAGATAGGTATTGCTGTAGTGACAAATGAATTTAGTAGTTTTTCACTACCAGGACATGTAAAACTCAAAAGTACATGTCCTACCTTTTAAATACACTGCACCCTGCCCATGGGGCTACATAAGGGCTACCTTAGGAGTGAGGTATATGTGATAAAATGGAATGATTGGGCTTGGCAAGTAGGTGAATTTGCCAGGCCAAAATAGCAGTTTAAAATAGCATATACAGGCTCTGCAGTGGCAGGCCTGAGACAGGTTTGAAGGGCTACTATGTGAGTGGCATGATCAGGCCTACTAGTAGCCTTTGATATACAGGCCCTGGGCACATGTACCTCACTGTATTAGGGACTTATCAGTAATTCAGATATGCCAATCATGGAGAAACCAAATGCCATTCCGCTTTAGACACAAAGCACATACACTTTAGCACTGGCCAGCAGTGAAAAAGTGCACAGAGTCCTAAAGCTAGCAACAACGAAGTTCAGCACACCGTAAAAAACAGGAGGTCAGAAGGCAAAAAGTCAGGGGAAACCATGCCAAAAGATGCCTGGTCTGCCAGATGCATTTAAAAAAATAAAACTAAATGTTTATGTTTAATTTTGTAGGAGTAGGCAATGGTCTCTGGGACCACTACCTGCTCTTAATAATTATCTGTTTCAACATTCACAAAGAAGGGGTCTCTTGGGGACCTCTTCTCATTTACAAATGGTTGCCAACTCCTTTGAGGTGTCGGTAAAAAATGTATGTTTGTGATCGTAATTCAGTCGCAAAACATTCGTAAATACCACTCGGAGTCTGTATTTGGCAAGGACACCCTAAACACGCCACTTCCACATACCGAATCGCTAAACACAAACATGTTACCGAATCTCAATTTGTGCTTTGTACATATAAAAAAAGCATTTTTGTGGACAAAAATGGCCCGATTCTGTTAATCAGGCCGTTACTGGCCAGAAAAATGCGTTGTATATATGGCACTCAGCTATCTAAATAGTGACAAAGAAAAGTCTTTTGTTCAGAAATGAAAATTTTGAATCTTTAAGAGTTTACAATGGCGTGTTTACAACAGTTACTAAGTGGATCGTGTTGGCAGAGGAGTCAGTGGTATCTACTATTGATAGTGAAGTCTCTGTGTCCGTAGTTCATCTAGTATACACTGGAATACATCCCTGGTCTTGTCTCGGTGCTTCCTGGGAATATGCTGCCATAAACGTCCTCCTTTGGATGTGAATTGACAGATTGTCAGCTTCCAGCCACCGTACCTCTATCCCCACCATTATCTGTGCATGCCAGCTTCTTGATCTCACAACTTCTATTGCTGCAACTGTCAGTACCATGCCCAGTACATATCTTTGTGTAATAAGCCCTATGCCTGCG
This sequence comes from Calotriton arnoldi, assembly GCA_963921515.1. Lineage (NCBI taxonomy): Eukaryota > Metazoa > Chordata > Amphibia > Caudata > Salamandridae > Calotriton > Calotriton arnoldi. Next base: position 1,803,006 of record CAWUFW010000623.1, read on the forward strand.
CTCTGGTAGTGGGACTTCTGAAGTGATGGACTGTGCCTCCTGGGGGATGGTAGGATTTAGTTAGTTGGACGTCAGAGATGGCAGTAGATCTGTAAGCATCAGAACAGGGTTCCACTAAAAATAGCTACCCCAGGGAAAAAATGCCATTAAACATAGTTCTGGTATTGTGGTTCTCTTGAGCGCTCACTTTGTCTCAAGACTGTAGATTACAATTCCGGCTTGGTACTTTGGAATACTGGTGCCTTGAATGATTCAAGACGCTTGTCAGAGGATCACAATTTGGAGCACATACTTATGTTTGTAAGTCTTAGGTATGGCTATTTAATGTAAGTAAGTGTTTTTATTTTTGTTTCTGGTGAGGTTATTTCAAAGATTCTCTAGGAACTGTTGGTGAAGAAATTCATTGTGGTAATCTTGAACTGTTGACACAGTGGCCTATTTTAGGTTCTCCTGATCATCTTCTATTGAAGCAACCTTTCTTAAAGGCCCTTAGTGAACAAACAAGGACTGGTTTGTAATCATCAGTTTCTGTCCTTCTACCATATCTGTGCCATACCAGCATCAGGTAGTTCTTCGTAGTTATACATTGTTTCTTACTTACATACTTTCAACACTTATAATGCACTCTGCTATTGGCCATTGGTGCCATACTATCCTATTGTTTCAAAAGCCATTGCTGAAATCAATTAGAAGCAGACACTTAGCATTTTAGATTCCTCACCCCTGTGGTGTTGACATCAATAAACTAAGATTAGGTTTGGTGATACAATTTGGATTTTGGTATAGTATTCACCAAATATTATTGGAATCATGACTGGTAGATTCCCTTAGCCCCAGAAGGAAATGTAGCGTTTTTGGAGTGTATGAAAAGTGGTGGCTGTCGCCTTCTTGCTAGCAAGTTATTCTGTGTTAGACAGGAGGCATTAGAAGTCAAACAAACCTGTCAGAAAATCTGCACATTCATCGTAACCTCAAAATGATTAGAAATGAAGCCCGACCCTTGTACCCCCAAATCATTATGCCCACACAATGATTGGTATTTTACTATCACATGCTTATTTCTTTTGCAGTATTTGTCTATGGATCTTGTATAGCAGAGTGATCATAATTACTACAAACAATTCAGCAGATAATATACACATCAGGCAAAATGATGCACACTTTAAGCTGTTTCTGCATGCAGTCAGAATTCAGCTTTTAGGCATCTCTGAGCAACCAGGCCATACCTTTATCAATAATGATATCTTATGGACTGAGGTGGGGTCACTTGTGCTCAGCATACGTTTTGCTGCCAAAAACCTCAAACAGTGACCCTTGGCAGAAGCATAAAGAAAATACAGACCTCCGCGATGTCATCTTCCCTTGCAGCAGCTGCAGTTACAATCTGTGCACCAGAGAAGTGGAACCCGTTCCTTCCCAGTCCTGTTAGTTTGTATAGCACCAGAAAACATAAAGGGCCTGATTCACAAGAGGTAAACTTGCAGTTGTAAAGATACTACTAGTAAAATACCTTTGTGAATAGCAAACAATGAAGTGCAAGTGTACCTTTGTGAATCAGGCCTGAAGTTTCTAAATTGAAAAAATGGCAACCAAAGGCATACTTGTTAGTGTTACCATGAGGACAATTAGTCCATTCTGGGACTAGCACAACTTACACATTCTCTAATGTTAAATGCATTCAGCTTTATATGCAATCAGACCTATCATGCATGCAACATGTATTTTATCATATGAAAGCTGCTTTGCGACACAACACATCTGTCTTGTGCAATCTTCGTCAGAGTTGACACTCATTTACGCTTATCTTGCATACGTCCCAAAATAAATTAAATAGTGATCTTACTATCACTAGTACCATGGACAGTCGTGGCTCCTGGAGGGAGTGCTGCGGGGCGGTGGGGCGGGGCGGGGGAGGGGCAGGGTGGGGGGTAGTAAACACAGACATACGGCCGAACTGAGTTAAGTACATAAATAAATAAATAAAACGAATTACATTGTGCGCGCTGCAATGCCAAATGGCGATGCGCGCGCAATGTAATTCGTTTTATTTATTTATTTATGTACTTAACTCAGTTCGGCCGTATGCCGGAGTTTACTACCCCCCCCCGGACCCACCCCCACCCTGACCCTCCCCCACCCCATCGCCCCGCAGCACTCCCTCCAGGAGCCGCGACTGACCATGGAGGGTAAATATGAATATTTTATGGCTGAATAAAGCTCTTCAGCAGAAAAGATGCTTAATGTGTACTCACAATATTGTTCAGTGCTTCAGGTCATCATTTCTTCATGGTGGTGTTCTTCAGTGACTCAGCAGAGCACCAAATTCCATTCCTGGTGCACTTCTGTGGATGGACAAATCACAGGTCAGAAATGCTCATATGCAGAACAGTCTTTCAGGATATCAATATTCTTCAGCCTATGCTTTTGTGCTTGTTGGTTGTATTTAATGTATGTTAATTTATTCCTCAATTCATGCTCTAACCACCTTCATTGGTCTAATGAGCTCATTGATTACCTTAGCAGCAATAGTACACAAATTGCAACTCTGTCTACTATAAGAATAGGAGCCAATCCAGTCAATCAATCAAATTACTTGTAAATCGCGACTACTCACCTGTTAGGGTCTCAAGGCGCTGGGGGGCGGTGGGATCTGTGGTTCAGTTGAAGAGCCAGGTCTTGAGGTCCATCATGACGTGCAGCAGCGATGGTGATTGCTTGAGGTGCAGATGCAAGGAGTTCTAGGTCTTTGCAGAGAGGTAGGAGAAGGATCTTCCTCCGGCTGTGGTCTTGCGGATTCGTGGGATGGTGGCCAAGGCCAGTTGGGTGGAGCGGAGATGTCTGGTGGTAGTGTAGAAGAAGAGGCGAGGTTGAGGTATGCAGGTCCAGCGTTGTAGAGGGCTTTGTTGGAGTGCATGAGGAGCTTAAAGGTAATTCTTTTGTTGATAGGTAGCCAGTGAAGGTCTCTCAGGTGGTCGATGATGTGGCTGCGGCCTGGAATGTTCAGGATGAGTCTGGCAGAGGCGTTCTGGATGTTCTGCAGTTTCTTTAGGAGTTTCTGGGTTGGGCTGGCGTAGAGTGCGTTGCCGTAGTCGAATCTGCTGCTGACAAGCGCATGGGTGACCGTTTTCCTGGACTCAGTGGGGATCCATTTGAAGATCTTATGAAGCAGTCAGAGCATGTGGAAGTAGGAAGACAAGATGGCACTGATTTGGTGGTTTGAGAGCGAGGAGTCCAGGATGATGCCGAGGTTTCGTTGTTGGTCCGTGGGTGTAGGGGAGTTCTTAGCGCTGTGGGCTACCAGGAATTGTCCCAGGCTGAGGGAGTGAAGCCCAAGATGAGGACTTCAGTCTTGTCTGAGTTGAGCTTCAGACAGCTGTCCTTCATCGCGGTGTCGACTGCCTTCATTCCGTTGTGGAAGTTCCTCTTGGCGGCTGTGGATTTATCTATGAGGGAGAGAATGAGCTGGGTGTCGTCGGCGTAGGAGACGATGTTGAGTCCGTGGCTTCTGACTATGGCTGCAAGCGGGACCAAGTAGATGTTGAAGAAGGTGGGGCTCAGGGAAGATCCCTGAGGCACTCCTCAGCTGACCTCTGTGGGTTCTGAGTTGAATAGAGGAAGTCTGACTCTCAGTGATCGGCCTTGAGGAAGGAGTGGATCCATTCTAGGGCTTTGTCGTGGATGCCAGCGTCGTGGAGTTTTGCGCAGAAGGTGTGGTGGGAGACGGTATCGAAGGCGGCTAAGAGGTCCAGGAGGATGAGGGTGGCAGTCTCACCTCAATCGAGTAGGGTGCAGATGTCATCTGTAGCGGCGAGGAGAGCGGTCTCGGTACTGCGGTTGCTTCTGAAGCTTGATTGGGAGAGGACCAGGATGTGGTTCGTTTAGATAAACCTCAGAGAGCTGGGTGCTGATGGCTTTCTCAATGACTTTGGCTGGGAAGAGGAGCAGAGAGATGGGTCTGTAGTTCTGAAGGTCTGTTGGGTAGGCCGAGGGTTTCTTCAGTAGGGGGTTGATCTCTGTGTGTTTCCAGTCTTCAGGAGTGGTGGCGGACTCAATGGAGCAGTTGATGGTGCGGCAGAGTTCTGGTGCATCTGTTGAAGATGTGGTGAGAGCAGGGATCCAAGAGGGCTCTGGAGTGGATGCTCTTCATGATCTGAGGGTGTCGTCAGAGATGAGGGTGGTCCAGTTGGGCAAGGTCAGCTGGGGTCTGGAACCATTGTTTGCGGTGTTTGCGGGTGGGGTGGGTGGGTCTTGGGTTGGGGAGCTGTCGTAGATCTCCTTGATCTTGCGGTGGAAGAAGGTGGCGAGGTTGTTGCAGAGGTCTTGAGAGGGGAGAATGTCCGCCATCTCTGTGCTTGATTTGGCAAATTCTTTGACCATGCTGAAAATGTCATTGCTGTTGTGTGTGTTGGCATTGATGCGTTTCTGTATGGCTGCTTTCTCTGTTGTTCTGATGAAGTGATGGTGTGCGGTGACTGCGGTTTTGAAGGCTGCATGGTCTGCCAGGATCTTGCTGCTCCTCATTCTTTTCTCGAGCTGTCTGCAGGTGCTCCTAGACTCTTGGAGGGTGGGGGAGAACCAGCTGGCTTTCTTGGAGGGCTGCTTGCCTGAGGGTTTCCTGAGGGGAGCCTGTGTGTTAGCGCAGTCGGAGATCCAGCGATGGAGGTTGTGGACTGAGGTGTTGGCGTCCGTGGATGTCGGTGGTGGGGTTTTGCTGAGGGAGGTGGTGAGCTGGTCTTCAGTGACCTTATTCCAGCTTCTGTGAGGATAGGGGTGGGTGTGGTGGTGATGGAGCAAGGACTCACAAATGAGACTTGCTCGGAGGCAATCTTCTCACAGTATTAATTTATTAATCTTTGTGATGTTCGTACTAATAAATACACACACAAACATAAGTAGAAAGGAAGCTTGCCTATGTGTTTAAACTAACAAGTAACGCTTGTCTATTCTAAAAATGGCCGCTAGAGCGCGGGAACCCTATTGCGCATGTCTCAACCATATCACATGGTGTGACGTCTTTCTTTGCTTGGAGGGAAGCTCTTGCTTCTGCGCAGTGTGTATTAAAATGGCTGCTTAATGTCTTCATGTGCTACAGCTTGCTCATATGTTGCAAATAAACTGTGGTATCCTAACGCTATTAATGCGGGATAGAATTTATAAATAATTGGGAATAGAGTAGAAAGAGTGGGTATACAGTGAAACAATTTATTTGTGATTTTAATATTTTCTTCTTTGGCTTTTATTAGTTTGTAAATTGGGCCTGGGGTTGGTGAACTGAAAACTCTAGAGACAATGGTTCTGCGCATGCGCCCTGAGTGGCTGCCCACAAGAGTGGATGAAGTCAACCTGGACGTCGTCCAAGGCCATGACCTGATGGCCAACATTATTGTACCCACGATGTCCCTACTGAAAAGAAACAATTTATATGAACAATGTATTAAACTTGTCGTGAGATGGGTGGGAAATAAAGCAAATGTATTAATTGTGATGGGCGGTATTTTAAAGCAATGGGCTTTAAGAAAATGAATTAAATCAATATGGTGTGAGGATCAACCCCCTGTCCCCGTCCAATCAGAAGTAGTGGGCCCATAATTCTGCAACATTAAGGGGAGGCACATGGGCGTAGAAGGGTATAATAGATATAGAATTAGTTAATTGATAGATCAGAAGGCACAGAATTCATTCAGCAGAGAGGCAGAAGAGAGCAGATCTGATGCAGAGGGGTCCGAAGTTAGAGCTCCATGACAAGCTGATCAATTGCAGACTGAACCGCTGTCCAGAGAGGTCCTGAGGTGGGGGCGGCGGAGTACCTTAGAAGGAAGACACGGGAGAAAGTCGAGGAGAAGCGAAGTACCAGAGAGGGGAACGACGCAGGCGTCGTTGATAGAGAGGTCACCAGTCCTGTCCTGATCCGGGAGGAGGTCTTTGCTCTTCATCCTTCCAGGGTCCTACCTTTCCAACTCCTTGGCCAAGGGGTTTGGTTCTCGCACTTTTAGGTAAATATAAATGCAAACCTTAGTTGCACTGCTGTCTCTATCTTCTCCTTTTCTGAGGGACCGTCATTGATCGATAATTGATTATTGTGCTTCATCCTTGATATACGATTTAAGTATCATGTGGTTCTGTATTTTACTCTGCTAAATCTTTAGATAAACATTTTAAAACTTCCTGACTCAGTGATTATTTCAGGAATTATGAATTGTATGGAATGTCACTCATTTTAAACTTCCCAATTAGTAAAGGGTCCATTGGTAAGTCATTACTCTTCAATCAGAAAAGTAATTGGTAGCAGGGATTTTGATAAAGAGTACCAACTGACCCACCAGCGGAAATTGCTAGCGTAGTATGAATGTATGGGCCCAAGTGAGTATTTTGTGTATGAATGCTTGTTGCTAGTAACCCGCTGGATCAGTTTTCTGGTTATCAGAGGATGGTTGCACTTTGTTAATTGGGTAATGAGAATTTTATTTTTATGAAATAACATCCGTGTGTTTTAAAGTTTGTTTTATGTTGTCCAGAATCCCCGGGGAAAGAATAGCGGATGGTAAGTGGAAGCCATACTGCAGTGAGGTTATCTGTCAGGCAGAAATAGTACTGAAAAGTTAAGTAGGGCTATCAGTACTTGTTAGGGACTCTATGCGTGTGAGTAACAGCAAAGGAATATGCTAGTGAAAATTTGATGTTATATCACCTAGAAAGGGTAACATTGAAGAAGTAGCAGGTATTTCTGAAGCTTGTGTGAAGAGTAAACGGAAGGGTTTTACTCGTAGTGTATGTATAGTAAACGGAAAGATTTTACTAAGTGTGAGAGAAACTATCTTTTTCAATTTTAGAGAAACTGGCACGATAGCGAATGTTTTATGTTGTTACTGAATTTTAATAAGAAGCGTAGAGAAAATAAAGTTTTGCGTACGAATTTGTAAAGGGAGGGTCAGCTACCGGAGAGGAAGCTGACGTCACAAAATGCCGCGCTGGGATTGGTTGAAACCACGGGCGTAGAAAGGCTCTTGTAAAGGAGGGGTCAGTAGTCAAGAGTAGTACGGACGTCACAGGTGCCGCGCTGGGATTGGTCGAAACAGCGATGGTCAGAGAAGTGCAGATTGTAAAGGAGGGGTTGACAGATAAACGTCACAAAAAGGCCGCGCTAGGATTGGTTCAGAGACAAAAGTTAGCTGAAATCTGATTGGTTGTTACCATAGAAGTCGAAATCCTAGTGGATAGTGGAGATTGTATGTTAAAACGTGATCCAACTTTAATAGGAATTCGTCCGGATAGGAGATTCCTAGGGTTTGCAGAATATAATTTTATACACCGAGATTTGCCAAAAATGTACGGAGAGAAGAGGAAAATGTCATTTCTACAAAAGATTAAGAATTATTTTAAAAAGGATAAACCAATCAAAACTAGAGAAGGAATTATCATTCCACCAGCTAAAACGCCCGCTTCATTCATGATGATGGAGAGAGGTTATCATGCTTGCGTATGGATAGAAAATTGGATGGAATATACCAAAAATGATGGAATATTAGCATTCCCTGAGAATGGTACTTTCAATGGGAGAATTCTTCAAAATTTGAGATTAAGGATGAATGACTTAGAACCCAGACCTAGATTAACTCAATACGAAGCCTTAGAAGAGTGGGGAACCGAGGCATTCGAACGTGACCGATCCAGGAGTAATAGGGGTTATAGGGGATTTTTCCCCAGATACCAAAACGAGTCAAGGGACGGTCAGATGAAACAGTGGAGAAGAGCAATGCTTACAGAGGGGTTATATCCAATATTAATGGCAGAAGAATCATCAGGGAATAAATGTACTGAAAAGACAAAACATTTGACTAGATTTGGAGATTCAGAAGATGAATTTATGGAAGAAATATTAAAGAACCCGCCACCATATCAGGAAGGGACAAGTGGATGCACCCCAAGTGCACCACTGCTAAAGACACCATTGGTACCACAAGTATTGTATAATTCCCCAGTTAGTAGGGTACTTCATGATAAAGAAAAGGAAGCAATAGATAAAAACAGAGCAGAATTAATATCAGAAAGTAACACAATTGAGTATCCATCCTGACTCACTGACCATACCTGTAACCATTGGTCCAGTGGTTCCCTTGTATGGTGACAAAGTAAGTTATCCGAAACCGTCTAGTAATGCCCACATCTGTAGAATATCCCAAAACCTGATGCCGTAGTAATAATTGATGATCAATTCAGTGATTGTGAAAGTATGATATCCTTAATGGACTTATCTATCCGAGATTCTGTAAATACTACTCCTAGAAGAGTAACACCTGGTTGCTCCAAAGATGTAAACATAGTAACCTCATCAGGAACCAAAAGTGCCACAGTACTTACACCAGAAGATTTAGAAAGGTGGGCACAAGGATCAGACAAACAGAGTTCACCCCCAAAGATCATGGACATTTATAAATTAAAGGTTGAGTTAGAAGAAATGATAGCAGGAAATGTACGGGTAGATCGCCTAAATACTTACGATGAAGAAGAATTATTGTTCGTGTGCAGAAGTATCACCAGAAATGTAAAGATATTCCATGAGAAATTATCAGATTTAGCTCTGCAGATGGGAATTGAAATAGGGAAGTCAAAAGTGTTACAGAAACCCTATAGAGCAGATTTTTCAGACAAAGATTTAGAAAACATGAATGCCTCTGGAAGAAAATTACAAATAAAGGAATTAATGACAGTCTTGCAGAAATGGGGAGACCTAGATAAATGGAAAGCTAGATGGACAAAGAAAAAGGAAGAGGCACGATACAGTAGAACAACTTCTGAATATTTAATGAAGGAAACAGGGAAAGCAGATCAAATGTACCCGATGCGAGAAGTTCCAGGAGGGGGATATGTACATGTCCCATGGAGCAGACAGGATATTTTGTCATTTACGAATGATTTTCCAAAGTTGAGAGAAAAGCCAATTGAATGGTACAAGCAGGTTGAGAGGTTTGTGAAGGTGTCAAAGGTATTGTTAAAGGATTTGGATGGTTTGTTCGACATAGTGGTACCTGCCGATCTTTGGACAGATTGTAAAATCACAGTTGATTGGCCTAGTGAAGAGTATCCTAGAGATCCAAAGACAGGTGCCCCGTCAAATGATGTAATGAAAAAGTATCAGCAGGTAATAACTTACCTGAAAGGGAAAATACCACCAAAAGAAACAGATTGGGTGAAAATAGACAGAACTACCCAAGAAGCCAGTGAATCGGTACATGCCTATTACGAACGTTTATTGTAGGTATTCAAACAGTATAGTGGATTTGAGGACATTGGAGATAAAAACATGAGTCAGTTTGTCTACTGATTTGTTTATGGTTTAAAGCCAGAGATTTGTCAGATGATTAAGCAGCACATGTTGTGCTGGCAAGGGAAACCGATCGATGAAATCTTGAAATATGCAAAATATTGTGGAGATGACATTGAGGATAGGCATAAAAAACTGCAAGAGAAAGTGATGTGGGCTCAGGTAAAAATGGCTGAGCGACAGGGAATTAATTTGGATAATCCAAGTGATAATCAGGGAAAAGATTCTGGAACGAATGGTGACACTGGGAATGGAGGAAAAGTGAGAGGACGAATGAGCAGAGAAGAGGCTAAAAAGAAGTTTCCTTGTCACGGGTGCGGAAAATTGGGGCATTAGAAGGATGAATGTAAAAAGATGCGGAATAATAATGGCCCAAATCAAAATTTAAATCCACAGACGCAGAATGACTCACAGCAGGGTGTAAATCCTCAGAGTCAGTTGCCACCTGCACCTATACAGGGTAATGTAAGCAGAGCAAAGCACGGTACAGACGTCGGATATCAAGGAGGAAGTGGTAAGAATGATTATGTAACCTCACAGTTTCTTTTACAGGACGACTTCTGTCCCTATAGCCAATGACGGTGCCTAGGAGAGGGGGAGAAGGAGTGCGTACTTGGTGCATCCTTACCGGTAGATCAGTCAGGTCCATATGTTGAAGGGAATGTGAAAGGTAATGATATTACTTTTCTTTTGGACACTGGTGCTACCAGGTCTACTGTGAGAACAGCAGACATCCCAGACCTTCCTCTCTCTGGAGAAGCTATCCAAGTTGTGGGTGTAGCTAATCAAAAGATTAGAACACCTCTTACCGAACCAATGGAAGTAAAAATTGGAAATTTTAGAGAAATGCATCAATTTGTAGTATGTGATTCCAGTCCAGTGAATTTATTGGGCCGAGATTTGTTGTGCAAAATGAACTGCACAATTTTCTGCACACCGGATGGTGTGGCAGTTCAGACCCCGGATGAAGACCATGTTTATAAATTTATGATTGCAAAGCAAGGTACAGAAGTAGATGAGATGTTCTCTTTGATAACAAAAGATGAGTTGCCAGAAGAGTTAAAAACTACAGTAAATTCCATAGGATGGGACTTTACGGGAAAGGAAGTAGGACTTATGGCCAAAATAGACCCAGTTAAAATTACTGTAAAGGAAGGTGCAATTTTCCCAAATACTAGACAGTACAAAATGAGTGCAGAAGTAAAAGCCGGAGTTATTGAAGAAATTGACAGAATGGTAAAACAAGGCATACTAAAAGAAGTAATGAGTAGCCCTTGTAACTCACCAATAATGGGTTTAAAGAAACCTAGTGGAAAATATAGGATTGTGCAAGACCTGCGAAAAATAAATAAAATAGTTGAACCTTGTTGTCCTATAGTGCCAAATCCTGCAGTGATTCTATACCAAATTCCTTGGAGTGCAGGATGGTTTACCGTGATTGATTTATGTCAAGCATTCTTTTCAATACCATTGCACCCAGATAGTCAGTATCTTTTTTCATTTAAATTTGAGAACAAAGTCTATGTATGGAATCGTGTTCCTCAGGGGTACACGGAAAGTCCTTCTATCTTTAATCAGATATTGAAAAAGTGTCTAGAGAAACTAGTGATGCCAGGAAGCTCAGTCTTAGTACAGTATATAGATGATTTACTGGTGGCATCTAACACCAGAGAGGACTGTGTGGTTGACTCCATTGCATTATTAAATCATTTAGCTGAAGAAGGGCATAAAGTTTCACCTGAAAAGTTGCAGTTTTGTACAACGGCAGTTAAGTATCTAGGACACCAAATCGAGAGGGGAAAAAGAAGGATAACCTCTGAAAGAGTAAAATTAATAAAGAAAATGCAAATGCCCGTATCCCAACGAGAAGTGAGAATGTTCCTTGGAATAGTGGGTTATTGTCGTCAATGGATACTAGGGTTTTCTCTGCTAGCAAAGCCATTAATCCAAATGACGAAAAAGAAGGCAAAGGACCCAGTCGAGTGGGATGATGAGAGCGTAGGAGCTTTTGTAAAATTAAGAAACGCTTTGTGTGCAGCACCTGCCCTAGGCATGCCTGATTATAAAAGAAAATTCGCATTATTCTGCCATGAAAGAGAAAATTGTGCACTTTCAGTCCTAACCCAGAGACATGGTTTGGACAGACGTCCTATAGCATATTTTTCTGCTACATTGGACCCAGTGGCAGCCGCATTGCCAGGCTGCTTAAAAGCAGTAGCGGCTACATGTTTGAGCATTGAGCAAAGTGAATCAATTGTAATGGGACATCCTGTCAAAGTGTTTGTTCCACATTCAGTTGTGATTCTGTTGACAAGAACCCGAACTCAGCATCTTACTCCTAGTCGGCTGACTAAATATGAAAGAATAATACTAGGTGCTGAAAATGTGACTATTGTAAGGTGCACAATAGTAAATCCTGCTACCTTACTACCAGACCCATATCATGAGGAAGTTAAAGATGATGAAGAGGAACATGATTGTTTACAAGTCACAGAGTTGTGCACAAAACCTCGTCCTGACATACAGGAACTACCCCTCAGGAAACCAGACAGGGAGCTGTTTGTTGATGGTTCATGCCAAAGGCATGAAGATGGTAAACTAACTGCAGCATATGCAGTATGTGAATTAACTGGAATAGTCGAAGCATCCTATTTACCAGGAGTAAAATCTGCACAAGTAGCTGAATTAATTTCTTTGATAAAAGCCTGCAAAATTGGGAGGAACCAGAAAGTAACTATATTTACAGATAGCCAATATGGTTACGGGGTTGTGCATGATTTTGGCCAATTATGGATGCAAAGGGATTTCATGACTTCTTCAGGATCCCCCATTAAAAATGGACAGTTCGTAAAAGAACTATTGGAAGCAATACAATCACCAAAAGAATTGGCTGTGGTGAAATGTGCCGCACACCAGTCAGGAGATGACTGGGTGGTAGTCGGTAACAGATATGCAGACTTGGTGGCCCAACACTGGCCAAAAACAGGTTATCCGTTAACAAAAGGGTTGAAAGAATGGGAATCAGCTGCAAACTTATACTGTATGCACCTCCCGAAACATGGAATGATGTGAAAAGATTACAAGACAATGCTGATGAGAGTGAAAGAAATGCATGGATTAAAATGGGATGTTCTCAAAGGTCAGACGACGATGTGTGGATTTATGCCGATGGCAGACCAGTCATGCCCGACTGTTTGATTTCACAAATGGCCAGAATGTATCATGGAGACACCCATGTAGGGAGAGATGCAATGATTAGGCTCTTCAGACAAAATTGGTACAATCCAAGGTTTAGGGCTGTAGCAGAGAGTCTTTGCCAGAGATGTCTAACTTACCAAATGCATAATCCAGGAAGAAAAACAGTAATTGGGTTTGGGAAGATCGGAAAGGCAGAGGGTCCATTTGTGAGATTGCAGCTAGATTTCATTCAGCTACCACCATGTAGGGGACTGAAATATGTACTCGTCATAGTGTGTCTGTTTTCAAAGTGGGTGGAGGCTTACCCTACCAGGAGGAATGACAGTATTACAGTCGCAAAGTTGTTGCTACGAGAACTCATTCCTAGATTTGGTTTTCCAGTAACTTTGGAATCAGATAGAGGAAGGCACTTCAACAGTGATGTGATTAGAATAATCTGTGAAGCATTCCAAATTGAGCAAAAATTGCACTGTGCGTATCGTCCAGAGGCTTCTGGAGTGGTTGAACAAATGAATGGCACAATAAAATCCAGACTGGGAAAAATGTGTGCATCAACATCATTAGATTGGCCGGATGCATTGCCACTTGTTTTAATGGGACTCAGAAGCATTCCTGATAGAAATACCGGATTGAGTCCACACGAAATAATGATGGGAAGAGCAATGAGACAAGCACATGTTCCTACAAATAAACTGCTGAATATAACTGATGATATGGTTCTGGATTATTGCAAAGGATTGGCTGACCTAGTGCGTTCTGTCTCTCACCAGGTTGGGGAAGACGCAGTTTCCAGGCAGCCTGAGCAAGAGCATGATCTGAATCCCGGTGACTGGGTGGTAGTGAAGAATCACACCAGAGAAATGTGTCTATCACCCAGGTGGGACAAACCTTGTCAGGTCATACTGGTTACCAACACAGCAGTGAAATGTGCAGGATTTCCTAATTGGATTCATGTAAGCCACACCAAAAGAGTACCAGACCCGGAAGAAGAAAATCCTCAGTCAGCATCAATAACTGAGGAAGCTGAAGGTTGCCCAGCTGAAGAATCTCAGGTCCAAGATTCCAGGGAAGCTGAAGAAGAACAACCGTGCACAAGTCAGGACTGGATACCGGTGATGGAAATACCTGAAGTCTACAACAGAACAAGAAGTCGAGCAGATTTAGAAGAAATTGAAGAAGATCAGATAGGTGAAGAAGAAGCAGCTCAGGAAGAGGAAGAAGACACAATAAGAGAACCTGAGCAGGACCAGATAGGGAGAGGAAACTGGGCTCAAAATAACAACGAACCAACAAATTTCGAGCAGGGACAGACAGGTTTAGAAGAACGTGATCAGGCTGCAGAAGTACAAAGTGCAATAAGCCCTGATCAGGACCAGTTAGATCCAGAAAAATACATTCAAGAAGAAGATCCCGAGAATCTCGAACATGAAAACGTAAATCAAGAACAAGATCAGACTCACAGTGGAGCAGCTGAAGAGAACCCAATAAGACCTGAAAAAGAACAAATAGCAGAAGAAACTGAAATTGAAGAAAACAAAACTGTGCCACAACCTGAAAATAAAAGAATTTCTGAAGAAGAAATAAAAAGTAAAGAGACAGTGCAAACAAAGAAAACCAGAAAAGGTGATCATTGGCCTAGTGTCATTAAAAGAGTAAAATACCACATAACAACCAGAAGTGAAGATCCAGAACAAGTAAACGAAGTGACAAGCCAAACGGGACAAGAAAGTAAAAGTGAAAAACGAAGAAGCAAAAGACTGAAACTTGTGAACAACAAATTTAAAGGTCCTGATTGGACTTATATCATCCTTGAAGACTACGAGAGCTCAGAATCAAGTGAAAGTGGTGACGAAGGAACCAGTGCGGAACTGACTTATGAAAAAGAAATAAAACCACCTTGAGAACGTAAAGAGACTTGAAAATACGATAAGAAGAGCAATCTTCCTTGTCAAAAATGCCTGACGATAGAGTTACTGGGAGACCAAAACAGAAAGGTTGTAAAAGATGCTGTGCTATATGCATATGTAATCTGGTAGTGGTGCTTATAGTATGGTTAGTTGTGATCGTAGCAATTCCTTACCTTATGATAATAGATAAAAAGATTAACAACGAAACAAAGGAAAGGACAGATAACTTGAAAAGTAATAGAGTAGAACTAAAGGCAGAAGATGAACCAGAATTTCATCATGAAGTAACAGATAATGACACTAGTCTGAATGTTTTCACAAAATTATTGTTTCAATATGTAGATACCATGGAAGTTAGTAATTGTTATGTCTGTATGAAACTACCTGAATCAGTAGCAGAAGGGTTAACGTATCATCACTTGCCATTAACTTATGGCATATCATGTAGTGTATTGACTAGTTTATTTTATAGAACAGGGCGACTTCAGTATTATTATTCAAATATAGATGTGATATTTTCTGAGGTTCCGATTCGAAAGAATATGAATCCAGTGCTTAGTAGTAAAGATGCACAGTTTATGGGAGAATTTTTCTTAACAATGAAATCAATAGACATAACACATGCACATAGAAGCAATCTAACATGTTCATTACATGAAGAAGAAAAGATATTTTTGAATTTAGTGGAGAATAGAAGACAAGATTTCCAGAAGAAGGCGTCTGAGCATAAGGCTCATCTGCCACCTTGGGCTGAGAAAGAGGGTAGTTACACACCTGGCAAGGCTCAAGCTGCTATGGCTCTAGATTTTGTAAAGACAGGGAAAATTTGTCTACATAGGTTAAAGACTGATTATAACAATATTTTCATCGGTACCAGTGAATGTGAACACAATTTCTTAATTCTTGGAGGTTGGGGACTCAAAGGAGGAACAGATTCAGTTTTTCCTGGAATCTATTATGTGTGTGGGAATAAGGCTTACTTTAGGCTTCCTGCACGGTGGTATGGAAGTTGTTATTTTGGAATAGTATTTCCAAAAATATACCACGTAAAAAGAAACACTGGGAACAATGAAAATACTAGTGAATTAACACGTAGAAAAAGAGCTAGTTTTTCAGAAATTGTAGGTGATATATTTGGTGCATTGATACCTTCAGTGGGAATAATTCTGAACTCAAGGAAGATATGTAAATTATCTACAGTGGTTGATCGTTTATCAACTGACACTGCTGGAGGATTTCTAATGATTAATGCGGAAATGGTTGCGATTAGATCTATGGTTATGCAAAATCGACTTGCTCTTGATATACTATTAGCAAAAGAGGGCGGAGTCTGTAAATTATTGAAGACGAAACACTGTTGCACTTACATACCTGATAAAAGTGCAGAAATTGGAACGTATATACAGAATATAACTAAACTTGAGAAGGAACTGAAACCACTGGAAGTTGATAGTGTATGGGAAAGATTGACCAATAGTATTAGGTCAATTGGTACCTGGTTTGCTAATGTAGGGAAAGGACTTATAGGTCAAATATTAGTACCCTTAGCAGGGATAGGAATAATAGTACTGTCTATAATAATATGGTGCAAATGTTGTAGAAAGAATGAATCGTATAATGTGACAGGAAAAGGAAAGAAGCGAAAGTTTGACGAAATTGAGCTAGAAGATTTGAGAAGTGAATTATACAAGAAACTGAAAGGAGATGTGAAAAATAGAAAGTGTAAAAATGAAGCTGAGACAATATTATGTTAAAAGTTGGCATCTGGTTGTGGGTAGTATTTGATGGCTCAGAAACGCCATCAGAGAGGGGATTGATGGAGCAAGGACTCACAAATGAGACTTGCTCGGAGGCAATCTTCTCACAGTATTAATTTATTAATCTTTGTGATGTTCGTACTAATAAATACACACACAAACATAAGTAGAAAGGAAGCTTGCCTATGTGTTTAAACTAACAAGTAACGCTTGTCTATTCTAAAATGGCCGCTAAAGCGCGGGAACCCTATTGCGCATGTCTCAACCATATCACATGGTGTGACGTCTTTCTTTGCTTGGAGGGAAACACTTGCTTCTGCGCAGTGTGTATTAAAATGGCTGCTTAATGTCTCCATGTGCTACAGCTTGCTCATATGTTGCAAATAAACTGTGGTATCCTAACGTTATTAATGCGGGATAGAATTTATAAATAATTGGGAATAGAGTAGAAAGAGTGGGTATACAGTGAAACAATTTATTTGTGATTTTAATATTTTCTTCTTTGGCTTTTATTAGTTCGTAAATTGGGCCTGGGGTTGGTGAACTGAAAACTCGAGAGACAATGGTTCTGCGCATGCGCCCTGAGTGGCTGCCCAGAAGAGCGGATGAAGTCAACCTGGACGTCGTCCAAGGCCATGACCTGATGGCCAACAGTATTGTACCCACGATGTCCCTACTGAAAAGAAACAATTTATATGAACAATGTATTAAACTTGTCGTGAGACGGGTGGGAAATAAAGCAAATGTATTAATTGTGATGGGCGGTATTTTAAAACAATGGGCTTTAAGAAAATGAATTAAATCAATATGGTGTGAGGATCAACCCCCTGTCCCCGTCCAATCAGAAGTAGTGGGCCCATAATTCTGCAACATTAAGGGGAGGTACATGGGCGTAGAAGGGTATAATAGATATAGAATTAGTTAATTGATAGATCAGAAGGCTCAGAATTCACGCAGAAGAGAGCAGATCTGATGCAGAGGGGTCCGAAGTTAGAGCTCCATGACAAGCTGATCAATTGCAGACTGAACCGCTGTCCAGAGAGGTCCTGAGGTGGGGGCGGCGGAGTACCTTAGAAGGAAGACACGGGAGAAATCGAGGAGAAGCGAAGTACCAGAGAGGGGAACGACGCAGGCGTCGTTGATAGAGAGGTCACCGGTCCTGTCCTGATTCGGGAGGAGGTCTTTGCTCTTCATCCTTCCAGGGTCCTACCTTTCCAACTCCTTGGCCAAGGGGTTTGGTTCTCACACTTTTAGGTAAATATAAATGCAAACCTTAGTTGCGCTGCTGTCTCTATCTTCTCCTTTTCTGAGGGACCGTCATTGATCGATAATTGATTATTGTGCTTCATCCTTGATATACGATTTAAGTATCATGTGGTTCTGTATTTTACTCTGCTAAATCTTTAGATAAACATTTTAAAACTTCCTGACTCAGTGATTATTTCAGGAATTATGAATTGTATGGAATGTCACTCATTTTAAACTTCCCAATTAGTAAAGGGTCCATTGGTAAGTCATTACTCTTCAATCAGAAAAGTAATTGGTAGCAGGGATTTTGATAAAGAGTACAACTGACCCACCAGCGGAAATTGCTTGCGTAGTATGAATGTATGGGCCCAAGTGAGTATTTTGTGTATGAATGCTTGTTGCTAGTAACCCGCTGAATCAGTGGCATATGGTGGGTTTGGTGAAGGAGAAGCGGATGCAGTGGTGGTCGGTCCAGTGTGGCTCAGAGGTGTGGCTGATGGCGATGTTGTTGCATGTGGTGAAGATGGGGTTGAGCGTGTGTCCTGCTGAGTGGGTTGGGGCTGCGACCAGTTGTTTGAGTCCGATGGTGGCGAGGTTCTTCAGTAGGGATGAGGTGTTGTGGTCGTCGAGGTTGTCCAGGTGGAAATTGAGGTCATCGAGGAGAATGTAGTCCGTTGAGGCGAGAGCATGTTGAGCGATGACGTCTGCTATGGCTTCACTGAAGCGGGGCGAGGGGGGTCCGGGAGATCTGCCGACATAAAAAATAGATGGTAGATACCCTAGTGTGTGAAAAGCATATCCTAATGAATATCTGAATGTGGCTTATATTCCCTTATCTTTACCAGACGCATCCTTCAAATCATAGAAGACTGATGTAATAAACCCATGTGTTACCATGTAAAATTTTGGTTCCTCATAAGAAGTGAAGGATGTGGCCCTTGGGGACCACACGGGCTGCTTACAACCACCTGTTATGCCTTCCCAAAAATGAAGAGTCGGTCAGACAGTAGAGAATACAAACTTACATGTTTATTGGTAATACTCTGCAGAGGAGTCCAATCAGACCTGCACCCTAAGATGTCTGCCGAGGGACTGACCCCCCAACAGTCTACAGTAAATAATAATTCCTCCCAAGGAGCCTCCAACCACGCCCCCAGTGGAAAAGTACCGGCCTGAGCCGAACATGAACAAAGGGGCACAGTAGGATGAGCTAACACCTGCCAGATGGGTACATTTTATCAGGAATCCAAGGCCACAGTGCTCGGTCTCAGCATCTCCTAACGTGGGAGCAGAAACTACACATTCGGATAAGTATGCGAGGGCAGAATGCCCTATTCATTAGTAAGTCGAAAAACAGCCTTGAACAGAAGG
Organism: Calotriton arnoldi; assembly: GCA_963921515.1. Lineage (NCBI taxonomy): Eukaryota > Metazoa > Chordata > Amphibia > Caudata > Salamandridae > Calotriton > Calotriton arnoldi. Next base: position 1,821,809 of record CAWUFW010000623.1, read on the forward strand.
AGAAATAATAACGAAATACAGTGTTTTGCTGAGGCAAGCAATGCGAGCAATGGGGCCTAACTCAGGCACAGTCTAAGCAGCCTAATAAGGATTACGAAATGCAAAATGGAGTCACACTCGCTAACTGAAGCCTGCGCATTACGGGGATAGCTCAGTGGGTTGCATAACGTGAATACAAATGGCATCTATTTAGCCACACATTGCTAACCTAATGTAACGTGAGATATATATACGTTGCAGGGATGGGAATTTGAAACCTAACAGACCCTCCTTTTTGCATGGGTGGCTAAATGCTTTATTTGCTATCTGGTAGGGTCTTTACAATTCTAAGGGGAAGAAAGAAATTGCATAGTCACTCATGTTACAATGGAAAAACACGCAACACATGAGCATTGTTATCACCTAATATTCGAAGATGCCCTCATCTATGAGCATCATATCCTGAATTTCCTGCATCATCATAACAGAAATCTTGTTGTCGCGTCTTGGCAATGTAGGAGTAGGGGTAAGTCTACTCATACAATAGGCGCAACAGGCTGGAAGGCAATTAATGCATAAGCAACAGGTAAAGATGACTCCTGCGATGGCTATTAGGACAAGTAATATTTTCCAACCCCACGATGTCATCAGACCCCAGAGCCACCCCGTGAGCGACCATGAACCATTATCCTGATGGATATCTGAGGCAAGTCTGTGTAGTTTCTGTATTGAGGAATACACATTAGGGGCACTATCAGGGATGTACACACAGCAGCTGCTGCCGATGACGCAACAGGCTCCACCCCTATCAGCCAGAATGACGTCTAAAACCATCAGATTTTGAAGAGAAACGAGCCTCGTAGCCTGAAGCTCGACTGTGATATTAGTCAGTATACCGGCAGTAGTATTAATAACTCCCTCAACTACTCTAGCAAGGCGACGAATATTACAACTATTGAACATGGGACCCCAGAACGGCAGAATGCCCTTCATTATGTCAGTAAATTGCTGCAAGGATGTATCTGTCTGATCAATATCATCTGGATTGACAACTCTCTTAACTCGGTGTACCTGGAGATCCCTACGCTGTAGCCTATGATCCTTGTGGTAATTGGACGGTGCAATGTAAACGGGAGGCAAGAGAAAGGAAACATAACACCGGCCAGACCACCCCGTCGGAAGCCATGTATAAGCCTGTTCCCCACAGATGAAGTATACATTCGGAGGTGTAAGCAAAGGTGGGCTGCTAGTGGTGTTCAACCGATATGTGTAGTTACAATGGCTCTGTCCTACTGAAATGTTCCCTGTTCCTTCAACACAGAAACTAGCTGTTGCGTTGATCACACGGACGGGCATGGCTTTGTACTCAGTGATATTGCGTTCCTTGAAACATTTAAAGTATTCAGTGACATTGAATCCTTGGAAATCTAGCATTTCATTTCGTAACCAGGTGACATTTTTGTGAACTTCAAATACATTCATGCAAGCATCTGCTTGCAGGGTGCCCTCCTTGCCATCTGCCCCGGGTGTATATCCCTGATGTACCACTATATACTCCAATACCGCTTCGTAGTCAGCCTGCACCATTTTCATAGCGTCAGCATAATAGTGCATTGTTAGAACTGGGGTCTCTAGTTGGCAATGGTATGCACCTTTGACCAAATAGGGACCCTTGCTTCTAGTCAGGGTAAGGGGGATACACTACTAAAATAACCCCTGCTCACCCCTTGGTAGCTTGGCACGAGCAGACAGGCTTATCTCAGAGGCAGTGTGTTAAGCATTTGTGAACACATACAGTAATACAGTGAAAACACTACAGATGGACACTACACAGGTTTTATAAAAATAAGTATTCTTTATATAGACTTAACACAAGACCACAAACGACAAAAATCCACAATACTGTAATCAATAATAATTCTTCAAGATGGTAGAAATAGTTCAAAAATACGTTATTCACTTAAAAGCAGCCTTTAGCAACAGATAACCCCAACTGGAGTTATCACAACGTCGAGGTCAAAGAAATCCCAAAGTACGGTGCCGACCACGAGGTGTGCGGCGTCGGGCCCGGAGTCAAAACAGACCCACAAAGAACAGTACCATGGAAAAGCGAAAACAAAGACAGCTCACGGCATCTGGGAGGTGCGGCGTCATTGGCGCTGCGGCGTCGGTTCCTTGCTTCGGGGAGCTGATGCGTCGGGACCTGGATGCTTGTGCATGCAGGGGAGGCGTCGGTTCCTGACCGGAGAGGAGGTGACGTCACGATGGCGCCGAAACCACGGTTCCGTACGATGTCACGATGTCGATGGATTCTTGACCACCCACGTCGACGATCGGCTCTGGGATGATGTCAGCTCCGGAGTCGATGCGGCACAGCAGCAGGCGTCGGGCCGGCGTCGCAAGTCGGAGCAGCGTTCACGGCTATGGCAGGCTTATGATGTCGTTCGCTGGCGTCGATGTGGCACGGCGGCCGGCGGCGGGTCTACGTTGCAAGTCGGAGCAGCGCTCACGGCTTCGGTGCAGATGACAGCGTCGTTCGCCGGCATCGGTGTTGCAAAATTCCCTCTGTAGCAACTAGAACAGCAAGTTCCAGATGCAGGCAAACAGAAGGGATGAAGTCTGGTATCCCTGAGACTTCAGTCAGGAGGCAAGCTCAAATCAAGCCCTTGGAGTAATATTCTGCAAGATGATGAAAGTTCTTTAAAAGTTCCTTCTCCTCTCCTTGGCACTGAAGACACCACTGTAGGCCAACCCAGCAACACAGCACACTGGCAGGGGGGCAGTACAACTCCTACAGCTTCCTTTGGTTCTTCTCCTTGGCAGAGGTTCGTCTTGTTGTTCCAGAAGTGATCTAAAGTCTTGGGGTCAGGGCCCCAGTATTTATACCCATAAATCCTTTGTCCTCTGAAGGCAGAGGGTCCTGTACCTGGTCCAAACCAGTTCTGTGCAGTCCTGGAGCACTTTGTTTACAGGACTCCTTCTTTCCTTTGACAGTGTGGGCCAGGGACATCAGACGCACCACAGGAGGTGGAGCCAGCATTGTGGAAGGCAGGCACAGCCCTATTCAGACCCAGGTGCAACTCCTCCCACCACTCTACATGCAAATAGGTCTATTCAGCCCTGTGCTGACTCACCCTGTCTCCTGGAATCCCCCAGCCCCTGTCACTCACAAAGCCAGACACACAATACACAACCTAGCAGAGGCAGGCTTGGACAGTTAGGCAAGAAAATACCTACTTTCTAAAAGTGGTATTTTCAAACACAGAATGTTAAAACCAACTTTACTAAAAGATGTATTTTATCATTCTGAGTTCAGGCATACTAAATTCGTTTTTCTACCATGTTCCCTGGGTCAGTTAGGATTATAAGATGTTATAATCAAACTGCCCATTCTGGCCTATGGGGACTTGGTAGCCTTGCTATAGTGAAAAACGAAAATGGCTGTAATTCACTATTAGGACATGCCACACACACCAGGGCATGTCCTACCTTATACTTACAATGCACCCTGCCCTTGGGCCTACCTTAGGGGTGTCTGATATGAAGATAAGGAAGGTTTAAGGACTGGCAAGTGGGTGCACTGGCCAAGTCGACATGGCAGTCACAAACTGCACACAGGCTCTGCAATGGCAGGCCTGAGACACACTTTACAAGCTGCTTCTGTGGGTGGCACAACCAGTGCTGCAAGCCCACCAGCAGCATTTGATTTACAGGCCCTGGGCACACCTGGTGCACTATACTAGGGTCTGACAAGTAAATCAAATGATCCAATCATGGAGTCACTAATCAATACATCAATTTACAATAGGGAGAACATATGCACTTTAGCACTGATCAGCAGTGGTAAAGTGCCCAGAGTCATAAAACCAACAAAAACAGGTTAGAGAAAATACAGGAGGAAGGCAAAAAAGTTCAGGGATGACCCTGCAAAAATGGCCAAGTCCAACATGCATGTATACCATAGAGAGCAGTTGGAACCAGGCTTCACAGCTACCCAAATATGACAGGGGCAATGACACTAGCAAATCATTTTTGTGCATAACTGAGGGAAGTAGCCCACACACCCAGCAATTCGTGGCATTAGTAGTACTGTGTACCTGATGAAGCATCTGAACAAAAGCATTTTGGGCATAAGTCTGTCTATGTCTTTCTTTATGTGGGGCCAATGTAACAAATGAGTGCTCAGCTGGAGCCGGGGTAGTCCCTATCAAGGCGTGCACGGGATGTTGTTCCTCTAAGTACCAGACCACCCCAAATACGACTAGCAGAGAAAGCAAAATTATTATAACAAACACTATTTTACTCTTAGTGGACCAAGAGGACCAAACAGGACCATCTGGAGTGGGACATGGAGCCGCAAAGGGCTGCTCCTCATCAGGGATAGGACGTCCAAAGGGATACATTTAGAAAACTTCAAGGGCAACTTATGGGTGTCACAAGGGAAAGAAGAGAAATCCACGGGCTAGAGCCACTATTGCAACAACAGTACCAGAGGGCACAGATCACCCAGCGTCCGTTTAGAGCCTCGCTGGCAGGCTCCTATTGTTCATCAACAACAGTGCTATGAAGCACTCCCACAGAGGAGCTGCGCGATCGCAGCCCTTGCAGAAAAAACAAATCCTTCTTCTTTCAGGATAGGGCAACCTCCCTCCTGGGCAAATGCCCTCAACTATCCTGTCCAGTGTCCAGGGCAGTGCACCAGTGTAGTTCACCCTAGTCTAATACACTCACCTTAGGCACAGCACCTGCGCCCTAAGCTCAAGTCCTTCCCTATCTCCTAGACTGTTCGGCTGGTGCACCGTCCTTCTTCCGGGACCTCAGGTTATATTTTGTCACACCAGGCACTGTTTCATCAACAAAAAGGGGCAGAAACTCAGAATCAGGTGGGCATCGTGACTCAGAGTCGGGTGTGTTGGAAACAGAGTGATCCGAGGCAGCTCTTTTCTCCGGGGGAATCACCGCAGACAGGACAGCGTCACTCTCCTCGTCCGTCTGCGCCCACCTCACCCGGGCATCAGAGAAGGGAACGAAGCGTGGCACCTGCTCACACTCCTGATCAGCGAAGCCTTCGTTGACCCAGCGGTCATATGGGAGCGGGAGAGGCACCCGCTTCACGTGAGATGTATGGATCCAGTGCTTTCTGCCGTCCACCTTTACAGCCGTTCTAGTGGCGAGAAGAACGATGACAGGCCCCTTCAACCTCGGCTCCAAGCTGCTTTTTTGTTGGAAGTTCTTAATCATCACATAATCGCCGGGCTGTATGCAATGCCCGGGCCCCTCTGGTACTGGCCGCAATGTAGCGTGTATCTGTTGATGAAGAGAACGAAGATCTTTAGACAATTCATACAGATAGTCTACAAGCAAGGGGTACTCTATCTCGTAAAAGCGCTTGGGTCTTGGGACGCCCCAGACATTAGTAGGGCGCCCGAAGACCACTTCATATGGTGACAACCCTGTTCTAGAATGCGCTGTCACTCTGGTAGATACTAAAGCCAAGGGTAACGCATCTGGCCATCGCAATCCTGTGCTCTCTTGAATCTTTGCTAATTTCAGTTTGAGAGTACCATTGTACTTCTCAACCAGACCTGCTGACTGGGGGTGGTTCGCTGCATGGAACTTCTGCTTAATATGTAAACCTGTGCACACCAATTCAATGACTTTTGCATTGAAGTGACTTCCGTTGTCACTCCAGATCACGCGTGGCAATCCATAGAGGGGGAAGTACTCTTTTAGAAGTGCCTTCGCCGTCGCCATGGCTGTATTCTCTTTCGTAGGGTAAGCCTCAATCCATTTACTGAATGCGCAAATCAATACTAGCACATATTTTAAGTTGTTCACACGTCCCATTTCGATGAAATCCATCTGGAGAACCTCGAAAGGGAAGGAAGGCGGGGCAAAGTTACCAGCGGGTGTAGGGGTACCTTTCCCAGGGTTATGCTTCAGGCAAATGATGCAATGTTTGACTAGGTGTGCGGCTACCTTAGCGATATTATCATTCTGCCATACTGGGTCCAGTAGCTTTCATATTCCTTCGGCACTGATATGCGCTGGGCCATGGGCCATGGTGAGAACAGGGAGTACAAATGCATTGGGGCGCAACCACCGCTGTTTCCCCGACAAGTCAGTCCAACACCCATCCTCGTCCAAACGACCTGTTCTCTCCTCCCACATGGCTAATTCATCTAAAGTCGCCTCAGCCTGAATTGCCCTCACATTTTCCAATGTATCTTCAAACATTCCATTGTCTGGGACCCACCTAGCGGGACCTGCCACCAACATCCTTTTCATCTTTGATCGAGCTGTCTCCTTAGCTGTCTGGTCTGCGAAAGCATTTCCCCTCCCAACATCATCTGTAATGGCTTTATGGGCGCTACATTTCACTATTGCTAACTGTTAGACCTGGTACCATTGGCGTGAGTCTCCCTTCCATTTTTCACTGATTGCTTCCTCTGTTTTTGATATGTTTTGCTGGTTTAGATGCTTTGGGCACTGTGCCACTGCTGTTCAGTGCCACAGTGCAAGTGCTCCCTATTGTAAATTCATGTATTGATTAGTGACTCCATGATTGGCTTATTTGATTTACTGTCAGACCCTAGTACAGTGCACCGCGTGTGCCCAGGGCCTGTAAATCAAATGCTGCTGGTGGGCTTGCAGCACTGGTTGTGCCACCCACCGGAGCAGCTTGGAAAGTGTGTCTCAGGCCTGCCATTGCAGAGCCTGTGTGCAGTCTGGTACTGCCTTGTCGACTTGGTAAGTGCACCCACTTACCAGTCCCCAAACCTTCCCTTTTCTACATGTTAGCCACCCCTAAAGTAGGCCTGCGGGCAGGGTGCATTGTAAGTAAGAGGTAGGACATGCCCTGATGTGTGTGGCATGTCCTGATAGTGAATTACAGCCGATTTTGTTTTTCACTATTGCTACCTGTCCCCATAGGCCAGAATGGGCAGTTTGATTATAACATCTTATAATCCTAACTGACCCAGGGAACATGGTAGAAATTCGAGTTTAGTATGCCTGAACTCAGGATGATAAAATACATCTTTTAGTGAAGTTGGTTTTAACATTCTGTGTTTGAAAATACCACTTTTAGAAAGTAGGTATTTCCTTGCCTAACCATCCAGCCTGCCTCTGCTAGCTTGTGTATTGTATGTCTGGTTTTGTGAGTGACAGGGGCTGGGGGGCTCCAGGAGACAGGGTGAGTCAGCACTAGGCTGAATAGGCCTATCTGCATGAGGAGTGGTGGGAGGAGTAGCACCTGGGCCTGAATAGGGCTTCCACAATGCTGGCTCCACCTCCTGGGGTACGTCTGATGACCCTGGCCCACACTGACAAAAGAAGAAGGTGTGCACTGGCAGAATGCACCCAGAACTGGTTTGGACTAGGTACAGGACCCTCTACCTTCAGAGGACAAAGGATTTGCTGGTATAAATATTGGGGCCCAGACCCCAAGAATTTAGATCATTTCTGGAACAACAAGACGAACCTTTGCCAAGGAGAAGAACCAAGGAAGCTGCAGGAGTTTGGACTGCCCCTCTGCCAGTGTGCTGTTTGCTGGGTTGGCCTGCAGTGGTCTTCATTGCCAAGGAAAGGAGAAGGAACTTTCAAAGAACTTTCATCATCTTGCAGAATATTTCTCCAAGGGCTTGAACTAGAGCTTGCCTCCTGCTGAAGTCTCAGGGCTACAAGACTTCACCAGCAGCTCCCTCCTGAATTCCCTTGCTGGGGATTCTGTCTGCAGACGCCTGCGTGTCGCTGGGAGCTGGAAGCGCGACTCAACGAGAAGAAGCGTGTCGCTGTCGCAGCTGTTGCCGTCGCATCGCCGTAGAAGCGTGTCGCCGCCGCATCACCAGAGAAGTGTGTCTTCGTCGCAGCTGCCTGCCGTCGCATCACCGGAGAAGCGTGTCTTCGTTGCAACTGCCTGCCGTCGCATCACCGGGGAAGCGTGTCGCCACCGCAAGGGTCGCCGTCGCATCACCAGAGAAGCGTGTCGCCGTCGCAGCTGCCTGCCGTCACATCACCGGAGAGGCATGTCGCACGGCCTGTCGCGGCTCCAAAGGTACAGAGTTCGCCGCACGTCCGTCGGGTGTGCACGCATCATCTTCACCTCGTCGCATCGCATCAAGGGCGCACTCATCGCATCGCACCGGATCGTCGCACCACATCCAGGCGCCTGCTTGCCACATCGCCCTCCCTGCGGACCCTTTGTTTGTTTTGCGTTACGCATCCAAGGTACTTTTGTGAGAAACGTGTCGCATTTATCATCATCTTGAAATCAGTTACTTCTACCATCTTTAAGTCTATTTTGAGTACAGTATTGTGGATTTTTGTCGTTTGTGGTCTTGTATTAAGTCTATATAAAGAATACTTATTTTTATAAAACCTGTGTGGTGTCCATCTGTAGTGTTTTCACTGTATTACTGTATGTGTTCATAAATGCTTAACACACTGCCTCTGAGATAAGCCTGTCTGCTCGTGCCAAGCTACCAAAGGGGTGAGCAGGGGTTATCCAGGAGTGTAATCCCCTTTCCCTGACTTAGAAGCAAGGGTCCCTATTTGGACAAAGGTGTATACCATTGCCAACTAGAGACCCCCAGTTCTAACATTGGTGGTCAGCGGTGAGGATTCTGGACTTGCATTTGTGACTCATATACAGTGATTGGTGTACACTACTAGTGAGTGCAGACCAAACGCAACCACATACTTTTTTAGACAAATTTTTTTTCTCCTTGGACTGTTATTTTTTCTGAGAACTGCCAATTCTTACTACTATGAGCCGACCAGCATCTGTTGCATCTATGGATCTAGATTTTGAGGAAGAGAGGTTGGAAACCTACAATGTGAAACAGCTAAAGCGCTTTTGCAAAAAATTTAAAATTGCTACCCCAGGCATTGCCAAAAAGGATGAATACCAAAAGGCGCTGAGGGCCTGGGTGGAAGCAAGAAATACCCCTGACCTGGTGGTGGAGCCAGTTGGGGATGCAGAGGGGCAGCTGAATATACCATTGATTCCAGCCAGGGAAGGGGTACCGTCCCCGCCTGGCAGAAGCGTCTCTTCCAAAGGCCCGTCCCCAGGAGAGCTGGAAGACAGGGAAAGAGACAGGGCGCACAAGCTGGAGATGGCCAGGCTCAAAATGGAGGGTCAGAGGGACCTAGAGAATAGCAGGTTGTCCTTGGAGAGAGAGAGAATGAGGATGGAGCATGAGAGAATGTTGAGGGAGTTAGAGCTCAAAGCAAAAGGCTTAGAAATCAATCCCTCTGGTGGCAGCGCACCATCTGTGCCTGCAGAAAGCAGAGTCCATATCCCCAAGGATGTCATAAAGGAATTCCACAGACAGGAAGATATTGGGAAGTGGTTTTCAGCCTATGAGATAGCAATGTTGGCCCACCGGGTCCCTGAGAAAGATTGGGGAGCGGGGTTGTGGGGCCGCTTTGTGAGTGAGGGGAGGGATACATTGTTAGACCTACCCAGTGAGAATAGGATGTCTTATGCCCACATGAAGGAAGCCCTGATGACAAGGTATGGTTTGACCCCAGAACTCTATAGACAGAGGTTCAGGAATTGTAAGAAGCTGGAGGCAACTACCTGGGTGGAGTATCAGTCTTTCTTTTGCAGAGCTATGGATGGTTGGGTGAAGGGTAGGAAGGAAGGAAGGAAAAGACATTTATGGAGCGCATGGCTACCCGGAAGCATCCCATCGCTAATAACTGACACGGGGGAGGGCAGCGGGCTAGGGGAAGAGCATGGTCTTTAATTGCTTCCGGAAAGCCAGATGGTCATGGATTGTGCGGAGGTGGAGAGGCAGGGAGTTCCAAAGTTTGGAGGCATTATAAGAAAAGAGTCTACCGCCACTCCTAGATTTCTTGATCCTGGGGATCTCTGCCAGGTACAGATCATCTGATCGGAGATTCCGGTTGGCTTTATATGGACGAATCATGCTGGAAATAATAGGTGGACCAAGTCCCTGCATTGACTTATGTACCAAACACAGAGCCTTGAACCTGATCCGTTCCTGAACCGGGAGCCAGTGAAGGGAGCGAAGGGCCGGTTTTGCTGAGAGTCTATTGGTAGTACCCATCAGGAGTCTGGCTGCACTATTTTGTACTGATTGGAGTTTTGTGACCGCAGAGATGGGGGCACCCAGATACAGAGCGTTTCCATAGTCCAGTCTCGAGAGTATTAATGATTGGACCAGTACTTTCCTGGTCTCGAAAGGAAGGAGGGGCAGGACTTTTCGGGCCATTCTGAGTAGACCATAACAGAGCGCTGCCGTTTTTCTGGCCTGGGTCCTAAGGCTTAGGTCTTGCTCCATCCATACACCGAGGCTCTTAATCTCTGCTTTCGGGACTGGGGCTGGGCCCATGCTGGGGGGCCACATCATACTAGGGTTGAAACTGAAAGTGTTGCCCAGAATCATAATCTCAGTTTTTCCTCCGTTAAGCTTCAGCTGGGAGGCATCCATCCAGCTGGCAATATCATTTAAGCATGAGTACAGGGCATGGGTTTTTAAATCTGATTGATTAAGCCCGACCACCAATTGGGTGTCATCGGCGTAGGTAATCATCCGGATTCCATGAGGGGCTACTATGGCTGCCAGAGGTGACATATAAATATTGAAGAGAGTCGGTCTTAGGGAAGAGCCCTGTGGCACACCACTCGGCAAACGGGTGGATTTAGATACAATGTTTTCATCGAAAACCTGAAAGGTTCTCCCCTCCAGAAATGAGGATAGCCATAGAAGCGCCGTTCCATCCACTCCTATATTCCTGAGCCGCCGGATCAGAATCGGGTGATTCACCGTATCAAATGCGGCGCTCAGGTCCAGGAGTAGAATGGCCGCAGAGCCTCCTGAATCCAGGATTTTCCTGCTTTCCTCTATCACTCCCAGTAGAGCGGTTTCAGTACTTTGGCGCGGGCAAAACCCGGTTTGGGAGGAATGAAGCAAGCTGTGGCTTTCGAGAAACCCAGAAAGAGTTAGGTTTACATGCTTCTCTGTTACCTTGCTTATGGCAGGCAGAAGGGATATGGGGCGATAGTTGCCCAATTCTACCGGATCCAGACTGGGCTTTTTAAGTAGAGCTTTAACTCTCGCCCCTTTCCATTTGGGGGGGACTATTCCAGAGGACAGCGAGGCGTTGATCAGGTTTATCAAGTTGGTGGCTATTATTGGGGTAACCTGTTTCAAAATGTTTAGTGGCACCGGATCAGTGGGAGAGCCGCTCTTTATCGTGGCCGGCAGGGAGATGAAAACTTCCTGGGACACGGGAGGAAAGGCCTCAAGAATATATTCAGGGGGTTGTGAGTGGGAGTCTGTCTGATGCTGTGTGGATTCCTCCTCCTCCCCCTTAGATGGGATGGATTCCAGAATCCACTGGATTTTAATATGAAAAAACTCGGCCAATTTATTGCACCGTATGCCAGAGGTATCGGGGGTCGTTCTAGAGGTGGGGGCTTTAAGTAATTTTTTGATAATGTTAAAAGTTTCTTTGGGCGAGTTGGAGGCTGCTAAAATTCTATTTTGATAGTAGGAGGCTTGGGCTTTTCTTAGTTCAACTTTGTAAGCAAGGATAGCTAGTCTATAGTCCTGTTTTTTTGAGGGAAGAAAATCTTTCCTCCAATGTCTTTCTTTCACTTTACATTGCTGTTTTAAGATACGCAATTCCGGCGAAAACCATTGGGCGTTATGAAGCCCTGCCGTTTTTTTTGTCTTGATCTTGGGGAGAACAGTATTGAGTGACTCCTCTATCCAATCTAAGAAATCCTCATTTGCTTTGACCGGGCAAGGGTTTAGGCTGGGTTTTGTCCTTTCCAGCTCCTGGGACCATTTAGCTAGGGGGAGTTTATTCCATGGGCGACCAAAAGTCCAGGTGGATTGCATCCTGGGTCTAGAGGTCTGAGGTGACCAATGAAGGTTTATCAGGAAGTGATCCGTCCATGGTAATGGGGTAGGATCAGTTCCCTTGAGGTCCACTAGATTAGAGAATACCTGGTCAAGGAGGTGTCCTTTGGCGTGAGTAGTTTGGCCAATTTTTTGGGAAAGTTGAAGAGAGGCAAGGTCTCTAGTCAACTCGCAAGCATTAAAAGCTTGCGGATCATCAAAATGGAGGTTGAAGACTCCAAGGATCATGAAGTTACTCGCCCCACTGGCCAGGTTTAATGTAGCCTCGAGTACTGATTTATTAATTACCCCTATTGGCCCCGGGGGACGGTACACCAGGATGCCAGTAAATGTGAGAAGTGGTGAAAAATCAATGGAGAAGAGGACATTCTCACAGTCTTCGAGAGGGTTGCCCAAAAGGCGGCAGGAGAGCTGAGTCTTATGTACAATGGCAACCCCGCCCCCTCTGCCCGTGAGTCGGTCACTTCTCTGTAACACAAACCCGGAGGGTAGTGTTTGCACAATATCTGGGTCTGAGCTAGGGTTAAGCCATGTCTCCGTAAGGAAAAGTACATCGGGGTCAAGGTCTCTAAGAAGCATCCAGATCTCGGCCGTATGTTTAGGTAGGGACCTACAATTAAGGAGTAACATCCTAAATTCGGCCTTAAGGGAGGTATGCACAGGCCTGAGCGTGGTAAGGACCTGCTTACATCTTGGACAATGATAGGGAATTTTATCGGGGGGACACACATGACCACACTTAGAGCCTAAGGCACCATTTAGTTCCCTGAGCTGAGAACTAGTATAGAGGTAGTGGGCTGAAGTAATCGAGGCAGGGATCTTGGCCCCTGGTCCCTGCTGGGCTCGGACGGGCGCAGACGGGCTTGCCTTAGGCGCGCCTTCGGCGCGCCAGCGGCACGCCAGCTGCGCGGTCTTGTCACAGTGTGCATTAAATATGCCTCACGCTGCACGTGGTCTAGCAACTAGCCTGCTGACCCGGTGCTGCCAAAATGCGGAAGTGGACTGCCCCCGACCCCTTAGAGCATTGAACACAGCTCTATTCCCCACACACAGTAAAATACAATTCTTAAGTCAACTGTTTAAAAGAAATAAAAACAGCGTTTTTCAGTCCCACCAGCGCTGACCTGCAGCTACACTCAAACGCGAGTGCTCTGCTACCGGCCCGTATCAATTAGCGCGGTTGCGTCACAGTGCGCATTAAATATGCCTCATGCTGCACGTGGTCTAGCAACTAGCCTGCTGACCCGGTGCTGCCAAAATGCGGAAGTGGACTGCCCCCGACCCCTTAGAGCATTGAACACAGCTCTATTCCCCACACACAGTAAAATACAATTCTTAAGTCAACTGTTTAAAAGAAATAAAAACAGCGTTTTTCAGTCCCACCAGCGCTGACCTGCAGCTACACTCAAACGCGAGTGCTCTGCTACCGGCCCGTATCAATTAGCGCGGTCGCGTCACAGTGCGCATTAAATATGCCTCACGCTGCACGTGGTCTAGCAACTAGCCTGCTGACCCGGTGCTGCCAAAATGCGGAAGTGGACTGCCCCCGACCCCTTAGAGCATTGAACACAGCTCTATTCCCCACACACAGTAAAATACAATTCTTAAGTCAACTGTTTAAAAGAAATAAAAACAGCATTTTTCAGTCCCACCAGCGCTGACCTGCAGCTACACTCAAACGCGAGAGCTCTTCTACCGGCCCGTATCAAAGTAGATACTTTTGAAGCGCTCTATGATTTGTTTGCATGGGAGCACTTGTCTGCTAATTGTTTTCCAGAGCTACGCCAGCACCTTATTGATAGCAAGTTAACTAACCCTAGGAAGCTTGCTGAGGAGGCGGACTGCTGGATCAGCACCCGGGTCCACAAGGGTCACGTGGGAGACTTCGCCAAAGGTGGGCAGGGTCCCCAGCAGAAGAGTGGGGGGGACAAGGGTAAACAGAGGGAGTTCCAGAAAGGGCTCCAAAGTAATTCCCACGGGAACTAAGGGAAGGGTTCCCAGCCTCCCCCTGAGAAAAAGCAAGAGGCCCGACAGGTAAACCTGTCCACAGGGGCCCCTCTAAGTGCTTTACGTGTGGTCAAATGGGCCACCGTTGGTATGATGCACAGTGTCCCATGAGGGATTCCAAAGCACCACCACATGCACCACCCCGTCAGATGGCGAGTGTAGCCCTGGGGGTGGGGGGAGATGGGTGCCCAAGGTGGGTGGGGTCCTGCAGAAATGTCCCTTGTCTCGCTAGGAGACTTTGAGATGGTCCCTGAGACCCAGCTGCCTGATAACACTAAGAAGTACAGGCAGTGGGTGACCATCAATGGCCATAGGGTGGAAGCTCTCAGAGACACTGGGGCTAGTGTGACAGCTGTCAATTGCCGGCTGGTGTCCAGAGAGCAGGTTATCCCCATGCATTCTTCCCTGTAGTTTCCCCGGACAACTCGCAGAGCCAGTGTGAGGTGGCTCAAGTTCCCTTTGAGTGGGGGGGGTCTCAGGTACTCTTCAAGTAGCTGTGAGGCCAGCCATGCCTGTTGATTGTCTGTTGGGCAATGATTTAGAGAGCTCCCCTTGGGCTAAGGTGGAGAGAAGGTCTCATCTGGAGATGTTGGGTCTGCCTGAGTGGGCGTGTGTGACCACTCGGTCTATGGCAGCCAGTAAGGGTGGTGAAGAGGTTCTGGAGCCTAAAAATATGGCCCAGACCCCTGCCTTAAAGAGAAGAGGTAGGGGGCGCTGGAAACCGGCCCCCATAGTTCCCACAGTCCAGGAGGAGGCAGACCTTGAGGGGGATGCCCGGGAACCTACAGGGGAACAAGTGGCCGAACTGGGGGACCTGCCTGAGCTGACCCATTGGCAGCAGGAAGGAGGCCCCTCCAGGGAGCAATTTTGTGAGGAGCAGAAGAAGTGCCCTTCTCTTGTGGGTTTGCGGCAACAGGCCACAAACCAGGCAGCAGGTGATCAGTCTGGATCACATTGGATCTACTGGGAGAACGACCTCCTGTACAGCGAGCCTAAGGTTGCTGAGCCTGGGTCAGCCCGTGTGCTGGTGGTACCCCAGCGCTTCGAGCCTTCCTACTGGGTTTGGCTCATGATGTGCCTTTAGCTGGACATCTGGGGCAGAACAAGTCCTTTGAAAGGCTTGTCACCCACTTTTATTGGCCTCAGATGCGGAAGAGTTCAGACACTCATTGTAGGACTTGTCAAACTTGCCAGGCAAGTGGGAAAAGTGGAAGGAAGCACAAGGCTCCTCTCCAACCTTTCCCTGTAGTCAGTACCCCCTTTGAACGGGTGGGCATTGACATTGTGGGGCCACTGGACCCCAAGACAGCCATGGGCAACAGGTTTATCCTGGTCTTGGTGGACCATGCTACCCGGTACCCGGAAGCCATCCCTCTCAGGACAGTGACGGCCCCCGTGGTGGGACGTGCACTGATGGGGATTTTCTCCCGTGTGGGGTTCCCCAGAGAGGTGGTGTCAGACCATGGTACAGACTTCATATCTAACTATATGAAGTCCCTGTGGCAGGAGTGCAGTGTTACCTATAAGTTCACCACTCCTTACCACCCCCAAGGTAATGGGCTGGTTGAGAGATTCAACCGGACCCTTAAAGGCATGATAATGGGTCTTGAGAACCTATGAGGTGTAAGTGGGACGTCCTCTTGCCATGCCTTCTTTTTGCTTACCGTGAGGTGCCTCAGAAGTCCCTAGGGTTCAGTCCCTTTGAACTGCTGTATGGTCACCCGGTAAGGGGACCTTTGAGTCTGGTCAAGGAAGGCTGGGAGCAATCTCCCAGGAAACCTCCCCAGGATGTATACAGTTACATGCTGGCCTTCAGGAACCAGACTAGGCGATTCAGACAACTCGCTCAGGCGAATCTGGAAGCCAGCCAGGAGGAAATGAAGCGTGGTACGATCAGAATGCCACTCTGATTGAGCTTCAACCTGGGCAGAAAGTTTGGGTCATGGCCCCTGTAGTGCCCTGTGTGCTCCAGGACAGGTGGACCGGCCATTTGAGGTGGTGGAGCGCAAGAGTGATGTCACCTACCTGGTGAACTTGCGGTCTCCTAGGAACCCTTTGCGGGTCCTGCATGTTAACCGCCTGAAGCCCCACTTAGAAAGGTCCGAAGTGGGCATGCTCCTAGCGACAGATGATGGAATGGAGGTGGAGACCGAGCCTCTTCCTGACCTCCTGTCTGCAACAGAGCAAGATGGGTCAGAGGATGGTGTCAGCCTCTCTGCCACACTGACCCCTGAGCAGCAGCAAGATTGTCGCCAATTGTTGGGACAATTCTCTGATTTGTTCTCCCTGGTTCCTGGTGTCACTGAGTGGTGCGTCCATGACGTGGATACTGGGGACAGTCCTCCTGTGAAGCAAAAGGCTTACAGAGAGACTGACAGGGTCAGAGCTCACATCAAGGAGGAGGTCTCCAAAGATGTTTGCCTTAGGGGTGATTGAGTCCTCTCACAGCCCTTGGGCCAGCCCAGTGGTCTTGGTCCCAAAAGCTGCTGCGCCTGGTGCCACACTCGAACTCCGGTTCTGTGTGGACTAAAGAGGACTCAATTCAGTCACCAGGACTGACGAGCACCCCATCCCCAGAGCTGATGAGCTCATTGATCGGTTGGGGGCTGCCCGGTACCTCAGCATGTTTGATTTAACGTCTGGGTACTGGCAGATCGCCTTAACTGATGGGGCCAAGGAGAGGTCAGCATTCTCCACACCAGATGGGCACTACCAATTCTGGGATATGCCCTTTGGGATGAAGAATGCCCCTGCCACCTTTCAGAGGTTGGTCAACCAGGTGTTGGCTGGACTGGAGGATTTCAGTGCCGCCTACCTAGATGACATTGCAGTGTTCAGCGCCAGTTGGGAAGAACATCTGCGCCACCTCTGGGAAGTGTTGATGGCACTGCGGAAGGCAGGCCTCACGATCAAGGCGAATAAGTGCCAGATCGGGCAGGGTTCTGTGGTGTACTTGGGGCACCAGGTGGGGAGCGGCCAGGTGGCGCCCCTACAACCCAAGATTGATACCATCCTGGCATGGAAACCCCCCAAGACCCAGACACAGGTGAGAACCTTTTTAGGACTCACGGGGTACTACAGGAGGTTTGTCAAGGGGTATGGCAACATTGTTGCACCCTTGACTGAGCTGACTTCCAGGAAGCAGCCCAAGAAAGTGAACTGGACTGACACCTGTCAGAAGGCTTTTGACGCCCTGAAGACTGCCATGTGCACCGCACCCGTGCTTCAGGCGCCCAACTTCTCAAAGGAATTCATTGTCCAAACAGACGCTTCAGAGCATGGTGTGGGGACTGTTCTATCACAGATTAATGAGGAGGGCCTAGACCAACCTGTAGCCTTCATCAGTAGGAGGTTACTTCCACGGGAACAGAGGTGGAGTGCAATTGAGCGTGAGGCATTTGCTGTGGTCTGGGCACTGAAGAAGTTGAGACCATACCTGTTTGGCACTCACTTCTGGGTTGAGACAGACCACAGGCCCTTCAGATGGTTGATGCAGATGAGGGGTGAGAATCCAAAGCTGTTGAGGTGGTCCATTTCCCTACAGGGGATGGACTTCACAGTGGAACACCGCCCTGGTACAGAACACGCCAATGCTGATGGTCTGTCCAGATTTTTCCGCCTTAGTGAAGAGAACTCCCAAGGGGTTGGGTAGTTCTCCCCACATTTCAGCTGGAGGGGACACGTGTTAAACCTGGTACCATTGGCGTGAGTCTCCCTTCCATTGTTCACTGATTGCCTCCTCTGTTTTTGATATGTTTTGCTGGTTTAGATGCTTTGGGCACTGTGCCACTGCTATTCAGTGCCACAGTGCAAGTGCTCACTATTGTAAATTCATGTATTGATTAGTGACTCCATGATTGGCTTATTTGATTTACTGTCAGACCCTAGTACAGTGCACCGCGTGTGCCCAGGGCCTGTAAATCAAATGCTGCTGGTGGGCTTGCAGCACTGGTTGTGCCACCCACCGGAGCAGCTTGGAAAGTGTGTCTCAGGCCTGCCATTGCAGAGCCTGTGTGCAGTCTGGTACTGCCTTGTCGACTTGGTAAGTGCACCCCCTTACCAGTCCCCAAACCTTCCCTTTTCTACATGTTAGCCACCCCTAAAGTAGGCCTGCGGGCAGGGTGCATTGTAAGTAAGAGGTAGGACATGCCCTGATGTGTGTGGCATGTCCTGATAGTGAATTACAGCCTATTTCGTTTTTCACTATTGCAAGGCTACCTGTCCCTATAGGCCAGAATGGGCAGTTTGATTATAACATCTTATAATCCTAACTGACCCAGGGAACATGGTAGAAATTCGAGTTTAGTATGCCTGAACTCAAGATGATAAAATACATCTTTTAGTGAAGTTGGTTTTAACATTCTGTGTTTGAAAATACCACTTTTAGAAAGTAGGTATTTTCTTGCCTAACCATCCAGCCTGCCTCTGCTAGCTTGTGTATTGTATGTCTGGTTTTGTGAGTGACAGGGGCTGGGGGGCTCCAGGAGACAGGGTGAGTCAGCACTAGGCTGAATAGACCTATCTGCATGAGGAGTGGTGGGAGGAGTAGCACCTGGGCCTGAATAGGGCTGTGCCTGCCTTCCACAATGCTGGCTCCACCACCTGGGGGTCTGAGGACCCTGGCCCACACTGACAAACGAAGAAGGTGTGCACTGGCAGAAGGCACCCAGAACTGGTTTGGACTAGGTACAGGACCCTCTGCCTTCAGAGGACAAAGGATTTGCTGGTATAAATATTGGGGCCCAGACCCCAAGACTTTAGATCACTTCTGGAACAACAAGACGAACCTTTGCCAAGGAGAAGAAACAAGGAAGCTGCAGGAGTTTGGACTGCCCCTCTGCCAGTGTGCTGTTTGCTGGGTTGGCCTGCAGTGGTCTTCATTGCCAAGGAAAGGAGAAGGAACTTTCAAAGAACTTTTATCATCTTGCAGAATATTTCTCCAAGGGCTTGAACTAGAGCTTGCCTCCTGCTGAAGTCTCAGGGCTACAAGACTTCACCACCAGCTCCCTCCTGAATTCCCTTGCTGGGGATTCTGTCTGCAGAAGCCTGCGTGTCGCTGGGAGCTGGAAGCGCGACTCAATGAGAAGAAGCGTGTCGCTGTCGCAGCTGTTGCATCGCCGGAGAAGCGTGTCGCCGCCGCAGAGGCCGCCACCGCATCACCAGAGAAGCGTGTCTTCGTCGCAGCTGCCTGCCATCGCATCACCGGAGAAGCGTGTCTTCGTCGCAACTGCCTGCCGTCGCATCACCGGCGAAGCATGTCACCACCGCAAGGGTTGCCGTTGCATCACCGGAGAAGCGTGTCGCCGTCGCAGCTGCCTGCCGTCACATCACCGGAGAGGCGTGTCGCAGGGCCTGTCGCGGCTCCAAAGGTACAGAGTTCGCCGCACGGCCGTCGGGTGTGCACGAATCATCTTCACGTCGTCGCATCGCATCAAGGGCGCACTCTCATCGCATCGCACCGGATCGTCGCACCGCATCGAGGCGCCTGCTTGCCGCATCGCCCTCCCTGCGGACCCTTTGTTTGTTTTGCGTTACGCATCCAAGGTACTTTTGTGAGAAACATGTCGCATTTATCATCATCTTGAACTCAGTTACTTCTACCATCTTTAAGTCTATTTTGAGTACAGTATTGTGGATTTTTGTTGTTTGTGGTCTTGTGTTAAGTCTATATAAAGAATACTTATTTTTATAAAACCTGTGTGGTGTCCATCTGTAGTGTTTTCACTGTATTACTGTATGTGTTCACAAATGCTTAACACACTGCCTCTGAGATAAGCCTGTCTGCTCGTGCCAAGCTACCAAAGGGGTGAGTAGGGGTTATCCAGTAGTGTAATCCCCTTTCCCTGACTTAGAAGCAAGGGTCTCTATTTGGACAAAGGTGTATACCATTGCCAACTAGAGACCCCCAGTTCTAACACTAACTTTTTGGGAAGTGTCAATGCGGACAGCAATCTGTGTATCAATGGGCTGTTCTGTATGCGTTGTGCGTGCGAAGTCAAGAACCCTCTCTCCGCCCAGAGGCGCCCAAAATTATGGGCCACCCCAAAGGCATACTGGCTGTCGGTGTAGATATTAACAGCCAGTCCCTCACTCAACTCGGAAGCCCTAAGGAGGGTAACCAACTCTGCAGCTTGGGACGATTGGTGTGGGATACGGGATGTCTCAACTACAGTGTATAACGTTGTGATTGCATAGGTTGCAGTGGTGGTGCCATCTGGTAATTTGAAACAAGAGCCATCGACATATAGTTCCCCTTGGGGTTCAGATAAGGGAACATCAGTCAAGTCTACCCGTCCTTCCGTCTCTTCCTCAGTTCGAAACAAACAATCGTGGACATCATTGTCCTTTTCTTCTGAAGGGAGGGGTAGTAATGTGGCTGGGTTCACAGTAGCACATCGTTTGATGGTAATGTGCGGAGCAAACAGAGTCCATTCATAACCAGTCAGACGCGCACTAGTAAGGTGCTGTGTCTTTGTCTTATTCAATAGCGTATCCACAGCATGAGGAACCTTGACTGTGAGATCAGTATCAAGGACGAGCCCTGCCGATTGTCTGATTGAAACCGCCACCGGCAGCTCTCAGACAGCTCGGGAGCGCTCTGGCGACATTATCGAGCATAGCAGAGAAGTAGGCGCAGGGTCTCTGCTTACCACCGAAACCCTGTGTTAGAACTGAAAGCGCACAACCATCCGCCTCATGTACATAGAGCACAAAAGGCTTCTGGTAGTCAGGAGTACCAAGCACAGGAGCAGAGCAAAGCACAACTTTTAATTGCTTAAAAGCTTGCTGGCATGCAGTTGTCCAAGGCAGGGGTTCATGCACATTTTTGGTGGTCAGGTAAAGAAGGGGTTTTGTTCGTAGGGAATAGTTAGGGATCCAATGCCGACAATACGATGTTATACCAATAAACGCGTGTACCTCGCGTTGGGTCTTAGGATTGGAACAGGCATATTAGTAATAGCAGCTATGCGCTCAGGTGTTAGTCTGCGACCCTCCTTCGACAGTAGGTGACCTAAATAGGTGGCCTCCTGTCGACAATATTGAAATTTGGAAAGTGACACCTTGTGTCCGTGATGTGCCAAATGGAACAATAATTTAACTGTGGCTTCTTTGCAGCCAACCTCCGTGTCCGAAGCCACAAGGAGGTCGTCAACATACTATAACAGCACATTACCAGGGGGAAGCTCCAAAGAATCCAGTTGAGCATTCAAGGCTTGGCTATAGATACTTGGACTTTCAGTATAGCCTTGTGGAGCACGGCAGAATCTAAAGCTCCGACCGGCTATTGCAAAGCCAAACAGATGTCTGCTATCTGTATGGATTGGTATGCTGAAGAAAGCATTCTTTAGATCAATTACAGAAAAGAATTTAGCTGATGGGGGAATCATTGTCAAGATCGCTGTAATGTCTGGGACCACAGGGTACTGAGGAACCACTATTTTATTGACCTCTCTGAGGTCTATCACAAAGCAGTGAACATCAGGGTGGGCATCAGTAGAGTCCAAGGGCGCCTTTTTAAGAATATGAAGAATAGGGCTATTACACACATTCGCCACAGTCTCTTCAACCACACCAGACTTAATCAAATCCTGTATGATCTGTAACAGTGCCTTTTCACCTGCCTGGGATATCTTGTACTGGGGAATACGTGGCAATCTAACATTGTCTTTGATCTGTATTGATGACACCGGCGGGATCTGAAGGAACCCCACATCCGTGTCTCCTATAGCCCATAACGTGCGTGGCACATCTTTGAACTCAGCGGGAAGAGGGGCATCTTTTGCGAAACACTGTTTGGCATGGGCTACCTGCGGTCCAACAGTCATGTAAACACCGTCGGGAGAACAATAAATTGTCGCATGCAACCTTTTCAACAAATCCAGTCCTAACAAATTCTCCCCACAGTTTGACGTCAGTAAAAATGGCGAGTCAACCGTAAAGGGGCCAAGAGTCAAAGCAAGAGGCTTGGAAATGGGGCTAATGACCGGCACACCTGAAAAACCCACCGAAACAATGTTTTGGCCAGACAGAGCTGCCCCCGGGACCAGTGATCGGGAAACAGAGCTATTCATAGCCCTGTGTCAACTAAAAATTGTTCAGTCGTACCCTGTAAATCAGCAGTAATGTAAGGTCCACGCTGATCTATAGGCACTGGAACTGGTCCATTGCCCTGTCCTTGGCTGTCCTAGCTGTGAGACAACCCTGTCACTTCGTCCATGTCATAATCGTCATGGTAGTACTGTCTTCCTCGGGGGTCGTCAAAATAGTTCCTGCTCTGCCTATTGTGCGATGCATCCTCTGACTGCATCCCCCCTCTACCTCCTGATCCTTGTCCGCGTCCCCGAAAACCCCGCCCTCTCGGGGCCTCACTTTTCTGCGACAACTCCGGACACTCACTCCGCCAATGTCCCTTCTACTTACAGTACACACATTGGTTGGGCCCAAGGGGCGCACCCGAAGTACCACCCCTGCCAGACCGGGGCAGCCGCTGGGCCGATCCCGAACCTCTTCCTCGTCCACCTCCCCTTGCAACTTTCTGCATCAATACCCTCGTCTTCAAATCCTTTGACTTTTTCTCTACCCGTTGTAGGAAGGTGGAATCTGACTATATGGTTGCCCCCACTTTTTTTATGGTGTTTTGCTGGTTTATGACTTAGTTGGACTGGGATCCTGCTATTCAGGGCCCCAGTCTATCTGCTTTCTCTGTAAAATGGATTCCATGTGCCTTAGGCACATCTCTGATTGGGATCTGGAGTGCCCTTATAAGTCCCTAGTATATGGTATACTATGTACCAAGGGCATAGGTACCTCAGAGGCCTGCCAGGGGCGACAGCATATATTATGCCACCCCTGGTAGGCCATCCAAACTGACACCACAGGTCTGCTACTGCAGCCTGGGTAAGGTGGTGCATGCACCCCTTGCTGTGGTATAGGTTACCTATATCACTAAATGCATACACACATATAAACCTATAAGTCACTCCTAAGGCAGGCCTTATCAATCCTAAAGGCAGAGTGCATGGTTTCTATGTGAGAGGGTGCCCCTGCATGAGCAGGGCCCCTCTGCAGCGTTCGGAGACCATCTCTGATGCTGTTTGTAGTGCAGCCTGACCATATACTCTTAAACGCATTATATCCTCGCGGTAAAATGCTAACTATGGAATGGCTGCACCGAAACATGTCGTGTTTGGTGTCAAACATCTTGGAATACTACCCCCCGCCAATTCTGGCGGCGGGGGTAGCATTCCACCCTTCTAGAGGGAAAGGCATGTTAACTCTGACGAGTCCGGTAACTTCTTTCCAGAGCCTGGCATCACAAAATGGATGCTACTGCCACAGACACGAGTCTGGCCTCCTGCTGCTGGACGAAACTCCGGCAGGGGAGGCCTGGACAATAGGTTTCCTGTCCCAGGGAGGTGTGACCACCTCCCCAGACAGGACAATGTGTATTGGGGCTGGGCGGGAGCACTTTCGGGTGCTTTGAAGTCCTGCACTGGGGGCACATTTGGTGTCCCTGTGCATACCCCAGTTCAAACCGGATCAGGGGCTTGCAGCCCCTGCTTTGGCGCGAACTGGACAAAGGGAAAGGGGTGTAGCCACCCCTCTGCCCTGACCCACCCATAGGTGGGGCCACAGAGTAGTCCATCCCCTATTTTTGGAATAAAGGTAGGAACCCAGTCCTTAGGACTTTAGATTATACCTGGACGAAACTCTGAAACAGAATCCTGGACCTTCGACGCTCTACTCACGATTAGAGGACTGAAGAATCTCCCTTGGGGTCAAGGAGTGACTCCCCTGCTTGGCAGGCACCAAAGAAGCATCTGTCCGGTTCGCATCACTGAAGCTCCTGTCGGACGCCAAAGTCATCGCATCACCAGAGGTGGATTCTCAGACTTCCCCGAGGCTACCCTGAGTCCCCAGCAAAGCTGAGGCCCGTGGCTATCGTGGGTAACGTGAGACCGTGACCCCTGGACACCGAGCACACTTGCAAGTGCACCATCTTCTGGGTCTCCCAAGAAGTCGTGCTTTGGGCTCCGAGTAGCCCTAGCCTCCAGCACCACCTGCACCGAAGATCACTGGCCCCCACTCCACGAGTGTCCTGTAAGCCAGCTCCACGTGCGGCGTCACGAGGCTCCTTCGCGGTCGCTAGCCCGTTGGCTAGTAGCCCTTACCGAAGGCCAATCTTTTCTTTACTTGGCAGTCTGGTTGCTCCAGGCCTGCCCTCACTTACCCTTGCTGGGTGAGTTCCCCAGACCTTGCTGGTCTGCACCATCGACGATCTTCAGCTACATCGAGACTTGCCGTTGCCAAGGCTTGTTGGGTCCAATCTGGTCGCCGACACCGCAGCACTCGACAGACATCGTGTACCAGCCCGAATCCTGCTCCTGGTCGCCGACAACGCCTCCTGGACCTCGTGGCTGCAGAAACGAGACGACCGTCAACGCACCTGAAGCACTCGACATCGGTGGGCATCTGTCCATCGCCTCCCTGGTCACTGGCTAGTGACCCAGACTCTGTCCCCTCTGCTTTCAGGTTCTTCAGAACTCCGATCCACTCTTGGATCCACCCGGACACTTTTCTCCTGGTCGCCAGCAGCACTTTGCAGCAGATCGCCATAAGAACCGACGACGAAACCCGACCCCGAAAGGCACCTATGCACCCGGCTTCCCTGGGTGAGGTAACACGAGTACTCCGGTGCTCCCGTGGGTAGAGACTCTTCAAAGTCCTAGATCTCAAAGGGTTTTGTCCTAGTCCTCTTTAAAGTGTCCCTTTCCTCTATTTTCCCGATCCCGACTTTCTCCATAGAAGTTAACGGCGTATCGCGGTTGTGTATTTACACTGCACGCGTCTCCCGTGGGTCCCCTGTGTCACTACCTTGGGTGGTTCCTTGTGGTCCAAGCACTTCTAGAGGCTCTAGGCCTAGTGTCTAGTTCAGTCGTGGTTCGCATACCACTTTATTGGTATATGGTTTGGTACGCCCCTAGGGCCCAAACGTGTATTTGTGCTATTACTGTGATTTAAGATCTTATAACCTATGTACTTCGAACTCTAGCCTCATAAAGAGACTAGAGGGGTGTGTTTAGTAATAAATACATATATTTTGAATATATACCTGGTGTGGTGCTCTTTCATTTGGTCACTCAAGAGATTATAGACTGGTAAAACAAGCTGCTTTACATTCCTTCAAGACTTAGCCTGAAGGCTGCTCTCCACAGCTACCACTAGGATAGCTTTCAATAAGGTTGTCTTTAACCTACCTACCATAAGAGTCGATTTGGACTGGTGCAAGGTGCCCACTATAATTAGTGGACAGCATATGCCAGGCCAACTTCTCACATTGGTGTGCAGCGTGTGGGATTCCAGCTTGCTATTGTTTTACCAGATAATCTCAATTGAATTGATCAACTGAAAACCACTAAAGGTACCTAAGGTACATATAATTTAAGCTTAGAATATCAGTAAGTTCTACTGAACTTAGAGTTGTGTGTTAAGGGATAGCACAACCCTTTCTACAACTCAAGAGAGTTTAGTAGGCCACACTAGAGTAGGTAGTGCATACACCACACCACACTAGTAATGTCTTTAAAAGCAGGATCCAAAGATGCCCTGCAGGAAGCCATTGAGCTTCCCCCTCCAAGTATGACACACTCCCATTCTTGGAACTGAGAGCTTTGTGTAACGTGAGGAAATTAAGGACAGGCCAAAGTCCCACCACCCAACACCTCCAGGAGTTGTTGGTGGCTTATGATCTTAGTAAGTCCTCAGAGACTGAAGGGGTAGGAGCAGAGGGTGGGCCAGCAGATGAGGAAGGGGCCAGGGGTACCACTACCCCCAGCCCCCTCTGAAACTGACCAGGAGGGTGACAATGACCCTGACCTGGAGAACCCAATCCCTTCTGGGGAAGATGAAGATGAGGATCTAGAGAACCACACCTTTGTCCCCCCAGGAAGGATTATGAGTGTGCTCAGAAAGTCTAGGTCTCCTTCTCAGGAGTCTAACCACTCTGGCACCTCAATAGGGAGCTCTGTTTCTTCTCACAGGAGGGAATCCTCTCATGAGAGAAGAAAGAGACTGGTCCAGTATGAGGAAACTCAACTAGAGATCAGGAAGAAGCAATTGGCTTTAGATAGAGAATCCCTAGATCTCCTTAGAGAGAGAAGAAAGTTGGGACTAGAGTCCCATGGTGGCAGCAATATCCCTAGAGATAGGGACAGGTCTTATGACCATAGAAACCTAAACAAGATTGTCCCTCCCTACCAGAGTGGGGATGACATCCACAAATGGATAACTGCACTGGAGAGGGCCTGTAAAGTTCAGAAGGTCCCCCAGAGGCAGTGGGCAGCAATCTTGTGGCTCTCCTTTGCAGACAAAGGTAGAGACAAGCTCCTCACTGTAAGAGAAGAGGATGCTGACAATTACACAGTCTTGAAGAGTGCTCTGATAGATGGGTTTGGCCTAACCACTGAACAGTATAGGTTGAAGTTCAGAGACACCCAAAAAGCTCAGACTCAAGACTGGGTTGATTTTGTAGATTGTGCTACAAAGGCTCTGGAAGGTTGGATACATGGCAACAAAGTGCATGACTTTTTAGGATTGTACAATTTGATTATGAGGGAGCAGATCCTTAATAATTGTCAAAACCAGCTTTTGCACCAGTATCTGGTGGACTCTGATCTGACCTCTCCCCAAGAATTGGGAAAGAAGGCAGACAAATGGGTCAGAACCAGAGTAAAAACTAGAAATCAGGGTGGTGACCAGAAGAAAGATTCTACTAAGTCCCAAGAGAAAGGTGGGGATAAATCTAAGGATAAGTCCCCTACAGGGCCCCAAAATTCCTCTTCTGGGGGTGGGTCCCAAACTCCTTCCTCTCCTGAAAAGAAACCCTATTGCCATGTCTGTAAAAAGCCTGGGCACTGGAAAACTGATCCCAGTTGCCCCAGGATTGGCAATAAAGAAAATGTTCCTCCCACAACTACTACCACCCCTCCTGGTACTACCAGTAGTAATCCTCCAGTTGGGAGTAGTGCACCCAAAAAGTTAGGTGCTTTTGCAAGAGGAACAGAGGTGGGCCCTAGTTTAGACAGGGACCCCTCAACAGACTCCTCTGACTCTGATGGTGGTATAGGATTTGCCACCTTTACCATGGGTCCCATAGCATTGGGCAGGTACAGATTGGAGCCAATAATTAATGGTCAGAAAGCTGTGGCATTTAGGGACACAGGGGCTAGTGTCACCATGGTGGCAGGGAAACTAGTCCCCCTCACCAGCTTTTACCTGAGTTTAAATACCAGGTGACCAACATTGATGGTGTCAGAACAGATCACCCCATGGCCATAGTCAATCTCAGCTGGGAGGGGGTCACAGGCCCAAAAAGAGTGGCAGTGTCCCCAACCCTACCTGTAGATTGCCTGATGGGCAATGATCTGGAAATTTCAGCCTGGGCTGAAGTGGAACACCAAACCCATCTTAGGATGTTGGGCGTCCCTGTAAAGGTTAGTGGGGCTGTGATGGCCACAGCCCCAGCCCAAGAATTTGGAGAGATGGAGCCTGAAAGAATGGCCCACTCTCCCCCAAAAGAGAGCACAAGGGTTGAAGAAAAGTCTTCTTCCCCCAGACAGTAGGTAAGGGTCAGCCTCCTCAGGGAACTGACCCTACCCCTAGTGAAGGAACTGCCACAGAGGTAGTCAGGCCTGGCCTGGCCACACCCCTGATGGCAGAGGACCCTTCCACGGTGGTACCCAGTCTGGAGCAGGTAACCTGCCCCTCTCTACCCTGCCTCAGTCAGCCCAGGGCTGCAGAGGTCAGGGAGGTCAGTGGACCCCCCGGGCCCCCTGTCCAGAGGAAGCCCCCCATCAGCAGATTAGGGGCAGCCAGTCTAGTAGCCCTAGCCAGGTGAAAATTCCTCTACACACTGAGGGATCCCCCATACCTTTATGTAGGGACCTCCCCAGAAGGACTCTGGTAGGCAAGGGCAAACCTGGGACCAGAAGGTTCCAAACCTGCCATGTCCCTCCAGTGTTCCATCCAAAGGGACCCAACCCCCAGCTGTAGGCAGCCAAAGGTTGACCCTTAGAGCAAAGTGCAACTCAGTCATGGAAAGACAGGCATACATGGTGACCAGTGATCTGAGGAAACTGAGGCCAACATTCCTAGGGCCTCACTTCCCTACTCAGACACCTCACCAGCCTTGTACTTTACCTAAGCACACCAGAGGTAGTGATTCCCCATGGTGGAGACCCTCTCATACCCTTAGGGTGAGGGATTGCTTAGTGGACCATAACATAGGGGGCAACCATGCTAGTGCAGGTGCTTCCTTATATGGCCACTTAGTCAATATAGGCTCAACTGGCCAAGGTTAGCCTTATCTCCTTTCGTTTGGGGGGGTTATGTAGGAAGGTGGAATCTGACTATATGGTTGCCCCCACTTTTTTTATGGTGTTTTGCTGGTTTATGACTTAGTTGGACTGGGATCCTGCTATTCAGGGCCCCAGTCTATCTGCTTTCTCTGTAAAATGGATTCCATGTGCCTTAGGCACATCTCTGATTGGGATCTGGAGTGCCCTTATAAGTCCCTAGTATATGGTATACTATGTACCAAGGGCATAGGTACCTCAGAGGCCTGCCAGGGGCTGCAGCATATATTATGCCACCCCTGGTAGGCCATCCAAACTGACACCACAGGTCTGCTACTGCAGCCTGGGTAAGGTGGTGCATGCACCCCTTGCTGTGGTATAGGTTACCTATATCACTAAATGCATACACACATATAAACCTATAAGTCACTCCTAAGGCAGGCCTTATCAATCCTAAAGGCAGAGTGCATGGTTTCTATGTGAGAGGGTGCCCCTGCATGAGCAGGGCCCCTCTGCAGCGTTCGGAGACCATCTCTGATGCTGTTTGTAGTGCAGCCTGACCATATACTCTTAAACGCATTATATCCTCGCGGTAAAATGCTAACTATGGAATGGCTGCACCGAAACATGTCGTGTTTGGTGTCAAACATCTTGGAATACTACCCCCCGCCAATTCTGGCGGCGGGGGTAGCATTCCACCCTTCTAGAGGGAAAGGCATGTTAACTCTGACGAGTCCGGTAACTTCTTTCCAGAGCCCTGGCATCACAAAATGGATGCTACTGCCACAGACACGAGTCTGGCCTCCTGCTGCTGGACGAAACTCCGGCAGGGGAGGCCTGGACAATAGGTTTCCTGTCCCAGGGAGGTGTGACCACCTCCCCAGACAGGACAATGTGTATTGGGGCTGGGCGGGAGCACTTTCGGGTGCTTTGAAGTCCTGCACTGGGGGCACATTTGGTGTCCCTGTGCATACCCCAGTTCAAACCGGATCAGGGGCTTGCAGCCCCTGCTTTGGCGCGAACTGGACAAAGGGAAAGGGGTGTAGCCACCCCTCTGCCCTGACCCACCCATAGGTGGGGCCACAGAGTAGTCCATCCCCTATTTTTGGAATAAAGGTAGGAACCCAGTCCTTAGGACTTTAGATTATACCTGGACGAAACTCTGAAACAGAATCCTGGACCTTCGACGCTCTACTCACGATTAGAGGACTGAAGAATCTCCCTTGGGGTCAAGGAGTGACTCCCTGCTTGGCAGGCACCAAAGAAGCATCTGTCCGGTTCGCATCACTGAAGCTCCCGTCGGACGCCGAAGTCATCGCATCACCAGAGGTGGATTCTCAGACTTCCCGAGGCTACCCTGAGTCCCCAGCAAAGCTGAGGCCCGTGGCTATCGTGGGTAACGTGAGACCGTGACCCCTGGACACCGAGCACACTTGCAAGTGCACCATCTTCTGGGTCTCCCAAGAAGTCGTGCTTTGGGCTCCGAGTAGCCCTAGCCTCCAGCACCACCTGCACCGAAGATCACTGGCCCCCACTCCACGAGTGTCCTGTAAGCCAGCTCCACGTGCGGCGTCACGAGGCTCCTTCGCGGTCGCTAGCCCGTTGGCTAGTAGCCCTTACCGAAGGCCAATCTTTTCTTTACTTGGCAGTCTGGTTGCTCCAGGCCTGCCCTCACTTACCCTTGCTGGGTGAGTTCCCCAGACCTTGCTGGTCTGCACCATCGACGATCTTCAGCTACATCGAGACTTGCCGTTGCCAAGGCTTGTTGGGTCCAATCTGGTCGCCGACACCGCAGCACTCGACAAACATCGTGTACCAGCCCGAATCCTGCTCCTGGTCGCCGACAACACCTCCTGGACCTCGTGGCTGCAGAAACGAGACGACCGTCAACGCACCTGAAGCACTCGACATCGGTGGGCATCTGTCCATCGCCTCCCTGGTCACTGGCTAGTGACCCAGACTCTGTCCCCTCTGCTTTCAGGTTCTTCAGAACTCCGATCCACTCTTGGATCCACCCGGACACTTTTCTCCTGGTCGCCAGCAGCACTTTGCAGCAGATCGCCATAAGAACCGACGACGAAACCCGACCCCGAAAGGCACCTATGCACCCGGCTTCCCTGGGTGAGGTAACACGAGTACTCCGGTGCTCCCGTGGGTAGAGACTCTTCAAAGTCCTAGATCCCAAAGGGTTTTGTCCTAGTCCTCTTTAAAGTGTCCCTTTCCTCTATTTTCCCGATCCCGACTTTCTCCATAGAAGTTAACGGCGTATCGCGGTTGTGTATGTACACTGCACGCGTCTCCCGTGGGTCCCCTGTGTCACTACCTTGGGTGGTTCCTTGTGGTCCAAGCACTTCTAGAGGCTCTAGGCCTAGTGTCTAGTTCAGTCGTGGTTCGCATACCACTTTATTGGTATATGGTTTGGTACGCCCCTAGGGCCCAAACGTGTATTTGTGCTATTACTGTGACTTAAGATCTTATAACCTATGTACTTCGAACTCTAGCCTCATAAAGAGACTAGAGGGGTGTGTTTAGTAATAAATACATATATTTTGAATATATACCTGGTGTGGTGCTCTTTCATTTGGTCACTCAAGAGATTATAGACTGGTAAAACAAGCTGCTTTACATTCCTTCAAGACTTAGCCTGAAGGCTGCTCTCCACAGCTACCACTAGGATAGCTTTCAATAAGGTTGTCTTTAACCTACCTACCATAAGAGTCGATTTGGACTGGTGCAAGGTGCCCACTATAATTAGTGGACAGCATATGCCAGGCCAACTTCTCACACCCGTTCCTTGTCCTCATTCTCTCTATGTTCATTATACTGTGCCATACTTAATATTACCAACGGGGATGAAGTCGTCCAAGTACTTTCCGAGGCCTGCAACCGTGTTGCAATCTCGGGGAGCAAGTTAGTGACAAATCTGTTAACAAGTAGGCGAACACACTTTCGTCCTTTTTCTGACGGCACGCAGTCAACTTATCCCAGTCCACTCTCTTCGGTGGGATAAGAGAGTGCATGTAGGTGATAATACGCCCCAGCAAAGCTAGGAGCTCCGCTTTCGGCTTGTCACCGGGCTTATGCTCCTTATCCCAAGCCCTGATCTCATCCCATGTGCCACCCAACTCTAGTGCATGATCCTGCGTATGAACCTGCCTCCATATATCCACCGGTACCAACAGACCAAAGAACAACTCTATATCAGCTAGCGTTATCACTGTGGAGGAGGCCGCCTCCGTCAATTCTTTATAATAGGCAGTTGGATTTTTCCGGGGGTCCGGCAGCTGGCTCTTCAGGGATAGGACCTCACTCCTCTTCCAAGGAGTATAGATCCACTGTTCCTGAAACTGAGCGTCGACTCGTGGTCTGATTACAGTGTCCGTGGAGTCGCGCAGTTCTGGTATCTCGGGGTGATAAATGGGATGGACTTCCCTCATAGGATGCTGCGTCCCCATCGTCGGGACCTTCTGGAGCAATCTGCCTCGGTAACCCACTAGTGTTGTTACATTGCTAAAGACCTCATTGGGAGCCATATCTTCAGCATATACCCTGTCCCGTATGTCATAAATTATTTGCGGTGCAACACCTTGAAAACACTGTTCCCATAACCCTATCAGTGTGGCTGA
The DNA here is from genome assembly GCA_963921515.1 of Calotriton arnoldi. Classification (NCBI taxonomy): domain Eukaryota; kingdom Metazoa; phylum Chordata; class Amphibia; order Caudata; family Salamandridae; genus Calotriton; species Calotriton arnoldi. Next base: position 1,853,672 of record CAWUFW010000623.1, read on the forward strand.
AATGTGCTTAAGGGCATGCTGCTGTATAAACGGCTCATAATCTTTCATCACACTCCACACATCCTCCACACTATAGATCGGGTTCCGAGCCCACTGAGCTGCCTGATTCGCCACCGTTTGCTTTTCCTCATCACCGACCGCAGAATGCACCAATACTTTGTCCATTTGGTCTTGCGCTGCTGCCCAGTTCGCGGCATGCACCCCACGCGCGGGAGTTTCAGCATTCAACAGTGATTGGGGTGTCACACTCACAGGGAAAGAGCAGACGCGGAGACAGGTACCATCATGTAGGGAGACAGAGTTGTAGGTGTAAAAGGGGGAGTAGCAGACGATGCGGAACTAATAGATTGGGCGGGGGAGCTAACACCACCCGCCCCGGTGGCTGGTGTGAGTACAGGAGAAGCAAGCGGGCCGGGGCTGAGGCGGTAGCGCTGGAAACAGGAACACTAGAAGGGGAGGCACTAGAGGCTGGGGGCTGAGATGTCAGGACTGTCGGGTATATCCGTTCAGGGGCATAAGGAGGAGGGGGGCGAGAATCCAATAGCTCTTCAACAAAATCATCACCTTCCTCCCTAGTAACATAACATTTATCTGTCTGTAACCAAAACTTTCTATCTGCGCATTCTATGCCCTTCTCTATCTTCCCTCTTTCATAGGCTACTGCTTTCTGTGCTATCGTTTGGGTCTGTCTCTTCCGAGCCTCTTTCTCCGCCCTCCGCCCTCATGCGTCGCTGCTTTGCTTCTTTCTGCCATACTCTCAGAGAATCAAACATCGACTGCTTGCTTCTTTTAGCAAACAATTTATCCTGCAAGAAATTCAATTTTTGTTCATCGAACGAACCTGTAAGTGGCCACTGTAACTCAGCATTGTCCCTCGTATATTTATGCCACAATGTGCTAAACATAACAGGGCCAATACCATGTTTAACGTATACATCAAAATTTGGAGAACCCTCCGGAGGCGCAGGTTGGCTCTCTTCCAATCGAGCATCAGTAGAACAACATCGTCACCCAAAACACCCCAATTTCCTTAAACAAGGCTTCTTAATATAGGACACATGCACTGTCCCTAGCGAACAAGTATAACACCAGCAACAGTAAATAAAGGAAAGAAACAAAATAACAAATATTTATTCGCGAACCAAACCAAACGGTCCAGCGATCACTCCCTACATTTCAGGGACTGTACCAAATTCAAGAAGACAGGCTTCAGCCCCAGACCTTTTCAAACATTTACCAAAGTACCAGTTGGTCTGGCAGATTGTTCGCGAACAGCCCCGGACCTTGTCAAGCGCAGGCCGAATTTCCAGGTGGTCCGGTAGACTGCTCGTGAACACTCTGTGCCTTTTCAAGGGTCTGCAAACCCACCAAGTTCAAGACAAGACAGTCCGGAGACCATACCAAGACACAGCCCGTCGACTTGTGTCTTTCAAGCAAGGCAGTACAAAAACTGCAGACAAGACAGTCCGAAGACTGTATCAGGACACAGCCTATAGGCTTGTGCCATCCAAGAATGGCGCCATTTTTCCAAGAGTCAATTCACTCACCTGGTGCACACAGGTCGAGTCAAGTTATTCTCCACTGCCGACTCTTCAGACCAAACGGTCAGCTCCAAGGTTTCGCCTTCTCAGGACCCCAGCCGGTGACCACTAGACAAAGGGGCGCCCGATCAGCCGGGCGGTGCAGCTGCGAGAACCAAGTTCGGTCTTATGTGTGGGGCCCCGATCCGCCCAACCGACCAAATGCACCCTCCGACCCTACAACCCGTTTACGGGCGAGTCGGATCACCTTGCGGGGTCCCTGTTCGGGCACCAACTGAAGGATGTGGCCCTGGGGGGCCACACCGGCTGCTTACAACCACCTGTTATGCCTTCCCAAAAATGAAGAGTTGGTCAGACAGTAGAGAATAAAAACTTACATGTTTATTGATAGTACTCTGCAGAGGAGTCCAATCAGACCTGCACCCTAAGATGTCTGCCGAGGGACTGACCCCCCAACAGTCTACAGTGAATAATAATTCCTCCCAAGGAGCCTCCAACCACGCCCCCAATGGAAAAGTACCGGCCTGAGCCGAACATGAACAAAGGGGCACAGTAGGATGAGCTAACACCTGCCAGATGGGTATATTTTATCAGGAAGCCAAGGCCACAGTGCTGGGTCTCAGCATCTCCTAACGTGGGAGCAGAAACTACACATTCGGATAAGTATGCGAGGGCAGAATGCCCTATTCATTAGTAAGTCGAAAAACAGCCTTGAACAGAAGGAGAAATAATAACGACATGCAGTGTTTTGCTGAGGCAAGCAATGCGAGCAATGGGGCCTAACTCAGGCACAGTCTAAGCAGCCTAATAAGGATTACGAAATGCAAAATGGAGTCACACTCGCTAACTGAAGCCTGCGCATTACGGGGATAGCTCAGTGGGTTGCATAACGTGAATACAAATGGCATCTATTTAGCCACACATTGCTAACCTAATATAACGTGAGATATATATACGTTGCAGGGATGGGAATTTGAAACCTAACAGAAGTAAATAGTGAAATTTCAAACTCATGTACAGCAATTAACCTTTAAGTTTAAAGAGAGAGGATGTGGGCTAACGGCTAGTGTGGTCCACCTCAAAGCTGGGTAACTGGGTTCGAGTCTCGGCAGGTATGCTTAACATCCTGTGATTCTGAGCAAATCACTTAATCTCCCTGTGCCTAACAAAATGAATGTGTCCGTCTGTAACGCAACTGGTGCTCATGTAAAATGCTCTGATACCTTCTGGTCGAAATCACGCTATATAAAACTCCCCCCACCAAAAAAGTTAAATCACATTTAGTTCTCATTCTTAGAAGAATTCATAAGGTTTAAAAACCATGGAGTCATTAAATAGGTTCCAAGGTACCCTGCATGGTTTTAACACCTGTAGAGACGATTGCAGTGTGAATATTGCTTGGTATTTTACTTGCTCCTGTTTGTAACTTTCTAGTGCATCGTTTGCAAGTTTAAAGGTAGATGATGTTATTTATGTAACTGAATATGCATTTTCTTTCAACATTCTGAGATCACCATTTATTACTGTGATTATTTCTTGAATATTATCAGTGTCTATTTCCCCTACTTTTCTCACTGCTTACTTTTCAGATTTAGCCAATTCTGCATACGATCCATGGAAGCCTTCCGGACCCACTTTTTGTCTTGGTCCTTCAAAAAAAACATTTACATTAATTTTTCATGAAATGCTTCTATATCTTGAGTGACAGTGTCTAATGAAAGATTATTAACCCAATTTGGCATAATGTACCAATATTCTCCTTGTCCACATGGACCTTACTATACCTCGGATCCATTCTATTAGCAAGTGGCCCTCTGACATCTTTAGAAATTTTTTCATGACATTCATTTATGCATAAATGCCACACAAAGGTTAATTTTTACTCAGAAGTTACTTTACTAAAAGTGCCATTATATGTTAAAGCAAGCACTTCTCACCACTTAATGCCCTTAAAGCAGTAATAAGATTATTGAACATTAGGTGAATGCGGCTCCCCATTATGCACAGAGCATAAATCTTCAGGAAATTAACATGCAGAAAACGATGTGCCTGAACCCTGACTTTGTTAACCCCCGCTTCTCCACACTGATTGCAACAGTATTTACTGGGAAGGACTGGAAATAAAACACCCATATTTGAATGAACTCCAAAAGGATATTATTTCAAGTGGTCATTGACAAACACTAGATAACAAATATAGTCATGGGATCTGAATAGGTTCAAGCCACTCAGGCTGTACACGTACTATGTACAGGGATAAGACTATATACACTTATATTCTGCTATAGCCGATTGCTTTACTCTAATGGAAAAAGTTAATTAAAGAATGGCCTACCACACAAGGTAAGAAAATAATTGTGGTGAAGGCTATTCTATTTCTAGAGGCTGCTACTAAAGATAGCATTGCATGTGCACTCAGTGCAATGGGCCACGTCATGCCAGTTTGGATTTAAATAGAGAGAATGTGGCATCACAGCCAGAGCTGTCGCCTTTGGAATTGGGGAACCTGGGGCCTCATTTACAAGTTTTTGGTGTAGGACAGCGCTGCAAGCCTTCCTGCTGCACTGCCCTACATAAAAAAAGGGCAGGAATGTGCCATATCTATAAGATACGGCACATTCCTGTCCTTTCTCCCTGTGCTGGCACTCAAAGGGCTGCCTTGCAGCAAAGCATGCACACTTGCACCATGGTGCAAGGATGTCTGCATTATAAGGATGATTGTTTTTGTGCAGGAAGGGCAACCTTCTTGCACAAAAATAATCAATGAAGGTGATTTCCTCTTTCTATATGTGCTTCTGAATGCAGCTCACAGAAAGAGGAAAATACTAAGGGAAATAATGTTATTTCTCCTCGTTTTGTCTCCCTGAGGTGTAGGCTTTTGACGCATTCCCTGGTTTACAGCTTGTTGTAAATCTGGGAATGTGCAAAATGCCGTGGGTGTTGTGTGGGAACACCCGCCGTAACGCCCATGGCACGCCTTCCCATCGTAGTGTGAGGCAACGCATTGACTTGTGCTGCCTTGCCTCACTCCATATCTACAAGGCCATGGCTTTATGCGGCCTTGTAGATATAATTAAGCCCTGTGTACCACTTGCACAACACAAAAAGTGACGTTCCGGCTGTGCACATGGCTTGTAAATGAGCCCCCAGGTTCGAGTCTCGGTGCAGCTCAGCATCCTGTGACTGAGCAAATCACTTAATCTCCCCATGCATACAAATTACAAATCCACTTTAAAAAATACAAATACAAAGGCCCAGCCCCGGGGGATCGGGTCTCTGGGGCATATACCAGCCTCGGGAGGGGGGCCGCGCAGCTTCCCTCCTGTTTTATTTTTATTAAAAAATAAAAAGAATGGGTGTGGCCCCGGGGGATGGGGTCCCTGGGGCCCAAAAGGGTCAAGGGAAGGTGGGCCACACAGCCCCCTTTCCTAAAATAACCCAAAAAAACCCGATTGCTGAGAGGTGGCCTCTGACCACCTCTCAGCAATCCAGCTGTGTGGGGCTTACTGGAGGTAACAGGAGGGCTAGTTGGCCCCCAGGGACCCTCAACAGGCAAGGGGACTTCATTCCCCAAATAGTTGTGCGCCCGGAGGTGCGTTTGCAGAGTGGTGGAGAAAGGGGGCATGGCCTCCAAAGACCTCTCATCAATCCCACTGAGTGGGGTTTACTGGAGGTAACAGGTGGGCTAGTTTGCACCTAAGGACCCTCACCAGCGAAGGGACCTCATCCCCCAACCAAGAGCGCGCCAGGAGGTGCGTTTGCAGAGTGGTGGTGAAAGGGGGCGTGGCCTGCTATCCAAACTCAGTAATCCTGCTGTATGGGACTTACTTGAGGTAATAGGAGGGGTAGTTGGCCCCCAAGGACGTCCTTGGGGACTTACTACCCCTCCTGTTACCTCCAGTAGGTCCCACACTGCAGGATTGCTGAGAACTTGTCAGAGGCCATGCCCCCTTTCTCCACCACTCTGCAAATGTGCCTCCCGGTGAACTACTAGTTGGGGGATAAAGTCCCCTCGGCTCCAGAGGGACCTTGGGGGTCAAGAAGCCCTCCCGATACATCCTGTAAGCCCTACACAGCAGAATTCCTGAGAGCTGGTCGGAGGCCCAGCCCCCTTTCTCCACCACTCTGCAAATGCGACTGCTAGTTAAAAATCCTTAGAAATTCACTTAAAAAACCAAAGGTTACAGGGACGTTATAGTTAGGAATTAGCATTTAAAAAACCTTAGAAATTCACTGAAAAAACAAAAGGTTTCAGGGACGTTATAGTTAGGCTGACATTTTACTCGTATAAAACCAGAGAAATTCCGACGTTATAGTTCCTTGAGTTAACTATAACTCGCGCCCCCGCAATGCACAGCTTATGACCTCACATATTACATCACTCATGACATGGTCTAACTATAACGTTTCCTGTTTTTTTCAGTGAATATATATACATATATATATATATATATATACATATGTATGATATAAATGTATCAAGCCTTTATACTTCCAAAAGAGAAGAAATATCTGCCAAGTCCATAAGTATTGCTATTATTGGGGTTAAAGGTGAAAACAAACACCTGACGCATTTCGGAGACCTAGTCTCCTTAATCACATGTCAGGAAAAGTCTCCCGCAGCTGTGCAATAAAACACTGAGGTTCTCGTAACAAAATAAACATGAAAAGAGGACTGCGGATAATTGCCAGCACTGATATTGATTTACATAGGCGGGCAGTCATCATTTCCAAACAAGAAAAATATCTATAATACAGTGGTAATGCTTATCATATCAAACCCGTAACTACCCCACAGCATATCATGCAAGGTCAAAAAATGAAAATACATAACAATTAAACAAATAACTGAATTATACCGTGATCTAATGATGTTATGTATTAGTAATCATGTGTCCAATGAAACCTCGTATTCTAGCTGATATTTGACAGACAGAGGAAGTACACAATGTAGGGCAGCATAACATTTCAATACTCCTAGGCTGGACGAGATCACCCAAACAAAATCTAATTCACAACTCCCTGCCATACTTCTTGGATGTACCCCCAAGGGACTAGGGAGGGCACAAGGAGAAGAGAAAGTGTAAAGCAATAAAAATGTAAAGATGCCTAACGGGTTTACCACTGGCAGAGCAAAGTGCACCTAACGATTCTGCCCTAGTGGGCAATGCCGGTGTTACAATATGAAGAAAAAATCTATGAAAACATGAATGTATAAATATCTATGTGTCGAACCCAAGTGGGCTCCTAATTATAGACGTGCCTGAGTCTGCAACATGTAATGGCTGGGAAACCTAGCGGTTTGTTTTAGGACTTGTCGTCTCCTGGCCCACCCTCCCACGTTGGATAGCTGGACGGTGAAGAAGCATTGGGGCACAACAGCAGCACACCCACGGTCTTGGTGGGGATTAGGACGTAATCATTGCAGGACGAGTGTGGCATATCCTGAACCTTGCCGTAGGGTGAGCGTTGTGTGGTTTAAATATCCATGTATTTCATAACTTGGAGGGTATGTGGAATTGAGCACCACCTGTGACTGCATGGTGCTATGTCGGTGTTTGCCTAAGAGTGCTTGTACTACAGAGCTGAGGACTTGACTGCTTAGTCAGTCCTCACGTATAACTGATATAATATAATGACAGCAAGGGATTCAAGAAGAAGGGAGGTGGCTGAAAAACCTTTCATGCATCCCTGCAATGACTCAGGCACTAATACAACACAGACAGATTCAGCACGCAATGATGCAACTAAGAAGAAGTAATTATGGGCCAATCTATGGCGCTATGAAACAAGAGCAGTCAAAAATGGTGGGAGGCAGTGACATTGCAAAAATATATTGAGTGCAGCCGGTGCCCAGAGGACTTTACATTTTTATCATACCCACCTTCAGTAATCCTGACCTGGAAATGATTGAGGAATCGGCTGCAAATAACCTTGAATGCTCAACCAATATGCTTTGCATACTTGTCAAATATGCATAGAAGGACCGAGAAAGACTGTTAACAGAGGTTGATAAGTTCATGATTCAGTTGAAAGAAAACTGCCCACAGAAGAATTTGAAAGTGAGATTGGCAAGTTAAACAACAGGTTAGATAAGGCAGAAGAAGAATTGAAAGCCAAAAAACAGCATAAATGTCATCCTGACCAGGTTGACTACAAAAAAGGACAGATTCACACTTTCAGGAGAAAATTCTACTTCCTTAGGAATAAACAACATGAACCCACTGCCCCGGACAAGGAAAAGGGTACATAACCAGGCACTGAACTGGCCGAATTAATCAAATTAGCTATGACTAAAGAAAGAGCCAAGGAGGACACGTGGACAGTGATACCCGCTAGAGTGATGTCTTGGTCCATTCGGACAGCTTCGCAGTAAAAAACATTTTAAGGGAGTTCAACCTCATGACGCAAGGGAGACTAGTGGCACAACTGGGCAGAGATTCACCAGGTCACAGAGGTCGTGGAGGAAGAGAAGGAAGCAGAAGAGGTGCAAGAAAAGCTGCAAACACAGAAGAAAAAATGCGAATGCAAGCTAGAGGCCAAACATCCCAAAAGTAGTGGATTGCAAAACTGTGGTCAACTTTTTAACTTGATTTTGTGTCTCTCACAGCTGCAGGTACTGTTGTTATGTTTATCCTTCTGTCCTACCTCGAATTTTGATTGTACTCAGAGTCGCATTGATGTTTTCCACTTTACAAGAAAATTTAAATTAAAAAGATAGTATGCCTCAAAACCCAGCCAGGACAAACTATGGAAGGGGGGGATAGCCATGCAATCTGCGAATAAGTGAAATTGATTTGCTGCACGCAATAAGTGAATTGGAGGACAGTGACAAAACCATCCCTGGCCCCATTTTGAAGTTGACTAATGTTGACTGATGTGGAGGCAATACCTTCCAACCAAATTGTTACACCAGGAAATGAGTGCCTTTCGTTTACAACTCACCGGATCAAGGCCAGGATAGCTAAAGGCAAGCGGGAGGGCGCCCCGGGTCCTAACGGGATTCCACCAAGCTTATTCAAAATAGACCCAGAATACTGGGCTTCCAAACTTCTACCATTGTTTGCTCAAATCGCAGGAGGAAACACCATCCCGGACTCCTGGAAGGGGTCAATCATATCCCCAATATATAAGAAGGGGACAAGAACTCAGCAAACAGCTACAGGCTAGTGGCTTTAATCGATATTGAGGCGAAATATTACGCTGGCCTACTTCTGGAAGACCTCATCGCCTGGACAGACGAAAAATCAATCATTCCCATCAATCAAACGGGCTTTTGCAAGGGCATGGGAACAACCACAAACATACTTGCCCTGTCCCTATTGGCAGACGGGGCGAAATCAGCAAAACACCCTCTATTCATGTGCTTTATTGACTATTCATCAGCGTTTGATAAAATCGACAGGAGCAAACTATTGCACAAGCTCAAGGATAAAGAAATACCATCTGCTCTCCTGAACCAGTTAATACTTCTCCACACAAATACGTGGGTTCAAGTTAAGCTAGGAGATGGTAAGTTCCTGTCCCGGAAAATCCCAACAACTATGGGGCTCAAACAGGGGTGCGTTTTGGCACCGACACTTTTTAACCTGTACATGTCTGATTTATCGTCTGAACTGGACATTTGTAACTTGCATGCGCCAAATATAGGAGGGCTGCTACTCTCTAACCTCCTGTATGCAGATGACCTTGTGCTGGTTAGTCGAACCCCCATTGGTCTCCAACATCTATTAGACACAACCAGTAGATATTCAGCAAACAATGGTTTAACCACTTCGCCGCGATCGTAATTCCGCCCAGGTGCTGGACATTCCGATCGCGGGTGTGGTCGTGACGAGCTCAGCTCGTCATGCGCACAGCGCGACCGCGCAGCATGACGAGCTGAGCTCGTCATGAGCATCGAAGGGGTTAACCATCAATTACGATAAAACGAAGGTTATGAGGATCTACCCAAGAAAGGAAACCACTAATTTTCGCTGGCACATGGCTAACTTAACAATAGAAGTAGTTGACCAATACAAATACTTAGGTGTGATAATAGACAATAGAGGTACATTCAACTCACAAAAAGAGGTCATCAAAAGAAGAGGCAATTCTATTGCGGCAGCAATGAAATCTATAAAACATAAAACTACCGGCCCAAATCTTACTCCACTTCTACAAGTCTGGCAAGCAAAGCTCATTCCGGCCATCACTTATGGGAGTGAGTGCATGATGGGAAGAGATGAGTCTATACTAGACAGCACTGTCTCAAGAGCGGCCAGAATGATTTTTAATCTACCTAAGTAGGTTTCGCCGGCCCAAATAAGGCTAGAATTTGGCCTACAAAGCCAGGAATTAGCCCGTAAAGGAGCTTATGTCAAGAACTGATACAGGATCAAAAGGGCCGAAGCAGGAACATTGAATTCCTATCTATGGAATGAAATACAGCGAAAGAGGAACTGTGCAGCCATGAGCTATTTGATAGCATCAAAGGAGCGTTTGGGCCTGGAGGAACTTTGGGCGGCCTCAGGGTCCTATCATTGCTTTAAAAAAATCGTAAATAAGACAGTGAAAAAACTATCCCTAGTAGGAGACAAGGCCGCACTCACAGAAAGAACCCACGGATGGTTTGTTGTGCAAACCTATGTCAAGTCCTCTCCGCAATTTTACCTAGGCGTAGGTTTCAACAGGAGGAAGAAAGAAAGATATCTTCATCTCCGAATGGGCATTTTACCATCATTGCGGCACCTTCCCCCTTGGAAACGATCGCCGGGTCAGACAATATGCCGTTTATGTGGGGAAGCCAATGAAAGTGTATTACACCTTTTGTGCATCTGCAGAGAACTACAGGCTGAACGACGTCACCTACTGAAGCCATTCTTTGTAAGCAAGGGGATAAGAACCTGTAGACAAGCTGTGATGGCATGCCTCGGAGGAGGAGACGTGCAGTTAGCATGCCGCTTTGTGCAATTTATGGAAGCGGTGGGGGAGAAACTCGGTCATTAACCCCTTCGATGCGCATGACGAGCTCAGCTAGTCATGCTGTGCGGTGGGCGTGTGCGAATGACTAGCTGAGCTCGTCACGACCACACCCGCGATCGGAATGTCCAGCACCTGGGCGGAATTCCGATCGCGGCGAAGCGGTTAAACACCTTATTACTGCAATATTAAGACTTTTTAAAGCGTCACTTCACAGTAAACAACATATATTCAGGTTGCCACTCACCCGGACGACATATGCTCCAGCATAACAGGCAACAGCATTCTACTGCAGCCGCTGTCCACAAAGCAATTGATAATTGCACAGTTACCCTCACACTGAGAACTGAGTATTTGTTTTATCAAATTTTAAGCCCTCTAGATTTTTACTTCCTTCCTAAAAACTCTCAGGAACTGAAAAAGGACAGCATTATCAACTCACTTGGCAATTTGTAAATCTACTGAAAGGCTGAAACCCCTTATCAATGTACTGTATTAGACAACAATTATTGATAATTGCATCATTGATGTTAGCATAATGCATGGATGTTTTATGGAATGTTATATTTTGAATTAATCTTAAATCATTAACTTTGCTGCTATAACTTTTCTTTTATGAGCACTTTGTAAAGGTTTTAATTGACCAGACAATAAACTAAACTAAACTAAACTGATGTTGACATTGATTTTGATATGAGTTGTCCCGGTGGGTTTAGACCTAAATCTGTATTTTTACCACCCATGTCCAATGATGCCATAGACATGTTTGAAATAGGAGTTATTAATGAGCTCCAAAAACGGAGGTATAAGAGGGGCTCTAGGTGGAGTAATCTAGAGACTAGACACTGGGAAGCAATAAAGGAACTGCAATGGAACGATCACATTATGATTAAAAAGTAAAAAAAGGAGGAAATGTGCTGACCTTGCCACTGGAATTGTATCTTGAGGAGGGTTATAGACAGTTACATGACACAGCAAATTATGAACTCTCTAGTAAGGATAGATGATTAAGGCCAACAAGAGTTACTATGATAGACTCAAAGATTGGAGAGATCAAAATCTGTTGGACTGGGAAGACTATTGATTCCTCAGATGTGAGTTCCCCAAAACTCCAGCTATTTACTTTCTACCTAAGCTGCACAAAAACCCACCCCCCCGTAGAGACCCATTGTTTCTTCCAAGGGCAGTTTGTTGGAAAATACTTCCAGGTACATGGATTTTATTTTACGACTCTTTGTGGAGGCCCTTCCTTCATATATCAGGGACACTGGTGATTTCCTTAGGCACATAAATGACAGAGGGAATTCAATCAAATTTGGGGATGATGGGACGCAAATGTGGGTTGAGAGAGGGGCAAGGTGGGTGCACAATTCCAGTACAGACCCGGAGGGGGTGGCAATTATTTGTCTTAGAAGCCCTTGCATGTAAGGTTTGAAACTACAGGAGGGTCAAGGAGACAGAGTAGAATGGGGATGAAGATGTGGAATTTGTTTCTGTGATACTGCTGTGGCCGGACTCTGGGACAATTGGTGTGTTCTGGAAATGTTGCGAAGTTTGTGTTAATGTACTTGTCATAATGCATAAAACAATAAAAATATTTTTTAAAACAGAATGAATTGGGGTAGGAACTACATGAAATGAAATAAGGGTTTATGAGATTGGGACAGAATGAGGAGTGGACATAATTGGAGCCAATGAGAAGTAGTTATGGATACATGGAGGAACTGCATTAATTAAATTTCAGTACTGAATCATGATTATTGGATTTGTTTGTACATATTGACTAGTATATATATATAGATATATTTGTATAACATCCTTACACATTAAAGCCATAACCAATAAAAACAACTAAATCAGGAAAAATATATTAATGTAGACAATAAATAAAATATTTAAAATTGAAAAATCCAAAAAGCAGATTTACTAAAAATAATGTAAACCTTGAAATAAATGTAAAAAAAAATCAAATAATATAAAAAATAAGAAAAGAAAAATGTTATGCTATAAAATCTATTTAACCAATATTATGGAAACAATTGGAATCTAAGAATATTAAATATAGTATTCCCACTCTAGTTTATGCAACAGAATGGAGTGTTGGACTTCAGAGGGGTTAGATTCTCTATTCTTACTCCAGTCACTGCAATAATAGAGAAAGTGTTGGACTTCGGAGTAGCTAGATTTAGAAACGCATACCAGTCACTGCAACAGTAGGGAAAGCGTTGGACTTCGGAGGGGTGAAATTTACTATTCCCACTACAGTCTATGCAACAGTAGGGAAAGCGTTGGACTTTAAATGGGTGAAATTTACTATTCCCACTCCAGTCTACACAACAGTAGGGAAAGTGTTGGACTTTAGAGGGGTTACATTTACTAGTCCCTCTCCAAACAATCCAACAGTAGGGAAAGCGTTGGATTTCAGAGAGGTAAAGTTTACTATTGCCCCTCCAAACAGCACAACATTAGGGAAAGTGTTGGACTTCGGAGGGGTACAATTTACTATTCTCTGCTAACCAGTAGTAAAGTGCCTGTGCTACCCCTATAAGCATGTTTGAATTGGCATACTCCGAATTGGTATATCTAACTTTCCTGTAAGTCCCTAGTATATGGTCCAATGTGTAGTCAGATCTTGGAAGTTAATGCCACTAGTGGACTGCAGCACCTATTGTGCAATCCACTACAATGACAGTGAAAACATGGGTTCAGGCCTCCCATAGTAGCCTGACTGTAGCAGTGTAGAAAACCCAATTCAACCTGCCAAAAATAAAACATTTTGACATGTCAAAACATCCCTTTTAAATATTAAAAATGTCAGTCTGTGTGGGTCTTGTAGTCCACAAGGCAGGGTGCATGGTATTTAAAAGGACATGTAGAAATCTAATGTCAACATGTCCTTACACTGATGGGCACTCAGAATCTTTTCTCACGGTAGGAAGATTGGCTGGCCCATACAGAATCACTGGGAAGCAATATTAAATTTCAATTCTGCACTCTCACAGTATGGATCTGCTACAAAAATGATTTAACAGCTCATTTTACTATTTATTAAAACCCCAACTAAATAGGGAGGTTGGATTTATAATATTAGAAGGTTATATTTTCCCTGACTGAAACTCCTGAAGGATAATTTACATGAGCCTTCTAACTGTCACACAGCTGGCGAATGACCCTGAAGGTGATGTGAAAACTGCTCCCAGAGAAGAGGCAAAGGCCTGGGTGTCTGGAGGTGTTTTTGTTCCCCCCAGAAGGATGACCATTTGAGCGATGTCCATGAACTTATCTTACTTCAAATGGGCCTCCCGTCATCAGCAGATTCCAGATGACACCTGGACAGGTCCTTTCTCATTTTCTCATTGTTAGGCAGGCACCAATCCCGGTGGGGGAAGAGATGCCCCCAGAACTGACTTGGAGTGACCACAGAGGAGCAGTTGCTTATTACCCTGGTCACACCTGTCACATCTGTAGGTGGGCATACAGACTCTTCACAAAGGTAGAATAGTTTCCCATTTTGGATTTTAGGAGTGAGGGGCACTGTGTGATTGTTTGCAGTAGCTCAGAAAGAACTGCTGAGGAAGTGAGTGGAATTGCCTCTGAAAACCTTTACCCTATTAGTTAGGGAGCGGCCAACAGTCAAGTACACTCAAAAGCCAGTGCCAGACATAAATGCGGCTTCTTCTGGTACCCTGCTCAAACCACTACTATGCCTGATGAAGAACAGAAGAGAACTGGAACTGTTGTGTGTGACTTGAGAGAAGCCCTTAAGGACTGAACCTGCTCTCCCTTGTATGTTGGACAAAGATATGGACTCCAGGGGTAAGATGGTTGACATCCTGTTCAAGCTGCAGGGACACAACAAGCTACAAGAGGCTTTTAGAGAAGAATGCCAGCTGACCAGTGACAACTGGATGCGATCTGGACCCTGTTGGTGGCCTTTGGTAGGATGAGTCCTGACCCCTGTGTGCTTTTCTTGAGGTCCTGTAACCCTTGGTTATGTCTGACTGGTCTTCTCCTACACCCCTGAAAAATTAGGACTTAGAAAAATTTTCAACATCAAGACTTCCGGAGGACCAGGACAAACCTACAAAGCCAATTCGCCCAAGGTTGTTGCCCCTGGGCTGATGAATCAGATATCTCCTGCTCAGAGCTCTTTGCAGCAGCAAAACCAGTTCAGCAGGACTTAGTGGAGCTGGTATCCAGCCTTGCTGATCCCTCTTTGGTTACAATCTGCAGCCTTGTCCCACTGGAGGATTCGGAGCACCGAAAAAAGTGACAGTGTAAAATTTCTCCTGCTCTGAGCTTCTTTGGTCAAAACCAATGGCATTATTGGAACCGTATCCAACAGCTATCTGACCTCATGAAGCCCTCTTCAGCTACAGCCTGCTGCCTTGCCCCGCTTAAGTATTTTAACTTGCATTTTTTAGAGTAAATCCTAAGGAAAAACCTCAAACTAAGTCGAACCTGGTTCCTGTATCTGACCTGTGCTCCATTGCAGTTGGCCTGAAAATGCTCCTAGGTCCCGGGTCTACTGCGACCATTGTCTGCTATTGGTGCTTTGCTGTTTTTGGGTCTATTTTTACATAAAAATTTTCAATATCGATCCACTTACCCATTTTTGTCATTTTTGTGTCATGTTATTTTTCAAATTCATTTTTTTTTATTGTGTTGTGTTTTGACTTTATTACTGTTTTGGTCCCCCATCAATACTTTACACATTGCCCTAAATTATATCTGTCTGCTCTGTGCCATTGTTGCAAAAGGTTTGAGCTCAAATTAAAATAGTGACATTGAGGATTCACCCTGACAAGCGAAGTCATCCACTCCAAATATTAATACAATTTCTTACAATAGGAAGCACCTCTCTATCTGTACATAAATGAATGTTGCAACACAAAAGGGCAATTTGAAATCTGCATGAAAGTTACCCAGTGGTAAGACAGCTCCAAACACACCATGGTGGTAATAATGATTAGATTAAATACTTTGTCATATATCAGGTGATCAGAGACTTCTAGAACAGAAAATAGACTTTGAGGCGACTGAAATGTCATATTGCAATAGTGTATGCCAAAGAAACAAATGGATTGAATTTGGATGAACAATTATTAATTATCTATGCTAAAATGAATATTTAGTATTTAAAGCTCTCTCTATATGCCTGCTTATGTATAACGTATGATGTGTGATGCTGTAACTTTCCCTTTTTTATTGATAAGTCAGTAAAGACTGTAATACATTTTGGCTTCCTTCACAGAATATTGTTAACACATGATGTTACTTGAGGGCAAGATGAAAACAGTAGAATTGAAATAATTCATGCGAACAACCGCTCACCGGGTATGATTGATGTTAGACCTGCCAGCCTTGGGGTGGCTTTCCCCCCAAACGTTTTGTCTTCAGCCTCCTATTTTTCTGAATTCATTTTTACTGGCCTTAGGGCATTTGCCACTGCTAACGAGTGCTAAAGTGCTGGTGTTCACTCCCTAAAGCATGATAAAATGGGGTTACACAAGATTTGCCATTTAATTTACTTGTACGTCCCTAGTAAAGTGATACTACATGTTCCCAGGGCCTGTAAATTAGATGATAGTTGTGGCTCTGCAGCACTTATTGTGCCACCTACTTAAGTAACCTTTTTAAACATGTCATAAGTCTTCCATTGCAGCCTGTGAGTGCAGTTTAAAACAGTCACTTTGACCTGGCAAAATAAACCTTTTGCCAAGCCCAAACCTTCCTTTTTAATAAATATAATCCACCCCTAGGGTAGGCCCTGAACAGCCTACAGGGCAGGGTGCATTGTATTTAAAAAGGTGGACATGTACTTTACATGTCCTGGTACTGAAAAACTCTCAAAATTGTTTTTTACTATTGCAAAGTCTACCTCTCCCATAGGATAACATTGGGATACCTTATTACATTTAATAAGTGTTCGCGTTTGATTGAGAGTAGGTGGGAAAGTCATGTTTGGGGATTTGTAATTTAAAACCCTCTTTAACCCGTTCCGTGCGCGCGTCGGCCAACGGCCGTCGCGAGCACTACCTCGCTAGTGCCGCGCACGTCCGTTGGCCGACGCGGCCCCGCCCACTCAATAGAACTCCCGCACCGCGGCGGAATTTGCGCCGCGGTTAAGGAGTTAATAGTAGAGTCGGATTTTAGGTCTGAATGCAACTTTTGGAAAGTTGACATTTTCTTGTCCCTACAATCTGGTGCCTGCAGACTGTTCCTGGGTCACATGACTAAGGGCGAGTGGCAGTTTGCCTTTGTGTATTCCTCTGAGACAGCATCACAATAGAGGGTCTCAGATTTGACAGAATGAGGGGGGGCAGGAGCTGTCACCTACCAGACTTGCACTTCAAAGGTACTGGCTCTGCTCACACACAATGGATTTCACACTAGACTATTGTGGCCCCAGACAGACTGAGACCAGGGCAGGGAGGCAGGAAATTCCACACACCTCTGTAGGGGGAAGACTCCAGACGATTCTCCCACATCAAAGGGGGCATCAGGTATAAAAATTGGAGCCTCAGACCCACTCTTTGGATCACTTCATGGACCTGTGGCAGGCTCAGGAGAAGGACTGCCACAGATTGAACGTCGAAGTTCTTGAACAGTTTTAAAAGTAGAAAAAACAATAGAGAAGGTGATGAACAAGCAGCAGCAAATATGGTAACGACACCTGAAGAAAGAGAAAAGAACAGAATAGTAAACATCAAGCTTTAACAAAGAAATACAACAGTAGTGGAAAACATGAGATTATGTATTAGAAAATAATTTCAAAATGACAATTAGGTGTTAGAAATTATTGAAGTGTCTATGTCTTGCTCTCTGCATTTGTCAATATTTTTTTCAGGACTGCAGGATCTTTGTACCTAGTAGTTTTGTTCTTTTATGTGACCTAACCAAGGGAGGAATGAGAGAGGCACAATCTGGCATTTAGATTTCTAAGTGCTGGAGTCATTACCAAACATTTCTTTCTTCTGTAAGATGTAGATTTTGCAAGATTTTAGGTAAAGAATAGATTATGTCTTGGCCAAGAAACTTGACCTTTGCTCTTTGCAGCCTTAATTACTTTATGCAAGTCAATATAGTCCAAGAAGAGAATGACGTCACCTCTGAGTTTTTGTGAAGTTGCAGGAAGATGTGATCTCTGATGAAGTCCATGAGCACTCTAAATGTTCAATGCGACAGAGGATCTTTTTTGCTCATTTGTTTGTTAAATTGTTAGAAAATTTAACAGTTTTGGAAGGAAATTTGGAAGACCCCGTAGATGATAGAGGTGGTAATAACACTGGCATTGGTAAAAGGGATCCTGCTGAGCAAAAGCTGAGTTATCCATATTGCTTGTTGACAGTGATCAATGAGAAGAATAAAAATGTGCACTTTTCTGTGAACAAGACAATGAAGATGGTGTGACTAGTCTTAAGGTTCTTGTTTCAACCATAAATGAAAATTAGGCAACAGAAGGAAAGCTAATGTGAATGTATGTGAGCTCTACTAAAATCTCAGCAATTATTGAAAAGTATGTGCTAGTAGTATCAATTTAGGGTTCTTGCAGCGCAAGAACGGAGATATATGGAAGAGAAGTACAAATAAAGATGGAAGGTGCCAGACAGACAGGGTGAAGCTCAAAACATAATAACAAGAAGTCTCTTCCATAAGGTAAATAGAGCCTCACGCTAGTGCATAAAGACAAAAACCTTACTGTCATTATAGTTTGTTTTAGCAAGATAATTTACAGCATTCTGATAAGGTTGGAGGTAAATATTATTAGTGCTGGTCAGGAGAATTTTGAAATGGTGAGAGCAACTTCTTAGCTCAACATGCACTGCCAAGCCATTCAGTTGATTATTGTTGTCACCAGAGAAAATCTTTAACATTATCAGATTATGGTGTTCAAGCAGTTTGAAGCTCAAGTAATAAATAAGAGTGAAAGCATCTCACAAGAAAGAATATGGCGGCTTTCAAATGCAAATTTACATTATTTACCATGCATAGTTAGTTAAAACCATTACATGACATAAATCAAACAATTTAAAACAATAAAAGCCATGTAGGGTAAGCTTTTGCTATACATAAGCACATCTGTAAATGTTCAGAACTGAGGCTCAAAAAGTCTGAGGGCAAAGTGCTGTATTTACTCCAAGTTAGATCAAATGAATACCCTACTAGGTACCGCATATGCAAACTTCAGTATTAACTCAAACTCATTAGTGCCAAGATGTCATATGGTCTTTTACGGGCTGCAGCAGTACTTCTAATGCAGTGTCTGGTTTGAACTGAAAGATGCATGCAGGGCAGTACGAGTACCAAAGGGAAGAGTGATTATGCTGCTAGAGATGCCATTTTATCTAAGTGGGTCTCAGATAGAGAAGTGCTGTAACGTGCTGTACAGCAATAAAACCATATGGGGCAAACGAGCGCAATGGAAAAATTGTCACGCTACACCAAGATAAGGAGTAAAGTACAGACAGAGAGTGCAAAACATGCAAAAGATTAAATCTTTAAAACCAGTGTTGGACTTGGCCCTTTTTGCAGGGTCATCCCTAAACTTTTTGCCTTTCTCCTAGTTTTCTCTGACATGGTGTTGGTGGTTTTAGGCCTCTGGGCACTTTAGCAGTGCTGTCCAGTGTAAAGTGCATGCGCTCTCTGTGTTACATTTGGTAAGATTGGTCTACACCTGTTTGGCCTATTTAATTTACCTGTCAGTCCCTTGTAGAGTGGTATCTCATATACCCAGGGCTGGTAAATTTAGCTGATTGCGCCACCCACCAAAGTAGCCTTGCAAACCTATCTCAGGCCTCTGCCACTGCAGGGCCTGTGCGCGCAGTGTTACTGCCGCTGTGACGTGGCACCTAAAGTGTGTGCCATGTCCGTGACCCCCCTTTTCCTGCATGTCAGTCACCCCTAAGGTAGGCCCTAGCTAGCCCTATGGGCAGGGTGCATTGTAGGTAAAAGATAGGACATGTACCTTAAGTGGAAGAGGTGTGGCGCAGCGGCCAGGGCGACTGACTCCAGAACCCGGGGGCTCCCGGTTCGATCCCCGGTGCCGGCGGCAGATTAGCCCAGCACCATGTGACTCTGGGCAATAGCTCGCTTAATCTTCCCGACGGCCCCCAGTGCCTTGACACCTTCGGGTAATTGTTCGCGCTTTACAAATACTGGACATTTACATGTGTGTGATATGTCCTGGTAGTGACAAACAGCCATTTTTGGTTTCTCACTACTGTGGGGCTGCCCTCCCATAGGAATGCATTGTGGATTCCCTGATAAGTGTTTCAGTGGTAATTCCTGATATGAGAGGAGCAGCGTGGTCAAGTTTAGGATATTTGGAATGGTCATAATAAATGCTGCGCAATGGTGTGCGCAGATTTATTATAACTATTTTAGAGATGCCACTTTTAGAAGTTGGCATTTCTGTGTGCTAACTGCCTGCCTGATGTGAATTGCATGTCTGGCTTTTGAGTGACAGGGGCTGGGAGGTGTGTGTGGCTCCAGGAGGGGCAGGGTGAGTCAGCACTAGGCTGAATGGGACATCTGCATTGGGAGTAGTGGGAGGAGTAATCCCCTGACCCTGAATAGATCTGTGCCCAGCCTGTACAATGCTGGCTCCGCCCCCTGTGGTGTGTCTGATCACTGAGCCCCCACCTGACAAAGGGGAAGAGGAGCCTGGTAAACAGAGTGCTCCAACCCTGCACTGCAGACAAAGGAGAGAGGTAGTGTAAGTATAGGGGCTGTGACCCCATGATTAGTGTGTTTGTGCTTCTTCTGGACTTGCTGGGGGCTTGCTGCTGCTGGGGGCCCAGGAGGAACCGCCACGAGGGCTTGCCTCCCTGCTGGAGGGCCCTGTGTGCTGGCCTCCCTGGGCCCAGCTATGCCCCTTGGACTTTTTCAGGACTTGAGCGCCTCGTGAGCGCTTTATTTTCTCTCCCAGGAGAGAGGAGAGTACCTGGGCTGCGCAGCGCTGTGCTGCACATCATGGAGAGGGAATCCCCGGCGTAGGGATTCCCCCCGAGTTGCTGCAAGGAGCGGGAGCCCACCCCGCATAGATGCCTTGCTGGCGGGAGCCCACCCCGCTCTCATGCCTTTTTAAAAGAGCGGGTGCCCACCCCGCGTTTATGCCAGAGAAGCGGGTGCCCACCCCGCATTTGTGTGGTTTTGGCGGGAGCCTACCCCGCATTGATGCTCTTTAATTGAAGCGGGAGACCACCCCGCGTTTCAGCGCCGCGGCCCGATCCGAAGTGAAAGTGACCGGCTGGAGGCTGCCAATTGCAGCGCGGCCGGAGAGGAAGTCAGGCAACGTGGTGCCTGACGTGGGGCAGGACTTCCGCATCAGCGAGGGAAGCCCCGCGTCCACAGATGAGCCGGGAGAGCCCTGCCTTCGCCCCAGCACCAGAGAAGTCCCTGCAGCAGACCGTGTTCCCGCCTGCTAAAGGGCAGCTGCAATGATGGGCACATCTATTGGCCATAAGTTGCTCTTAGGGCCCCAGTGGGGGTCCAGAGGCACAGTGGTGCCTGTGTTTGTCACTGCAGATTCCAGCAGCCCTGCGAGAGAGCAGGCAGCTGCAACGTGGGGTACATTGGTTTACAGAGTCCCAGTGGGGACCCACCCAGAGGGCACAGTGAGTGCCCATGCCTACAGTACCTTCACAGCTGTACAGCAATTAGTGACAGCTCAAACGTTTAGGCCTGCGCAATTGCACACTTTTGATGTTGCTGCATTGGTAGCCCAAGCCCTGACATTATGGACATAGGGTATTTGAGCCCTCTGAAAAGGCCAGTTGGCCAGGGGGACTGTGTTAGGTTGATAGGGCACCAGGCCCTAATGTGATTTATGTGGTGCGCAGGAAATGTGATTTATGCATCCTGATTTATGCCTCTAATGTGATTTATGATTAGGAGGTTATGGTCTAATATGTTTAGGCTTATGAGAGTGGCGCATAATGTATTTTACGCCTGATGTGATGCTGATTGCATACTATGATTTATGTTGCAGGATATAATGCGGAGTACAGTATTTGCCAGTAGTTACTGGTTGTGTTCTACAGTTACTCTTTTCACTTTGTGATGGTTCTGACAGTGGCCCAATTGGCCCTGTCATGTGTATATAATCCCCTGTAAATATTGCCTAGTGCCAGTTGGCACAGTGTATATTGTGTGATTACTATTCTAATGTGTTTATGATAATACAAAGGCTATTTTTTATATATAACCTTGTGTGGAGTTCCTTTTGTGGTGTGCCTAGTGTGTTGCTGCTGTGTGTGTGTTGCGCAAACGCTTTACACATTGCCTCTGGGATAAGCCTGACTGCTCGTGCCAAGCTACCAAGGGGGTGAGCAGGGGTTATCTTCAGCGTGTAACTCCCTTGCCCTGACTAGAGTGGTGGTTTCTGCCTGGCTTAGGCGCAAGCCCTAGCCAACCAGAAATCCCATTTCTAACAACCAGTGTATGGTGTAAACGAGCAGGGTGAAATAATTGTTGTGCAGTGAGGAAATGAAAGATAAGGTGCAGACAACTATACGAAACACACAAGAAGTTAAAACCTTTCAGAACCCGGCCTGAGCACAGAAAAAGTGACTTCCTCTTTATGTTGAAAAGTGCTGCCACCAACAGATCTCTTGTCATCATAGTCCTTATTTGGAGATCCGATGTTACAGTTGGAGGTATAAAACATGGACTGTCATTGCTCCAGCTTGCAAAACATTCGGGTCTGATTGGTAGATCTGCAAGTATTGAGTTAGGTTCTGCCAAACACTGACCCTTCAATATTATTTGAGAATGACGCCAAGAATTTGATGAACTCTAAGTTTAGTGTGATGTTAGCTGGGTTCATACACTCGACGATTGCATGCCTGGAAGTTGCAATCCCCTAGCTCGAATAGGGGCTTCCTGAAGAGATGTCTCCATTCAGTTAAAAGGTTAAAGCAAATACATAGTATATGTATCAGCATTTCTTCTGCCTTGCCACACAGTTGACATAATGGGTTTTCTGATGTTTTAAGCATAGGATAGCCTATCCAATGTTAGCAGAGCCCCAAAATGGTATCTCAGGAACGTACTCTTTATGAACTGTGAGTAACACATGGACAGATATGGCTGGGGTCTAAAAAGAAGGCAATTGTTGATAACTTGCCAAGAGTTTGCACGCTTAGCTAAATCGCTCTTATCATTCAGGAAGGGCATCATGCAGATTTGGCTATTTGGCTATTTATAAACACTGCTCATTATTGGTTGGGGCGGGGACAGAAGGTCAGCGTGCCAGTTGGGGCACTATTTAGTCAGCATGCTTGGCTCGCCGCGCAGTGTACGCCCGCAAGCAGGGGGTCATTCCTGTAAGCGGACCTGTTGTTTTCTCGCTAACACTGCTCATTATTATTGCCTTTTTAATCCTTTTTTAACTTTTAACTCTTCCAATCTCGGTTTTGACTGCACTTACCTGCACTTCTGGTAGCGCTCTCAGTGTTCCCACCAGCCCCCCGGTCCACCGCAGGTTTTCCTGATTGTTGTGGAGGGTGTAGGCGGACACCTCACTCACTTCCGGTTTGGTTGGGGGCGGGGACAGAAGGTCAGCGTGCCAGTTGGGGCACTATTTAGTCAGCATGCTTGGCTCGCCGCGCAGCGGGCATGCCGCTGGCGCGCCGAAGGCGCGCCAAAGGCAAGCCCGTCTGCGCCCGTCCACGCCCGGCCGGGCCCAGGGGCCACGACCCCTGGCAGTTTGCTAGGAAATGGTATTGTTTATAGTGCTCAAACTTTACTCGACATGAGAGGGGACATTGGCACTAACTGTCTACACTCATTGAACGTTGCCAACAGCCCTTCCTCTTGCTCCTACTGCAACTTTGAGCTTCAACCCTACAGTAATGATGCACCTTCATCCTGCTTTTCCCTAAGATTCTTCCTCCTAAACTGTCGCTCGCTCCCTAAACATTCAGTTGAACTAGCACTCTTATTAGAGGCTCTCAAACCAGACGCTTTATTCTTGACCGAGACTTGGCTACAAGATGAAGTGGATCCAGTCATCACTCAAACCCTTCCACCTGGTTACTTAATTCACGGGGTGGACCGTGAGACTGGAAGAGGCGGGGGCCTAGCAATTATATTTAAAGATAACTTCTGTTGCCGGTCCTCCACGGATAGGTTACCAGACTGTGAGAGCATGACCTTCTCTTTAGAGTTCTCACCCACTAGCACCTTCTCTGGTCTACTGCTCTACCGACCCCCAGGACCCATAGGACAATTTCTCAGTGTTCTTCCCACGTCTGTTGCCAACTTAGCACTGACCCCAGCCAATTTCACCGTACTTGGGGATCTTAATATCCACTTAGATGACCCTTCTAATCGTATGGCCATTGAGCTTTCAAGAAGTCTCTCTGCACTTCAACTTAGGCAGAAAGGATTTGCCCCTACGCATGCCAAGGGACATCTCCTTGATCATGTGTTCAGTAATGAGCAGCATCTCTCGGTAGGCACCCCTATCCCTCTCCCTTGGACTGACCATTTACTAATCCCTCTGGTCTAGGAGATTATGGCACCTACTCCTCCCCAGAGCACCACTGTGACGCTAGAAAGGAAATGGTCGAATCTTTCCACCGATCAATGGACCTCGGTTCTTTACGCTACCAGTCCATGTAGCGATCCCAACCCTGAGAGGTCCAATGACAATTTTAATTTATGGATCCAAAGCTCCTTGGATATAATACTCCCTAAGAAGCCTATCCATAAGAAAATCAAACAAAAAACAGCCCCATGGTTTTCCCTCAAATTAAGGGAGCTAAAACAAACCTGTAGGAGATTGGAAAGGAGGTGGAGACAGAATTTCTCAGAAGAGAGGAAAATTGATTACAGAGAGGCAATCAGGCTCTATAAAGCAGAAATCAAAATTGCTCAAACAACTTTCTATGAGGAAAGGATTAGTGCAGCTGCAAACTCACCTAAAGAGATTTTCCGTATTGCCAAATCTCTCTCCACCATGCCGCAAAAACCTCCTACTACTGAGGGAGTACTAAATCATTGTAACAACCTGGCAGAATACTTCCATCAAAACATTCAATTGATATGTCTGCCTTTCCCTCCCTCTCAGACTGAGCCTACGGCCATTAGTACGGGAAGTCCGTACTCTGAACTGCAGTGCTCGCTAGGAGTTTTCCCTCTGTTAGACGCTGACTCCTTGGACTCATATATCTCCAGGGTAACTTTGGGCTCCCCCTCTGATCCTGCTCCCCCCCAGCATCTCTCTCTAGCCATTAGTGCCATCCGCCAGGTAATTTTGGATATTCTGAACTCCTCCATCACCTCCGGCTTGGTACCCCTGGCCTGGAAGTGTGCTCAGGTCAGAGCCCTTCTGAAAAAACCCAATCTCGACCACTCCAACATGGCCAATTACCTTGCCACTCCAAGGAAAATACGAAGATCTAGATGGGGTGGACGCTCCTTCTCCTCGAATGCGTCGAACCTTTGGAACTCTCTCCCCCCTACCCTTCGTAGGGAACCAAACTTGCTGGCCTTCCACAAGCTTCTCAAAACTCATCTCTTCAAGGCTATGCACTAACATGGCGTGTTTCTCTTGCTTGCCCGGTCCAGAAGCGCTAGGAGGCCTCAGGGTAGCTACGCGCTATAGAAATCTAAATTCATTCAATTAATTCCCTGTACTAGGGAGAGCAAACATTCCCGATGCTTTTAGTGTGTGGTGGGAGGAGACCATATAGTCTCTATATGGTGAGATGCCAAGGGGGAAGTTTAACTCATGGCTGATCAAATTGTCCAGGGTTCTATTTGAGGTGGTATTAAATCAATTGCAGGCTTTAAGGAATGCTCCTCGTCTGGCCAAGCTTTGTTTAATGAGACCAAACTCCAGGCACACTTAATGTTGAGAGGCGTATTTGGGTAAACAAAAGGTGGATTGATATGTGTTAGCTATTAGCCTGTATAGGAGGTCGGACGTCTTCCCTCTCATTATTTCCTTTTCACAGTTTATCGTGGGTACCAACTTGGAATTACAATTTATTTACAGAGGGCCTAAAGTTGAGTCTTTCATTTCAATTTCTTTGAGAGGAGACCAAATGCAAAATTGAGAGAACAGGCTATGGCTTTCAACCGGAGCTTTTGCTGATTAAAAGTGGCTCTGGTGTCAACGATAACCCCAATATATTTGTAACTGATTTTAGTGGCTAGATGTTTTGCATTGATGCACCAGACACCAAGTCTATTTATTATTTTACAAGATTTAAGCCCCTTGGGTTTTCTTCAGATTTATAACTATTCTTTTAGCAGTGGTGAAGGATTACAGTTCATTTAGCAGTATCTGAAGACCTATCCTGGTCTTACTCATCAGGAGTACATCATCCGCATATTGGAAGTTTGCAATCAGTTTATCACCCAGTCTTGGCGGGTGTGCGCTTACTTGGTCCAGCTTTCTTGAAAGGTCTGCAATGAACAAATTAAAAAGGAGAAGCGCCAAGACGCAACCTTGCTTCAGTCCTGATGTGGTGTGTACTGACCTTGATAGCTTATTTCCTATGCCAAATTTTACCTGTAGCCACGTATCAGTGTACAACATCTGTACAGCCCTGAGTAGCGTCATCGGGATGCCCCGGTCTTCTAGTTTTTGCCACAAAATGCCTTTTGCACACTGTCAAAAGCGGCTTTAAAATCAACAAAACATGCATATAATATGAGTTTAGCCACAGGGGAGAGGTGTGGCGCCGCGGCCAGGGCGACTGACGCTGGACGCTGGGGATCACGGTTCGATCCCTGGCTCCGGTGGCAGGGGTCTGCCCAGCACCATGCGACTCTGGGCAATAGCTCGCTTAATCTTCCCAACGGCCCCCAGCGCCGAGATACCCCTTCGGGGGTGATTCGTGCTCTATACAAGTACTGGATTTACATTTACAAAGGATTTTTCAATACACAGCGGCATGAGGTTTGGTAGAGTTCCAGATCCGCCATGGAAACCTGTCTGATTCCATGGAAATTCCTCATTATCACTTGCCCATTTTTGTAGGTCTTATAGCAGTAGGCTTGCAAATGCTTTGCTTCATTGTTCAGAAGGGCTGTTAGACCTGTCAGCCTTAGGGTGGTCTTTCCTCAAACTTTCTGCCTTCCCCCTCCATCTTTCTTGTTGGCCTTAGGACTCCGCCCATTTTACCACTGCTAACCAGGGCTAAAGTGCATGTGCTCGCTCCTTAAATCATGGTAACATTGGCTTATCCCCAATTGGCATATTTATTTTACTTTTAAGTGCCTAGTAAAGTGATATTAACTGTACCCAGGGCCTGTAAATCAAATGTTACTAGTGGGCCTGCAGCACTTATTGTGCCACCCACTTAAGTAGCCCTTTAAACATGTTTTAGGCCTGCCATTGCAGCCTCTGTGTGCAGCTTAAACTGCCATTTCGACCAGGCAAAAAAAACTTCTTGCCAGGCCCAAATCTTCCTTTTCAATACATGTACGCCATCCTAGGTTAGGCCGTGGACCGCCCAGAGGCCAGGGTGCAGTGTACTTAAAGAGCAGGACATGTAATTTTAAGTTATACATGTCCTGGTAGTGGAAAATCCTAAAATTCTTTTTTCACTATGCAAGAGCTACCTTTCCCGTAGGATAACATTGGAGTCACCTTATTACATTTAATAAGATGTAATTTCCAAATGGGAACAGGTACCCAGTTCATGCTTGGTGTCTTTGGAATTGTAATGACAAATCTGCTCTTATGGTAAAGTCACATTTTAAATTACGGTTTTGAAAATGGCACTTTAAGAAAGTTTACATTTTCCTGCCTTAGCCATTTAGTGGCTGTAGCCAGTTCCTGGGTCACATGGCTGGGTGTAGCTGGCAGTCGGGCTTCGTGTATTCCTTCTAGATAGCCACAAACTATAGAGAGCTTAGGTGTGTCTTGTTAGGCCATCACTGGCAGGATGGAAGGGTGGAGCTGGGCACAGCCCTGCTTACACTTGACTAGGCTGTGTCCTGCCGCCACACAAAGGGATACATGCCCCCTATAGCTACTCTGGAGCCAGGGCAGGGAAGGCAGGAAGGCTGTGAATTTCAAAGGGAAACCTCTAGAAGCTTCTCACACTTCAAAGGCAAACTGGGTATAAATATTGGACCTCAGACACCAACTCTTCAGTACAGTTCTGGAGATGCAGATACTCTGCCAGGGAGAGCATTGCTGTGCTGCCTGAAAGGACTGCCACTCTGCTGGACTGCTGCTCTGAAGGACTGCTTCACAGCTATGCTGACCTGCTGCCTACAGCCCTCTTGCCTGGGTGAGAAGGACTGGACCTGCATCTGTTGAGCCAAGGACCCCAGAGTGACTCCAAGGGCTAGTTGGCTAGTCTCTTGACTAGAGCCTCAGTGACAGAAGGCTCCAACAACCCTGAACCCAACACTTGGACTCTGCCATCTGTGAGTTCTACTCTGCCAAGTGAGGTCCCCGGAGTCTGGGACCCTTGGAAGTGGGCCTAAAGAGGCTCTGCAAGCCCACCTGTGGACCCAGCAGAACCAATGCCCGTCCTTTTCTGCACAACGCAATCTTGAGCAGAACCGATGCATCGCCTCTGCTGTGAGGAATCTCTCAGCGCAAGGATTTTGCATCAACCTTGCAGCCCACATTGGAACTTCTGCCTGTGCAAAGATTTCCTGATGTAGGTCCTCACATCACAAATCTCTTTTCGACAGCAGCCTTGACGACGATGCAGGTTTTTTGCATCGCAGCCTCACAGCTCCTCGGAACTGACGCATCACCTTGACTGCCTGACATATCCTCGATGCTGGACTTTGCAGTGCGAGCCCTCATCGATGGGATCCTTGACGACAATGCAGGACCTTGCATTGCATTTTTCGCAGCCCCTGAGGACTGAGGCATTGCCTCAGCTGTGTGTGCACCCTCGACGCGGGCACTCCAAAGGTCGCAACCCAGAGTTAAGGTACTCTTGTTCAATGGACCTAACTGTGTTCCTGTAGCCGGCTTGTGCTTCATTGCAGTCGGCCTGAACTGGTCACTTTGTTCCAGTCTGGCGCAACCAGATAGCCACAGTTTGTGCTTTTGGTGCTATTTTCAATGAAATCTTTAAACTGCATATCTCCAGTTCTACTAATTGGAATTTTGTCATTTTGGTCTTGTTTTATTTATTAAACATTACTCTATGTTTCTAATCTGGTGTGGGATCCATTTGTGGTGTGCTTTCATTGTATTACTGTTTGAAGTGTTGCACAAATACTTTACACATTGCTTCTGAGTTAAGCCTCTGTGCCAAGCTACCCGAAGGCTGAGCACAGGTTAGTTTAGGGTTTGCTTGTGACTTCACCCTGACAATGATAGTTGTTCCTATTTACGTAGGCTTCATCCTCCTCAACCAGTAACCTAATTTCTTACAAGGATTATAAAGTGATAAATGTCAGGGCTACTCCTGTCTCCTCCCTTATAGCTGGGTGTATGATAGACTCCTCCAAGAGTCTTGAACTCCCCCCCCCATATTCACAACTGCATCATACAAGGGGCATAGCTTGGCTACCCAGAAATCTGCGTTGGCTTTGAAGTAGGCCTGCGGAAAACCGTTCAGCCCAGTAGCAATGTCTGCTTTGGCTTTCCTTATTACCTTCAGCAATTGATCTATGGAATAATTTTGCCAAGTGATTAACTCATCATCATCACTTTGCACTGCCTCCCTTGCCATGCCGTCTGCTTCCCAGTTAGAGGTGGACTATGCTTCTAGAATAGCAACCTTAATGGATGGAGTTCCAGACGAAGCATAGGATATACTGGGGCTAGATAAGGTGTAAAGAGTTTGCAGATAAGACACCAATGCCTGTTCATTTATGTTGGCGTTGCTAGCTCTGCCCGCCCCGCCCCGTTTGCAATTAAGAGAGGTATATAGGCCAGTTCACACTGAGGGACATTACCATCCCGGTTGCAGCGGAGCGGGGTAGGTCAACCACTGAGCTTCTTCTTTGAGCAGGTGAGTATCTAAGACGCTTTCTGGATTCGTCCCACGTCTCCTACCAGCATCGGAGGTAAGCGGGTGTGGAGAACAGTGCCATTGGGTAACTATCTTAGTCCTGACTAATATTAATTCCTCCCGCTTACTCATACAGGCTCAAGAGGGCCCTCTGTTACATTGCAGTACCGGGCCCTCACCTTGCTGAGACGCCCCCCTGCTGCAGTGCTTTCTGAGCTACCGCCTGAAGCCCCAGAATAAGATTTACGGGGGCCTTTTTTACGAGTAGGACGGGCGGTCTACTTTGCACACTACCTTGCCCCCGTATCGCCGCTGCATGGCATGACTGGCGACCCAATGGGCCCCTAGAATTGATGGTTAGCAGTTTTTATGCTTACCTGCTAATCACTATTTTTAAACTTTTCCTTGTTTAGACACAACATTACGTGTGTCTTTTTCCTGCTGCAACTGATGAAGCACGATCTTACAAAGTTGAGGTGAGGTTTAGACTAGTCTCACCACTACAGCCTTTTCATCATTTTTGCTGGTTTTAGTATATTTTAAGTCACGGTTGTGCTACTATCGCACCTTTTTACCCGCCACAAGTTGATAAATTAGAAGTATCAAGCCATATTGATCACACCGTATATGTCTGATAATGAGGTGATGGACACATTTAATGAATTGTTGCCTGATGTATGATGATTTATGCACAAATACTACATAAGGTATTTTTCCCTATGTTTCCTTCAAAGGTTGGCTTCTCACCTGCGGATAATACTCCTGTAGAACCACTGTATGGTATGTAGTTGCCCACATTACCATTAATTTGTAGATAGTTCTTCACACACGGTCCTGAGGAATCGCCACAGATCATTTGTGACTACCAGGCGAGAAACATGTCGACCACCTAGGAGTAGAGCGCACTTCCGACACATTGTAGCCAGATTGTCGCCTCTCCTATATTCTTTTTAATCAGGCTAGGGTCCTCCCTGAATAAAGTCATTTAGAGGAATCCCACCCCTGTTTTAATCTGCACACTTCACTTTGACATCTACACATACTAGGCCCCTTACACCCACAACACCTATACGGCAAGGAACAAAAGATCTCCGCCAAAGAGCCCCTTTATGGGTGCCCGTCGGGTATTGCAGCGCCGACCCGACGAGGAGCAGGCCCATATGATGAAGCATGACACCTAGCTTGCTGGGTGTGTGAGGGCCCTAATTCCGAAAGGAGGAATTCCCCTCCACATAGTATTTCGGTCCAACCTTTCACCATACATCACCTTCATTTGTGTTCTATGACCCACTGAGGAACTCTTTCACAGTATATCAGGGCATGTAGGTGTGGACCTCCCCAAAAGCCCATTGTTCCCCCCTCTTTTGTTTAAGGCGTTGCTAGCTCTACCACTTCCAATTTCAATTAAACTTATGATTTTCCAAAAGTGATACGGATTCTTTTTATTACTGCCTCAGAGCAATTTGGCCCAGAAACAATCCTGGTGCATTTGTTTCTGTGCAGATTTCCGTTTTATACTGGTGCCAAAGCTATTTTATCTTAACAATGTGGTTTTGGTCTTGGGGTGCCAAATTTAAGTATCATAGTTGCTTAGAGAGACATTTCGTAAATTCTCTTAGCGTAGGTGTGAAACATGGTGTGCAAGGCTGTCTGCCCATGGGATGGTGTCTATAAATTGTTTTTTGGGAGCATACTGCGATGATCCTTCTTGAAAATCAATTCTAGATGGTGATTCCTTCCAAAGTTGTACACACTGTGGCCCTGATTACGATGTCGGTCAGAGTTGCTGCTGACCCACATCTCTGCAGATGGGGAACCAACTGACCTCAGGTCGGCGGTTCCAACCCCGCAATTTTGATGCGACCGCACATGGTGCCATAGCAAACTTCCATTTTTCAATGGGAGCTTGTGTGGCGGGCCGAAACCGCCAGCAGCACAAGCTCCCATTTTGAAATGGAAGTTTTTAAACATCCCTGCACCATGTGGCAGACACCTCATGGTGCCTGCCACACGGGTCAGGAATGTGAAGGGGGCACCTATGAGGGCCACATGCAAAGGGGGCCCTTCTAGGGGCCTCCAAAGACACTTTCCGACAGCAGTCCCATGTTGGAAAGGCCGACATGGAACCGCTGTCGGAAAGTGCCATCATAATTTAAACTGCAGAAGCGCCGTCCTTAAGGGATTATGAGGCCTTTCAGACCCGCCAACAGGCTCTTTGAGCCTGTCGGAACCGAGTCGGATTCCCTGCCGGTTTAAACTCCGACTGCCGTCATTGTAATATGCCGGTCGGAGTTTAAACGTACAATGTCGGTCGGAAAGCTTTCCGACCAACATTGTATTTAAGCCCTCTACCTCAATTTCAGGTCCTAGCTCAACCCGCCACCTGAGTCTCTTTAGATTCTCGGTGTGTGCGTCTGTATAGAAAATGTTGGTATTTTTGATGTGGGGTGAGACTGACTGCAAGATTTAGCTGATTAAACAGCGCTAGACTAGCTAATGTGTAATCAATTGTAGAGTTGGATTTTTCTGATGTATGTGTCCATGCAGGAGGAATATCCCTGCGAAAGCGCCAATTGAGTACTCTCAGACCAGCTGCCAGTAATGCAGAGATCATATTTTCTTCAATTTGTCTCTGTGCTTCTTTGCTGTATGTGCCTGGGTAGGGTTATTCCTGATGTAAATTAGTGTCCCTTTCTCTTTCTGTTGGTAGTCCTTCTGAGCAAGAGTGGTAGAGACAAAGGTAACAAGGGTAATCTCTAGGCACTAAGAGCCCCTGGGGGGCAGAAATTTGATGGAATCGATGTCTAATGAATCAATTGATGTGAGGTCATACAGGCCTCTTAACATTTTCAAAATACTGCCCTGATTAAGTTATTGTGTCTTCCTCTAGATTTGTATTCTGGATGGAAATGGAGCTTTGTAGTGCAGGTTCCCTGTTCCCTTAGTTGAGAACTGTCTAGGCACTGCTTAGGTCAAATTTGGGTGCTCAAGACGATACTGGTACTTGGTTGTTCCCTCAAAAAATCCCCTTCCTGCACTTCCATGCAGACTGTACACAACACCTTGCTATTTGTTGCACTACGATCTGGGTGCACATTATGTTGGAGAGTTATAGTCCATGGGAAGTCCTTGTTACTATTGTCCCGCAATGTGACAACCTGGCTTCCAGTGGACAAAGGGATTAAATTCAAATCACAATGCTTGGCCTTTAAAGCTCTACATGGTATAGGGCCACAGTTTCTGAGGACACACCTGAAATGGTATGTGCCAGCCAGAAGTTTAAGATCAGCCCATTCAAAACTTCTACAAACACCCAAGTTCAAGCAGGTCCGCTGGGGTGGGAGAAGTTTCCTATTAGGGACAGTTAAAACTTGGATCCTTCTTCCAATCTTGATAAAGAGCAGCACATCGCTTATGTCTTTTAGAAGAGTGCTGAAAACCTGGCTCTTCTCCAACTGATTCAGCCTTTATTCCACACCAGCATCACTCTGTCCTACCGACTCTAGCGCCAAGACGCCCCTGGGCATTTGTGCGCTGTACAAATTTATCAATCAAATCTGTTTGTGCAGAGCTCTGATGGATTTAGCAGATTTTGGCTGCCATTAGCATTCTGTACTGCCCCAGGTGAAACTGCGTGTAGGCCAATTGGCGTGTAAGCAGCAGTCGTGGGCTCTATTTGTGTAGGAGATGATTTACCTGTCTTCGGCTCTATGGTTTCTACAGTAGCTAGCTGGGAACTGGTTGAACTGTAAATACTATCATCTCTTCTTGTTTTGGGTTTACCCTATCCCTTATTCGACTTGATCGACTTTTTGTTGAAAATTGGGAACACCTGCAGTTGGGACTGTTTGTTTCCAGAGAGGCACCTAAAAACTTGTTTTTCCTCCCTTTATGCTGCCTTTTATGGGCTTTCTTCGATTTCGAGGGGGCTTTGCCGTTACAGTGTGACTCATTGGAGTTAGTTTCAGTTCCGTCGGGTGTATTCCCTGCTGAGCCGGTGATAATTTGAATTTCAACTGCAGCTGGTACAATAGAGAAGGAGCTGGGAATTCTTGAGACAATGCAGGTGAATCTTTTGTAGATGTTTCAGACTCTATCTTGCAGCTGGCCAAGCTGTCTGTTACCTACACAGGATCTGGTCAGAAGGCAGTCTAGGAGCAACCATGTCCAGTTCTGTTATTTTCACTCGGGCCATTGCTCTTTTACCTTTGTGAATTTGTATGGGTACCTCTTGACATGGTCTAACCTGTTGACTTGTGCTGGCCAGGACTAGGTGCGCTAGCCCCTCAGCATCGGTCCGGCTGTGCCTTGCTGTTGCATATTTTGTGGGTTCCTCCTGTTGTTTTTGGGACATTAGTATGGTTCAGTCTTAGCTCAATCGTAGGGTTCCTTGTATAGCTGGGAACCCTGTAGACCCACTTATCTTTAAGTCGGACATTGAGTTGGTTAGGACCTCAGGTAAAATGTTCAATTTGTCCAAAATTGGAAAGTTGGAATTGTGTCTAGACTATGCTCGGAAGATGAACTGATTTAGTTTCTCTAATATTGAGTCGATGCTTGTGACAAAATGAGCTAGAGTATTCGTAAGTTCCACCTGGATATTAAGCTTTGTCGAATGGTCGCCTATGGTTGTACTACTGCCTGAAGAGTGATTGACAGGGAGTCCCAGCACTCTACATTGTTCTGCTTCCATTAATTTGGTAGAGATTATAATTAATTTTACTGCCAGAGGTAGGCCCACTGGACAGGATATTAAAGGAGCTTTTCTGTGCCAGTGAGCGTGATACGGCCTTCAAAGGTTTAATTACTGCCTGGGTTGATGTTGCAGATCTTGGAGAAAAACAAAAAATTGAGGCAAGCTGGTTGAACATAAAAATCACAATCAGACAGGCTCCTATTTTCCTTCCTGAATTAAAGTTCCAGACTTGTGGAGCATAGATCTCTGGTTTGTATAGATGGGCCCAATCCATTTCATCACCTACTTCATCCTTGTTATCAGGTACCAGGATGTTAGCTATTGGGGGGCGACGGTGTCACATTGTTCAACTGGTTGTGGAAGCCCCCCGTGTGTTGCAAAATGGGCACCCTACGTTTGTGAGCCCATGATCTTTTGAAGGCGTTGGCAAGTTGACTTATGCCTGATGGAGCTGGCTTCCATGTTCTTAATATTATTTGCCAGAGGTTGGCGCCTGCATGTTTTTGGGGGGGCAATATTGGAAGGAAGGGTGAAGACATGGCCTGAGCAACCCACAGACTAAGCAGGCTATGCATGTCAATTCATTAATCATATCATTAGAACAGTGCACGAAACTACCAGGAATGAGCTTGAGGGTTCAAAATTTCAATAAAGATGTGAATGTAGGTACAGCTGTCATTATTGCAGGTTCCAGTAGACCAGTTGCATACAAGCCGGGGGGCCACCAGGCACTCACTGCCTTGCTGTAATTCTACTGGCAGCACTAGGCTGCCAGACAGTTAGGACAACTTGGAAATAGGCCAGCCAAGGTAGACAACCCTTGAGGCACAAGCACAGCACCTCCTCCCTTATCCGCCACTCCCTCTACCCCCTATCATCATTGCAGTACTTACCAGTTGCCTTCGCACCTGGCAACCTCTCAGGATGAGGGTGTATGATGAGTGGCGGCGTGGTTGGTGCAGTCTGAATACTACCCATCTGGGGGTGTTGAAACAAACTGCTCTGCCCTGCTCCACTGCTGTGTGAGCACCTGGCTGCCTCCACAAGAGAAACAGGGGGTGGCAAAAGCGAAATGTAGTGCCACTCTGTGGATCTCCAAGGGGAGCCTACCTCCCCTCCCCTTCTTCCTGGTTAATGCGGGAAGCTATGGCAACTACAGCAGCGGTAGTGGGAGTTGGATTTCACTCTGGCCACTCTCACTGTTCTCCCGCTGCTCTTGTTCCGATGCTCCCACCAAGCCACTGCCTCCAGACAACAAGAGAACAGTGGGCCACAGCGAATTCAGGTCTGATCCAGCATGGCTGGCTAGGTCGGTGCGGGACCCTGCAATCCGATGTGACATCTCTGCACTGCTTCTTTCCTCTCCCACTTTCATTATTGTGAAGACATGAAAATGTTCTTGTAGCTAAAGGTGTTATGCAGATAAGAGTTGGTAATTTCTAATGCTTTGACAAAGACACAATGAGAAATAATGAGAACCTGTCGAAAAAGTCATAAAATGGTGGGCGCGAGTTCTCACCTAAGGATGCACTTCATGCCATTCAATGAACTCAATTGAATTCAAGGAATGCATTTCCTAACTTAAAGGCTGTTGACAGCTGCATACCACACAAAAATATTGTTCTCGCTCTTCGAACGTCACAGAGTCAAATCAAGGAGTGGTCATCTTCTGCCAGCAATAAGCCACGCACAATCATCCTGATATTTAAA
Source organism: Calotriton arnoldi (assembly GCA_963921515.1). NCBI lineage: Eukaryota > Metazoa > Chordata > Amphibia > Caudata > Salamandridae > Calotriton > Calotriton arnoldi. Next base: position 1,889,530 of record CAWUFW010000623.1, read on the forward strand.
TTAGCTCAGTTTATTTCTGCATCCTCCTTAATTTCAGTTCACGTACCAAGAGTGTTGTGTAAAGTGACATGGCCGCCACCCACACACCGGACGCCAGCACCCCCGAAGCCCGGAGATACATCCTCCTCAACGTGCGCTCCCTACACAGCTGTAGAGATCTGGGACCTCATCGACACCCTCGTGACAGATGTCGCCTTCTTCACGGAAACGTGGACCAACCCCACCTCCGGCCCTAACATTGCCACCGCCATCCCTGACGGATACAAGATCCAGAGGAAGGACCGCCCAGGAGGAGGACTTGCCATCGCACACAAGAGCTCCGACTCACCACCTCCAGCTCGAGCAACAGCCCGCCCACCACGAACACCTCCATCTCCTGATCCAGACCAGCCCAAAATTGACCGTACGAGGCACCCTCGCCTACAGACCTCACGGACCTTGAACCGCATTCACCATTACCATCGCCGACCTCATCGCGCCCCACGCCATCGCCTCCATGGACTATATACTCATCTGAGACCTCAACTTCCACCTTGACAACCTCAGCGACCCCAACTCTGCCACCCTCCTTGACAACCTTGCCAACCTTGGACTGAAACAACTCGTCACCACCCCCACCCACAAGGCAGGACACACCCTCGACCCCATCTTCGCAGGAGGTAATAACATCCACTTCAGCCACACCACGCAACCCCCCTGGATGGACCACCACTGCATTCACTTCCACGGCAACAAATCCACTGCCCCCAAACCTGCACCCCACCCTCCGCGAAGGAACTGGAGCAACGCCACCGAGGAGCAGCTCAACACCACCCTGAACCGGGATACCGCTCCCACCTCGACCGATGCCAACCTCGAAGCCAAAGGACTCCACAGATGGATCACCAACTGCGCAGACGAGCTCGCACCCCTACGTAACCCCGACAGACAGCGCCCCAGAAAGGCCACCTGGTTCACCGCCGAACTCCAAGAATCCAGACGCACCTGCAGACGTCTCGAGAAGAATTGGAGAAACAGCAAATCCTCAGAAGACCGCACCACCTACAAGAATGCCATGACAGAATACCACCAACGCATCAGACCCACCAAAAGGACCTTCATCCAAAAAAAGATCCTCGCCAACTCCAGCAACTCAAAGGAACTCTTCAGCATCATCCAGGACTTCACCAAACCCACCAGCGAAACCACGGACATCACCCCCTCCCAGGACCTCTGCAACAATCTCGGCTCCTACTTCCATCTGAAAATCATTGTGCCTCTGCGACAACTTCAATGACCAGACACCTGACTCCGAAACCACTCCCTCCTCCAGCAACACCAGCCAGCCCACGATCTCCTCCTGGACCCCAGTTACCACCGAAGACACCGCATTCACCATGAAAGGCATTCACTCAGGAGCCCCCACGGACCCCTGCCCCCCGCACATCTTCCACAGAGCCGCTGCCGCCATCGCACCAGAACTACAACGCACCATAAGTGCCACCTTCGAAACCGGCACCTTCTCCGATGATTGGAAACGCGCAGAAGTCAGGCCCCTACTCAAGAAGCCCTCAGCGGATCCGACAGAAGTCAAGAGCTACTGACCCATCTCCTTCCTCCCCTTCGCGGCCAAAGTCACTGAGAAGACTGTCAACGTCCAACTAACGAAATTCATCAAAGAGAACTCCATCCTTGACTCCTCCCAATCCGGATTCCACAGCAACCACAGCACCGAGACCGCTCTACTCGCCGCTACAGACGACATCCGCACCCTCCTAGACCAAGAACACACCACGTCCCTGATGCTGCTCGACCTCTCTGCAGCCTTCGACACCGTCTCCCACCGCACACTCATTGCCAGACTCCATGACGCTGGCATACAGGGAACTGCCCTCGACTGGCTCCGCTCCTTTCTCACCAGCAGAACCCAAAGAATCAGACTTCCACCCTTCCTCTCCGAACCCACAGCGATCAACTGCGGAGCACCCCAAGGATCGTCGCTCAGCCCTACACTCTTCAACATCTACATGGCCCCCCTCGCCCCCATCGTCAGACACCACGGACTCATCATAGTATCCGACGACACCCAGCTCATCCTCTCCTTCACCAAGGACCCCATCACCACCAGAGTCAACTTCCAGGAAGGAATGAAGGACGTTGCATCCTGGATGAGCAGCAACTGCCTGAGGCTCAACTCGGAGAAGACAGAGGTCCTCGTCCTCGGACCCTCCCCCTCTGCACGGGACAACACCTGGTGGCCCACCTCCCTCGGCAGCATCCCACCCCCATGGACCACGCCCGGAACCTCGGAATCATACTCAACTCCTCCCTCTCCATGACCCAACAGGTCAACGCCGTCGCCTCCACCTGTTTCAACACCCTTCGCATCCTTCGGAAGACCTTCAAATGGATCCCCCCCCGAATCAGGGAAGACCGTCACACACTCATAACCAGCAGACTGGACTACGGAAACGCCCCCTATGCCGGGATCAATATGTCACTGCTCCAGAAACTCCAGACCATACAGAACACCGCAGCCAGACTCATCCTCTGCATCCATCGACATGAGCACATCACCCAACACCTGCGAAACCTCCACTGGCTCCCTGTCGAGAAGAGAGTACCTTTCAAGATACTCACCCACGCCTACAAATGCCTCCGCAACACCGGACCCCAATATCTCAACGATAGAATCTCCTTCCACGTACCCAAGAGAAACCTCCAACCTCGCTCTCGCCGAACCCCAGCTCATCCACAGAGCAAGAACAGGTGGAAGAACCTTCTACATCGTGGCCAAGACCTGGAACGAGCTCCCAATCGACCTCAGAGGCGCCCTCACCCTGCACATCTTCAGGAAGACCCTCAAGACCTGGCTCTTCGACTAACCGGAGCTGCTCCCCCCCAGTGCCTTGAGATCCTCACGGGTGAGTAGTGCAATTCAAAATTCCCTGATTGATTGATTGATTGTTAGAGAGTGGGGGGCGGTAGCGCCAGGTGCTTGACACCCTTTGTCCATTCTCCCTCCTGTCAGATCAGGTATGGGATCCTGACACTGACCCACCAGCCCAGGGTCTGTACCCTGAGGCTTGACACCAGACTGGGGTGGGCTCTCCCTCACCCTGTTCTTCTCCCTGGGGCTCTGCACCCTCTCACCTGGAGTGGTACCCCCAAACTCCAGAATTGTCAGGGCACCTGTGGTATTTGTCCCGCACAATTCTCCCACCAGTTCAGGGCTGCTATCCTGCAAGTGGTTACTTAGCTCAGGGTCTGCACCCTGAAGCTTACATGGAGTCTGGTCTGGGCTCTCCCACACCCTGTCTTCCCTCCTGGGGTCCTGTACCCTGCACTGTGGAGATGTACCCACAGGCTCTAGAATTGTCAGGGTGACTGGGCCAGCCATCGTGCACAATCCTCCCACCAGTTCAGGGGTGCTATCCTGCAACTGGTTTGCCAGCCTAGGGTCTTTACCTTGAGGCTGAGCAAGGAACTGAGGTGGGCTCCCCCACACCTGGTCCTCCTCCCTGGGGCTCTGCACCCTCCCACCAGGAGCGGTAGCCCCAGAATCCAAACAGGTAGGGGCACTGATAGCAGTCGCCCCTTCCTCCAGGTCAGAAAGGACACCCTGGACCTGGCCCTCCAACCCAGGGTCAGTACCCTTAGGCTGGACCTGTACCTGGCAATCCAGGACTTCCGGGGAGTACACCCACCCATCCCCAAGGGAAACACACTCCTCTTGAGTAGTTCGAGACTCTGCCTGACACAGGTCTCCCACCTCCTGTCCAGTTGACAGTGTGTGAAGACCCCCCAGGCCAGAAGTGGCCTCACCAGGCTCAGTCCTGGTGTGCTCTGACCTCAGAGCTGGCAACCCCTGGCCAACTGGTCCTTCCACTGGGGACTGTCTTCCCCCTCACCCCTTGCTCTGGACTCATGCACCCTCCCAACGGAAGTGGTGCTGCCAGACACCAGTACTAGTTGAGCACTGGTTACATCTGTCCCCCCAGCTCACCTGACACTCTGGGATCCCCCTCAGGGAATGGCCTCTCAGTACAGACTAGGCCCCTTTCCTGGTGTTCCCTCATGAAACCAACCAGGCCCTGCAATGGGGTCTCGGGCATCTTGGGACTCAGCCCACCCCCACTCCCTCTACTCAGAGACAGGTCATGGGACTCCTCACCCATCCCACTACACTGGGACCTATCTGGGTCACTACCAACCTCCCCTTCCTCACCTGGCTGGGGAAAACCTGAGCCAACTCCTTCAGGATCACTCCCAAAAGCTTCTTCAGACCCTCTGGAACCCACCAAAAGGTCTGCCTCCAGTACAAGTTCCCTGGGGACAGAGAACTCACAGTCCACCTGGTGCAGGCATATAGCTCTGGAAAACAGGAACTGAACATATGCTGTCCAGCTTCCAAATTACACAGCCCCTCACATGTGTCAACAAAACTACCCCTCATCCAACCATCCAGTGCCTCGGAAAAGTACCACACATCACCCTCGCAAGACTGGTGAGACAGTGTCTGACTGTTGCTGTCGCTCAACCCATACTCTTCTAGGTGGTCTCCATACTCACTTACCAGGGCTTCTGCCATGGAGGAACCCCTCTCCATGCACCTCTCCTCTAGTGTCAGTAGAGGGTTCTTCCCACCACTAGGAATATGATCCCCTGTGCCAGTTCCCCAATCCACCTCAGGGACACTGCGCACCACTGGAGTTACCTCACAATCCTGAACCCCCTGGTGTATGTCAACCCCCTCCTTGAAGCAGGGCACCAAGTCTGTGTGTGTACATCTCCCTGGTCAGTACTGGACCTAACACTTTTGCTGCTACCATCTGAGCTGGACTCCACCCTCATGGCTTCTATCACCAGCCTAGTCAAGCTCAGGTCCTGAGCAACACACTTTTCATTTTCCTGGGCTAAGGCTCTCTTAGCCTCACCCCTCCTGAGTTCCCGGGTCGAACTCTTTCAGTCTCTGATCACAAGCTTGGATCCTTCTCTTTTCTTCTCAAGCCCATCTTTCCCCCCATGTTTCCTTCTCAGGACCACTGCCCTCCTGGTACTCTGGCTGGGGATCCTCCCCATCGGACTCCTCCTCAGAGTCATCTGGTAGTGCTGTTACCCAACATCTTCCCTCATAACCAAACATGGCTGCCTCAAGATCCCGCCTTGTGGACCTCCTCTTCACAGGCAACCCCCTCTCCTTGCAAAAGACTTGTAGCTCCTTCATCATGTAGATGTACAAGTGCCAAAAGTTGTTTTCCATTTTGTCAAGGCCTCACGGGTGCAACAACTAACCAGAGTTCCAGTTCTCAACAATACTTCCAGAAGGCAAACAGGGAAAGACAGTATGTGGTTCGTAATGGGCTAAGATATGGTAGTAGTGTACACCAATCACTGTGGGTCAAGTGCAAATGCAAGTCCTATCCTCACCGCTGACAACCAATGTTAAAAATGGGGGTCTCTAGTTGGCAATGGTTTGCAACTTTGTCTAAAAAGGGATCCTTCCTTCTAGTCAGGATAAGGGGGATACACTACTGAAATAACCCCTGCTCACCCCCTTGGTAGCTTGGCACGAACAGTCAGGCTTATCTCAGAGGCAGTGTGTAAAGCATTTCCACATAACATACAGTAATACAGTGAAAACACTACAAAAAGACACCACACCAGTTTTTAGAAAAATAACCAATATTTATCTCTGCAAACAAGAGCAAAATGATAAAAGACCAACATACAGTAATCAACAATATGCACTTTGCAAGAATGACTTTAAAATGCAGTTCCTAAAAGCCGGTAGCTCCGTCCAGGGCTACCGCGGTACTAAAAACAACAGAATCCGACAGTTCCGGCCGACCACGTCGGTGCGGACCGGCATTAGTGTCAGCAGACTTGTAAACAGTACCTCTAGTTCTGGCTGAAGGCGTTGGTGCGGACCGGTCGTGGCAACCGTCGCGGTTGCGATGTGAAGCTCGGTGATGGTCGTCCAGCGGTGTTGAGACCAGGGCTGCGGTGCGGAGTGAGGCGGTGCTCGTGGAGGTGCTGACAGGTTATGGTGCAAGCAGCAGTGCTGGTTGATGGGAGCTGGCGTCGGTCGGCCCAGATTGCGGTGCCGGGCGGTGCATCATGTGACTTACAAGCGGTGCCCCCAAACCACGGTGCGATCATGGGTGTCAAGGTCAGCAGGCAGCGACGTCGTCGATGAGACCAGGGCAGCTGAGTGAAACGAGGCAGTGCGGATTGCGGTGCCCACAGGTCGTGGTGCAAGCAGCGGCTTGGTGGCGGTGGCAGTCGTCGTCATTGGTGAGACCAGGGTTGTGGTTCAAAGTGCGGCGGTGCCTTCAGGACATGGAGCCAGCAGCGGTGTGGGTGATGGTGTTGGCTGCTTTCTTCCTCTGTGGCAACTAAAACCCACGGTTCCAGAGGCGGTACCCAGAGGTAAGTGAAGTCTTTGCAATCCATGAGACTTCGTGAACCGGAGGCAAGCTCTATTTCAAGCCCTTGAAGATACTCAGCAACAAGTGAAGAAAGTTCAGTCCAGTCCTTTCATTGCCCAAGGCAGAAGCAGCAAATGTAGACCAACACAACAAGGCAACAACACAGCAAAGGGGCAGTACTCCTCCTGGCAGTCCTTCCAGCTCTTCTTCTTGGCAGGTTCCTTGATCTAAGCGAGTTCTAAAGTTCTGGGCCCCAATATTTATACTCAGGTTCTCTTTGTTCTCTTGGGCAGAGAGTGTCTGTGCTCAGTCCAAACCAGTTTGGTCATCTCTGGTCCAGCTTCCCGGCAGGAGGTGGAAACAGCATTGTCCAAGGCAGACCAGGCCCATTCAGGTGCAAGGAAATCTTCCACTACTCTAAAAGCGGCCCAGGTCTATTCAGCCCAACCCTGACTCATCCAGGAAAGGCAGGACACATCTCGACCCCCCCAGTGGCTGTCTGAAGAGAATGCACATCCCCATCCCCTGTCTCTCCAAAGGCAGACAGTCAGTCCACAACCCAGCAGAGGCACCCAGAATGCCTAAGTAAGAAAATACCTACTTTCTAAAAGTGGTATTTTCAAACACATCATCTTTACTAAAAGATGCATTTCTACATTCTGAGTTCAGGCATACTAAACTCCATTTCTCTATCTTGTCCCAATGGGAAGATATACTCGTAAAATGTTACAGAGTATTCCCCATTCTATCCTATGAGACAGATAGCCTTTCAACAGTGAAAATCGAATTGCACTGAAGTTCACTATTAGGACATGTCACACACACCAGGACATGTCCTACCTTTCACATACACTGCACCCTGCCCATAGGGGTACCTTGGGCCTACTTTAGGGGTGACTCACATGTAATAAAAGCGAAGGTTAGGGCTTGGCAAGTGGGTGAACTTTCCAAGTCGACATGGCAGTAAAATCTGCGCGCAGTCACTGCAGTGGCAGGTCTGAGATACCTTTACAGGGCTATTTCTGTGGGTGGCGCAATCAGTGCTGCAGGCCCACTAGTAGCATTTGATTTACAGGCCCTGGCACTCTCAGTGCATGTTACTAGGGACTTACCAGTAAATCAAACATGCCAATCATGGAAACACCAATCCATAACATAATTTACCCGGAGAGCATATGCACTTTAGCACTAAATAGCAGTGGTAAAGTGCCCAGAGTCCTAAAACCAACAAAAACAAGGTCAAAACAGGAGGTCAAAAAGCAAAAAAGTCCGGGAGTAAACCGGCTGAAAAAGCCAAGTCTAACAGTTGTTTTCAGAGGTGTAATTGCTTTCCACACAGCACGACTGGTACTCTTTGCTCAACAACATATGTAATGTGTGGCTGTCCTAGGAGGTGTCAAAATGTCTTCCTCCAACTTTTGAAACGTGTTTCCCAACAATTACACACTCCAGCAAACAGTAGTCTTCTACCATCAAAAAAACGTGTGCGTTTGTTCAGCAACGTTCTCTGGTGTGTGCACATGCATTCCATGAGTCAGTTAAATATGGCACACTACATGTTCCTGCAGTCGAAGTCATGGACACTGTGATAATTAAAGTTATGTTGCCCTTTCGTCGTCCTGGTGTACAGCTACCCATTTGTGGTTAGATTACAGCAGTCTATTAGCAGTTATCACTTCCAAAAGCATTTGAAGTCAGTGTTGGTCTTGGAACACATCGTGATAAGTGTAATGAATTATTTCAATCACTTTCCAAGTCTTCTCTGCTCTATGATTTTAGCTAATTTAGCTACCAGTCAAAGACCTACCCAATGGAGTATGGGATGTGTCTTCATATTGCTGTTTACAAGTTGGCACTATCTTTACTCGATGAACTAATAATGGTTCAACCAAACGTGGTCCTCTATTTGTGTGAAATGACAAAACACATTATCAAAGCATTCCTTGCCAAGCACGTTTCCAGCAACAAACCATTTACTAACTTGTTTCACTTTCACATGCATGCGTCTTTGATGTAACCTATTTAGTTGTGCCCTTCCAAATTTGATCATTTGTGCATAGACATTGACTATATGAAATATAAGGGAATTATTTAGGAGACTGCAACTATATGTGACGTGATCAGAAAATGCCATTTGCTGTTGAGGAGTAACATTGTCTTTAAAGTCTGAATTATAGAGTACCATTTTGAAGACAATTGTATTGGACAAAAGGAACAACATCTGTCAATTGTTAATTTACATTAACTAAAGGACCTTGTGCAGTCCTTCAGGTCGTAGCTTAGCAAGGATTTTCACGCACACAAAGTTGTTTCATTTCCATCAGCAGACAAGCCAATTTTTCTAATGCCCGACAGCATTGTAAAAAAAGAAATGCGTTTAAAAAAGCATGGAGATGGCTCCAGCGTAACCGGTAAGATCCCAACATTAAACGGGCTAAAACAAGGATGCGTTTTAGCGCCTTGTCTGTTTAACATTTACACCTCTGATCTTGATAAGTGCCTCCAGTCAATTCCAGCTGACCCCCCAAGATTGGGTAAAATACCGACACTGTGCCTCCAATATGCAGATGACATTGTGTTGCTGGCACAAACTCCGGTGGGCCTGCAGAAATTGATCACGGGATTAGGAGCCTATACTACTCTGAACCAACTCACGATCAATCACCAAAAGACAAAAGTAATGTGTTTTTCAAAACATAATAAATTATCAAAAAGGCACAACTTTTCCTGGAAATTGGGCGACCAATTGTTGGCCCGGGTTCCTTCCTATAAATATCTAGGCTTTCAGTTAGACTGCAAGCTCAATTTTAAGCAACACGTGGAACAAGGACGCACGAAAGCTAAACAACTGTTATTTGCCTTCAAAATCCTGAGGAAAAACTCATAGGTTGTTCTACCGGTCATCTGCTAAAAGTGATCGCCGCAAAATTTTTACCTTCCATCTCGTATGGCTCAGAACTTCTGAATACTAAAGATGCAATAATATTAAATACAGCACAATCTATATTTTTCAAAAGACTTTTTAATACCGCTACATACTTCACAGGAACAAATTCGTTTAGAATTTGGACTAAAAAATCAGATCATGGCCAGACAAGGTGCCTTGGTAAAGTATTATTGGAGGATGAGGGAGGCAGAAGATAACACTCTAGCCCACCGTTGTTGGGTCGAGATTGAAGATCAAGGAAGACTAGCTAATTCAATCACGATAATCCTGAAGGAATCTTTGTCGGCATTACAGCTAGAGGAGGCCTGGTTAACACCAGTAACGTATGTTGGATTCAAAAGCGTGGTGAATACTGCAATCAAGCGGATCTCTTTAATAGCTGATAAAATGATCTTTGCAAAAACATCATGCTTGGGCGGTGATACAGGCCTATCAGAGGCTGAAGCCGCAACAGTATCTGATCGAACATTTCTCCCACCATAAAAAGCACTACCTGATGTTGCTTACGAATGGGATCATTCCCTCAAAGGATTTGACCCCAACATGGAAACATATATGGCCATCTAAGGAATGTCGCCTTTGTGGTCAAGGGGAGGAGTCACTACTACACCTACTATGTACTTGCCCTTTTTACTGAAAACCCGTAAATCCATTCTTCGGGAGATTTTAAGGAATGAACAGATAAGAACATGTAGAGCCACAGTCATTAGGTGTCTTGGAGGGTTTTCGATTCCCCTGTCTTGTAGCGCTATAAAATTCTGGAAAATAGCAGCAAAGGAACTGGAAAAAATTGATTCATGCCTAGCAGCTAATAAATAATCTGCTGGCTGACATTTTTAAATGTATTGTAATGCTTGTTAGTTTTTTAATTGTGGTCATGACCCTAAGGCCTTTTTTTTCTCTTTTATGTTTAAAAAAAAAATGCTCATTTAAAGTATAGTGTTTTATGATGGTTTGCCATCCTATTATGATTTTTAACGAATCAATAAAAGTATTTTTGACTGACTGATGTTGTTCATTGCAAATCAACTCCTTTACACCTTCATAAGCCAATTTCAAGGCATCTTAAAAACTCTGTACAATACAACTAAACAAGAACAGAACTCTGTAGCTAATTCATAGATTCTATTGTGAAAATCCTAAAAAAAGAACGATCTTTCAGTAAACTACGGACTGCCGCTACGTGACCCACACTATGATTGGTCTGCCCTCTTGCCACACACGCTAATTATCAAGCACACAAAACAGTACACCTCAAGCGTTCTTCAGCTCTGGATTGACATGGCCCCGTTTTATACCAGCACCCCAAGTTTCAAGGTGTTGTGATAGCACTTCCTGTATTTTCAAACATTGGTGGGTGCCAACTTGGCCTTATTTTTTTTTATTAGATACTGGTACAGTTGGCACTGCCAAGAGAGATTTTAAAAGATTCAGTCTACCCAACAACATAGTTCTTAGACCCTAAACCCCTCCAATTTAATCATCTCTTGGATTACAAAAAATTAAGTGTAAGGTTGTCCCATGAAGCACCTCCTTTAAACCTGCCTTGTCGAGATTGCATTGAACAAAAAAGTTTTGTTCGCATGCATCCTTGCGAATGGATATTTAGGTGGGAACCACTTCCGTCCTGAAGCAAAAAAACGATTTTGTTTCGTCCTGTATTAGTTTCAACGCATGAGTAGGCGGAAATCTTTAACACCATATGAAAGCTCCGCAAGACATATGTACTTATATACATTAAAATAATACACTTATTATTACAGTGCCTGGAGTTTAGGTCACTCTTCCACGTACCGGTAATGGCATTAATATTTACTGCTATAACACGGAAAAGAGATATCATTCCACTTTAAGGTAATTGTTAAAGCGGAGGACTACTTCGACTCGCTAAATATTAAGGCATGATAAAACAATGATTTATCTAATAAACTTTTTTACTTCTAACCAACTTCCTATTTCATGCAAAGCAGCTCCAAAAAGTGACACATACTACAATCTACATCTAAAATAGAATCATCTGCGAACATGATTCAGGTATATTAAAAGTTGTTGCTTTACCTCTTTGTCTCCAGAAGAACCTAAGGCTTCATGAAAGGCATCTTACCTCATTGTAATGTTCGATTACAAGTAACACAACCCCAGACACCCTTTGATTTCTGAAATGGTGGATTCCGAGACGTTGCGTCGGTTGCAGTTTGAGCTCGAGGACCGTTGACGTCTCATAATTATTGTAAAGTAACCGCGTCTCCCACTTGACTCTACGAAGAGGAAGTGCCGTCGATATGCCTCTAACCACACGCACGATCTGCTTGTGTCTGTTGAGACCGTGGTGTAAATATGTAAACACTTTTGTTCATAGCAACAGGGAGAAATAAATGCCGTCAATCATTTTAGGTTTTGTACTCAACGCCTCTTACACTTTATTAGTTATCGAAAATAGTATGTATTGTTTTGACTGAAAAATATTGAATCGACACCTAAAATAGTAAAAGGTTGGCTTGGAAAGGACGTTGGAGGCTAAGTGAACCGCGTCAGTTGCTAAATGCAGCTTAAAAACTACAACCAACCAAGGCAAGAGAGGGAAGTGCAGTATTTTCACCATAGACATATTTTACCAGAACTCGACCGTGTATTTGCATGGCTTTATTTAAGTGAAAAAACGATCTAATTCTCACTCACACAAATCGTTTGTTTCTAAAAACACATTTTATAGAGTTTTAAAATGCACAATATTTAAGTAGCAAGTGCCGCAGTGGTATGTCAGTCCAAAAAACAAAATTGTTATTTGTTTACAAGAAGGGGACTGAAAAGCACACAATTAATATACAATCTATCGATTTTTAATAGAACACCCTCTGGCTCCAACCATTATCACACGAGTTGGCATCTTAAATTAAGAAAAGCAAACCATTCTGGTTTATAGTTGTTACACTTGTGGCTACCACAAAACCTGTGTAAGACAGATCAAACTGCCGGGAACGTATCCAACTATCCATTGCCAACGTTATTTTTTATGTTCATTTAATATTTTGTTTGTTTTTTTCATAATTTTTGTATCACACATCTTCCGGCTTGGTAACATTTAGTCAATCTGTCTTCCTCTCAAACATTGAGGAGCGTCAAAAGTCTTTTTCCTAAGACCTGTGCAAATCGCAGATATTGAACTAAGATTTTAGATGGATTGTTTCGTTGATGGCAATGATTCTTCTTCAAATTATCAAGGTCAGAGCGGCTCTGTAGTCTGAGGGTAACTTGTCATTATGCTCTCATGTCTATTAAAATGGCAGCCCTTTTTCTGTGATTCCCAAGAGTTAGACTGAACAGGCAATACTGACTAGAAGTTGATGGCTTGTGAAGGCGCCCAGTTATGAGGCTGTCGTCTTAATCCAACCCTCTGATGATGCTACTCAAACACTCATTGAAAAAAGCTGGTGTTAATGCATGGTGACATGAAAAGTGCATATCCATTTTTTAGTTGTAGATGTGTCAGCAGTTTGTGCCCAACTCAATGCACCATGCCCATTGGAGCCTCACATCTCCCTGGCTACGCTTCTATAAAATACAGTAGTGTAGGAAGCTGCAGGGGGGAGAAGACTGAGGCACACACTTCAGAAATATACCAAGCATCAGCATTTGAAGACTTATTGTAGACTTTCTGTAAGCATACTCGTGATCAAAAACTAAGCTTGGTTAGAAATGAATTAATGATTATCACTTATACAATGAAATTCATAAAAAAATTAAATGCCTGCCACAACCTCTGTAAGGTTACTAGCATGGAAAAAAAGATATTTTTAAAATTTGTAATTCTGGTGCCTGACATGAGAAGGGTCACCAGTGTGTTGGATCTGCACATTTCTTTGTATGCACCGCTCACCTCCATCCCTGGAGATCCAAAGCCATTTGGGGTTCTGTTAAGTAAACGATTAGAAACTATCAATTTAACTGCATGAGTGACTGAATCAATAAAAATGTAATCCCTGCAAATTCCTCATGTTCCACTGATTTTTTGTAATTTAAGGGTATGAGGATATCTCTAACATCGAGCAAGCTGACAGCCACATGTAACAAGATCATATTCTTTACCTGTAATATCGAAATGTTAATGTGAACATTCCTCCAGATAGTTAAATGGTAATCAGTTTAATTACCAATGCAGATAGGTTATATGCAAACAGGAAACTCAGACTAACCCACATTTGATCTCAAACAATTCATAAGGTAATCTGTTGATGGCCTAATAGATGTCCCTTGAGTAACCACTGCCCATGCAATATATTCATGGTGAAGTCAATGGATCACAGTAACCAAAACATAGACATAGCGTTGACAGATTTCAATCATTCAGAGTATCAAGTATGGTAGGGGCAACTTTATCAAGCATATCTATTTAAGTTGGGTAAGGAAAATTGCCTCAATGTGTTGAAATACATTATAAAAGATGGCCATTGATTTGGGAAGGAATAGCTGATACATTCTCTCGGACAATTTCATCATATTAAGAGTAATTTGTGAAATCTGCAAATAGCAGATAGGGGAGGGTTTTTACTTACTGTAACCTACATTCAAGCACATGATTCCAGCCTGGAAATATATCAGCATTCACCAAGTTAGTGGCACTCAACTTCAAAGCTGCTCCGAAATTAGCATAGACAAGGGCAGATGGTTCTGAGAAAATCCACAGGGAAGGATTTGGTTATTTTCTAATCCGGCCCTGTGTGCTAAGGTTAAAGAAGCCTCTAAATCTTTGTGAGATGTGAATTAAATCCCTTTTTAGGTGGAGCCCAGTGTCTACACATTCTCAGTGGGCCTACAAATTAATATAAATAGTTAACACAAGATTTTTTACTCTATACCAGAATTCTCCATCTTTCATCCTTGATATTCTGCTGATCATGTACAATTTTGTCAATGTAATAATAGCAGACTTTTTTTCTTATTTTAGAGAGCGAATATAAGAAGATTTGGTGATGGGCACTTTATTCACCATGTGAAACATTGTCAGGAGCTATTCATTCTCTTTCCATGCCCTAAATATCATTCATTACCACACACACACACACTCTCTCTCTCTCTCTCTCTCTCTCCCTCTCTTTACTCCCAATTTGTGGAAGTAGTTGTTTCTGGCTTGCTTCACCAGGTAGTTAATTCGTAAGGTACATTTCCAGGCCTAGGTGTGACTTACATATGCATTTCTGACAGTGGGACATGTCTACTCATGGAAAAATGTTTTGTGATTCAGAAACAATTTTCTCTGAATGAGCATCTCAAATTCTTTCAACGAGGGTTAAAGTAAGACACAAATGCTCACAGAAAAACCTTTGTGAATTAGTCCTATTTTGAAGGTGGCTATTTTCATACATATCAATATTTTCCTTATTCACAAAGCTTATTCTAACAATGCATGCTAATACAATTGACATACATCTTCAGTGTATGTTGAATGGAAAGTTAAGTTTTGGAATTCACTAAGCCCCATTGGGGGACATACATGCTGTAAAAGCAGGATGCCTGCAACTGTATTGACAATCATATCTGCATAATATTCTGCAGCAGAAAGTCATGATGTAAAGGTTGGCTTTTCCACGTGCTCGAACAGAAATTGGGAATACCTCCTCATAAAAATGGTGTGGCAAGGGAAAGAACAAAATATGGCCACTGGGAGGGCAACCAAAGCCTCTGGCACACCCACAACAGTGTAAAGAAGCCCAGAAAACCGCACGGAAGCTTAAGTAGTTCTACAAGCCACTCAGGTTCAAAGTTACACCTGCTTAGCACTGAAGTAAGTTAATTAGTACACACAAGCCACTCTCTGGATCTGCATCAGAATTTAAAAAATACCAGTGGATGTAGTCAATCACACAACAATGATAAATAAAATAAGTAATTAAAAATAAACCGGACCATGTGGTAATAAATGGCAGAAAACCAGACACATCTCAGCTGGCATCTCACAACTAAGCCAAACCACTTGCTTAATTGCACAAGGCATTTTCATTCTTCAGCAATGTGCAGAAGTACATTGTCATTTGCGGTCACAGCAGGACAGGCAAATTCTGCCATGGCAGCTTTGTGACATTCCCCATTTCTTTGAATGATTGGGGCCACTGACCACATTCGTTGCACTGTAGTGATCCCAGCATGCTGCACACCTTTATCACAGTTGACACTGCAGACAGTTCATCAAGGTTGAAGCTTCTGCAATGCCAAAAGTCACTTTTCACGTGTGAATGGAAGCTTTTTTTGGGTGCAATGCATGACAGCTTCATCTTCTGTCAGTCATCAATTTCTGCTTACTTTAATGCAGAGGATTACAGAAACATTCTTGGCTAATATCACAAATCCAAATTAGACCTGCATGTTCACTTGTGGCATTCTATGAAAAGGAAAGGTACACATCACAACACACATCCCTGCACAGCCCTAATATCACTTCACAGTGTATGAATGACGTATCTGTATGTGATAGTGCAAATAAGTATGCCTATACCCATTCACCGTCATCTTCACAGGTAATTCTGCATATGCTGTATCTCCTCATGTCATGGCCATGGATTGTAGTTCAACTACTGTGCACCTATTGAGGTACAACATAGCACATACACAGTCCAGAGGCATCAGAGTGTGTTAATTTGGCTCATCAAGTCACAATTTAGATGGAGTACTGCCATACTCAGAAGAAGCATTTTGCTTGATCATCCTGGCCTATAGCATGTTTTACAACATTGCATGGCAATAATACATCGCTAGATCCCAAATTCTGACTCAGTTCAGCTCCTTGGCATGTGCCAATAGGCAGGGGTCATGGCCTGCATGCTTTCCACCAGATCATAACCTAACATCTCTCCTGAGGTACATGTTTGGCTGTAGAACTATACTGAACAGATAGTGTAGAGTCTATGATGACATCTGGAATACACCTTAGTCCATACAATTAATCCTGTGACACATTGTCCAATTCACAATGATACATACATTAGAATAATATGCTAATTTAACACCCCCAACATATTCCAAATAAATATACATGCATTTGTTCACAGATGTCCATAGAATTCTGCACTCTGTGAAGCTGCAGCTGTTGAACTAATTTTTTCACCCTCTAGCAAATTCATAATTTTTGCCTACAG
Organism: Calotriton arnoldi; assembly: GCA_963921515.1. Classification (NCBI taxonomy): domain Eukaryota; kingdom Metazoa; phylum Chordata; class Amphibia; order Caudata; family Salamandridae; genus Calotriton; species Calotriton arnoldi. The sequence goes on from CAWUFW010000623.1 coordinate 1,906,017, forward strand.
CATGTATAGTTCTGTCTCCTTTGTTAGAATAACCTGAATGCACTGTCAAAGAAGAATCTATAGAGGTCAAGGTTTTGCACTATTCTGCTCTACTCGAAACAGATGTGCCGAAGTATTCGTCAGTATAATGTACCATCCCCTCCCTTCTTTCACACATTTTATACTGTTTTCCAGATCCCAATCTGCATATCATTAGTCAGTGGACAACATATCCTTATGATAAATTGCAAATACCCCGGAAGTGAAAAACATGGCATTGCAAAATTTGCCATTTGTGTGACATCCCATCGTTTGAAGACACCACACTCTGCTGCTCATAGGTACTTTTTTGCCCCCTCACATGCCTGAGGAGAATACCAAGACCATATATAATTTTGTCCAGGAGGCAGTTGGGGGTTGCAAAAAAGGTGATCCTTCAAAAGTACCCCCAATTTATGGGGCTTCCAGCCAGCTGGTGAGCCTCAAACCCTACTATCTAGCAGAACATTGTTACAGCGGTGGGATAGCCACATACATAAGTGCTGGGAGGACCTCCATTGCAGGTCCTGGCTAAAGGCCTTGGACATCATTGGGTGGTCATCATGGATGAAAAAAAAGAACCAATCCCAGCTCACTCTACTGTAGCGAAGGTTCCTGATAGAGACCTTACGATAAATACATGCTCAGCAGCAAGAGCATGAGCAACAGCATGGCTGTGAGTATTTTGAAACCCCTCATGCAGTAATATTAATAATATAAGGGCACAAACCCCAGTATATGTAAGAATGGCTGGTCTTGGTGAAGTTAAAGTTGTGTTTCTTCTCTTGGTTCCAAGAAGTCACTTCCATCTTCTCATTTGTACTGTGCTCTATAATGATATGTGACGGCACGCTGGTACTTATATCACAATCTTTTAGTGAACTTGTTAAAGATTTTTCCCCATTGGTCGTATGGACCTTTGTTGGTTGACTTGAGGTGCTGCAAGGGAGAAGACATGAACGGTACATTTGTGGCTTGAGCAGTCAATGTTACTCCACAGTACGGACCAGGAATCACCAACAATGGTCAAATGGATTTTATTTTAGGATACTAAACAATCCAGTATATAAGCAAAATAAAATTAAGTTCAAGAGATACAACAATGCAGTAAATAAGCTGAAATATCTCACTAGATTGAGCTGTAATAAAATGAGGTACAGAATAGTGACAGCCACACCAATAATGAAACAAATTAAAGTAAATAGATGCTCCTTAAAGAAACTTCCTTCCTCTATTTTAAACCTAGATCGACTGTAGGACCATTTATCCAGTTTTTCTGTTTATAGAGCTTAGATGGTGTCATCATTATATAGACTTCTGTAGAAGTCTTGGGAAAGGAAATAAGTGTCCAGCCTAAAGCTTCACACTTACAGCAAAAGGTAAGCAAAGAGGTCTGTCCCTCTCCAAGTCTAAAAGGAGTCTGCCTCTCTAACTGTGGGAACACCAATTAAAATAAAAGGAGATTAAGAAACATCTGCAACCTTGACCATCCTGTTGTCCTGGTACATGATGAACAGAAATCCTCTGTTAGACCCAGGTTCTTTGGCTCCAGAGCATTCAGGGGTTACTGCGCGCTAATCGCATCAACTGTAGTGTTCCTTGCATGTGTCCTTGGGCCTCAGTACTAGTGCGCCCAAAAATGGATAACCAAGTACTGCTCTCCAGTACTTGACTCTCTCAGGGTAGGCGATACAGAGCAGTCCAAGGCTAACTCAAGGAGGTGAGGTGAGGTGTGGCTAGACATTCAGAACACAGTGCACACTGTACTACCAGCTGATAAAATCAATGTCCAGTCAGTGCTTTACTTTTTATAAAACAGTTCTGACCCCAAACAGTAATATAGCATCTAGATGCACTATAAAACAGTTAACATGTAGACACACAATTAGCATCTCATATTAGAGACCATGTTGCACAGGGTTTCTCTCATTCACTAGAGCCATGATACCAATCCTTGTATTGAAATGAGGTAGTGTCAGCATTTGATATGAACCCCACATAACACGCCACCCAAAGAAACAGAAGTGCCCTAGTGATGTCAGGGATCTGATCACAGGTGCCTGATGTCTTGGCACAGTTTATTGGAGTCCCACTAATGCAGTAGCCACTGACTAGCTGTGGGAGGATAGTGGCTGGCCAGAATGCCAGAACACACGGATACCCCCAGATATCACAAAAAGAAAGGTGGGGAGCCTGTACCACCGGACACCCTTCACCAGTTTCCGATTGAAACTGGAGGTTCAACACATGCTCCCACTGTACAGGGAAGGGGTCTGGGAAAAGCGATCTCACTTTCAAGGACTGGGATCAAGCTTCCCTGTCTACCTCTGCCTCCCTTGATGTGCTGCAAGCTTCCATATCTTGAGCAGCTGTCTGCAATTTCCTTGTTCAAAGGGCCAAATCCACAAGCCTCACAAGAACAGGTGGTTCTCTGACCGAGAAGGCTGATGCCATTGCTCCTCATCAAACTGGCACATTCCTTTGCAGCATGATCAATCAGTCATAGCGAAAACTTCCTCAAGCTCCAGACGCGATGAGCAAGCTTCTTATCTCACACCGTGCGTCGCGGCAGGCTTCCTTGGACAGATCCGGTGTCAGCTGCTTCTTCAGAATCATGGACCAGTCTTGAACAACAACTGACTGCTAAGGCCAGACATTTATCACCTCTGATTGATAGGCTGATCCAACCAGAGGGTCTGCTACTTTTGAATCCTGGGTGGCCCTCCAATCACAATGCACATTTATGGCATGTTCAGTACATGACCAAAGCATGCAAAGGATGACCTACTGTCTTCCCCTGTATCAGCTCAGGCTATTCCCCAGAGAGGAAGTTTAATCCAGACCAGGGGGGGCTGATCATCCCCAAACAGAAAGAGTCCCTACTAGCAGGGTTATGACAGCTAAACACAGATAAGAGCGGGTGTCTACCCCAGCCCAGCAGGCCTCTCTGAAGAATTGGGAGGGGCACGGAGGAGCTGGAATGTCCCACAGAACAGTTCACATTACACACAATGGCTCAAATCACCATCCTTCTCCAGTACACCCAAGGGCCCTCAAATGCACATCAGGTAGACAAAGGCAACAGGACCAAAAACATCAGAGACTGCACAGACTTGATCAGGAGGGTGGCTTGTAACCCACCCTTCTTAGAATACAGCAATACCTGACTATAGATTTATTGCTGCTACCGCTGTCAGTCCATCATATCCTGTGTAGCGAGAGGGCAGTGGCCACTCTCTGTGAAATAGGGCTGCACTAGGCATGCCCCCTCGACCTAAGAGCCAAGATCTAGGGTCTCAATCCATGTAAACAGGTGGACTTTCAGTGGCCATGCATGATTGTAATGTTCACTGAGGTAGGGATCTAGAAAATATACAAACACTTTTAAATGACTTGCATGGAGATCAGCATAACAATAAATATAGACCCAATCAGTACTATATTTTACAGCTGTCCAGCCGGACAGGAGTTTTTAATATATAGTTGCTTAAATATACACAAAATTCAGCAAGAAACAAATAAAGTGGAACACAAGCCTGTACCCAACTTAGTGGGAAGGACGTACAACATGAAACAAAAAGGCTCAGGCAGAGTAAATTGTTTGTATGAGACACATTTTGGTAGGACAAGCAAATTATAGTGGAGACACCATTACACATAATAAGTATTAAATAAAGAGCGTACAACAAGTGGACGGCGTTTCAATCCTTATAAAAGATATAGGATCATCATCAGGACATTAACAATGGTATGCCTGTATACATTTTGCCTGTAATAAATAAAACCGTAGGAGGGAATAAAGGATGAAAAAAGAAAAAGAGACATATGAAAGTTAGCTCGGGCGGAAAACAATTTGAAAACAACTTGGGTGCTGGTGAGGGCAGTGTATTTCAGACCAATGTAAGAGGTTCGCACGTGAGCACAATGATACCGGAGAAGTGAGCAGAACGTATAAAATTGCTAAGCAAGAGTTAAGAATTACGCAATAATGAGCAATGTTTGCTAAAAGTCATAGTCATACGTGTGCGGTGATAAAAAGTGCAATACGGTAGAGAGCTTGGTGAGTGAAGAAAAACCAGCGAAACTAGCGGAGTGCCAGTAAAGCGGCGGTGTTGAAAGCAAAATGGGCGTGGGATTGCGTAAAAGAAAGAAGGAATAATTTAAAAAGTGGCAAACGCATGCACTGGTGAAGCGCATACCTAGATCCAGGTCAGAGTGACTTGGAGGAGGTTTGTTTCAGGCGAAGACCGAGTAGAAGTCCAGGCCAAGTATAATGAGAGTAAAGGATGCAGACAGCCGCGGCTGCGGTCTGTGCAGTTGGATGCTGGGTCAGAGTCGACCTGCATAAAAAATGACAAGTGATGTGGATCTAAGAGAAGATCGTAGAGATTGGCGGGGCGCCGAAGGAGGAAAGGAGCTTACCTAATAAAGGCTGTAACAGCTTAAAGGAGGTGTTTGAAATGTTCGTGCCGCAGAGCGGTCTCGAAATCAGAGTGGCCTGAATGAAGGAGAGTGGCCAATTAAGAAGGGTGAAATCAAGGTGGGCGGGACAGTACCAATTGCAGGCGCAACAAGGCTTACCTATTGCAGTGGGCTGCTGTATATGAGGGACGGCAAGCCAGTAACCTGTGAGCCGCGTCCGCGGTCTCTAGTGACAAGGAATGGGGTTGAGGCCAATCTAAACAAAAGTTTGTGGAGATTTAGCATTTAAGTAGTAAGGAGGTGAGGCAAGGGGAATTGGGTGCAGGGCGCGCTTACCTGTGAACAACCTCTGTTACAGCATGTCTTGCCTGTCGGGATCAGGGATATGAAGGAACGAGTTGCCGGTGAGGAGGCAGTTTATATGGGCAGGGAGCTAATTGGATGATGAGGTCATGTGACAGAATCAAGAAAAATAAGGAAAATAAAGGACAGACAAGGTTACGTAAAGGAGGCAGCCATTTTGTAGTGGTGAATGAGAGAAGGAACTAGTATAGCGTGAATGTTAAGGAAGTGATAATTACGCTTAGATTTATGCGAGACACTACATAAAAGAGTCAGAAAGAGATGTAAGAAAGATAGAGGAAAAATAATTAACCACCAGGGGGTTTACAGAACAATTACTGATATTGTAACGAGAGTTTGGAGTTATCAGAGAGAGGTGACAGAACGGCACAGTAAGACAGGTTAAATTAACGTAGTCCAATCCTCAAGACGATTGAGGCTAGTGTGTATGCTGCCAGTTCGTAAAATCCACTTGAGTTCCTCCTTGTTGAGGAGCTGTGAGAGATCCGCGCCTCTTGGTGGTGGCTTGATCACGCTGATGATGGTCCAACGGATGTCGTCCTTTGTATGGCCTGATGCCAGAAAATGTTCCACAAGGGGGGCATTTGGTGTTCTGCAACGTAATCGGCTGCGATGTTGCAGATCCTTATTCGTGCTTTTTGTGTGGTTTGGCCAATATAGATTTTATTGTAGGGACATAGAATTGCATATATAACATTGCAAGTGTTGCAGTTCGAAAAATCTTTCAATCCAATTTTGATTTTGCCAAAGACAAATTCCTTGCATTCAATAGTAAATTTGCATGCAATACAGTTCCCACACTTGACATGCCCAGTGAGTGGGGCCAAGTCCCAATGGTCATTGAGGTTACCTGTGCGTGTTGAAGTTGGCAAGGCTGCTCTGACCAAATGGTCCTTTATGGTTTTGTTCTTTTTAAATGCAAACAATGGGCGTTCCAGTTTCAATATGCCTGCATTGATGACCTCCCAATGTCTAAGAATGCTTTTACGTATGGTTTGTGAAACAGGGGAGAAGGTTGTAACACATACTATGCGGTTCTGTGAGTGTTTAGTTTTGGGTTCCAGGAGGCAATCCCTTGGGCAATACCAGGCTCTTTTCAGTTAGTTGCGAACTAATCTGCGAGGGTAACCTCTTGCTGTCAATTTTTTACTTAGGACTTTGGCTTCACGGAAGTAATCCTCTTTCAGTGTACAGTTCCTTCTAATGCGAAGGAACTGTGAGTAGGGTAGTGAGTCTCTGAGAGCATGTGGGTGGTTGCTGTCGTATCTCAGGAGCGTGTTACTTTCGGTGGGTTTCCTGAACAGACTTGTGATTAGTGTACCTTCCTTATGTTGGATGTTGAGGTCAAGGAATGGAATCGTGGTCTTGCTGTGTGACAGCATGAAATTGAGCCCCTCACAGTTATTGTTTAGCCAATGAAGGAATTGTTTCATAGTAGTCTCAGAGTCTTGCCAGATCAGAAAAATATCGTCAATGTATCTCTTCCACACTAAAATGGCAGTGCGGAAAGGATTCAATGGAGACAGAATCGATCTGGTCTCAAGGGAGTCCCTATAAAGTATGGCCAGGTTGGGGGCAAAAACGGCCCCCATTGATGTCCCTTTAGTTTGTTGGTAATATTAGCCATCGAAGAGGAAGAAATTCCTCGTGAGGCAAATTTCCAATAGTTGTAATATAAAGATGGTGGGTACCGCATGAGGGCGGGGACGTGTATTGAGGATTTGTTCAATGACCTGTAAGGAATCATTTTGGAGGACGTTTGTGTAAAGCGACTCTACATCAAGAGTGCATAGAGTGTCAGAGGCTGGGTCAAATGGGTAATTTTCAACAAAATTGATCATTGCCATGCTATCACGGATGTAACATTCAGTTATCGGAGCGAATTCCCTAATGAAGAAGTCTACATATTGGCCGAGCGGTTCTAAAATAGAGCCACAGCCCGAAACTATGGGGCGGCCGGGTGGGTTATCTTGATTTTTGTGTATTTTGGGTGAAGTATAGATTACCGGCGTACGGGGTGACTTGGTATTAAGAAACTGATGCTCAAGTTTACTCAGAAATCCTTGTTCTAAACCGTCATCAGTCACTTGAAGGATCATATTTTGGAGTTCTCTGGTGGGGTTAGTAGGCAATTTACAATAGTGGTCGATGGTTGCCAATTGTCTGTGTATTTCACTTTTGTATACGTCTATTTCTTGAAGAACTATTCCACCCCCCTTGTCAGCTGGTTTGATGACCAGAGTCTCATTAGATTTTAATGTGGTCAGTGCTGCTTTCTCTTCCAATGAGATATTATATGGAATGAAGCGGCGTAAAGTTTCGAGTTGTGCGACGTCCTGTAGTACCATTTTTTTAAATGTAAGTATCTCAGCAGGAACCATGTTTGAGAAGGGTGAAAAAGTGGAGGGTGGTCGTAATGGAGTATTAGGAGTATGAGTGGGCTTAGGATTGAGCAAGAAATAGCTATGCAGTCTTATTTTGCGAAAGAATCTCAGTAATTCGGTTTGTAAATCCAAAAAGTTGGGATGGCTTGTGGGAACAAATGACAAACCCTTACTTAATAGTGATTGTTCAGGGTCTGACAGTTGGTGATTAGAGAGGTTAAAGATGGGTATCAGCGAATTGTCGCTCATAGTTGTTATTACCGTTGGGTTGGTTACCACTGGTAGTATTTGTGACGTGTCTGGCGTTCCCCTGGTGGATTGCTAAATGCATTTCAAATGAGGCCTGAAGTCAGGCTAAGTTAACTCAGCAGTTAATATGAACTTCGAATACATGATTATACATACACAGTATAACTTTACGAATAAGTGCAAGACATTAATAAAAGAGGACATGATTACATGTTTTTAACCGATCATTAGTGCACTCATATATAAACATCTAATCCCTACGATGATGACATTTTATTAGTACATTTAAATGCTGCACACACGTTAAGGAAGTTAAGACACACCGTGAATAAAAGGTCACTATGAATATATTATTGCATAATCAAGATATATTAAAGGGAGGAGCCTAAATTACGCTGCTCCAATCCCCCCACTGACGGCGATGTTAGTCATCACAACAACACATACATTTTATCTCATGAGACCTGTCCGAAACCTTGATATTGTATACAATTTTCCAGGTTTTTTATCTCATCATAAAATCTCCACTGACTCTTCTCTAGTTCCATATCCTTTCTCTTTGTTTTTATTCATCTTTCATGCTGCTCCTTCCTTTTTGCTTTTATACACTTGTACCTCTTAAAGATTACAACTAAACAAATGGCACAAATGGCAATGAATACAAGGGGTCTCAAAATGGAGCCCAATATCCCACTTCCCAAGTTTCTAAACCACTTGCATGCCACAGCAAAACCATTGCCAACCGCCTCCCACGCACCTGTAGCTTCTAACTCCTCTAACTCTACCCTTAAATTCATAATGCTCTTAATGTATCTCTTCGTCTCCTCACTCTTATCAGGAATATAAGTATAGCATTGCTGAAATTTCAACATCTTACAGACTCCGCCCTCGTTTGCAAGAAGTATGTCTAATGTAAGGCAGTTCTGCATCACCATAGATCTTCTAGCTATCATTTTAGTGTCCATGGCCCACAATGCATTTTCTGTACTGGTAGCTAACTCATCAACTTTAGTAGATAACTTTCTAATTGTGAGATCATTCAAAACCACTTCAACTGAAAGAATCATTGCACCAAATATATCTCCAACTATTTCAGAAGCACCACTGCTCCATTTGGTTATAACTTATGACCCCTTCACTGGATCATTCAGATGTTCTACATGATAAATCTTTGGGAAGACTATAGCCAAATAACATGTGCCATTCCAAGCATGAGGTAATTTTAAATATACATAGTAGACTCCAGGAAGAACAGGATCCTGGCCTCCCACGAATAGAGGACAACTATGTACATATTAAAAATTTGATCAGAATCACTCCTTCCGCTCAATTTAGTGTGAGCTACAGTTTACTTCTATGCACACATAGTTTTCCCTTGTGTTTTCAAACTAACGTTAGTGCAGGCATAACCCCTGACTCTTGATGTTCTAAATCCTTAGTAGCCCATGTAATATTAAGCTTTTGATCCTTTCCTGTTCGCCATTGGGCATCCATTGCCGTTCTCTTTCCCTCCACCGAAAGTAGAAATTTATTTTCAACCTCAGTTAAGGAACAAGTCAAATTATGCCTAGGAGCATAAGCAGTATCTAATGTTGCAATGGATTTAAAGAAGCAATCAGCTGTATCCATTGTTTTAGCATTGGGGTGGCAATTCAAATGTTAAAACACTTCAGATAGCACTAAATCATAAATTCAGAAAGCACTAAATCATAATTCGATAATAATACTGGAAATGACCTGGCCTGTACAAAAGACTCAATAAAAGGCTACAAGTAATTCCATATGTAAGAGGAATATTTTTATAGGTAATCCTTTCTGTAGCAGGTAACTGTGTGCACACATAGCAGTTCTTAGCATCCACAATATCAATATGTTCATAAAACAACTTAAAATAAGCATTTGAGGAGAAATCTCCTCTTGATGAATCTATATATAGGGCCTTAAAGTTCAATGTACGCAAACTACTGTCATTGGGAATCGGGGCTTTAGGAGTAGTCTGAAGTTGAAGTTCAGTGGAGTTGGGAAGTGTAGGTGAATAGAATCCTAAAAGCAAAACAATTAGTTTTGCAACAATAGCTACTAATACACTAGCTAATATAAACTTATGCCTATTATGATTACTAGTTTCCATGACTTCACTAAAATCAGACCATTGAGGAAAAAATTGAAGCAAACGGAATTCCTTCTGTATGTTTCTACTTGTGGAAATGGCAAAACCGAGTTTGTCGATTGTATGATAAAATTATTTACAAATTCTTCCCTAACCTTACTCTGTGTTCTTATAAATTACACCCTTACACTCCTTCTGCAACCTCGGGCTTAGGGAATCTTCTTCATTCTTTTTAAACCCAGTTCATTTAATTGTCTTTAATGAAAATAAGTATTAAATCTCGGTTTAAAGACCAGGCGGTAGCAGCTCCAACCTGGTGGGACACAGAATGCACCACATCAGCTAGTCCCTTGCAATAATCAAGAATCATGTAATCTGTAATGTTTACAAGTGCATTTGCAGGCTCTGCAGGCAGTCTCATTGCTTGGCTCATGATGATTTCATGTGGAGACAGTCCTGTCCTCTGGTCAGGAATGCTGCAAAGACACAGTAACACAAGGGACAAAGCATCAGGCCCCTTCAGAGACATTGGCGCGCACACTTTCGCTAACCTGGATTTTAACATGCCATTCACCTGTTTCACAATATTGTGTAACGTCATCAGCATATTTGTTGCTGACCATCACATAATCATCTCTGTTCCCTGTGTGGGGAACACTTTACAACTGCAATTTTGCCGGGCAACTGCAATGCCTCCAGCGATCTCATGAAATTTTCTCCATTATGGAAGGGAGAGTCTGATGATGTCATAAATCCCATCTGCGACCATGACTGTCCAAAGTCATGGACTGCACCAAAGCCATACTAACTGTCAGTACAAATAGTCACTCTCAGCTGTTCAGAAACACAGCAAGCTCTAGTAAGAGTGATCAGTTCAGCCACTTGTGCAGAAGACACCCCTCAAAACCAGTAGGCTTCCACTACTCCTGTGACTGTACAAACCACCTATGCAGCTCTTAGGGTTCTCCCATTGTCTCTCAGGCAAGATCCATCCACAAACAATATGTATTTCGGCTCTGCCAGTGGCTTATCCTGTGTATCTGGTCTTGGCTTGGTGCATAGTTCTGTGACATCGAGACAGTCATGCTCTACTTCCCCATTATCATTTTCATTCTCAGGCAAAGGTAACAAGGTAGCAGGGTTCAAAGAAGGACACCGCTTCAGTGTTATGTTTTCTGGCGCAAGTATAGTCTGCTCATATATAGTCAATCAGCTGATGGTCATTCGCTTAGTGCATGAATGTGTCAGCAAAATTTCCACTAAATGGGGTACCATGACAGTAAGAGGGTGTTCCATGACGATACTGTCACATCTTTCAATGCTGACACCTACTGTTGCCACATCTTTAAGGCATCCGGCAGTCCTGTGGCTACAGGATCAAGGGTAGCGGAGAAATAAGCCACAGGTCTACGTGCATCCCCATGCATCTGTGTAAGCACTGAGAGAGCGCAGCTCTCCATCTCACTACAGAAAAGCTTTATTATAATCAGATATTCCTAGTGCCGGGCTATGATAGAGACTTTCTCTCAGCTCTAGGTGGCAAAAAACAATCTCTATCCCATAGTACCAGATCCGACACATCCTTGTGTGTCAGCCTCTGTAAGGGCTTGGCCAATAGGGAAAAGTTTGGAATCCACTGTCGACAGTAGCACGCCATTCCCAGAAACATCCTGACTTCGCTTTGGGTTGTTGGCGGATTCATTTTTATAATCGCTGAGATTCATTCTTGTGACACCTTCCTAGCTCCCTTCTCAATGTGATGTCCGAAATTGAACTTCTCTTTGGCAATATTGCAACTTACTCAGGGACACTTTATGTCCAGTCACAGCCAAGTGGTATAACAACAAAATAGTGTCTTGTTTACAAGCTTCCTGGGTATCTGATGCTACGAGCAGGTACTCAATGTACTGAACCAAGGCAGAGTTAAAAGGCATTTCCAGGGACTCCAGGTTCTTCTTAAGGGTTTGATACAAGATTGAAGGACTCTCTGTCTACCCCTGCATGACTTGGCACTATGCCAAAACACGGTTTTGGAACCAGAAGGCGAAAAGGTACAGACTGTCCTCATGCAGGGGTACAAAGAAGGAAGCTTGGCATAAATCTATCACAGTAAACCACTCAACCTCACATGGAATCTGAAAAAAATAACAGCTGATTTTGGCACCACAGGATAACAGGGGACAACAATGTTATACATTTTTCCCAGGTCCTACACGATGCAATACTTACCGCTAGGTTTCTACATGCCCATGATGGGTGAGTTACATGGGCTCCCCATTATCTCCTTCAAATTGCCTTGTTGTATCATTGACTCAATCACCGGGGTAATCCCAGCTATCATATCAGGACTCAAATTGTACTGAGGAGTTCTTGGATATTAAGCATTAGGTTTAACATTTATATGGACAGGCTCAACTTCCTTTATAAGACTTATGTCCTTTCCTAAGAAGTCCCAGACTTCAGGCTTCTCCATATCTCTGAGATCCAATGACAAATCATCAGTTGTCATCAAAGGCTATAGTCCAATGTCTGGCCCTTGACTCACCAATTTGAAATCAACATCCTCATCATGGGTCTGGTAATCCACAACCTTTGGGATGCATTTATCTTGCATAGCAATTCGCGTCCCAAAAGATTCACAGGATTAGAATGACACACCTCAGACTGATGGCTTTCTTCGAAGGACCCTATTCTAACAGACCCGTCTTGTCTTACAGGGTTTGTCACTTGTTTCTTTGCAACTGCTACAACTTGGATTCTTTTTCCCAAGAGGGGTAGGTTTGGAACTTCCACTGTTCAAACAGTGGAATGGGTAGCACCAGTGTCGATCAAAAATGTCACGGGGTGGCCATTTTCTTCGCTTTCCACAATGGATCAATCTGGTCTACCTCTAAGACTGCACCAAGTACACAATCATCCTCCCCCTTCATGCACCCTCATTGTGACAGATCAGAACCAGAGACCTCAAGAACGTTAAACAAAGGAAATTTCTGAAATGGATTTTGGTTCTGGAAGGAACTCTGATTAAACATTCAGGATCTGGTTGGGATTAATTCTGGGACTAATCCCGCTTTTGTTGAGGCATCGGTGCTAGAGGAACTTGCATAACTGGAGCTTGTTGTATATTAAGACCTTGCATCCTTGGCCTCTGCACATTTGGTGGCTATACGGGATTGCTAACCTGGGTCTGCACAAACCCTGAGTTTTGAAACTGATTTTCGCTCATTCCCCTGTTGGGTTGAAATGGCACTCTCACTTCCAGTGCCCTAATTTGGTATAATAATGACATGGATTAGATTTCTTCAATGTTGCCACATTGATCCCAGTACCCGGGTCAATTGGTACACCACGACCCCTACCTCTGGGTAGCCATTTCCACCCTGCATCAAAGGAGCTCCCTGTTGATGCACACCACCTTGCGTAGCACCAACATTCCCTACATACGGTTGATTCTGACTTCCCTCAGTGCTGCTTTCATCTAAGCCAACATGCACTTTTCCTTCAACTGCTTCTTGATCAATTCATCACTACAATATTTTGCATACTTCAAGATCTCATCAATTGACTTGTTTTGCCAACAAATTAAATGCTGTTGACTCTTCAAACTAATCTCTTTGGTTTCAAGATTTTCCATCCCACTATGCTATTTAAACATTTGCAACAATCTCTTATGAAAAGCATGCACAGTCTCTTTAAGCTCCTGAGTCATTCTGTCAATCTTAACCCAATCAATATCCTTCGCCGGCACCTTCCAATTGAAAAAGGTAGTCACCTGTTGATATATTTCATCACCAAAGGTGACGGGCATGAGATATTTGATTTCTCCGAGGCTCCTTCTCTAGCCGCTGTATAACCACTTTCCACTCTGCCCATAAGTCACTCGGTACGTAGTGTCGAAAATGGTATTCAAATCCAGTCACAGTGCCTGAGAAATCTTCACAAATTGATCAACCTGGGTATACCACAACACTGGTTTCTCTCTCAAATTAGGGAAATCGTTCATAAATGCAGCAGATCACCTCTACTCCACTATAATTATAATAATAATAATAATAATAATAATAATACTGCCATTTGTAAAGCGTGAACAGCTACCTCCAAAGAGGTGTCCCGGCGCTATAGCAACAGGTGGCGCGCAAAAAAAAAGCATGCGGAGTTCAGAGAGTCCGGGAAATTAATCTTGATTAAAAAGCCATGTTTTAGCTGCTTTCCTAAATTGTGTTTCCGAGGTAATCTGGCGCAGGGCGTTGGGCAAGGCGTTCCAAATCATGGAGGCCCTGAGCGTGAAAGATCTGCCGCCCATCCGTGCTTTCCTGACTCAGGGGGTACATAGCAGGTTCTGAGAACTAGACCTGAGTGGCCGAGACTGCTTGTACGCACCTAGCCTCAGCTTTAAATAACTGGGGCAAGTTCCATAGAATGCCCGAAAGGCTAGGGTTAAGGCCTTGAATTTAATTCTGTTAGCGACCGGCAACCAATGCAATTTTTTGAGATGCGGAGAGATATGCTGTCTAAATGGAACACGTTTGATCAGTCTCGCAGCTGCATTCTGGACCATTTGCAATTTCTTTATCTGGTATGCCGGTAGGCCCAGATAAAGGCCGTTCGCGTAATCCAAGCGGGAAGTTACTGTGGCATGGACAACGACCCGCCAACAGTTTTCTGGCAAAAGGTGTATGACTTTTCTCAGGTTTCTCAGCCTACTAAAGCAAACACCTGTCACCTGCTGAATTTGGGCCGAAAAAGATAAGTCCGCCTGCCATATTACTCCCAAATTTTTGCACACCCTGCTGGGGCGGGAGGACAGCCCATTTCCTCCGGCCACCAAAGGTCTGCAGGGGGGGGCTGATTTTTACCAAAAAATAACACTTCCGTTTTGTCTGCATTCAGCTTGAGTTTGTTGTTATTCATCCATTGAGCTATATCTTTTAAGCAACTCTTAAAGTTCTCAAAAGAATCACTCGACAGATCCTTAAAAGGAAATACCAACTGGGTATCGTCGGCGTAGGAGATCGCCTTCACCCCCCTGTTGGCAATCAGCGAGAACAGAGGGGCCAGATAAATGTTAAAAGGCAGTGGGCTCAAGGCCGACCCCTGCGGAACCCCACACCATAAGTGCTTGCGATTGGACTGATGCGGTTGAAGCGCCACCCTCTGCGTGTGCTTATGGAGGAAAGATTTTAGCCACTCCAGGACTGTGCCCTCTATCCCCATGTCCGAGAGGCGCTGGACCAGTATGGAATGGTCCACCGTATCAAAAGTGGCTGAAAGATCCAGGAGTACCAGCATAGCTGATGCCCCTGAATCTAGCGCCATCCTGACTGAGTCCGCCACCTCTATCAGCGCTGTCTCAGTACTGAAACCAGCGCGGAAGCCAGATTGGGTGTCGTGCAGGATACCATGGCTCTCGATAAAATTAGTCAGTTGTCTCTGCACCATCTTTTGAAGCATCTTAGCTGGTGCAGGCAGCAACGAAATCGGTCTGTAGTTATTCAGTTCACCTGCATCAACATTGGGTTTCTTCTTGAGGGGGAGGAGAGTGGCGTGCTTCCATAAGTCAGGAAAGATGCCGGTAGTGAGTGAGGTGTTCCATATTTCAGACAGCACCTGGATGGAGGAGTTAGCCAGCTCCTTCCACAATTTCGGTGGGCAAGGGTCCTCCGGTGAGCCTGACTTACAGCCCTGGATCGCCGCCAGTGCCTCCTTCTGTGCGATCTGAGTGAATTCTGAGATGGAAGACCTAGGTACTTTCCTTATCATTGTGTCTGATTTGACCGTTTCGACTATTGCCGAAAAGGAATTGTAGACCTTACGGATTTTGTTATCAAAAAAATCCGAGATTTTCTCGCATAGGCACTATACATGAAAGTAAACTCCAACACGCAACTCTCTCAGCAGAAACTTTGAAACCCCTTCTCTATCAAAGAGGGAGGGGGCTCTCCCTTGCTTTCTTTGGTGTATCCTCATACTAGTTATATCACTTTCATCAAAGCATAAGCAATAACTTTTCTGCAAGGATTTAGTCTTACTTAAATGTACATCATACACTCAAGCTAAATCAGGTAGCTTGCCATGATCTTGTCCCACATGCCTAGAAACTTCCTTGCACATGTATATAGGTTCATTTTCTTTATTGGTATCCAAGTGGAAAAGATCAAGATTCCCTAATATTATCTCATACAGTTCTAATTCTAATTTGACCACATCCACTCCAGTCTCCCACCCCGGAGACTGAAGTTCCCTGCTCAACTCCAAACCCTCACATTCTCGCTGGGGCTCATTGAAAAACCTAATCAAATCATCCAACTCCTGTGATTTAACACCAATTTGGCCTCCAGAGGTATTGGATGCTATCCCTTCCTGGGGAATACTGCTTGAAATTCACTGAGGTGAATCCCAAATAGACAGGTGGGAACTTTGTGACCTCTGAGCAGGTTTCTCTGCAGGGGTGAGTTCTGTCTTATTCATTGCCGATGATGCAAAAGCGACATAGGGTGTAGTCACCTTATTCAGAACTGTTGAAAACGGGGTAGCGTGGTGCAGAGCGGGCAGGCCAAACTCCGGAGGAATTGTGTAAAGCATCCGCGCAGCACACACAGGCGACACACCAGGCACACTACAAAAAGGAGACCACACCAGTTTGAGTAAGAAAAATAACATTTGTATTATGCAACAGCATAGCAGGTGGTAACCACAGTAGTCAACACGGCGCCAACCGGCACCCGGTAGATATAAACAGTGGGGACTATTTACAGTGCAGCGCCAATCGGGCCGCTGCCAGAACCAACATAAGCACAGGAATAAATGAAAGTCCATAAGCAACAATATTAGGCGCACAATCCTCCTTAACATGAAGGCATAAACCTGGGGCATCTAAACAACGCTTTATGCATCACATCAGGCCCCCACTCAAGTTTAGCATCAGGCGTAACCTACGCCTAAAGTATCATTGGTGCATAACCATCAGCAATGTACACCCTAGGAAAAAGCATTGGGCACATTAGCACAAATCATGTGAGCATTAGACATACGAATAAAGCACCATTGCCGTAGCCTGCAAGCATGAGCCTGAACCACATTGGCATGAAAGCATTAAACATGCACAATAGGCATAATCACATGCATTAGGCATCCTTGTGGGCATGAACATTAGGCGGAACGCCAACAGTATCGGGCAATGAACATGAAGCCTAGAATGAAAACATCCGGTCAGGCATATAAACACACTATGCGCATGAAGGCATACATCAGCAGTGGGCATCATCCTCAGTGTAGGAGCATTAGGCATGGAAGCCGTCGCCAAATGGATGAAAAACAGCTGCCTACAACTAAACACCAACAAAACAGAAGTACTCATCATGGGCCCAAACCCCGATGCCTGGAGCGACACCTGGTGGCCCCCCGCCCTCGGAAACCCGCCAACCCCCACGGACCACGCACGCAACGTGGGAATCATCCTGGACTCCGAGCTCAAAATGGACCGCCAGATCAACTCTGTCTCGTCTTCCTGCTTCCACACCCTCCGCCTCCTTCGTAAGACCTTCAAATGGATCCCCTCGAACACCGAAAGACCGTCACTCACGCCCTGGTCACCAGCAGACTCGACTACGGCAACGCACTCTACGCCGGAATAAACAAAAACCTCACCCGCAAGCTACAGAACATCCATAACGCCGCCGCAAGACTGGTCCTCAACCTGCCAAAACACTGCCACATCTCCCAGCACCTGCGCACACTCCACTGGCTCCCTGTCGAGGCGAGAATCACCTTCAAGATGCTCACCCACGCACACAAGGCCCTCCACGGCACCGGACCAGCATACCTGAACAGCCGACTCAAATTCCATGCACCCCAAAGGACCCTACGATCAGCCCATCTCTCCTACGCCGTCGTCCCCCGCACCAGAAAGACCAGATCGGGAGGCCACTCCTTCTCCTTCCTCGCGGCCAAAGCATGGAACGCCCTTCCGCTCCACCTCAGACAGACAACATCGCTCCCCATCTTTGCAAGAAACCTCAAAACCTGGCTCTTCGACAGACCCCCTCCTTGATGGATGGAACCTGCAACCCCCCCCACCCCTAGCGCCTTGAGACCCTTACGGGTGAGTAGTCGCGCTTTAACAAACCCCTGATTGATTGATTGATTGATTGATAGGCGTTATCATTAGGCATCACTCCCATTAGCATAAACCCAGGGGGCATCTCAATAGCACCTTATGCATAACCATACTACCAGGGGGGCATAAGCCACATTAGCCGCATGAGGTATGGCACATGAGGCCTTCCCATAACCTTAGCAGGGCGCCCCTTAGAACACAATAGGCCTAAAATCAGCACTGCAAACTTGAGGGAAAAGCATTAGGTATCATCCTAGGTACAAATGCATCGTACAACCCTATTCTGCAATAAATCACTTGGGGCAATAGGCCTCGCCAGCATAAACCCCGGTCACCCCAATCGGGGGCACAACACTCTGAAACTGGGCCCAGGCCAACTGGCCTCTCTCAGGGGCTCAGAAGCCCTATGTCCCGCAAAGTCAGGGCAGCGAAAACAAAGGTGCGCAAAGCGCTAGGGCAGGAGGTTCTCTCACTCCTCTCTCTGTTCTCCTGGGTAATCCAATGCCCCCAAAAGAATACTGGCACCGGGGGCGGGCACCGGCAATGTGCCCCGACACACCCCCTAACCACGGGATGACTGAGCCCCACTCACCACCGCGGGGTAATTGAAATATAGTGCTTAGACAGCACAGCACAGCAGGCGCCAGCTCCTCTTCCCCTGGCACCTTGAATATAGCGCTTAGACAGCACAGCGCTGCAGGCGTCAGCTCCTCTTCCCCGTGCACCTTGAATATAGCGCTTAGACAGCACAGCGCTACAGGCGTCAGCTCCTCACTCCTGGCACTTTAGATGTAGCGCTTTGGAATCACAGCGCTGCAGGCATCAGCTCCTCACTCCTGGCACTTTAGATGTAGCGCTTGCGATGGGTTCGGTCCCACCACCTTCAGGGACAGCAGATAGCGCACCTCTTCTGGTAATCACGCAAATAGTCCCACTAGGCGCTAGAGTGCAGGCAGAGCAGCACAGGCACTTCAACTCTAGAAATATAGCGCTCTCGCAGCGCAGTGCTGCAGGTGTTAACTCCTTACCTCCTGGGCAGTAAGATATAGCGCTCACCAGGTGCTGGGCTTAGGACGGCAGGAGAGCAGGCAGGCAATACTGGGCAAGATCAGCAGGCAGTGGGTAGTCATCAGAACAGGACAGCAGCTCCTAGAAGCAGTCATCTCCCATAAAGTGGCACTCCTCCTGACACAGCAGTCTTCACTCCAGTAAAGGGCTCTCACTGGCCCTGTGGACAGCGGAGGGGTGCAGATGGGCACAGGGGCCAGCACACAGGCCCAATGTGGCGGTACCTCCTGGCAGAGTGTCCCCTCTCAATCAAGTCCACGCTCAGTCTGAGCACATGGAGGCACAGCCCCCCTCACCCCACCTACCAGAAAGGGCTGGAAGCTTCTGGAAGGTTCCCTGGGAAACCGGTCCCAACTGGTTTAGGGGGAGGTGTAAAGCACCCTGTCTGCCAGACTTCCCTCCAAAAGCTGGGGATGGGTGACAGACAACTAGACCGGCAACCCACCTCAGGCAGGCGGCACAAGCAGACAGAAATGGCGTCCATTTTAAAAGTAACATTGCTTTACAACAGTACAAATAAATCTGCGCACGCCATTGTGCAGTAGGTATTATTTCACACATGGTAAAAAGGCTAGGGGGAAAAGCGAAAGATTTTAGGACAATAAGGGCCAAGTCCAACACAACCCCTCCCAGCCAAAAGCCAGGGTAGACCGATCAATGCCTTGATGGGCTTCCTGCTTAGGGCGAGAGAACTTGGACGCGGGCCCACAACTGCAGGAACACCCGCAGGTTCTTCTCCACTCTGGAACCCGATGGTTCCCTCTCTCAACTCCTCCTGACCCAACTAGGCCACCCCACTGGTGCTCCCTAGTTGGCTGCAGCCAGGACCGGGCCCTAGGCCATCCAGATGTCTCTGGCCCTGGCTGTCTCACAGAGTGGGGGCAGTAGCCCCAGGCCCGTAGTACCCTTTGACCACTTTCCCTTTCCTCCGTGCAGTCCCAAACTGCCAATGGTCTTCCCACCTAGGGACCACACTCTCACACTGTACACCAGGTAGGGGCGAGGCTCTCCTCCCCCTACCTCTCCTTCTGGGGTTCCGCCCTCTCCTCCTATGCGGGGCACCCTCAGAACACCACTCTCTCACTCTTCCAGGGCCGTGACCCTGCAACCGCTCCCCCAACCCAGGGTCTAAACCCTTAGGTTGCACCGGTGCCAGAGGCGAGTCCTCCCTCCCTCTGCACCCCCTCCCAGAGTTCTGCACCCTCCCAACTGGAGTAGCACCCCTGGAAGACAACTCCGGGGGACACTGCTTACAGACGTCCCTCCCGCCAGGTCAGGCAATACCTGAACCGGGCCTCCCAACCCAGGATCGAAGCCCTGCGGTTGAGCCGGTGCCAGAGGCGAGTCCTTCCTCCCTCGGTACCCCCTTCCAGAGTTCTGCACCCTCCCACCTGGAGAAGTACCCCTGGAAGTCAAACCGGTAGGGACCTTGATTACAAGTGCCCCTCCCTCCAGGTCAGGCAGCCCCTGAACCTGGCACCCCAGCCCAGGATCTAAACCCTGTGGCTGAGCAGACCCCAGAACCCCTGGAGCTCTGAATACCGACGCCCCGGGTTCTCCTGACACTGGGGGATCCCCTTCCATGGACGGCCCATCGGGACAGCCTAGGCTCCCAACCTGGGGTTCCCTTATGGAACTCTCCAGGCCCTGAGACTGCGGTTGGGGCACCTCGGGACACCTCCCCGTCTCACTCCTTCCTATAGATAGGATGTGAGGCCCTACAACCCTCTCACTACACTGGGACCTAGCTGGGCTATTCTGCACCTCTCCCACCTCGCTGGGTTGGAAGATCCCTGAGCCACTCCCTTCTGGATCACTCCCCAGTGCCTCCTCAGACTCTCTGGCACTCACCCAAAGGTCTGCCTCCCGTGCAAGCTCCCTGGGGTCAGAGAACCCACACTGCAACAGGTGGTGGCGCAACCTTGGGAAACAATTCCTTAACATGTGTTCCTTGATAAGTACATGGAACAGCCCTTCCCAATCACTCACCGCGCTATCCACCACCCAATCCTCCAATGCAGTCCAACACACATCCGCATACTCCCCCAAGACTGATGGGACAGTTTCTTGCCGCCCCTAAATTCCAACCTGCCCCCTCCTCCTGGGGATCAGGCACCATCTTCCGGGCTCTGGGAGTGGGACTTCCCACACTGGAATCACTCTCGCTGCCACCACTGGATCCCACCCTCACTGGTGAATCCAGACTCCTGAAACTACTCTCAGGGGACAACCTACCCTCCTGAGCTAGTCTCTCCCTGGCGAAGGCCCTCTCCGCCTCTCCTGTGCAAGGACCTTTTCGGTCTCCAGCTGTTTCTCTTGCACCCTCAGCTGCGCTATCTCCTTGGCGTGCCCTAACCTGAGCCTCTCCAAAGCCAGCTGGTGCTCCCTTTCTTCCCTCCTATCTACCCACTCTTCTGGTGACAGGGAAAGGGATGGGGCATTACCCCTGGGGCTGGACCCAGCACGGGACTCCCTGTCTATGGTGTCCTCATTAGCTACTGGCGTCTCTGCCCTATCATTTTGTACCTCCTGTTCGGGATCCTTAGGGCCACCCTCCTGGCATACGGCCAGGGCCCTCTCATGCTCATAGTGCTCCCGGTCCCACTCATCCTCTTGCCATTGGATCAGGAATCCCTGAAGGACTGGCTTGGTGTCTGACCCACTTACTATTATGTCTCTCTCCTCACAGAACCCCCTCAACTCCAACACACTGTACTTAGACAGATTGTCCAAATCAAAGGCAGATTCCATTTTGGCAAGACACCACAACACAGTGCAAGACAAGGGACCTAGGTGCAAGAGCTGCCTACAGGAGTGCACAATTCAAAACGACACTTTCAGGGCGCAACACAATCAGGAAAAATAATCCCCAAAACCTGCGATTATTTTAAATGCTCAGTTTGCAGTGCAACCCGTTGTCGCTGTGGTACTGCGCAGACACAAGTCCTATCCCACCGCTGAGCACCAATGTTGGAAACGGGTAGCGTGGTGCAGAGCGGGCGGGCCAAACTCCGGAGGAATTGTGTAAAGCATCCGCGCAGCACACACAGGCGACACACCTGGCACACTACAAAAAGGAGACCACACCAGTTTGAGTAAGAAAAATAACATTTGTATTATGCAACAGCATAGCAGGTGGTAACCACAGTAGTCAACACGGCGCCAACCGGCACCCGGTAGATATAAACAGTGGGGACTATTTACAGTGCAGCGCCAATCGGGCCGCTGCCAGAACCAACATAAGCACAGGAATAAATGAAAGTCCATAAGCAACCATATTAGGCGCACAATCCTCCTTAACATGAAGGCATAAACCTGGGGCATCTAAACAACGCTTTATGCATCACATCAGGCCCCCACTCAAGTTTAGCATCAGGCGTAACCTACGCCTAAAGTATCATTGGTGCATAACCATCAGCAATGTACACCCTAGGAAAAAGCATTGGGCACATTAGCACAAATCATGTGAGCATTAGACATACGAATAAAGCACCATTGCCGTAGCCTGCAAGCATGAGCCTGAACCACGTTGGCATGAAAGCATTAAACATGCACAATAGGCATAATCACATGCATTAGGCATCCTTGTGGGCATGAACATTAGGCGGAACGCCAACAGCATCGGGCATACACATGAAGCCTAGAATGAAAACATCCGGTCAGGCATATAAACACACTATGCGCATGAAGGCATACATCAGCAGTGGGCATCATCCTCATTGTAGGAGCATTAGGCGTTATCATTAGGCATCACTCCCATTAGCATAAACCCAGGGGGCATCTCAATAGCACCTTATGCATAACCATACTACCAGGGGGCATAAGCCACATTAGCCGCATGAGGTATGGCACATGAGGCCTTCCCATAACCTTAGCAGGGCGCCCCTTAGAACACAATAGGCCTAAAATCAGCACTGCAAACTTGAGGGAAAAGCATTAGGTATCATCCTAGGTACAAATGCATCGTACAACCCTATTCTGCAATAAATCACTTGGGGCAATAGGCCTCGCCAGCATAAACCCCGGTCACCCCAATCGAGGGCACAACACTCTGAAACTGGGCCCAGGCCAACTGGCCTCTCTCAGGGGCTCAGAAGCCCTATGTCCCGCAAAGTCAGGGCAGCGAAAACAAAGGTGCGCAAAGCGCTAGGGCAGGAGGGTCTCTCACTCCTCTCTCTGTTCTCCTGGGTAATCCAATGCCCCCAAAAGAATACTGGCACCGGGGGCGGGCACCGGCAATGTGCCCCGACACACCCCCAACCACGGGATGACTGAGCCCCACTCACCACCGCGGGGTAATTGAAATATAGCGCTTAGACAGCACAGCACAGCGCTGCAGGCGCCAGCTCCTCTTCCCCTGGCACCTTGAATATAGCGCTTAGACAGCACAGCGCTGCAGGCGCCAGCTCCTCTTCCCCTGGCACCTTGAATATAGCGCTTAGACAGCACAGCGCTGCAGGCGTCAGCTCCTCACTCCTGGCACTTTAGATGTAGCGCTTTGGAATCACAGCGCTGCAGGCATCAGCTCCTCACTCCTGGCATTTTAGATGTAGCGCTTGCGATGGGTTCGGTCCCACCAGCTTCAGGGACAGCAGATAGCGCACCTCTTCTGGTAATCACGCAAATAGTCCCACTAGGCGATAGAGTGCAGGCAGAGCAGCACAGGCACTTCAACTCTAGAAATATAGCGCTCTCGCAGCGCAGCGCTGCAGGTGTTAGCTCCTTACCTCCTGGGCAGTAAGATATAGCGCTCACCAGGTGCTGGGCTTAGGACGGCAGGAGAGCAGGCAGGCAATACTGGGCAAGATCAGCAGGCAGTGGGTACTCATCAGAACAGGACAGAAGCTCCTAGAAGCAGTCATCTCCCATAAAGTGGCACTCCTCCTGACACAGCAGTCTTCACTCTAGTAAAGGGCTCTCACTGGCCCTGTGGACAGCGGAGGGGTGCAGATGGGCACAGGGGCCAGCACACAGGCCCAATGTGGCGGTACCTCCTGGCAGAGTGTCCCCTCTCAATCAAGTCCACGCTCAGTCTGAGCACATGGAGGCACAGCCCCCTCACCCCACCTACCAGAAAGGGCTGGAAGCTTCTGCAAGGTTCCCTGGGAAACCGGTCCCAACTGGTTTAGGGGAGGTGTAGAGCACCCTGTCTGCCAGACTTCCCTCCAAAAGCTGGGGATGGGTGACAGACAACTAGACCGGCAACCCACCTCAGGCAGGCGGCACAAGCAGACAGAAATGGCGTCCATTTTAAAAGTAACATTGCTTTACAACAGTACAAATAAATCTGCGCACGCCAGTGTGCAGTAGGTATTATTTCACACATGGTAAAAAGGCTAGGGGGGAAAAGCGAAAGATTTTAGGACAATAAGGGCCAAGTCCAACAAGAACCAAGGGAGTTCTTTCTGCCCCCCCCCATCCAGAGCAACAGGAATAGCAGTAGGAACCGTCAAGGCATGTGTCGCAGTCCCAGATGACTCAGGTTTATATACGGGAACTGCGGGACTAGTAGTAACTAGAACAGTTATCGCGTCTAGAGCATTTTAAACAGAAGAGTTAACATGGGCACAAATCCACACATTTTCTCCCATAACGTTCTCACTTGCATTCACTGGGGCGGTGGCTCTCTCAGAGTCTCCACTGGTAGCAGTGCCACTCATCCCTTCAGATTGGCTCACATTATAAGGCTGCGGGCATCACTAGAATCACTATCACTATCTTCAACTGAGCTCTCTGTGCTCTCCATTTTATCCTCTTTTTTCTTCTTCTTCTCCTCCTGAGGTTCCGCACTCATCAGTGCAGGGTATAGCCTAGTTCCCACAATTATTTCAGTTTGCCATTTTTGTTGTTCCGCATCCTACCTGGCTTCAAGACAGCTGTGCACTGTCTTCCTGACTTTACCCTAATGCCTCTCTTTTTCCTTTACATGAGATGCACATTCCCAGGCATTAAGTGCCTCAGACTGTGCGGGTCTAGGGAGTGCTTTCATCTCATACAATACCCTCCTCAGATTTTCAATAATTCTCAAATTAAATGTGCCATGGCGAGAAAACCTCAAAGCACCTTCATTTCAATGATCTTATGCCACTGTCTCAGCCAAATGCACGTGTGGAGCCCCACATTTATGGTCATATAATGACCTGCTGTGCCTTCTGGTGGCGCTTCTTCTCCTTCTCAAACAGGAACCCTCACATCTCCACTAATCAAATCTTGGATAGCCCTGAAACATTTCATGTTTTCAACAATAATATCAATGATCATAAATAGAATTTGTTTCTGACCAGGAAATAATCTCTTTGAGCCACAACTCTCGTTCGGCGCTAATGACCAATCTCAGTGTCGCACCTCTCATTCTGTCATAACACAGCATGGCTCTCTATGACGTAGCACAGCACTAACGCCAACCGTTCAATGCCAGTGCGGCACCCTATGACGTACTTCTCACTCCTCTCAGCAGTTCACTCTCTTTTACAATTTTTACAAGCGCACCCTTTTCTCCACGCTTAGCAAGCATAATAAACAAACACTATGCGGATTTCAACAAATTACTTTTTGTCTGCTCTTCCAAAGAATTCAAAGTATTCAATCACACAAGAAATGGTTCAGAGTGATACTTTCTGACCTATTCAGACACACACTCAAGTGAAACCTCGACTAGCAAGGAATCACTCCAATTAATACAGTTTCTCCCTTGCACAACTGGATCCACCGTATCCATCACAATTTACTCTCACACAAAGTTATATGTCCCTATCTCAAATGTGCAGTCAATAGTACCTCATGACTGACACCACAAACCTAGCAGACAAATTACAACACAATGTAGTCTCACTTATCCCGGGATCTTGGGCTACGACCAGCCTGATAACTTCAATTGCTCAGCTTTAAGCACATTCACATCTACACAACAGCTAAAACCTCTTCGCACCACACCGCACAATCTTAACAAAATATTGCAAGCTTGGCATACACAGTTGCAATGCACGACCCTATTAATACTCACTCCTCTGCCGTTACAACTCTTTTCCGAACCGCTGAAACTCCACTGATCCTCGAAACTGAGACACAGACTTTAAGGGCTAGAACTGGGATTGGGCAAGTCTAGAGTTCCTACAGGGGTATTCTAGTTCCCTTTGCTTCAGTAACCAACCATCCGATGTGCTACCATCTGACAGTGCGCTGATACATACATCGCAATCTTTTAATGAAGTTGTTATAGATTTTTCCCCATTGGTCTTATGGACCTTTGTTGGTTGACTTGAAGCACTGTAATGGAGAAGACATCAACAATACATTTCAAGATTGCAAAGCCAATGTGACTCCACAATAAGGACCAGGAATCACCAAATATGGCTAAATGGATTTTATTTTATGATACTAAACAATCAAGTATATAAGCAGAATAAAGATAAGTTCAAGAGATACACAAAGCAGCAGGTAAGCTGAAATATTTCAGTAGATTGAGCCGTAATAAAATGAGGTACAGAATAGTGACAGCCACAATAATAATGAAACAAATGAAAGTCAATAGATGTATCATAAAGAAACTTCCCTCCTCTCTTCTAAACCTAGATCGACTACAGAATCATCTATCCAGTATTTCTATTTATAAAGCTTAGAAGGTGTCAGCATGATATAGACTTTTGTAGAAGTATTGGGAAAGGAATTAGGTGTCCAGCCTAAGGCTTCGCTCTTACAGGAAAAGATAAACAGAGAAGTCTGTCCCTCTCTAAGTCTAAAAGGAGTCTGCCTCTCTAACTGTCGGAACACCAATCAAAATAACAGGAATTTCAGAAACATCCTTATCTCCTCTCACACCACCAGGAACCAATCAATTTGTTACTTGAGAGGAACATCTGCAACCTCCCTTAAGTTTCCCATTGCATTGAAACTGGGACTGTAATCCACAACCTTGAGCATCCCGCCGTCCTGGTACATGATGAAAAGAAGGCCTCTTTTGACCATTAGTTCTCCATGTTCACTGCTAAGTTCCTCCTGTCAGGCCTCACTATCGACAGTCTAATACAAACAATATGCCTTCCTCTAAATAACGAAACGCATGATAATGCACCTAAAAATAAGAAAAAAAATATACTGACAAGGCTAAATGCATTTCAATTGAGGCATGTAGTCAGGCTAATAAACAGGTATAACTTTAAGAATAAGTGGAAGACATTAATAAAAGAGAACATGATTACATGTTTCAACTGAACATTAGTTTACTCATATATAAACCTCTAATCCCAATGATGATGACATTTTATTAATACATTTAAATGCTTCAGACATGTTAAGGAAGTTAAGGCACACAGTGACTAAAATGTCATATATGAATGTATACCTGCATAATTGTGACATATAAAAGGGTGGAGCCTAAGTTACGCTGCTCCATATGTTAACACTGATGCAGGGAAGTGAGACAAATGCAGGTTGGCAAAAACTCAGATTTCCAAAGAACAAACTGAAAGTAGAAAAACCTCTGGACGTTCTGGCAAGTAGACTAAGACAGGCAACAGAACAGAAGGTATAGCAGGAATAATAAGCACCAGGGAGATCCAGAGTGAGCAGCTTACATTGAGCAACATTGTGATGCACTGAAGTAAATCCAGAGCGTCTTAAATAGGAAGAGGTTGAAAGGTGTAAGAGGAGTCACAGGAAGTGTTTCTAGACCTGTTGAGTTGAGTTGTGTTCATAGAACTACTAGCTGAAGTGGCTCTAACTCAGTTGGTAAAACATCACAGGAAAGTTCGGAAATCAATCTCACAGGATTGGCAGCTAAATTGTCTCATAGATTTGCCAAATAGATACAGGGGAAAGGGTCATCACAATTACGTTAACATTCTGTAGAAGCAAGCCAACATTCAGTGTATTCACTCAGAGACAAGCAGTCCACATCCGACATATGTGGTCAAGAGAAGAATGCCCTTTGTGAAGAGGATGCATACTGATAACAAGAGAAACTGATCTGCAAAGTGCAGGAACAAAAATTTCCTGATGATAAGAACAGATGGATTGCACTTGGCACAAGGGCACACCACTGGTCAGTTCTTTGAGTGCCAGCAATCATGAGACATTCACTGCAGACAAGAGTTGGTAAACCAGAGAATTTTGATCAGAGTGTGTTGAATAGCAATGTACCTGATATTTATTGACAGCATGTTTGAAATCTTTGATAAAATATGAAAAATGCACATGCTCAAATACTGCATTGTGGATTTTTCTTGTCTTCGTTTAATCTGATATGTTTGCAACAGATGTTGTACCTCACATATCATCTCTAGGATGTCTCTCTCAATTTCCCTACAGTGGTCAAGAGCAAGGCAAGGAATTCCCAGCAGTTGGGACCTTCAGATTTGTAGTTGTCACCTTATGAATCCAGGAACATCATGAGGGGCAGGCTAACAGCGGAATTTATTGATTTTAAAATGACTAGATCCCTGGAAGGCTACCTTGACCTCATCCAGTCACCAACTGACAGAAAATTATATATCCAGTTCAGATTTGGCACACTCCCCCTGAATTCTTTTACAAGCACCTAGTCTGGGAATCAAATACATTCTAAGTCCTGTCCTAGCTGCCTTGCTCCTAACAAATCACTTGCACACTTCCATTTTGCCTGCCAGGTGTATTCCCTTCCAAGAGGCAGGTGGCTCACGCCCATAAGCAAGCAGTTGGGAACTAGTGAGCATGGTGTGGCCCTGCGCATTCTTAAATCTGGCGCAAGACCATTGTTTGCCTGCTCACTTGCAAAATGTTTGAGCCACATGTCGGGAATTAGGAGGAAAGGACAAAAGCCTCATATTTTGCCTCAGTAATCTGTTTTAATAGTACAACTTTAAGCAAGCCCATCCTTCTACCAAGTTAGGGAGCTCGTAATGAAGCTCTCATATGCATGCAGGAAGTCTAGACAGCATAGCAGACCCTACCGCCTAGTTTGCTGGCATAGTAGTGGTTTTTGCTGCCATCGCTCCCATTGTATAGTTGGAAGGCTTTTTTATATAGATTTTAGTTGGATACAAATTTTAACCAAAATTTGTGCAAGGGCTGTGTGAATTAATTTGTCTATCTTACATTTTTTAATGCAAAATTGTATATAATGTATTTATAGCACATTGCACTTTTAGGGTCAGATGTACGAAGCAAAGTCTTTTGATGAGTTTGAGGCAGGGCATCTGTGCACTTCAAAGGCATGCCTCTAGAATCTTATCCCCACTTCAAAGGCACAACTCGATATAAAGACTGAACCTCAGACACTACCATTTCAGTACACTTCTGGAGCTGTGGATACTTTGCCAGGAAGAAACACTGCTGTGCTGCTGAAAGACTGCCACTCTGCTGGACTGCACTCTGCTGGGCTCCTGATCTTCTCTGCTGAGCTACTGCTTCTGCCCTTTTGCCTGGGTGAGAAGGTCTAGACCTGCATCTCTTGGCCCCGGAGCACAGAGTCACTCCAAGGGATAGTTGGCTGGCTTCCTGATCTGAAGCCTCAGGGACATAACACGTGCACCTGGACTTTGCCATCTGTAAGTCTACCCTGCCAAGTGATGCCACACCAGTCCAGGATCCTTGGAAGTGGGCCTAAGCTGCTTGCCGGTGGAACTGATGTATCTTCTCTGCTGAGTGAAGCATCCCAAGCAGAACCATTGCATCTCCTCAGCTGGGCTGCGCGATTCCCAAGCACAACTGACGCATTACCATTGCTGCATGGATTGGACCCGTCGCAAAACACTCACATCGCCCCCAAAACCCGCATCTTGTGACTGACACATCACCTTCGGAACCGCCACTACACAACACTTTCTCCGATGCAGGTCCTCCCATCTCTCATCGATGAGAGCCTCAACAACGCCGCCGAAACTATGCATCGCAGCTTCACCGCTTATCGGAATCGACGCATTGCCTCTGCTCCGCCTTGCATTCCTGATACTGGACTTCACATTGAAAGTCCCGTCGGCTGGATCCTAGACGTCGATGCAACAGAACCTGAAAACTGCAGCCTCGCCACATCTCGGAACTGACGCATTGCCCTAGGCTGTGCAGCGCATCTTCAGTGCGGATGCACGCAACGCTCCGTAACCCAGATTTAAGGTACTCTGTTCAGTGGGCCTCACCGGGTCCCTGTAGTGGGCCTGTGCTCCATTGCAGTCAGCCAGAACTTGTGACTTTGTCCCGGTCTGGTGCGACCAGATACCCCCAATAGCGCTTTGTGCTTTTTGTCGCTACTTCTCACTATAAACTTTAAAATACAATAACTCCGGTTCTACTCATAGGAATTATGTCGTTTTGGTCATGTTTTATTTATTAAACTAAGTTCTATTCTAATAACGTGGCCTAGGAACCTTTCTGTATGGTGTTTTCACAGTTTTACTGTTTGAAGTGTTGCAAAATACTTTGACAAATTGCCTCGAAGTTAAGTCTGACTGCTCTGCGCCAAGCTACCAGAGGGTGAGCACAGTTTAATTTAGGCTTTGCCTGTATCTTACCCTGAATAGGATTGTGGTTGATGCTTGACCAGGGCCCACACCCCAGTCAACCAGTAATCCAATTTGTAACATTCCCTCTGTCCGAGTTAGTCCTTGAATTAAGGAAACATTTTGTTTATTTTTTTCTTTTTGATGATGTCTAGTCACAATTACTGTCTTCAAACCTCTACCTATTTTGATGCCATCACACTTTGCCCCCAGCATATTGTTGGAACACATTAAATTGGTTCTCTGTCGTCCTTGTGTTTTTGTTGTATTTTGATGCCTTTAGTTGACTGATTTATTGGATGTCTTGACTATGAGCATATCCAGGCATATTCACATGATGTCCACATACTTTGTTCATAGACTCACCCCAGGGTACATCAAATGAGTCAAGGCAGATTTAATTGTGTGTATTTATAACTACACAGCCACAGTGACAATGACAAATGGCATACACAGACATTACTTTGTAGGGAGGAAGACGTGTTTTATGTTTATGCATTAAATATATGTGTTACGTACACTGAAGGGCTGGTAGAGGTGCTCAGATCTTTAGGGATAATATCACTGACAATACAGGGCTGGTCTTGGAATGATTCATGGATGTGGCATATCACGTGGTGTGAGTGGCTGGCGAGGAGATACTGTTTTTGGGTTGGAGTGCCAGGTGGTACAGGAATATGACATGTACACCAAAAAGGTTTCATGGCAGTGGGGCAGAAGAGGCAAGGGACTCAGAGCTTATACATAAGCCTGTCGAAAGAGCCATGTTTTTAGCGAGGCCCTAAAGCTCATACAGGAAGTTATGGCTCCAATGTATGGGGGAAGAGAATTCCATATGTTTGGGGCAGTCACGGCAAACCTTGTGCTGCTCAGTTTCTTTTTGTTATACTTGGGGACCCAAGTAGATTTTGATGAACTGATTGAAGGTTGCGTTTGGGGGTATACTTTAGGACTCTGGAAGTCACAAAGGTAGGACTTTTGCTGTGATGTGATTTGAAAATCATGCACCCAGTTTTAAATAAGGTCCTCTGGGCGACTGGCAGCCAGTGTAATTTTGCCATCAAAGGTTTAGTGTGACAGTAGCTAGGCTGGTGCTAGACCAGCCTGGCAGCCTGGTTTTGAACCAGCGGCAGCTTCTTGACTCAGACCCTTAGGAAGTCCTAGATAGAGTGAGTTTGCATAGTCGATGTGGGACATGACCAAGGCGATTATGATCTGAATAATAGCCTCAAGAGTGAAATATTTCCGGATTGTTTTTGATTTTCCATAGCTGAAAAAAGCAAGATGAAGTTACTGCACTTATCTGAGGCTTCATAGATCGATCTTCATCTATGATGACCCCAAGACTCTTGACTGCTTTTTTGGGGGGAGGGAGGAGCACCCATCTTCACTGGCCAAATGGAAGGGTTCTAGTTATGCTGTTTGTTTTTAGTTGTCACAATTTCAGTCTTATCTGAATTTAACTTTAACTGATGACAGTTTATCCAATTGTGGATGTACAAGATGGTGCTTAAGAAGAATTCTACAGATTCTGTTGTGCCATTGATGTTAAAAAGCAGCTGCATATCATCAGCATATTTATATATCTTCACCCCCTGTAAGGTACCTACCAGTGGACAGATATTGAGGTTGAAAAGATGGGGAGACAAAGAAGACCCCTGTGGTACTCTGCAATTAAGTTCTATCTTTGACGAGGAAAAAGGAGTGAGACATCCTGATTGTGAACGGTCAGAAAGGAAGGACTTTATCCAATCTAATGCAGATCCCTGCACACCTGCGGCCCTGACACAATCGATTAAGATGTCGTGATCTACTGTGTCAAAGGCCTCATATAGGTCTAACAAGGCCAATGCCTGGGTCACTCCTTTGTCTGCATCTTCTTTCATATTGTCAATTATGGAGAGAATAACTGTTTCTGTAGAATGGGCAGGGCAAAACCCCTCCTGATGGGAATCAGGAAAGGAGGATTCCTCTAAGAATGTGCTTAAAAGTTGCGAAGTGTGTGCCTCTAGTAACTTAGCTGAGTAGAAGAGGAGTGAGATGGGACGGTAGCTTTTCAAGATGGAGGGATCTTCCCCAGCTTTTTTGGAGTGTAATACCTACAGCCTCCTTGAAGGTATGGGGGACAATGCCCTGACTTAGGGATAAGTTGAGCAGAGAGATAACAAGATCGGGAAGCGTAAAAAATATTCTCTTAGGATCTGGGGGAGGGGGAGATGTCTTCTGAAGAGCCGGATTTGACCTTAGTCATCAGTTCAACAGGTTATCTTCAGTGATGGCCGGAAAAGCAGAACACTTTATAGGATTCACATCTTCAGAGACAGTAATGCCAGGTAAGGGACTGGGAGGAATACTGGGCCTGATTCACAGAACTAACTTACGTCAAAACGTAAAGTTAGTACTTTTGGGATTCACAGAATACACTTACTCATTTTGGTATTCACAGAATAAACTTACTCATTTCGGTATTCACAGAAGTTAGTAGTCCTAACTTTAGGACTCCTAAATGCCTTCTGTGAATACCGAAAGTCTTAAAGTTAGGATTTTCTCAGTTTAGGAGTAGTAAAGTTAGGACTCCTAACTTTACTACTCCTAAACTGAGAAAATCCTAACTTTAAGACTTTCGGTATTCACAGAAGGCATTTAGGAGTCCTAAAGTTAGGAGTCCTAACTTTACTACTCCTAAACTGAGAAAAATCCTAACTTTAAGACTTTCGGTATTCACAGAAGGCATTTAGGACTCCTAAAGTTAGGACTACTAACTTCTGTGAATACCGAAATGAGTAAGTTCATTCTGTGAATACAAAATGAGTAAGTGTATTCTGTGAATACCAAAAGTACTAACTTTACGTTTTTGACGTAAGTTAGTTCTGTGAATCAGGCCCACTGTATTTAATCAACCATATTTTATCAATGAAAAAGAACTCAAGTTGTTGCACAATTTTTGAGTGGGGGCTAACGGCATACTTGAGCAATCAGGATTAGAAAGTTCTCTGGCAGTATCAAATATTTCTTTAGTTTTATTACCAGAATTTAGGATTTTATTTGAGAAATAGGTAAATTTAGCCTCCCAAATTAATTCCATGTAAGCTTTTTGTCACAAAATGAAAATGTCCTTATTCTCCGGAGTGTATGCTTATTGCCATTTTCTCTCAGACTGGCGTAGCTCAAGTTTGGCATTTTTTTAGTTCCCCTGTGTACCATTTTGATGCTTCATGGTGATGAATTGGATTTGTTTTCTTGCTAGGGCTTGTATGTTACTGGATTCCCTGAGCCAAAAGGTTATAGCTTTTTCTTGATCATCTACGTTTTCGCTAAATGTAGGTATGGTTGTTGCTAGGGAGTCGCACACATTCTCTAAGTTAACGCGGGTCAATTCCTAGAGTAAATGCCAACACCAACAGGGGGTTTCATGGCAATAATGTCAGCTGTATCGAATTCTAAAGGATGATGGTCTGACCAGGTACATGGGGAAACCTTGAAGTTAATAATGGGTAAATTCAGTGACCAGACCTGATCTAGGGCGTAGCCTTTAATGTGTGTAGCTATGAGTACTTGTTTGTCAAAATTCATACTGTGTAAGAAATCAGAGAGGTTTAAGGAGACAGAGCCTCCATTATCCTCATTCATCCAAAGGTTACAATCTCAAAGGAGTAATATTTTAGCATAATTAATAGCTAGGGCGGGTAAATGGTCTGCTAGAAGTGGGGGGAATTGAGGCATATGCCCTGGAGGTCTATACAAGATAACACAAATTAGGGGAGAGATGGGTGAATCTAATTTGATTATGATGTTCTCTACCGTCAAGATTGGTAGGGGAGGAAGTTTGATAAAAAAGAGTTGCACCCACCCCTTCACCTTTTTTTCTGGAAAGTCTACTGACATTAAGTATGTAGTAATTCTTTAGGAGTTCTGCTAAAATGTCTGGCATAGAGTCCTGTGTTAACCAAGTTTCTGTAATAAACAGTATATCTGGGGACTCAGTTTAAAGGAGATAAAAATCTCCCACTGGTGTTTGACCAGCCATCTTGTATTGAGGTTAATAAGGGTTAAGTCTTTTTCTATAGATGGTGGCCTTTCCTGCGCACCTTTTCCTATGGTGGATTTAGGTGTCTGCAGACTGTCCATTTGTGGAGTATCTAGCTGGCCAGCATTTAATATCCCTTGCCTGTCAAGTTTTTGCAAGAGAGGGGCCTCTAAATGATGATGATTAGATGACCAGTTTTTGAGAACATTTAGGGAATATGCTAAGAATTTGCGATAGTGGTTGGCCCCTAGCTCCGGATGGACATGGATGGGTGCAGATGGACTTGCCTTTGGCTGTGCATCGTCACTAACGCCAGTTTTTGTGGGCTTGGAGCTCTCACAGACTCTGCCCACCAGTAGACCGATTGGTTCCCCCTACCCAATTTGCTTCTATTCAGTATGTAGGGAACACAATACAAACTGATTCAAAACCAAACTAAAAACAGCAATCAGTTGTTAGAAAACAATTCCCCCAGCTCTATGTGAAATATTTGGTATCTATGCAGTGCAGTATCCTTTTTTAAAAAGAAGTTTGTCACCTCATCATTTCAAGATGGTCCTGTTACAACTCCTTCAAGTCCAATAAGACCATCATTTAGCGCTTATTTTTTCTCCAGTATGTTAGTGTCCAGGCTGCTCAAAAGGTGTCAGTGAAGCCCTAGGACTTGTCCATGTTGACAAGGTCAAATCTCACTGAAACTTGCCTAGCTATAAAAACATCATCCCTGATTGAAGACCTGCCAACGTTTATGCTTCACATGTGTGTGGGTATCACTCTGTGGCTTTTGGTGGAACAAGATATGGAAGCATTCCAACAGGAGGGTAGAACGTGTAAATTAAGAGAAGTAAGGGTCCTAGATATCCTTGGGAGTTCTGCTTGGGTTGATTTTGACTGATCATTGGAGATGCACTATGAAGTGATTATGAGGCATGAGCTATATTGAAGAGTTGCAGATGAAGCAAATCTGCGACGAAAAGTGCACCGAATGGCTTTGCTAGTAGCTGAGGACTGGATGGTTAGAGGCCACATTACATTGCTGAATTGGAGCACAATCTCAATGTCATCCTGTCTGATGTAACACACTGAAATGCTGCCCAGTTGTACCATGGATTATCTCCAAGGGTTGCAACTGAAGGAGCATCATTGTAAGGCGAAAGATAAGAGACCAATCGATATTTAAATAGCACTTGATATTTGGTTACACACTTATCTAATATAATATTATGATTGGAAGAGCCTAGACCCGCCTCGATATTGACCCATGTGCTGAGCAGTGTAACCTGTGGCAAGCATGAGACAGGGGCTTGGTGGACGCCTTGTGATATGTGAATTCATAGACTCTGATCACTCCCAGTACTTATCACACCTAAGTCTGGAGCATGTGGAGAAGTGTGGCTCAATGGTTAGAGCGGCAGACCCTGATGCAGAGATCTGGCCCGGGACCAGGGTTCAATTCCCGCCTCGGCGGGTCTTGGGCTCAACTTCCTCGGACCTGATAATTCTCGCCTCGGTGCCTATTCTAATCATGGGTCCCACTCTGCAACTCTGGGCAATAGCTTGCTTAATCTCCACAACGGCCCCACCAGCGCTGGGATGCCTGGCTTCACCTTGGGGGTGCCAAGGAGTGGACATTTCACAGGGAAAAGCCAGGAAGGGTTCCACAGCGGTATGCGTTCAGCGCCAGGATGCCTCAGGGTAGCAGTGCGCTTTACAAGTACAAATTCATTTCATTTCATGATACAAGGGCTGACAGAAAAGGATTCACGAATGAAACCTACAGTATTTGAGGGTAGAACTGGCGCATTTTTCGGAAACGTGCAAGTTGATAATATGGAGTGAGGATGGTCCATGGAAGGATGAAATCAATGTATTTACTAACAATGGAAATCAAGTGTTTGAGGGAGAAATGCATGTACTTTGAGTTAATGGCAAGCAGGTGTTGGAAAAAATAGTATATTTGTAAAATGAACTGAAAATGGGTTCAGTTGGGAATTCTAATTGTTGATATAGCATAGCTTCCTTTGTGGCAAAGGAGGTTTATTGGGTTATATGGTGGCTATTTCATTATCTTTTTAATCTACTTCAATATCTAATATATTTATATGTTCAAGCAGTTGGCTGGGACTTCCCTGAGAGGCGCTTGCATTGTCTTCGCGTTTCCAGTCTTGGCAGCATTGGAGGAGCAGGCTTGGAAGTAGGGGACCCGAGGACGCTTATTCCCTGAAATTTCGCCAGACTTTTCCACTGCAGCTCGTCATGATTCATCAAGGAGCATTATGGTATCAGCAGTCCGTGGCAGGGGCTGCTCTGGTGCCTGCATGTTAACGAGCCGCAGCTGGGCCCTTCACCATTGGGTAGGAGGAGCTCTTTATAATGACGTATTGGGACTGTCTGGGGCGAACTGCGGCATTTGAAGAAGGCTCAACGCCGAAACCGGTCATGCCGATTCTTCATCAATAAACGTCCTAAAGTACCCCGCTGCGTCCCTTCCTTCTTTTCATGGGAGATGAGCTGTTTGATGTTTTCGCGTGCAGCCTGTGGCACGCTTTAAGGGACCCTTCCTATTTGTGGCTGTGAACTGCACTGGCTGGCAGGGAACTGCCTTTCTTCAATAACCCGAGGTATCGGATTTCTACAGCCCGTCTACTCACCTTTGTTGTTCAAGCAGTTGGCTGGGACTTCCCTGAGAGGCGCTTGCATTGTCTTCGCGTTTCCAGTCTTGGCAGCATTGGAGGAGCAGGCTTGGAAGTAGGGGACCCGAGGACGCTTATTCCCTGAAATTTCACCAGACTTTTCCACTGCAGCTCGTCATGATTCATCAAGGAGCATTATGGTATCAGCAGTCCGTGGCAGGGGCTGCTCTGGTGCCTGCATGTTAACGAGCCGCAGCTGGGCCCTTCACCATTGGGTAGGAGGAGCTCTTTATAATGACGTATTGGGACTGTCTGGGGCGAACTGCGGCATTTGAAGAAGGCTCAACGCCGAAACCGGTCATGCCGATTCTTCATCAATAAACGTCCTAAAGTACCCCGCTGCGTCCCTTCCTTCTTTTCATGGGAGATGAGCTGTTTGATGTTTTCGCGTGCAGCCTGTGGCACGCTTTAAGGGACCCTTCCTATTTGTGGCTGTGAACTGCACTGGCTGGCAGGGAACTGCCTTTCTTCAATAACCCGAGGTATCGGATTTCTACAGCCCGTCTACTCACCTTTGTTGTTCAAGCAGTTGGCTGGGACTTCCCTGAGAGGCGCTTGCATTGTCTTCGCGTTTCCAGTCTTGGCAGCATTGGAGGAGCAGGCTTGGAAGTAGGGGACCCGAGGACGCTTATTCCCTGAAATTTCGCCAGACTTTTCCACTGCAGCTCGTCATGATTCATCAAGGAGCATTATGGTATCAGCAGTCCGTGGCAGGGGCTGCTCTGGTGCCTGCATGTTAACGAGCCGCAGCTGGGCCCTTCACCATTGGGTAGGAGGAGCTCTTTATAATGACGTATTGGGACTGTCTGGGGCGAACTGCGGCATTTGAAGAAGGCTCAACGCCGAAACCGGTCATGCCGATTCTTCATCAATAAACGTCCTAAAGTACCCCGCTGCGTCCCTTCCTTCTTTTCATGGGAGATGAGCTGTTTGTATATATATATATATATATATATATATATATATATATATATATATATATATATATATATATATATATGATACTAAAGATTTCCTGGGCAAAATCACAGGGTTGGCATGGTAACCTGATTTCCTGTTAATGACATTGGATGTAAGCTCCTTATATACTGGAATTAATCATGAGGAAAAGATAGCTGCATGTAAGTGCTTCATGAGATCGAGAAAGATAAAATACCACGCACACACCCAGATGATTCTGAAAATTATATACCATTGTTTAAATCACAATATTTTTCTGTTCAATGGTGTCTTCAACCAACAAGTCCTCGACTTGTTTTGCCCCCAGTCTAGCGAATTTGTTCTTAGGCTGGTGGGAAGAACAGTTGAGTGAGGACAGCACCTTGCCTGGGCATCTGGAGAAGGTCATGTTGTGGCTGAGGTACATTGACGACCTATTTATCATCTGAAAATGATCAAGTTCCTCAGCCACCAACTTTGTTGTAAAACTCATTAGGAACAACCACAATTTAGTATTCACTCAGACCATCAGCAGTACCACCTTTGAGTACCTAGATGTAATTGAAACTGCGGACAACAATATTCAGACCACAATTTTCAGGAAGAGTACGGCTGATAATTGCCTCCTCCATGCCCTCAGTGGACATCCCGAGAATTTAAAATTAAGTATCCCTTATGGAGAGCACCTTCGGGCTAAAAGAAATTGTAGTACAGAAGAGGTCTATCTCATGGAACAAAAAACCATGCTTAAAAGAATTAAAGAGAGAGTTTATCCTGACTGGGTCCTGAGAAAACTGTTACCCTCGCCAGTAGTCTCAAAAAGGACCAACTATTTTTTACCAACATCACTCTAGACACGGCTGATCCCATTCTCATTGATATACAGTAGCTCCATACAGGTCAAACAGATTCTCAGGAAAAACTGGCCCATTGTGAAAAGTGATTCTGTCATTGGCAAAGAAGTAGGCTTGCATTCCAGTATCACTTTCAGCAGAAATAAATCCTTGATGAGGGACACTCTCGTGAGAAGTGATATCACCCTGTCCAAGGGGATAACACAACACAGCCTCAAGGGTTTATACCCTTGTGGCTGTTGCAGGGCATGTAAGAAGAGTAAGATCACTAACACATATATTACTTGCAATGGTTCTACATGAGCGATCAATAAATGTCATGCAGCACAAATCACGTCATCTATGTTCTAGTGTGTCCATGCAACTTGAAATACAAAGGCAGCACCATTTTTGGAGCCAAGAAGAGGGTTCTTGAACATCTCAGGACAATTGATCATAATGACCAAAAATACCCGGTTGCTAGACACTTCTATGGCAAACACTGTGGGGACTGTAGCTTTTTTGTCATTGAACACATTTTGATGTCCCCTAGAGGTGGGGACAGAGTTCTTAGGATGAGGAAAAGGGAATCAGAACTGATCATTAACCTTAGCACTGTCCATCCAGATAGGTTGAATCAGGATGAGGAACTAGGAGTGCACCTGTACAATGATTAATTTCAGCACAGTGTGTCTTGTTTTTCTGTTTTCTCTTAGTTTACAATACCGCAAGTTTTGATATATATATATATATATGTATATATATATATATATTGTACCTTCTCTATCTTTACCATTAGGAGTCTGTCTTTGCTGCCTATTGAAAATCACAAGTCATGTGACCACGTTACTCTGCTTTTTAAATGTATTGTGTCTATGGCGATTGCTGTGTGATCAAGGCAGGTGTGCCGAAACGCGTAACAGCGTATATGAATTAAACGAGAGACGAAATTGCCAACTCTACCCCTGTATCGGTGTCCGATTCTTCAGGGGGATTCGGAAGTGGTGTTTGTATTGAGCCGCTATGTGCTGGGAAGCGGCAACGCCGATACAACCTCGATCTGGTGCTTCTTCGAGTATTCCGGCAACTAATGGAGGAAATGCGTGAAGCATAGCGAGAAGCCCCTCCGTGGATTTAGCAGTGAGAAAGACATCTACCGCTAGGTGAGGAGCCCCCAGGCACGGTGCGTCGGAGGAGGCCTGTTTTCGGGGAAACGCGGCACTGGAAAGTGCGGTACGGTGATATTGGCTTACGGGGAGAGGAGCCGGGAAGGTTACCCGGCGGGGAAGCAGTGTGAGTCTCACGTTTGATTTGGCTACAAAGTGGTGTGTTTTGCAGTCGCTCCTGGTTGAAATTGTACTGCAATGGATACCCTGATGAAAGAAAGGGAGGAGGTAGCGGACTCGGTTTTCAGCTAAGGCAGTGTGGGTTTACCTGAGCAAAGTCGTGGTCCGGAGTCTTCAACAAGTGAAAATAATGCCCAAACGTTAATGCGCAAACTTGAAAAACTGAAGCGCAATGAAATCTCAAAACGGTGGGAAGTGAAGTCACTAAGTAAATATCTTGATGTGGGAAGAGTACCCCGTGGTTTAAGAGTGCTCACAGCTCCTACATATGAAAATCCAGAT
Source organism: Calotriton arnoldi (assembly GCA_963921515.1). Lineage (NCBI taxonomy): Eukaryota > Metazoa > Chordata > Amphibia > Caudata > Salamandridae > Calotriton > Calotriton arnoldi. Next base: position 1,946,338 of record CAWUFW010000623.1, read on the forward strand.
CCGGAAATGCTCCAGGAGTGGGCTGCCAACAATGCATCGTCGTCACAAAATATGATGAAGATCTTAATTAAATACGCAAGTAAAGATCGTGATAAAATCCTTGACGAAATTAAAGAGGTGGAGAACGAGCTCAAAAGAGTTGCGAAGGAAGATGTACTGAAGAAATTTGAATCAGATTTATGTGCCCGCCTAAAGAAACATGAACAAGTAATAAGAGATCGGAAAGCGACGAAGTTTCAAAGAGATAGACTGGATTATCAACGAGGGCAGATATATACATTCGCCCGCCGGTTTGACAATATCAGGAGGCAAAGGTTGTCAAAATCCACCGGCGCTGATAGAAAGAGAGATGATGAGCAGCAGACAGGTGGAGATTTGAGTTCTGAAGCAAATTCCTTGGTGAGCTCTGACATAGAGACGGGATCGGAAGAAGGAAATCGCAATTCTAAGCAACGGGACCCCCCGTCCATGATTGAGGAATTCGGTTTTTTATACATAGACTGGACACAGAGCACAAGGCCGAATCCTCAAGAGAAATGAAAAGAGCACCAAGGAAGCGCAAAAATCGATGGCACAGGCATGGAACTACGGTCGGGGACAAAGACAAAGGAATCATATCACCGCAGAGGATGGACGACGCCACAATCATAATTAATTTTACAGATTTGATGCTAACGGATGAGGAAAGTAGGATACTGTCACTGGGCCTATCATTTTGCATTCGAACAAACTTCAACTACACGGAAACCCGCATTGACTTCTTTAAATTTATAAGGAAGTTAAAGCTCAAGAAACTTTTCTTTAATAGGAGTGGTAATTTTGAGAAAAATTCACTTGAAAGAGAAGAAGCAGGGAATTTGGAGGTCGGAGACATGGAGGTACTTTTTGATTTACAACAGCTTGAATGTGAGGGTGAGGGGTTACCAGCTTTGGGGACTATGAGTCAAAAAATAGATCTATTATGCTTGGATATTTTTGACAGTGCTGCAACTCCATTTAAACCAAAATCAACTTTTACACCCAACACCCCAAAAGATGCCATAGATATATTCTCAGATCTGGTGATCAAAGATCTGAAAGAGTTATCATCAGTCTCTAGTAAGGCATTTTTGAAAGATGGCAATCAACTAGAAAAAGATTACTATGCTGTTGTAACTAAGATAAAAAATAGAAAAGATATTGTGGTCCGACAGTCGGACAAAGGTGGCAATGTGGTTCTCTGGCCCCTTGAGTCCTATAATGCAGAGGCCAAAATGCAGTTAAGGGACCACAATTGCTACCTTAAAGTACCTCAAAGTAACCTAGTGGAAGTGAAGCAGAAATTCTTGAAGGACCTAGCTCGGTGGCGGGGATTAGGGCTGATTTCACAAGCAGAATTCTTATTCATGAAGGTAGATAATCCAGTCATGCCCATCCTCTATCTGATTCCAAAGATACACAAAAATAAGGAAACTCCACCGGGCAGACCCATCATTTCTCCAATTGGTAGCTTGTTCGAGCCCACGTCCAGATACTTAGACTCTTTTTTGCAGGTATTTGTAAAGGCACTCCCAGCATACATTCTAGACACTAGGGACTTTTTGAACAAAATCACCAATGTGGTCTGGAAAGAATCCTATCTCCTGATCACATTAGATGTGGTTAGTTTATACATGAGCATTTCTCATGAAGATGGTCTACGTGCATTACGCCATTATTTGAATACACGACCCATCAGCCTATATCAACATTCAGGCATGTTAGTGGAAATGTGCAGATTGTGTTTGAATAATAACCACCTCATGTTTGGAGGAGACACATACAAGCAGTTACAAGGGATGGCAATGGGCACCTGCTTCGCCCCCAGCTATGCTAATTTGTATATGGGCTGGTGGGAGGAGCAGGTGCTCAAAACCAAACACAACAGGGAATGGAACAATCACGTTGTAAATTGGATCCGATTTATTGACGATCTGTTTGTGTTGTGGGATGGCCCATGGGATTCAGCCAAGCGATTTGTGCAGGACATTAATGATAATGATCTGAACCTGAGGTTTACAGACCATATTAGTAAGTCCAGTGTATCTTTTTTAGATCTAGAAGTATATGTTCAACAGGGGGTGATCCATACCCGCACTTTCAGAAAACCGACAGCGGGAAACACCATCCTGCATGCAGACAGTTTTCATCCTCAGAGACTCAAATTGAGTATTCCTTATGCTGAGCATCTGAGGATGAAGCGCAACTGCAGTGAGGCATTGGCTTTAGCAGAAGTGCAGGACTCACTAACAAAAAGATTTTGCTCAGAGAGGTTATAAGTCTGAAGTATTGAATCAGGCATGTGAAAAAGTGAATAAGATTGAAAGGGAGACACTCCTGAGGCCTGATGTAGAAAAAGTGAAGAGAAAGAGGAAAACCACAGGAGATCAAATAAGGATGATTACCGGATTCAATGCCTACCAGTCTAAAGTGAGAGATAGTCTGTGTAGGCATTGGTATCTGGTAAAAAGAGACCCAATACTGAATGGTTTGGTATCACGTAGACCCATGATCACCTTCAACAAGGCAAATTTAATGAGGACTGATTTGTTTAACAATAGCCCGGAAGTGAGCAAAGTGGAAAGTTGGTTGAAAGTAAGTCCCGGCTTCCACAAATGCTTTAAATGTAAAGCGTGTAAGATTGGTAGGAACGAAAAACAGGTCATTTCACCACTTATGAACAGTCCATGGAAGATTAAATGTTCATTGAATTGCAGAAGTGAGTACGTTGTATATATCTTACAATGCACATGCCCAAAAATGTACGTTGGTAGTACCATCCACATGGTGCATATCTGCATACTGCAGCACCTTAGGGCTGTCCAAAACAATGATAAGAGCTATGTGGTTGCACAACACATAAATGAGGTACACAAAGGCAACATAAATGACCTGTCATATTTTGCAATAGACCAAGTTCCTAAACTCAGAAGAGGTGATGATCGAGATGGCAAACTTCGCCAACTAGAGTCCAAATATATTTTGCTGTTTAACTCCAAGAATCCCTTTGGTTTGAATGCGGACAAAGATCTGCATGTTCATTTAACTTAGTAGAGGTATCCATTGCAGAGGTTTTTAATTTTAATTTTAATCTTAGCAGAGTAAGAAACCCTATGAGTGGCACAGACAGACGTTATCCATGTGAAATTTATAAGAATAATGGAAGTAGGTTAAACTTGAAGTTTTATAGATATTACAGTAAGGTTTTAGTAATTCATCAAGGTGGTTCTCTATGTATGATGAAATGATATGAAATGCTAATGAGATTATTTATGTATCCCAAATGGAGAAATTAGGTTGATGCACTTGCACTTTTTGGTTCACTAATGGACCATAAAGAGCCTATGTCTAAGTACTGTAATGCACTTGCACTTTATTGCATACATTTTCACATATCTAGGTACTGTAATGCAGTTGTACTTCATTGCATACATTTGCACAAGTATATAGAGTACAAATTGGGAGTACAATATTGAAGCATTTGCACTTTTGATTAATTCTTAGATACATCTCTAATCAAAACTGAAAACATCTGAATTCAGCTTGTGTGAAGCAAACGGAGGTCCAGAGACACTTGATGAATGGCACTTGCACTTTATTGAATACTTTATACTCATGATTAAGTATATGTTTTTTCTTTTTTGAACTGATTTAAGATCAATTATAGTTATGACTTAGCGAGTAGTATTTGGCTCAACGTAATATTTGCATTGGACAAAATGGGTGCACATTATTTCATGCTATTTTAATGAAGTATATTTAAGGAACCTATGATGTAGGATGGTCCATTTTGTAATTCTCAATGAGATGTATCATTATGTGAAATAACTCGACAATGCTGAATATTAAGCATTAGTTTACCTGGGCATATTGTGTGCATGATATATTGTGAGAATAGAGATAAATGAGAGTACGGGCACGTCCCCTATATTATCATGCCACGAAAAATTGTGTTAAAAAATTGTGTTAAGCTATGTGCATTATAACTTTAAGAAAGTCATAAGCCGGTTATTGATGACAATGACATTTTAATTGTTGTTTTAATCATGAAGAATTATTATAATTTAAATTGTAAATAGTAGCAAGATTGGCAAACAATATTGATTTGTTGAAAAGCTATCAGGCATATCCCTTTGTACCTGTTCTATCTTTACCATTAGGAGCCTGTCTTTGCTGCCTATTGAAAATCACGAGTCATGTGACCACGTTACTCTGCTTTTTAAATGTATTGTGTTTATGGCGATTGCTGTGTGTTCAAGGCAGGTGTGCCGAAACGCGTAACAGCGCATATGAATTAAACGAGAGACGAAATTGCCAACGCTACCCCCGTGTCGGTGTCTGATTCTTCAGGGGGATTCGGAAGTGGTGTTTATATATATATATATATATATATATACATATATATATATATATATATATATATATATATATATATATATATGTTCACAAAAGGTTCCATTTTACCGGGGGGCCCCCGACCCTGCAGGGCGGGCTCTACGAGCAGGGATGGAGAATCCTGTTACAATAGGTTTTGAAAAATGCAGAGCCCAACTTCGACTTCTTTTCAAGATGACATTTATTCGTCTAATTGCGCAGCAGCATTAAAACCACTCATTTCCTCCTTACGCGTTTCAGCGTTTGCCGCCTTGATCACAGGTGAGTGTCATTTTTAAATCCCAGTGGTCATGTGACCCATATTCACAACTACAGGCCCCAGAATGCACCATCGTAGTAATTCAAAAGAGTGACATGGTGCAACATTCCATTTTGCTCAAATAGCGCTTATTTTTGCCAATGTCACGAAAAATAAAGTCATAATTCAAGGTGCATGCTGTAATTCAAAAGTGCAAAGTGCATACTCATGCTGCCACGCTCATAATAACGCTATTTGAGCAAAATGGAATGTTGCACCATGTCACGCTTTTGAATTACTACGATGGTGCATTCTGGGGCCTGTAGTTGTGAATATGGGTCACATGACCACTGGGATTTAAAAATGACACTCACCTGTGATCAAGGCGGCAAACGCTGAAACGCGTAAGGAGGAAATCAGTGGTTTTAATGCTGCTGCGCAATTAGACGAATAAATGTCATCTTGAAAAGAAGTCGAAGTTGGGCTCTGCATTTTTTCAAAACCTATTGTAACAGGATTCTCCATTCCTGCTCGTAGAGCCCGCCCTGCAGGGTCGGGGGCCCCCGGTAAAATGGAGCCTTTTGTGAACATTTAACAGAGGGGGCATGACCCGCTCAACGAAGGTACCAGCCAGAGGATTTCCAGGCGACTTGGTAAACCGGAGTGAGAAAGGGAGATGAGAGGGGTGACATCCTCTCTCTGGAAACTTCGCATTTCAAGTAAATATTATGAGCGGGCAGCATGAGTATGCCCTTTGCACTTTTGAATTACAGCATGCACCTTGAATTATGACTTTATTTTTCGTGACATTGGCAAAAATAAACGCTATTTGAGCAAAATGGAATGTTGCACCATGTCACGCTTTTGAATTACTACGATGGTGCATTCTGGGGCCTGTAGTTGTGAATATGGGTCACATGACCACTGGGATTTAAAAATGACACTCACTTGTGATCAAGGCGGCAAACGCTGAAACGCGTAAGGAGGAAATGAGTGGTTTTAATGCTGCTGCGCAATTAGACGAATAAATGTCATCTTGAAAAGAAGTCGAAGTTGGGCTCTGAATTTTTTCAAAACCTATTGTAACAGGATTCTCCATTCCTGCTCGTAGAGCCCGCCCTGCAGGGTCGGGGGCCCCCGGTAAAATGGAGCCTTTTGTGAACATTTAACAGAGGGGGCATGACCCGCTCAACGAAAGTACCAGCCAGAGGATTTCCAGGCGACTTGGTAAACCGGAGTGAGAAAGGGAGATGAGAGGGGTGACATCCTCTCTCTGGAAACTTCGCATTTCAAGTAAATATTATGAGCGTGGCAGCATGAGCATGCACTTTGCACTTTTGAATTACAGCATGCACCTTGAATTATGACTTTATTTTTCGTGACATTGGCAAAAATAAACGCTATTTGAGCAAAATGGAATGTTGCACCATGTCACGCTTTTGAATTACTACGATGGTGCATTCTGGGGCCTGTAGTTGCGAATATGGGTCACATGACCACTGGGATTTAAAAATGACACTGGCGGCAAACGCTGAAATGCGTAAGGAGGAAATGAGTGGTTTTAATGCTGCTGCGCAATTAGACGAATAAACGTCATCTTGAAAAGAACTCGAAGTTGGGCTCTGCATTTTTTCAAAATATATATATATATATAATTATTTATTTCATTCTGCCTGTATAATAACATCTTTGTCTTTGGGGATCAGCTATATATACAGAAACAGGGGATAGTAATGGGCACGTGCTTTTCCCCCAGCTACGCAAATTTATTTGTGGGCTGGTGGGAGAAGCAGGTGGCCTGGGCTGATACCAACGAAATGTGGGCGCAGAGAATAGCTGTCTGGACCCGATATATCAATGATATATTTATCATCTGGCGAGTTTCCCAAGAGGAATTTGAAGAATATATCACCATCCGCAACACCAATGAGTAAAATTTGCACTTCTCTAGCCATATCAGTGCCTCAGAGGTTGCATTCCTAGATATTTTGGTTTATGTCAACGGTGAACAATTGATGGCCAAGCTATACTGTAAACCGACAGCTGGTAATGCCACCCTGCATTACACTAGCCAGCATCCCCGCTGTTTAGTCAATAGCATTCCCTATGGTGAGCTACTACGTATTAAACGAAACAGTACCACACATGAGAATTACGAAGTAGCAAAAAATCAAGCACTTGTTAGGTTCGGGAAAAGAGGATATCCTAGAAAACCCTTACAGACGGCTGTCAAAAGGGTCAATCAGCAGGTGAGACATGAACTCCTAAGTAAAAAATCTAGAGAGGAGAAAGAAGAGATCACTAGGTTAATTTTGACGTATTCTACAGATTCTAATGAAATACGTAAAATACTGGACAAACATTGGAACATTTTAAAAGCAGATGGGATGATTGGGCATCTATTCTCCGCATATCCTAGTATTACCTATAGAAAAAGTACCTCTCTGAAAGACCTATTAGTACATAGCCACTTCTCCAACAAAAATAGGGATGCTCCAAAAGTGAAAGGTTTTTATCCCTGTTTACACTGCAAAGCATGGAGGAAAAGCATTAAGACTAAAGAGTTTCCAGTGCCATGTAGGGACTCTAAGAAACAGGTAACCAAGTTACTTAACTGCAACACCGATGTTGTCATCTATTGCTTGGTGTGTCCGTGCAACCTTCTGTATGTGGGCAGCACGGTACACCAAGCGAAAAAGAGAGTCTTGGAACACATGCGGGTCATAACTAAAGAGGACAATAGTTATCCTGTAGCCAGGCACTTTGCAGGCCAACACCAAAGTAACATCAATCTTCTGAGTTTCTATTGTATAGATCAGGTACCCATACTGGAGAGAGGAGGCGATAGGGTTAGAACTTTACGTCAGCTTGAGTCAAAATATATTATGGAGCTGAGGACACCTGTTCCCCATGGTCTCAATAGTGAGGAAGAACTATGGGTCCATGTGGGTTAGAGGGTATGTCAGTATATCCAGTTAGATTATGCTTTGTGTCATCTGTATATATAGAGAAATTGTTGAATATGAGCAACGTCTCCTTTTCTCTCCTTACTTCTCTCTCTTCTTCTATTATCTTTCCATTGTAGAGAAATTATGGAGTAGAATGACATTTGAGAGGAGAATGTACTGGTATAATGTAGTTTTTAAACGGACTTGGTGTCATGTATTGTATCATGGTTTTAAGGTTTCGACCTCTGATATAAGCACTTTAAAGGGGCATGGAAATTGATGAATTTGTCACAAGTAGGGATAACCAGCAATGGGAACTGTAAGCTATTATGGTAGTCCATTTGGACATAATGATTGTAATAGAGAGACGTTAGTACATGGGCATTAGCCTTTCATTAGTGATAAATAGTGGTACTGATTGTCTCACTATGGAGTTGACATTGCCCATTGAGGGCTCAATTGAACCCTTATGTATAAAAGATGATGTAGAGGGTATATTTATGGAGAGGGAAAACCCTACTTGGCTAAATAATGTGAGAAAGCCCTCCCCCTTTTTTTCGAGGATTATTAAGTGGTATTAGCATTTTGCACAATATCAGCCAAATGTAAATATGAAAATGAAATGTTTTTATATGACATCCTTAAATAATAACATGTTGATTTATTTATTGAATACATTGGATTTTAATATAATATGAAATGAATTATCATATGGCTTTTATAATGACGAATTAATGCAATTGCACTTTTACCACTGTAAGATGGCCGCAACCAATTGTCAAGTATCGTATGTAGACGAAGTCCATCTTTTATTGTGGTGAAAAGAATCATGTTTAAATTGGGTGAGATTTTGGGGCACGCTGACATTGACAAAAGCCATTATGGCCGAAAAGCGTTTGTCAGCTACGGTGACAATATAAAATAAAATATTCTAATTGAACTTGTGTGTGCGATACGAACTTTGTGGGGACAAAGTACTTTCAAATGATTGAATCGCGGTCCACCACTGTGCAATAGCAGCACCCACCTGTAATGTGAGCGGTGGTTTTTAGTGGAAGTCTTGAAACGCATATATATTTTATATATACATTTTTTTCAGATGTATATATTACTAGCTAGCTAGTTTTGCTATTTTATTTTTGAGAGGGCTATGCATATTCTCTCTGTACTAACTGCTTTCTTTTATGGTATGTTTGTTACAGGAGGAAAGGAAGGGGCACTAATGAACATTTTCTAGTCCTCGCTGATGGTGTTCCCTAACCTTTTCTTCGACAAGTTGTTACAGTGTTTTTTCACGCAGCATAGATTAGATTTTATTTGCACGTGTCTTCAATGGCAATTTCAATTGTACTGAGCGAGATATGTATTCTGATAATCTAGATTACTGTCAACTCGAGAAAAGGGGACCTAGTATTGCCATGTTCGTATGTCCCACAAGCAAGTTACTTTTATTTACAGATACTGAGGAAACCATCAGATTTATTAGATGTTGTAGGGGTGGTAAGCCAAACAGTGATGTCTTGGATAGTCTATGTTGATTATTAACCTGTGCACAACCCCCACATGGAATTAATTTCTTCTTACTTTTTTCTCTGTTCCTTTTTTCATGGTTGCATTCATACTCCCCGTGAGATTCTTCCCCACCCCACCCCCCCACGTGGAAATTCTCACGGTGTAGGTTCCTCCCTGGGGAAATGAGGTTTCCGGCGATCCTATGCATGCTACAGTGGACGTTAACTCGTTTTCCAATGTCTACTTTATGGGGGTAACTCTGCTCACAAATCCACCTGCCACCGAGACTCACGTCCCCTTCCTTGGATAGACTAGACAAATGTATTTCTCCACGATGCATGTATCAGCCCCAAACTATTCCCATTAGGACTCAAGGGACTGCATGTACCAGCACGCTTTATGCAGGTCACGCTTGTGCATTCCATATTGATGGGCAACATGTAAACTAATGAAGTAATCTTTCTTTCCCCCATCATAGGTTAATTCTCTTTCTTCCTGGTTTTTCCAGTTTGCACTATCACCGTGAGAGATCCTGTTTCCGCCCACCTGTCCTATCTGGGATGTCCTTGGTTCACCTTCCATCCCGGGAGAAATCTTCACACCAGTGGCCCGATGTATGCCACTATTTTGGTTTACTTGTCATTTCCTTCCCTGCATCTGTGGGGGGTCCCACTGCCCACATATACCATGTTCTCTTATGGGGGAGTGATTCAGTTTAGGACTAGAGAGGCTGGAATCAAGAATACATTACAGCAACAAAGTACCTCTCAAACCAAGGATCAATGTTTCTTTCATCGGTGAAGTGCTTCAAAAGTTGTCTCCACTTATGTACACTTAATGAACTTCAATTACTTATAAAATCTTAATGCAGAAATTATTAGCGTTTTCCCTCTCTAACATTGATATGTAAAGCTCACAGAATCATTACTCCAATATCAGGTAGGTTGACTGTATCAAACGTTTATCTTTTGGTTGAAACGACTAATTGAAACAATAACATGCAATGCTACATTTAGAACAAAATCAATACATTAATCAAGACAAAACACAAATAGAGTACTAACAAAACGATTCATGGATACATTCTACACAGTGGACATACTTAACGTTATTTACAATAGGACGGAAAGAGACATACTATACAATAGATATGCCCTATTGGGCTGCTGTGCCACTTATTTGATGTAGTGAATCATGTGTGTCCTAATTTATTCTGAAATCAGGACCTATTATTGATGTTCTCGATTTTACACTACTGAGGGGTCCTAGATGAGGTCAGAGAAAAGGTGTAAATGTTCTTGACTAAGCCATCTACATTGAGCTTAGGTATTCAATGCTTTTGCGCAATAAATTTCAACATAGTGGCTCTTGGCCTCAGAAGATATATGCCGACGCGTTTCAACCTTCGTGGTTGGACCAGGGAAAATATTTCGATGGAAGGTCTTCCTCAGGGCTGAGGACACTTGTGTAGGACACTGCAATTACACATTTGGGTACATACATATATTAATTAATAAAGTTACTTCAAACAGGTAATCTGTTTGCTATTGTTATTGTTCCTAATATCTACCACATACTGATGATGTACCTGAGGGGTTCCTAATCGTGTGTTCGGAACCACATCTTAGGCGGAACTAGGTCCGTGGAGGAGATTGAAGATCAGGTATCTTCACGTGTGTTGGATCCTTAATGTCTTTGTCCTTTTTTCTGTGGAGTATCTGCAAGTTACATAGGGAGGAGGAGGCTTTAGAGCATGCTCAACGTGACTTCATATGTGAGGGAGTACATCCACGTAAGGTGCTTGTGTTAAGCATTGAGTGGAAAACTGTAAAAGTTTGTGCCCAATCCAACAGAGGGAGATTCTGTTATGTTATTCACCATTTTGAGGGAAACATGCATCAGTGAAGGGCTGCATGCTCTAAGCCGTATGATCGTGTGGGCTCGAGGTACAGGGCTAACGTGACGGATTACGTTAGGCGAGCTTGTATCTCCGTGTGCTGGCATCTCTTAAGCGCTTCCTCTATTGGGGCAAATCGAGATAGTGAGGTGGCAGGTCGCATTTACCTGATACGGGACTTCTCCAAGGGTCTCTTTCTTTTCTCTCCGGTAGGTACACGGCCGTCGGCTCCTGCATTCGAGTTAGCGGCTTGCCCGGGTCAGGTTTATCTTCATTTCCTAATTGGCAATTCATGCATAATGACGCTCGCCGTGCATCAGCACGGGTCGCCTGGCTGTTGCCTGACTTCCTGGTTAAGACCATGGTTGTCATGGGAACAGGAGACTCGTAGTTTGGAAAGTCTTGCGTCATTCTGCCGCCCAGGGTGGCTGGTGTTATAATTTGTCTATTTCCTCTTGTTTGGAACATTGGATTGCCCAACAGGGCATATTGCTGTGACAGATATTGCTCTTTTTTGCGGAGGGAGCGAAAAAAATGCACTTAGTTTAAAAAGGGTTATTCTGGCCCCGTGGGAGCAGGTCTCTGTGAGTTGACCTCCTTGTGCTGGAAGTCAGTCAAGTTGTTTAAATACAATGAATGATCTCGCTCATTTCATTGAGGCCATTTTCGGTGGTGCCTAAGCGCAGTATAGTTTTAGCTTCGAACCTGGAGAGGAGGATGTCAGGGTTCCTGCCAGTGACATGTTTGAGAACTGTCCATTTAATATCTTGTGGGCCATGTCCCTTTTCTACACAGTGATGATCCATGGGTGCATTTGGTACTTTACAATTTATTCGTGATCTGTTTGGGTGATTCTCTTTTTTATGGCTTGTGTGGTTTTCCCAACGTATGCCATGTTGCACGGGCAAACAACGCAGTATATTACATTAGTTTTATTGCAGTTTGTGAATTCCTCGTGCATGATGATCTTTCTTCCATATTCAAATTTTGCGCCTTCAATGGTACTTGCGCAGGACGTGCAGTTGCCGCACCTTCGGTGGCCTTTGATGGGGGGTAAAGCTAACATAGTTTGTATCGATATCTGTGGACTCTTCGCTTTCGTGTTAGCATGTACCAATTTATCCTTGATGTTTTGATTCCTTTTTAGGGTGAAGACTGGTGTTTCTTTGAACTCTTGTAGACCTTTTACTGTATGCCAATTCTTTTTAACAATTTTTTTGACTTGGTTGGTGATTCCCGAGAAAGTCGTGACGCATACCAGTGGCATATCTTTCTTTGCTTTTTTTGGTATCAATAGGGTTTCCCTGGGTGTATACCAAGCGCGCTTCATTGATCGCTTCACCAATTTTCTAGGATAATTTCTTTCAACCAGTTTCTCCAAGAGAGTCTTGGCGTTGAGGAAATAGTCTTTATTTTTTTGTGCAATTTCGCCTAATTTGTAAGAACTGGCTGTAGGGTAGATTTTGTCATAAATTTCTTTGATGGAAGCTCGAAAAATGCAGAAATGTATTTCTGTCAGTTTGTTTTGTATATAGAGTGGTATATAAGGTTCCATCTTCATGCTTGACAAGGAGGTCTTGAAAGTTGATCTGCTCCTTGCTAGAGTTTAGCGAGAACTGGATATCTGGGTTCCTTTGGTTTAGCCAATTTTGGAATTCTTGCAATGTTTCAGGTGTACCCCTCCATAGCATAAACACGTCGTCTATGTAACGACGCCAGATCTTTATGTGGCCGTCAAATGGGTTGGTGTTATATACCCACCTTTCTTCATACAAGGCCATGAACATCACCGCCATTTTTGGAGCAAAGGGGCATCCCATTGCGGTCCCCTTTGTTTGTAGAAATTGTTCCTCGTTAAATTGAAAAAAAATGTATTTTAAGCACACCTCCGCCCTAAGAATTCAGTTGGTACATTGTGTGGTCTCATCCTGGTATCTAGGAAGTGATGGAGAGCTTCCAGACCAGCTTCCTGTGGGATGTTGGTGTACAAACTGACTATGTCGAGTGTCACCAACAGTTCTGCTTCTTGGTCAAAGGGATGTCCTTCCAGGGTCATAATGGCTTGCATTGTATCTCACAAAAAGCTTGTTGTAGCTTCAACTAGTGGTTTGAGAAACGTGTTGATGTATTTTGCTGGTTTCTTAAGAATGGAATTAACCCCCGAAATGATTGGTCTCCCTGGTGGGTTGGTGGCTTCCTTATGAATCTTCGGAAGGACATACATTAGAGGCATCCTGGGATTTTCATTGAAGAGATATTTGGCTTCTTTTAGATATCCAGCCATGTTCTTCTCCTGTCTTTATTAATCTGGACAGTTTACTTTTACCACTTTGGTCCAGTCGACATCTGTTTTTCTGTAATGCTCTTTGTTGGATAATTGGCGGTTGATTTCTGTTTCATACTTTCCTCTTTCCATGATGACGATTGCACCGCCTTTGTCCGCCGGTTTTATTATGATTTCTTGATTCTTCATCAGCTTTTCAAAAGCTGTCTTTTCGTTTTTGGTCATATTCCACTTGATGTAGTTACGGTTTCTATCTAGAGACTCTAGATCTCTCATAACGTTTTTTTCAAAGATGAGGAGTTCCATCGGCGTACTGGAGGTCGGTGGAAAAAATGTCGACTGTTCTTTTAGACCCGAGTAGTTCCTTTCAGGGGTATAGGTTTTATCTGCAAAGAATGATTTCAAGCGCATTTTTCTGAACAGTTGGATGATTTCCAATTTCTTTTGGCTCATATCCGGTTTACTGGATGGTATAAATGATAAACCTTTACTCAGTACTTGGATTTCTTCCGTTGATAGAGTGATGTTCGTTATATTGTAGATGGGGCTGGATTCCTTCCTTACCATCTGTAGGTTTGTTGCCTCATTGTTATTTCGCCCTGATATTGATTGATTGATTGATTGTTTTACTCTGTTTCTGCCACTGGGGCGTCCGTTGCCTCTGTCTAAAAAAGGTTCCGGTCCTTGTTAGAATTGTACTTGCTGGTTACCCCTGCTGCTTGTAGATGGTTCGGCGTCACTTGAGCTGTCGGAATAGGATGAAGCGTCTGAAAATGAGATGAATTGTCTTTTACTGCTACCACCAAACGTTCTCAGTACTCTGGTATTTGCTGGTTGTTTGTAGTAATCCTTGTCCAGGTACGGATAGGCTTTTTTCTCACGTTGAGGATATCTTTATGCAATTTGGCTCTTTTGAAATCTTCTGTGTTCTTCTTAAAAGTGATGTTTTCTTTTTCCTACTTAGTTAGCAGTGCTTGTGCATTCTCTATTGCATGGTTGTTCAGAAGGGCTTCTTCTAGCTCTTTTATTAGCTCTAGCTCTTTCAGGCTGAGGCGTTCCGCTGTTTTAATAGAGAGAAACATCCAATCATGTGAACATTTTGTTCCTATATGGCTGAAGTCGCCTAACTATTCTGGCAGGTCGACAAAAATTACGGGAACGTTTTTTACCTGCAGGCCAACAGGAATCGTGCCTGCTCTTAGATGTTCCAATAGCACTTCACCGTGTAGATTGCTTAGTCAAGAACATTTACACCTTTTCTCTGACCTCATCTAGGACCCCTCAGTAGTGTAAAATCGAGAACATCAATAATAGGTCCCGATTTCAGAATAAATTAGGACACACATGATTCAGTACATCAAATAAGTGGCACAGCAGCCCAATAGGGCATATCTATTGTATAGTATGTCTCTTTTCGTCCTATTGTATATAACGTTAAGTATGTCCACTGTGTAGAATGTATCCATGAATCGTTTTGTTAGTACTCTATTTGTGTTTTGTCTTGATTAATGTATTGATTTTGTTCTAAATGTAGCATTGCATGTTATTGTTTCATTTAGTCGTTTCAACCAAAAGATAAACGTTTGATACAGTCAACCTACCTGATGTTGGAGTAATGATTCTGTGAGCTTTACATATCAATGTTAGAGAGGGAAAACGCTAATAATTTCTGCATTAAGATTTTATAAGTAATTGAAGTTCATTCAGTGTACATAAGTGGAGACAACTTTGGAAGCACTTCACTGATGAAAGAAACATTGATCCTTGGTTTGAGAGGTACTTTGTTGCTGTAACACATATACCATGTAGACTCCCATTCCTTTACCTTCGACAGATGGGGCATACAGATGTATTGACTTTCTCTTTCGGGACCAGTGGGATTGCATTCACCACATAGCTTTTGACATGGCTTGCACACTATGTACGTAACATGAACTGTTTTTCTTAATATAACTTTTTCAATATTTTTGTGAACAGACTGATGCAATAATGTACTTACAAATGTATTGATTTGTTTAATTGATTTCACCAGTACTTTGATGTTCAGCACTTTCGATCTTGATTGGACCCGGGAGTCAATTTTCTATGTTTATGGTTTTGATGTACTTATGCACGGTGATTGTTACAGAGATATGTGATCAAGGCCAGCATTAGCCAAATCGCTTCTTGATTAACAGTAAGGCAATTGTTTCATGCTGATCAGAGTGAGCGTCTTTCTTGTAAAAAGGTGTTTATACTCAATGTATATACTCACTGAAAAAAACAAATGTTACAGGGACGTTATAGTTAGGCTCAGATTTCATTCATACAAAACCAGGGAATTCAGCAGTTATAGTTACCTGAGCTAACTATAACTTACACCCCCACAATGCACTGCTTATGACCTCACATATTACATCACTCATGACATGGCCAGTGACATAACTAATGACATCACTGATGACATCATCCAGTGAGTGTAAGTGTTTTGTAAATGTTTCTGAGACTTAAAAATATATCCTAAGCGACTGCATAAGTTAAATTACTATTCTTTCTGTACTACTAATGAGTGATACTATTTCCAACATATGTCATCCTGAAGGCTATGAGAGTGTCTGAGTGGGTGTAAGTGGCTGTATAGGTAAATAAGTGGGCGTGTGAGTAGCTGTATAGGTGAGTAAGTGGGTGTGTTAGTGGCTGTATGGGTGAGGTAGTGGGTGTGTCAATGACTGTATGGGTGAGTGTATAGATGGGGTGTGGCTGTGTGAGTAGCTATACGGATGAGTGAGTGGTTGTGTGAGTAGCTGAATGGGTGGGTGAGTGATGTGAGTGGCTGTATTGGAGAGTGAGTGCCTGTTTGAGTGGCTCTAGAGGTTAGTGACCGGATGAGTTAGTGGGTGTTTGATTGGGTGTATAGGTAAGTGAGTGGGTGTGTGAGTGCTTGTATGGATGTGTGAATGGGTATGTAAGTGGCTTTGTGAATGAGTCAATGGATGTACGAGTGGCTGTATGGGTGATTCAGTATGTTTGTTAGTATCTTTATGGGTGAGTGAGTGGCTATGTGAGTGGCTGTATGGGTGAGTGAGTGATTATATGAGTGGCTATATGAGTAAATGAGTGGGTGTGGGGAAAGAATTGAATGGGTCTGGGAATAGGTATTCGAGTGATTGTGTGGGTGTGTGAGTGGGTGTATGAGAGGTTGTATGGGATGTGAATGGGTATTTGAGTGGTTCTGTGGATGAAGTCATCAGTGATGTCATTTGAGATGTCATCTGTGATGTCATTAGTGATGTCACAGACCGTGTCATGAGTAATGTAATATGTGAGGTCATAAGCAGTGCAGGGCGTAAGTTGTAGTTAGCTCAGATAACTATAACTGCTGAGTTTCTATGGTTTTGTATGAGTGAAATCTGAGTTTAACTATAATGTCCCTGTAACCTTTGTTTTTTTCAGTGAATTTCTAAGGTTTGTTAATTCTGTTTCCTAACTATAACGTCCCTGTAACCTTTGCTTTTTCAGTGAATTTCTAAGATTTTTTAATTTTATTTCCAAAATAAAACGTGTAATCTTGAAAAGTGGGTCTGTTAGTGGCTGTATAGGTTGGTCAGAGTGTGTGTGTAAGTAGCTTTATGGGTCTGTGAATGGGTGTGTGAGTGGTTTTGTGGGTATGTAAGTGACTCTGTAACTGCATGTATACATCGCAGAGTGTGTGATTTGCTATATAAGTCTTTGAATGGATGTGTTAGTGGCTGCATGGGTCTGTTATTGGGTGTATGATTGGTTTTGAGTTTGTGCCTGGGTATGTTAGTGTCTTTATGGGTTTATGAGTTATTTTGTGAGCAGCAAAGCTTTTCCTTCCATACTCTATAGCAATCCTTGGTAATATATCTGTCAGTGGGGAGAATCTATCAGCCGAGTAAAATCATTCATATGACAACACTGCACACAGACACATGCTGCTGCCCTTAGTTCTGCATGATAATTTGTGACCTGTGCAATATATGGGGCAATATATAATATGAAATTCCAAGAAACACCCACAGCAGGTGACATATGAATGGGTGGCAGATGGGCTGATGAAACTACCTCCTTACAGAGCCCAACTCTCACCAGAGTAACTTGTAGGTTCTCACAGCCTTAGCAGGAGATGTCCTCGACAGAGGAACTGCCACTAAAGATAGCAAGACACTAGAAGGTGACACTGTAACTGCCTCTAGTACATCTTACCCAGGGAAATGGGAACAAGGGTGCGGCTGTGAGTTGTTATTATTGAGTATTTTTTTGGGGAGTCATGAATCTGTTGCGACGAGTGCCATATAGTATTTTCAGTGGCGATGTAGAGATGTAACTCCTGCGTGTTTTTTGAAAGCACTTAAACACACATATATACACTTTAAAGGTCTTCTTCAAAATAAGATGTTTAACAATAAAGTGTTAAAACTAGTATTATTAAAGAGAAAAAATATTTTGAACCTCGTTTAAATAGATTTTGTGGCTTCGGGATGACGTTGCAATGTGATTGCGACATCATCGCAAATCCCATGTGACACAGGAACAAATGTATATGATAGGTTGAAACACCTTTCAATCATTACAAGAGGAAGTTCTCACCCATGCCGCCATGGAAAGGCTGGCGGGGAATTGCTTTGGGGCCTGTTGTGGCGCCCCGGGGGGTGGGAGGGTTGTCGGCTGCACTTGGGGGGTACCACATTGTCATGCACAAGGTGGCAGGCACCGTGCGGTGCCTGCCACGTTGTGCATGGCAATGCACAACATGCCAATTTGGCATTGCGGCAGGTGCTGCTTACAGCAGCACCCGCCGCAATGTCAAAATTGCGGCATGCGACCGCCAGGGTGGCGGTCGCATCCTAATCAGCGGTGCAGGACCGCCGCACGTCTGACGGCCGGTCCCAGCACCGGTAAGGTGGCGGGCAGACTAAAGTCAGTCCGCCCGCCATCCTAATAACCCCCAACATTGTTAGAAAATACAACCCCCCAAATCAACAGTTTAAAAAAATGGTTATTCTTAGAACCACTCATTCTATTTTAAGAAACAAAAATTATATGCTATAGCCATGTTTGTAACAGTGTGAATACGTCTTGAATACGTCTTGATATATCTGTTGGTATGTCAGTGAGTGCATAGATGAGTGAGTGGATGTCTGAATGTCTGTATGGGTGAGTGAGTGGGAGTGTCTGTGGCTGCATGGGTGAGTGAGTGCATGTGTGAGTATCTGTATCACTCAGTGAGTGTGTCAGTGAGTGGCTGTATGGGTGTGTGAGTGCTGAATGGGTGAGTGAGTGGGTATGTGAGTGATTGAAGAAGTGAATGAAAGGGTGGCTAAGTGGCTGTATGGGTGAGTGAGTGGCTGTATGGGAGAATGAGTGAGTGGATGAGTGTCTGTAGGTGAGTCAGTTGATATGTTGGTGGGTCAGTGAGTGGGCGTGTAAGTGGCTGTATGAGTGGATGAGTGGGTGTGTCAGTATCTGTATGGTGAGTGACTGACTGTGTGAGTGGTTGTATGAGTGAGTGAGTGACTGTGAGTCTCTGTACAGGTGAGTAAGAGGGTGTGTGAGAGCCTGTATGAGTGAGTGAGTAGGTGCATGAGTGGCGGTATAGGTGAATGAATGTGTATGTGCATAGCTGAATGGATGAGTGAGTGACTGTATGAATGTGTGCATGGGTGCATTTCCTGATGATAAGAACAGATGGATTGCACTTGGCACAAGGGCACACCACTGGTCAGTTCTTTGAGAGCCAGCAATCCTGAGACGTTCCTGATGATAAGAACAGATGGATTGCACTTGGTACAAGGCACACCACTGGTCAGTTCTTTGAGTGCCAGCAATCATGAGACATTCACTGCAGACAAGAGTTGGTAAACGAGAGAATTTTAGATCAGAGTGTGTTGAATAGCAATGTACCTGATATTTCTTGACAGCATGTTTGAAATCTTTGATAAAATATGAAAAATGCACATGCTCAAATACTGCATTGTGGATTTTTCTTGTCTTCATTTAATCTGATATGTTTGCAACATATGTTGTACCTCACATATCATCTCTAGGATGTCTCTCTTAAATTCCCTACAGTGGTCAAGAGCAAGGCAATGAATTCCCAGCAGTTGAGACCTTCAGCTGGTCATCACTACTAATTAACTGGAAAAACTTTATTGAGGAACATCTGTGCCTACATAAATGGAAATTCAAGGTTCCACAAGACAAATCTAAGCCTCAGGAATAGAGCGAGAGGTGATGGTCACAAACACCACCTTGGACCAAGAAGAAAGTGTAAAGGGAGGATCTCCTTGTGCTAATAATGTCATTGAGTTGATGGATGAGGTCCCGACATTGCTTCACCTTGTTGTCACCTCTCCTCTCCCTTATTCTCCTGAAAGCAGTGCCCATTGCACCAAGAGAAAACAGCGGTTGGTGGTAAGATTTGTAGTTGTCACCTTATGAATCCAGAAACATCACGAGGGGCAGTCTAACAGCAGAATTTATTGATTTTAAAATGACTAAATCCCTGGAAGGCTACCTTGACCTCATCCAGTCACCAACTGACAGAACATTATATATCCAGTTCAGATTTGGCACACTCCCCCTGAATTCTTTTACAAGCACCAAGTCTGGGAATCAAATACATTCTAAGTCCTGCCCTAGCTGCCTTGCGCCTAACGAATCACTTGCACACTTCCATTTTGCCTGCCAGGTGTATTCCCTTCCAAGAGACAGGTGGCTCACGCCCATATGCAAGCAGTTGGGAACTAGTGAGCATGGTGTGGCCCTGCGCATTCTTAAATCTGACGCAAGACCATTGTTTGCCTGCTCATTTGCAAAATGTTTGGGCCACATGTGGGGAATTAGGAGGAAAGCACAAAAGCCTCATATTTTGCCTCAGTAATCTGTTTTAATAGTACGACTTTAATCAAGCCCATCCTTCTACCAAGTTAGGGAGCTCGTAATGAAGCTCTCATATGCATGCAGGAAGTCTAGACAGCATAGCAGACCCTACCGTCTAGTTTTCTGGCATAATAGTAGTTTTTGCTGCCATCGCTCCCATTGTATAGTTGGAAGGCTTTTTTATATAGATTTTAGTTGGATACTAATTTTAACCAAATTTTGTGCAAGGGCTGTGCAAATTAATTTGTCTATCTTAAATTTTTTAATGCAAAATTGTATATAGTGTATTTATAGCACATTGCACTTTTAGGGTCAGATGTCCGAAACAAAGTCTTTTGATGAATTTGAGGCAGGGCATCTGTGCACTTCAAAGGCATGCCTCTAGAATCTTATTCCCACTTCAAAGGCACAACTCGATATAAAGACTGGACCTCAGACCCCACCATTTCAGTACACTTCTGGAGCTGTGGATACTTTGCCAGGAAGAAAGACTGCTGTGCTGCTGAAAGACTGCAACTCTGCTGGACTGCACTCTGCTGGGCTCCTGATCTTCTGTGCTGATCTACTGCTTCTGTCCTTTTGCCTGGGTGAGAAGGACTGGACCTGCATCTCTTGGCCCCGGAGCACAGAGTGACTCCAAGGGATAGTTGGCTGGCTTCCTGATCTGAAGCCTCAGGGACATAACACCTGCACCTGGACTTTGCCATCCGTAAATCTACCCTGCCAAGTGATGCCACTCCAGTCCCGGACCCTTGTAAGTGGGCCTAAGGTGCTTGCCAGTGAAACTGATGTATCTTCTCTGCTGAGTGAAGCATCTTAAGCAGAACCAATGCATCTCCTCAGCTGGGCTGCGCGATCCCCAAGCACAACTGACGCATTACCATTGCTGCATGGATTGGACCCGTCGCAAAACACTCACATCGCCCCCACAACCCGCATCTTGTGACTGACACATCACCTTCGGAACCGCCACTACACAACACTTTCTCCGATGCAGGTCCTCCCTTCTCTCATCGACGACAGCCTCAACAACGCGGCCGAAACTCTGCATCGCAGCTTCACCGCTTATCGGAATCAACGCATTGCCTCTGCTCCGCCTTGCATTCCTGATACTGGACTTCACATTGAAAGCCCCGTCGGCTGGATCCTCGACGTCGATGCAACAGAACCTGAAAACCGCAGCCTCGCCACATCTCGGAACTGACGCATTTCCCTAGGCTGTGCAGCGCATCTTCAGTGCGGATGCACGCAACGCTCCATAACCCAGATTTAAGGTACTCTGTTCAGTGGGCCTCACCGGGTCCCTGTAGTGGGCCTGTGCTCCATTGCAGTCAGCCAGAACTTGTGACTTTGTCCCGGTCTGGTGCGACCAGATACCCCCAATAGCGCTTTGTGCTTTTTGTCGCTACTTCTCGCTATAAACTTTAAAATACAATAACTCCAGTTCTACTCATAGGATTTTTGTCGTTTTGTTCATGTTTTATTTATTAAACTAAGTTCTATTTTAATAACATGGCATGGGAACCTTTCTGTATGGTGTTTTCACAGTTTTACTGTTTGAAGTGTTGCAAAATACTTTAACAAATTGCCTCTAAGTTAAGTCTGACTGCTCTGCGCCAAGCTACCAGAGGGTGAGCACAGGTTAATTTAGGGTTTGCCTGTATCCTACCCTGAATAGGATTGTGGTTGACGCTTGACCAGGGCCCATACCCCAGTCAACCAGTAACCCAATTTTTAACATTCCCTCTGTCCGAGTTAGTCCTTGAATTAAGGAAACATTGTGTTTATTTTTTTCTTTTTGATGATGTCTAGTCACAATTACTGTCTTCAAACCTCTACCTATTTTGATGCCATCACACTTTGCCCCCAGCATATTGTTGGAACACATTTCATTGGTTCTCTGTCATCCTTGTGTTTTTGGTGTATTTGGATGCCTTTAGTTGACTGATTTATTGGATGTTCTTGACTATGAGGATATCTAGGCATATTCACATGATGTCCACATACTTTGTTCAAAGACTCACCCCAGGGTACATCAAATGAGTCAAGGCAGATTTAATTGTGTGTAATTATAACTACACAGCCAGAGTGACAATGACAAATGGCATACACAGACATTCCTTTGTAGGGAGGAAGATGTGTTTTATTTTTATGCATTAAATATTTGTGTTACGTACACTGAAGGGCTGGTAGAGGTGCTCAGATCTTTGGGGATAATATCACCGACAATACAGGGCTGGTCTTGGAATGATTAATGGATGTGGCATATCACGTGGTGTGAATGGCTGGCGAGGAGATACTGTTTTTGGGTTGGAGTGCCAGATGGTCCAGGAATATGACTGCATTCTGCAGGTGTATGTTACATTGTCATGAATTTCTAAAGCACATGTACACCAAAAAGGTTTCATGACAGTGGGGCAGAAGAGGCAAGGGACTCAGAGCTTATACATAAGCCTGTCAAAAGAGTCATGTTTTAAGCGAGGCCCTAAAGCTCATATAGGAAGTTATGGCTCCAATGTATGGGGGAAGACAATTCCATATGTTTGGGGCAGTCATGGCAAACCTTGCGCTGCTCAGTTTATTTTTGTTATACTTGGGGACCCCAAGCAGATTTTGATAAACTGATCGAAGGTTGCGTTTGGGGGTATACTTTAGGACTCTGGAAGTCACAAAGGTAGGACTTTTGCTGTGACGTGATTAGAAAATATTGCACCCAGTTTTAAATAAGGTCCTCTGGGCAACTGGCAGCCAGTGTCATTTTGCCATCAAAGGTTTAGTGTGACTGTATGTAGGCTGGCACCAGACCAGCCTGGTTTTGAACCAGCTGCAGATTCTGACTCAGACCCTTCGGAAGTCCTAGGTAGAGTGAGTTTGTATAGTTGATGTGGGACATGACCAAGGCGATTATGATCTGAATAATAGCCTCAAGAGTGAAATATTTCCGGATTTGTTTTGATTTTCCAGAGCTGAAAAAAGCAAGATGAAGTTACTGCACTTATCTGAGGCTTCATAGATAGATCTTCATCTATGATGACTCCAAGACTCTTGACTGCTTTTTTGGGGGGAGGGAGGAGCACCCATCTTCACTGGCCAAATGGAAGGGTTCTAGCTATGCTGTTTGTTTTTAGTTGTCACAATTTCAGTCTTATCTGAATTTAACTTTAACTGATGACAGTTGATCCAATTGTGGATGTTCAACAGGGTGCTTAAGAAGAATTCTGCAGATTCTGTTGTGCCATCGATGTTAAAAAGCAGCTGCATATCATCAGCATATTTATATATCTTCACCCCCTGTTCCTGTAAGGTGCGGACCAGTGGACGGATATTGAGGTTGAAAAGATGGGGAGACAAAGAAGACCCCTGTAGTACTCTGCAATTAATTTCTATCTTTGATGAGGAAAAAGGAGTGAGACATCCTGATTGTGAACGGTCAGAAAGGAAGGACTTGATCCAATCTAATGCAGATCCCTGCACCCTTGCGGCCCTGACACAATCGATTAAGATGCCGTGATCTACTGTGTCAAAGGCCTCATATAGGTCTAACAAGGCCAATGCCTGGGTCACTCATTTGTCTGCATCTTCTTTCATAGCGTCATTTATGGAGAGAATAACTGTTTCTGTAGAATGGGCAGGGCAAAACCCTGCCTGATGGGAATCAAGAAAGGAGGATTCCTCAAAGAATGTGCTTAAAAGTTGGCCAGTGTGTGCCTCTAGTAACTTAGCTAAGTAGAAGAGGAGTGAGATGGGGCGGTAGCTTTTCAAGATGGAGGGATCTTCCCCAGCTTTTTTGGAGTGGAATAACTCCAGCCTCCTTGAAGGTATGGGGGACAATGCCCTGACTTAGGATAAGTTGAGCAGAGAGATAACAAGATCGGGAAGCGTAAAAAATATTCTCTTAGGATCTGGTGGGAGGGGGAGATGTCTTCTGAAGAGCCGGATTTGAGCTTAGTCATCAGTTCAACAGTTTATCTTCAGTGAAAAGCAGAAAACTTTATAGGATTCACATCTTCAGAGACAGTAATGCCAGGTAAGGGACTGGGAGGAATACTGTATTTAATCAACCATATTTATCTCCCTCGCCACCGTCCCTCGCATTCGAAGAACAACCACCGGCGGCAGATCCTTCTCACACCTTGCCGCCAAGACCTGGAACACCCTTCCACTAAGCCTACGACAGACCCAAGACCTGCTGACCTTCAGGAGGCTACTCAAGACCTGGCTGTTCGACCAGTAGCAGCACCCCCCCCCCTTTTTTTTTCTCCCCAGCGCCTTGAGACCCTCGCGGGTAAGTAGTGCGCTCTACAAATTCTGTGATTGATTGATTGATCAATGAAAAAAGAACTCAAGTTGTTGCACAATTTTTGAGTGGGGACTAACGGCATAATTGAGAAATCAGGATTAGAATTTTCTCTGACAGTATCAAATATTTCTTTAGTTTTATTATCAGAATTTAGGATTTTATTTGAGAAATAGGTAGATTTAGCCTCCCAATTTAATTCCATGTAAGCTTTTTGTCACAAAATGAAAATGTCCTTAGTCTCCGGAGTGTATGCTTTTTGCCATTTTCTCTCAGACAGGCGTAGCTCAAGTTTGGCATTTTTTAGTTCCTCTGTATACCATTTTGATGCTTCATGGTGACAAATTGGATTTGTTTTCATGCTAGGGTGTGTAGGTTACTGGATTCCATGAGCCAAAAGGTTATAGCTGTTTCCTGATCATCTACGTTTTCGCTAAATGTAGGTATGGTTGTTGCTAGGGAGTCGCACACATTCTCTAAGTTTACGCGGGTCAATTCCTATAGTAAATGCCAACACCAACAGGGGGTTTCATGGCACTAATGTCAGCTATATCGAATTCTATTAGATGATGGTCTGACCAGGTACATGGGCAAACCTTCAAGTTAATAATGGTTAAATTCACTGACCAGACCTGATCTAGGGCGTAGCCTTTATTGTGTGTAGCTGTGAGTACCTGTTTGTCAAAATTCATACTGTGGAGGAAATCAGAGAGGTTTAAGGAGACAGAGCCTCCATTATCCTCATTCATCCAAAGGCTACAATCTCAAAGGAGTAATATTTTGGCATAATTAATAGCTAGGGCGGGTAAATGGTCTGCTAGAAGTGTGGGGAATTGAGGCATATGCCCCGGAGGTCTATACAAGATAACGCAAATTAGGGGAGAGATGGGTGAATCTAATTTGATTATGATGTTCTCTACCGTCAAGATTGGTAGGGGAGGAAGTTTGATAAAAAAGAGTTGCACCCACCCCTTCACCTTTTTTTCTGGAAAGTCTACTGACATTAAGTATGTAGTAATTCATTAGGAGTGCTGCTAAAATGTCTGCCGTACAGTCCTGTGTTAACCAAGTTTCTGTAATAAACAGTATATCTGGGAGTTTATAGGAGATAAAAATCTCCCGCTGGTGTTTGACCAGCCATCTTGTATTGAGGTAGATAAGGGTTAGGTCTTTTTCTATAGATGGTGGCCTTTTCTGCCCAACTTTTTCCTATGGTGGTTTTAGGTGTCTGCAGACTGTCCATTTGTGGAGTATCTAGCTGGCCAGCATTTAATATCCCTATCCTGGCAAGTTTTTGCAAGAGAGGGGCCTCTAAATGATGATTATTAGATGACCAGTTTTTGAGAACATTTGGGGAATATGCTAAGAATTTGCGATAGTGGTTGGCCCCTAGCCCCGGTTGGACATGGATGGGTGCAGATGGACTTGCCTTTGGCTGTGCATCCTCGCTAATGCCAGCTTTTGTGGGCTTGGAGCTCTCACAGACTCTGCCCACCAGTAGCCTGATTGGTTCCCCATCCCCAATTTGCTTCTATTCAGTATGTAGGGAACACAATACAAACTGATTCAAAACCAAACTAAAAACAGCAATCAGTTGTTAGAAAACAATTCCCCCAGCTCTATGTGAAAAACTTGGTATCTATGCAGTGCAGTATCCTTTTTAAAAAAGAAGTTTGTCACCTCATCATTTCAAGATGGTCCTGTTACAACTCCTTCAAGTCCAATAAGACCATCATTTAGCACTTGTTTTTGTCTCCAGTATGTTAGTGTCCAGGCTGCTCAAAAGGTGTCAGTGGAGCCCTAGGACTTGTCCATGTTGACAAGGTCAAGTCTCACTGAAACTTGCCTAGCTATAAAAACATCATCCCTGATTGAAGACCTGCCAATGTTTATGCTTCACATGTGTGTGGGTATCACTCTGTGGCTTTTGGTGGAACAAGAGATGGAAGCATGCCAACAGGAGGGTAGAACGTGTAAATTAAGAGAAGTAAGGGTCCTAGATATCCTTGGGAGTTCTACTTGGGTTGATTTTGACTGATCATTGGAGATGCACTATGAAGTGATTATGAGGCATGAGCTATATTAAAGAGTTGCAGATGAAGCAAATCTGCGACGACAAGTGCACCGAATGGCTTTGCTAGTAGCTGAGGACTGGATGGTTAGAGGCCACATTACATTCCTGAATTGGAGCACAATCTCAATGTCATCCTGTCTGATGTAACTCACTGAAATGCTGCCCAGCTGTACCATGGATTCTCTCCCAGGGTTGCAACTGAAGGAGCATCATTGTAAGGCAAAATATAAGGGGCCAATCGATATTTAAATAGCACTTGATGTTTGGTTACACACTTATCTAATATAATATTATGATGGGAAGAGGCTATACAGGCCTTGATATTGACCCATATGCTGAGCAGTGTAACCTGTGGCAAGCATGAGACAGGGGCTTGGTGGGCACCTTGTGATATGTGAATTCATAGACTCTGATCACTCCCAGTACTTATTACACCTAAGTCTGGAGCATGATACAAGGGGTCACAGAAAAGGATTAATGAATGAAACCTACAGTATTTGAGGGTAGAACTGGCACATTTTTCAGAAACGTGCAAGTTGATAATATGGAGTGAGGATGGTCCATGGAAGGATGAAATCAATGTATTTACTAACAACGGAAATCAAGTGTTTGAGGGAGAAATGCATGTACTTTGAGTTAATGGTAAGCTGGTGTTGGGAAAAATAGTATATTTGTAAAATGAACTGAAAATGAGTTCAGTTGGAAATTCTCATTGTTGATATAGCATAGTTTCCTTTGTGGCAAAGGGGGTTTATTGCGTTATATGGTGGCTATTTCATTATTTTTTAAATCTATTTCAATATCTATTATATATATATATATATATATATATATATATATATATATATATTCTCACCAAATCCACAAGGTCCTGCCGAACTCTTGAACGGGTGCCTCCGTGGTGAGCTTGTGGTCCTCACCAAATAATATTACCAACAATACTCCAGAAGGAGCAGTCGGAGCACTCAGCGGGTTTGCATAGTTAGAATTTTATTAACGACGCATTTCAGCCACACGGCCTTAATCATGTCAAATTCATCGCACTGCGTTCCTCAGTCCTCATTAAGTATGAGTGTCCCGAAGAGAAACAAAGGAAGGACTTCCTTTCAAAATGGCTTGATTTTAGGCGCCATCTTGAAGTGTAGTCTGGTCAAAGGATTTTGAATAGTTCGTTAGTTCAATTATTAGTTAACCACTATGATTGGGTCCTTCCCTTGCATGCAATCACCTCAGTGCACATACCCTCGTTTTGCCGCACTTCACCTTTTGTACAGTTCCCAGAGTGCCACTCATACTTAATGAGGACCGAGAAACGCAGTGCGATGAATTTGACATGATTAAGGCCGTGTGGCTGAAACGCGTCGTTAATAAAATTCTAACTATGCAAACCCGCTGAGCGCTCCGACTGCTCCTTCTGGAGTATTGGTGGTAATATATATATGATTTTCTGGGCAAAATAACAGGGTTGGCATGGTAACCTGATTTCCTGGTAATGTCACTGGATGTAAGCTCCTTATATACTGGAATTAATCATGAGCAAGTGAAATGAAATTTGTACTTGTAAAGCGCACCCATACCCCCAAAGGGGTGTCCAGGCACTGTACGCATCCCGCTGTGGAACCCTTCCTGGCTTTTCCCTGTGAAATGTCCACTCCTGGGCACCCCCAGGGTGAAGCCAGGCATCCCAGCGCCGTTGGGGCCGTTGTGGAGATTAAGCAAGCTATTGCCCAGAGTTGCAGAGTGGGACCCATGATTAGAATAGGCACCGAGGCGAGAATTATCAGGTCCGAGGAAATTGAGCCCAAGACCCGCCGAGGCGGGAATTGAACCCTGGTCCCGGGCCAGATCTCTGCATCAGGGTCTGCCGCTCTAACCATTGAGCCACACTTCTCCGGGGTGATAGCTGCATGTAAGTGCTTCATGAGAGCGAGAAAGATAAAATACCACGCACACACCCAGATGATCCTGAAAATGATATACCATTCTTTAAATCACAATATTTTTCTGTTCAATGGTGCCTTCAACCAAAAAGTCCTCGACTTGTTTTGCCCCCAGTCTAGCGAATTTGTTTTTAGGCTGGTGGGAAGAACAGTTGAGTGAGGACAGCACCTTGTCTGGGCATCTGGAGAAGGTCGTGTTGTGGCTGAGGTACATTGACAACCTATTTATCATCTGAAAATGATCAAGTACCTCAGCCACCAACTTTGTTGTAAAACTCATTAGGAACAACCACAATTTAGTATTCACTCAGGCCATCAGCAGTACCACCATTGAGTAGCTAGATGTTGTAATTGAAATTGCGGACAACAATATTCAGACCAAACTTTTCAGGAAGAGTACGGCTGATAATAGCCTCCTCCATGCCCTCAGTGGACATCCCGAGAATTTAAAATTAAGTATCCCTTATCCCTTATGGAGAGCACCTTCGGGCTAAAAGAAATTGCAGTACAAAAAAGGTCTATCTCATGGAACAAAAAACCATGCTTAAAAGAATTAAAGAGAGAGGTTATCCTGACTGGGTCCTGAGGAAAACTGTTACCCTCGCCAGTAGTCTCAAAAAGGACCAACTACTTTTTACCAACATCACTCTAGACATGGCTGATCCCATTCCCATTGACATACAGTAGCGCCATAAAGGTCAAACAGATTCTCAGCAAAAACTGGCCCATTGTGAAAAGTGATTTTGTCATTGGCAAAGAAGTGGGCTTGCATTCCAGTATCACTTTCAGCAGAAATAAATCCTTGATGAGGGACACTCTCGTGAGAAGTGATATCACCCTGACCAAGGGGATAACACAACACAGCCTCAAGGGTTTATACCCTTGTGGCTGTTGCAGGGCATGTAATAAGAGTAAGATCACTAACACATATATTACTTGCAATGGTTCTACATGCGCGATCAATAATTGTTTGTCATGCAGCACAAATCACTTCATCTATGTTCTAGTGTGTCCGTGCAACTTGAAATACAAAGGCGATACCAAAGGGGATGATGGACGGAGCGTTTGAGCAAATCAAACACTCACCCCCAGTCAACTGATCTGGGTTTAATCCATCATCATTCTTTAGCTCACTCCACCACCCCAGTTCAGACATGGCATGCAAATCAGTCTGACCCTGTGCCTCATGGGAACAGTGCCGCCCGAACTGCCAAGCCATGTCTTCCCTGAACCGGAAACAAGCATCCTGGGACCGGTTTCTGGCTATTCAGCCATCATCAGCCAGGCTAGCTTGAATCCAGTGGCAAAGTGAGCAAGGGACCCACGTCTGGGCATACCCTGCCAACTTAGGGCGAACAAAGCGATACCAAAGGGGATGATGGACGGAGCGTTTGAGCAAATCAAACACTCACCCCCAGTCAACTGATCTGGGTTTAATCCATCATCATTCTTTAGCTCACTCCACCACCCCAGTTCAGACATGGCCATATGCAAATCAGTCTGACCCTGTGCCTCATGGGAACAGTGCAGCCCGAACTGCCAAGCCATGTCTTCCCTGGACCGGAAACAAGCATCCTGGGACCGGTTTCTGGCTATTCAGCCGTCATCAGCCAGGCTAGCTTGAATCCAGTGGCAAAGTGAGCAAGGGACCCACGTCTGGGCATACCCTGCCAACTTAGGGCGAACAAAGCGATACCAAAGGGGATGGACCTGGCTTGGCAGTTCAGGCTGGACTGTTCCCATGAGGCACAGGGTCAAGACTGATTTGCATATGGCTGGGCTCAAACTGGAATGGCATGGTGAGCAAAAAAACGATGAATTTAGGCCCAGATCTCTGTACTGGGGTGAATGTATGACATTGTTCTGCATTCTGTCCATCAACTGTTGTTTTTGCAATTGTCACCCCGAGTGGGACGGGTATGCCCAGACGTGGGTCCCGTGCTCTCCATGCCACTGGAATCAAGCTATCCTGGCTGAAGAGGGGTGAAACCCCGAAACCGGTCCTAGGATGCTTGTTTCCAGTCCAGGGAGGACCTGGCTTGGCAGTTCGGGCTGGACTGTTCCCATGAGGCACAGGGTCAAGACTGATTTGCATACGCCTGGGTTCAAACTGGAATGGCATGGTGAGCAAAAAAAAGATGGATTTAGGCCCAGATCTCTGTACTGGGGTGAATGTATGACATTGTTCTGCATTCTGGCCATCAACTGTTGTTTTTGCAATTGTCACCCCGAGTGGGACGGGTATGCCCAGACGTGGGTCCCGTGCTCTCCATGCCACTGGAATCAAGCTATCCTGGCTGAAGAGGGGTGAAACCCCGAAACCGGTCCTAGGATGCTTGTTTCCAGTCCAGGGAGGACCTGGCTTGGCAGTTCGGGCTGGACTGTTCCCATGAGGCACAGGGTCAAGACTGATTTGCATATGGCTGGGTTCAAACTGGAATGGCATGGTGAGCAAAAAAACGATGGATTTAGGCCCAGATCTCTGTACTGGGGTGAATGTATGACATTGTTCTGCATTCTGTCCATCAACTGTTGTTTTTGCAATTGAAATACAAAGGCAGCACCATTTTTGGAGCCAAGAAGTGGGTTCTTGAATATCTCAGGGCAATTGATCATAATGACCAAATATACCCGGTTGCTAGACACTTCTATGGCAAACACTGTGGGGACTGTAGTCTTTTGAGCTTTTTTGTCATTGAACACATTTTGATGTCCCCTAGAGGTGGGGACAGAGTTCTTAGGATGAGGAAAAGGGAATCAGAACTGATCATTAACCTTAGCACTGTCCATCCAGATAGGTTGAATCAGGATGAGGAACTAGGAGTGCACTTGTACAATGATTAATTTCAGCACAGTGTGTCTTGTTTTTCTGTTTTCTCTTAGTTTTCAAATAGAAGTAATGTTTGAAACGTTTTGCTACCCGTGAGCAAGGTCTGTGGACAGACTGAAACACGTAGCGTTATTTGGACTTGTCGGAACAATGCTGCTGCCTAAATAAAAACTGAGATTGCAACAAATACTTACCAGTGAGTGCGTGTGGAACATTTCTGTGAAGAAATATTGGATACAAATATATATATATATATATATATATATATATATATATATATATATATTTATATATATGCTTCTGTATATATAGCTGATCCCCAAAGACAAAGATGTTATTATACAGGCAAACAGATAAATTGCATATATATATATATATATATATATATATATATATGCAATTTATCTCATTCTGCCTGTATAATAACATCTTTGTCTTTGGAGATCAGCTATATATACAGAAACAGGGGTTAGTCATGGGCACATTCTTTTCCCTCAGCTACGCAAATTTATTTGTGGGCTGGTGGGAGAAGCACGTGGCCTGGGCTCATTGCCCCCCAGGTAGACCCATCATTTCGGCCATTGGTGGACTGTTTGAGAATACCAGCAGATTTATAGACTTTTTTCTTCAGCCATATGTTCGAGAACTTCCAACATATATCAGAGACACTGGGGATTTTTTAGCAAAAATCTATGATCGCACCTGGAATGATAACTTTGTTTTTATGTCATTGGATGTACATACTTTGTATACAAGTATTAGACACAGGGATGGTTTGAATGCATTGAGCTACTATCTAGGGAAACGGCCCATAGGACTGTATCAACACACCAATATGTTACTACAAATGGCCGAGTGGTGTTTGGAAAACAACATATTCATCTTTGATAGACTCTTTTATAAACAAACGCAAGGCACTGCCATGGGTACTTGCTTCGCCCCCAGCTATGCTAATTTGCATATGGGCTGGTGGGAGGAGCAAGTACTCATGAAGACTCATTGTGCATCTATGTCTGAAAATGTGACACTATACACTAGATATATAGATGACATCTTTATTCTGTGGCAAGGCACAGAAGAAAGTGCTATTAAGTTTGCTACAGAAATTAACAATAACTGTCTGAATTTAACTTTTACATGCACAACCAGTAAAGAGTCTATCAAGTTCTTAGATTTGGAACTATATGTGGAGAACAATAAAATCCAATCTAAGACGTACAGGAAACCTACATCAGGTAATGCTATCCTTCATGCTAGTAGTTTCCATCCCACTAGCCTTAAGGATAGCATACCATATGCAGAATGCCTCAGGATGAAGCGAAATTGCAGTACACAAGAGGGATTGAAAGAATCTACGAATGGTCTTATTAAAAGACTCAGATGTAGGGGCTACAGCACCAGAACCTTGACCAAAGCCAAACAGAAATGTGATAACATAAAGAGGGAGGATCTCCTTTTTCCCACTATGAACAGCAAGAAACATAGTACGATACAAAACAAAGCAAAAACACCTGCATTGATCACCGGGTTTAATGCTTATCATACTAACCTGCGTAAAATATTGAATAAACATTGGCAACTTATACGTAGTGACCCAACAATAGGATCCACGTGTTCGAAACCCCCACAAATAACATTTAGAAGAGCCAAATCAATGCGCCAGGAATTAGTCTGTAATGCACCATCAATAGACAAGGGAGCAGGCTGGCTCAAACCACAGAGAGGGTTTCATAAATGTTTTAAGTGTAAAGCGTGTAACCATGGCGTCAACACTAGAACTGTTCCTTTACCGCTTAGGCACACTCCCTTTGAAATCAGAGGTAGTTACTCATGCAAAACAGATTTCGCAGTGTATGTCCTGCGATGCACATGTGACAAATTGTACGTAGGGAGTACTATACATCCGGTTCATGTGCGAATCCTACAGCATCTGAGGGCCATTAGCAACAACGATCCAACATATCCTGTAGCTAGGCACATGAACTTAAGCCATGGCGGAAAAATTCAAGAACTTTTTCTTTGTGATTGACAGCATCCCTAGAAACATCAGAGGAGGGAATAGACAGCTGTCACTCAGGAGATTAGAATCACGATACATAATTCTACTGAATTGTAAAATCCCAAATGGGATGAATGCAGATGAGGCTTTAAATGTACATCTCTGATACTTCAGCCGCTTGTCCTGTACCTTAAACCCTATCCGTAGCGTTGGGTTCTCTTTCTTCATAATTTTTTACTGATAATTTTCAGTTAGCACAACTTTTTCGCACATCTTTACAGTTATATTAGGGGATCTGCATTTATTTATAGATATAGGAGATTAGAATTTGTATTTAATTGCCCACTTGGGCTTTATTCCAATGACCACTGCCTATCTAATTTGCTTTTTCCTGTGCTACAGTTACTATACTGTAAACTCGTGAAATTGTTCTATTTGTTTAAATAAATTTTTATTAATAGATGGAACTTTCTATATATACACTTCTATATTAGCCGCTAACTTTAGCCGCTAACACATATAGGTATATTTATGAAGAGATTTCTCTCTTTTTTCATATTTTCATTTAGGCATACAAGTGGCTGTAATTTCTTCTATTTCCGCTGTAATAAGAGGTTGAAATTATAACAGTAAAACCCCTGATTAACTGTATACACAAATATTTTTTTAAACAGTTTTTTTAATCAATGTCACAGTTCATGTAAGTGTGTATAAATATCGTTGTGATGTTAGCAATTTTAGCTTTAACAATAGCACACTTCATTTTGTTTACATCACTCTGTTTTCACTTTTCCGTTTTTTGCACCATCATGGTTACAAATGCACTGTCTTCTATGTCTGTTAAACCATGGTTGCTGTGACAACCAAAATAATGTGCTTGACTCACTCATGTATATAAGAGCACTATATGGAGATACCTGATGTAGTGAACAAGGCGGTCTGCCGCCGAAACGCGTCTAGGTCATCATTTTCGAATAAATTGATTTGCTTTGATATATTTCCCACGGAGTCAGCGCCTGTTTTGTATGCCGATATCATGACTGGTTTAATATATATATATATATATATATATATATATATATATATGCAATTTATCTCATTCTGCCTGTATAATAACATCTTTGTCTTTGGAGATCAGCTATATATACAGAAACAGGGGTTAGTCATGGGCACATTCTTTTCCCTCAGCTACGCAAATTTATTTGTGGGCTGGTGGGAGAAGCACGTGGCCTGGGCTGATACCAACGAAATGTGGACGCAGAGAATAGCTTTCTGGTCCCGATATATCGATGACATATTTATCATCTGGCAAGTTTCCCGAGAGGAATTTGAAGAATATATCACCATCCCCAACACCAATGAGTACAATTTGCACTTCTCTAGCCATATCAGTGCCTCAGAGGTTGCATTCCTAGATATTTTGGTTCATGTCAACGGTGAACAATTGATGACCAAGCTATACTGTAAACTGACAGCTGGTAATGCCACCCTGCTGTTTAGTGAATAGCATTCCCTATGGTGAGTTACTACGTATTAAACGAAACAGTACCACACATGAGAATTACGAAGTAGCAAAAAATCAAGCACTTGTGAGGTTTGGGAAAAGAGGATATCCTAGAAAACCCTTACAAACCACTGTCAAAAGGGTCGGTCAGCAGGTGAGACATGATCTCCTAAGTAAAAAATCTAGAGAGGAGAAAGAAGAGATCACTAGGTTAATTTTGACGTATTCTACAGATTCTAATGAAATACGTAAAATACTGGACAAACATTGGAACATTTTAAAAGCAGATGGGATGATTGGGCATCTAGTCTCCGCATATCCTAGTATTACCTATAGAAAAAGTACCTCTCTGAAAGACCTATTAGTACATAGCCACTTCTCCAACAAAAATAGGGACGCTCCAAAAGTGAAAGGTTTTTATCCGTGTTTACACTGCAAAGCATGTAGGAAAATCGTTAAGACTAAAGAGTTTCCAGTGCCAGGTAGGGACTCTAAGAAACAGGTAACCAAGTTACTTAACTGCAACACCGATGTTGTCATCTATTGCTTGGTGTGCCCATGCAACCTTCTGTATGTGGGCAGCACGGTACACCAAGCGAAAAGAGAGTCTTGGAACACATGCGGGTCATAACTAAAAAGGACAATAGTTATCCTGTAGCCAGGCACTTTGCAGGCCAACGCCAAAGTAACATCAATCTTCTGAGTTTCTATTGTATAGATCAGGTACCCATACTGGAGAGAGGAGGCAATAGGGTGAGAACTTTACGTCAGCTTGAGTCAAAATATATTATGGAGCTGAGGACACCTGTTCCCCATGGTCTCAATAGTGAGGAAGAACTATGGGTCCATGTGGGTTAGAGGGTATGTCAGTATATACAGTTAGATTATGCTTTGTGTCATCTGTATATATAGAGAAATTGTTGAATATGAGCAACATCTCCTTTTCTCACCTTACTTCTCTCTCTTCTTCTATTATCTTTCCATTGTGGAGAAATTATGGAGTAGAATGACATTTGAGATGAGAATGAACTGGTAAAATGTATTTTTTAAACGGACTTGGTGTCATGTATTGTATCATGGTTTTAAGGTTGCGACCTCTGATATAAGCCCTTTAAAGGGACATGGAAATTGATGAATTTGTCAGAAGTAGGGATAACCAGCAATGGGAACTGTAAGCTATCATGGTAGTCCATTTGGACATAATGATTGTAATAGAGAGACGTTAGTACATGGGCATTAGCCTTTCATTAGTGATAAATAGTGGTACTGATTGTCTCACTATGGAGTTGACATTGCCCATTGAGGGCTCAATTGAACCCGTATCTATAAAAGATGATGTAGAGGGTATATTTATGGAGAGGGAAAACCCTACTTGGCTAAATAATATGAGAAAGCCCTCCCCCTTTTTTTCGAGTATTATTAAGTGGTATTAGCATTTTGCACAATATCAGCCAAATGTATATATGAAAATGAAATGTTTTATATGACATCCTTAAATAATAACATGTTGATTTATTTATTGAATACATTGGATTTTAATATAATATGAAATGAATTATCATATGGCTTTTATAATGACGAATTAATGCAATTGCACTTTTACCACTGTAAGATGGCCGCAACCAATTGTCAAGTATCGTATGTAGACGAAGTCCATCTTTTATTGTGGTGAAAAGAATCATGTTTAAATTGGGTGAGATTTTGGGGCACGCTGAGATTGACAAAGGCCATTATGGCCGAAAAGTGTTTGTCAGCTACGGTGACAATATAAAATAAAATAATCTAATTGAACTCGTGTGTGCGATACAAACTTTGTGGGGACAAAGTACTTTCAAACGATTGAATCGCGGTCCACCACCATGCAATAGCAGCACCCACCTGTAATGTGAGCGGTGGTTTTTAGTGGAAGTCTTGAAACGCATCTATATTTTATATATACATTTTTTTCAGATGTATATATTACTAGCTAGCTAGTTTTGCTATTTTATTTTTGAGAGGGCTATGCGTATTCTCTCTGTACTAACTGCTTTCTTTTATGGTATGTTTGTTACAGGAGGAAAGGAAGGGGCACTAATGGACATGTTCTAGTCTTCGCTGATGGTGTTTCCTAACCTTTTCTTCGACAAGTTGTTACAGTGTTTTTTCACGCAGCATAGATCAGATTTTATTTGCACATGTCTTCAATGGCAATTTCAATTGTACTGAGCGAGATATGTATTCTGATGATCTAGATTACTGTCAACTCGAGAAAAGGGGACCTAGTATTGCCATGTTCGTATGTCCCACAGGCAAGTTATTTTTATTTACAGGTACTGAGGAAACCAGCAGATTTATTAGATGTTGTAGGGGTGGGAAGCCAAATAGTGATGTCTTGGATAGTCTATGTTGATTATTAACCTGTGCACAACCCCCACATGGAATTCATTTCTTCCTACTTTTTTCTCTGTTCCTTTTTTCATGGTTGCATTCATAGCACCCCGTGAGATTCTTCCCCAGCCCACCCGCCCATGTGGAAATTCTCACGGTGTAGGTTCCTCCCTGGGGAAATGAGGTTTCCGGCGATCCTATGCATGCTACAGTGGACGTTAACTCATTGTCCAATGTCTACTTTATGGGGGTAACTCTGCTCACAAATGCACCTGCCACCGAGACTCACGTCCCCTTCCTCGGATAGACTAGACAATTGTATTTCTCCATGATGCATGTATCAGCACCAAACTATTCCCATTAGGACTCAAGGGACTGCATGTACCAGCACGCTTTATGCAGGTCACGCTTGTGCATTCCATATTGATGGGCAACATGTAAATTACTGAAGTAATCTTTCTTTCCCCCACCATAGGTTAATTCTCTTTCTTTCTGGTTTCTTCCAGCTTGCACTATCACCCTGAGAGATCCTGTTTCCGCCCACCTGTCCTATCTGGGATGTCCTTGGTTCACCTTCCATCCCGGGAGAAATCTTCACACCAGTGGCCCGATGTTTGCCACTGTTTTGGCCTACTTGTCATTTCCTTCCCTGCATCTGTGGGGGGTCCCACTGCCCACATATACCATGTTCTCTTATGGGGGAGTGATTCAGTTTAGGACTAGAGAGGCTGGAATCAAGAATACATTACAGCAACAAAGTACCTCTCAAACCAAGGATCAATGTTTCTTTCATCGGTGAAGTGCTTCAAAAGTTGTCTCCACTTATGTACACTTAATGAACTTCAATTACTTATAAAATCTTAATGCAGAGATTATTAGCGTTTTCCCTCTCTAACATTGATATGTAAAGCTCACAGAATCATTACTCCAACATCAGGTAGGTTGACTGTATCAAACGTTTATCTTTTGGTTGAAACGACTAAATGAAAGAATAACATGCAATGCCACATTTAGAACAAAATCAATACATTAACCCCTTTGCTGCGTCCGTCTGCCAACGGCCGTCGCGAGCACTACCTCGGTAGTGCTGCGCACGTCCGTTGGCCGACGCGGCCCCGCCTACTCGTTCAAACCGCCGCACCGCGGCGGAATTCGTGCCGCGGTTAAGCGGTTAATCAAGACAAAACACAAATAGAGTACCTACAAAATGATTCATGGATACATTCTACACAGTGGACATACTTAACGTTATATACAATAGGACGAAAAGAGACATACTATACAATAGATATGCCCTATTGGGCTGCTGTGCCACTTATTTGATGTAGTGAATCATGTGTGTCCTAATTTTTTCTGAAATCGGGACCTATTATTGATGTTCTCAATTTTACACTACAGAGGGGTCCTAGATGAGGTCAGAAAAAAGGTGTAAATGTTCTTGACTAAGCCATCGAAATTGAGCTTAGGTATTCAATACTTTTGCGTAATAAATTTCAACGTAGTGGCTCTTGGCCTCAGAAGATATATGCCGACGAGTTTTGGCCTTCGTGGTTGGACTAGGGAAAATATTTCAATGGAAGATCTTCCTCAGGGCTGGGGACACTTGTGTAGGACACTGCAATTACACAATTGGGTACATACATATATTAATTAATAAAGTTACTTCAAACAGGTAATCTGTTTGCTATTGTTATTGTTCCTAATATCTACCACATACTGATGATGTACCTGGGGGGGTTCCAAATCGTGTGTTCGGTACCACATCTTAGGCGGAACTAGGTCCGTGGAGGAGATTGAAGATCAGGTATCTTCACATGTGTTGGATCCTTAATGTCTGTCCTTTTTCTATGGAGTATCTGCAAGTTGCATATGGAGAAGGAGGCTTTAGAACATGCTCAACGTGACTTCATATGTGAGGGAGTACATCCACGTAAGGTGCTTGTGTTAAGCATTGAGTGGAAAACTATAAAAGTTTGTGCCCAATCCAACAGAGGGAGATTCTGTTATGTTATTCACCATTTTGAGGGAAACGTGCATCAGTGAAGGGCTGCATGCTCTAAGCCGTATGATCGTGTGGGCTCGAGGTGCAGGGCTAATGTGACGGATTACGTTAGGCGAGCTTGTATTGCCATGTGCTGGCATCTCTTAAGCGCTTCCTCTAGCGGGGCAAATTGAGATAGTGAGGTGGCAGGTCGCATTTACCTGATACGGGACTTCTCCAAGGGTCTCTTTCTTTTCTCTCCGGTAGGTACACGGCCGTCTGCTCCTGCATTCGAGTTAGCGGCTTGCACGGGTCAGGTTTATCTTCAGTTCCTAATTGGCAATTCGTGCGTAATGACGCTCGCCGTGCATCAGCGCGGGTCGCCTGGCTGTTGCCTGACTTCCTGGTTAAGACCATGGTTGTCATGGGAACAGGAGACTCATAGTTTGGAAAGTCTTGCGTCATCCTGCCGCCCGGGGTGGCTGGTGTTATAATTTGTCTGTTTCCTCTTGTTTGGAACATTGGATTGTCCTTCAGGGCATATTGCTGTGACAAATATAGCTCTTTTTTGCGGAGAGAGTGAAAAAATGTACTTAGTTTAAAAAGGGTTATTCTGGCCCCTTGGGAGCAGGTCTCTGTGAGTTGAGCTCCTTGTGCTGGAAGTCAGTCAAGTTGTTTAAATGCAATGCATGATCTCGCTCATTTCATTGAGGCCATTTTCGGTGGTGCCTAAGCGCAGTATAGTTTTAGCTTCGAACCTGGAGAGGAGGAAGTCAGGGTTCCTGCCAGTGACATGTTTGAGAACTGTTCATTTAATATCTTGTGGGCCATGTCCCTTTTCTACACAGTGATGAACCCTGGGTGCATTTGGTACTTAACAATTTATGGCTTGCGTGGTTTTCCCAATGTACGCCATGTTGCACGGGCAAACATCGCAGTATATTACATTACATTAGTTGTATTGCAGTTTGTGAATTCCTCGTGCATGATGATCTTGCTTCCATATTCAAATTCAATTTGCAGTGTCCTACACAAGTGTCCCCAGCCCTGAGGAAGACCTTCCATCGAAGTATTTTCCCTGGTTCAACCACGAAGGTCGAAACGCATCGGCATATATCTTCTGAGGCCAAGAGCCACTACGTTGAAATTTATTGCGCAAAAGTATTGAATACCTAAGCTCAATTTAGATGGCTTAGTCAAGAACATTTACACCTTTTTTCTGACCTCATCTAGGACCCCTCAGTAGTGTAAAATCGAGAACATCAATAATAGGTCCCGATTTCAGAATAGATTAGGACACACATGATTCACTACATCAAATAAGTGGCACAGCAGCCCAATAGGGCATATCTATTGTATAGTATGTCTCTTTTCATCCTATTGTATATAACGTTAAGTATGGCCACTGTGTAGAATGTAGCCATGAATCGTTTTGTTAGTACTCTATTTGTGTTTTGTCTTGCTTAATGTATTGATTTTGTTCTACATGTAGCGTTGCATGTTATTGTTTCATTTAGTCATTTCAACCAAAAGATAAACGTTTGATACAGTCAATCTACCTGATGTTGGAGTAATGATTCTGTGAGCTTTACATATCAATGTTTGAGGGGAAAATGCTAATAATTTCTGCATTAAGATTTTATAAGTAATTGAAGTTTATTAAGTGTACATAAGTGGAGACAACTTTGGAAGCACTTCACTGATGAAAGAAACATTGATCCTTGGTTTGAGAGGTACTTTGTTGCTGTAACACATATACCATGTAGCATTCTGCTATGGAGACTCCCATTCCTTTACCTTCGACAGGTGGGACATACAGATGTATTGACTTTCTCTTTCGGGACCAGTGGGATTGCATTCACCACATAGCTTTTGACATGGCTTGCACACTATGTACGTAACATGAACTGTTTTTCTTAATATAAAATTTTTCAATATTTTTGTGAACAGACTGTTGCAATAATGTACTTACAAATGTATTGATTTGTTTAATTGATTTCACCAGTACATTGATGTTCAGCACTTTTGATTTTGATTGGACCCGGGAGTCTATTTTCTATGTTTATGGTTTTGATGTACTTATGCACGGTGATTGTTACAGAGATATGTGATCAAGGCCAGCATTAGCCAAATCGCTTCTTGATTGAGAGTAAGGCAATTGTTTCATGCTGATCGGAGTGAGCGTCTTTCTTGGAAAAAGGTGTTTATACTCAATGTATATACTCTCTGAAAAAAACAAATGTTACAGGGACGTTATAGTTAGGCTCAGATTTCAGTCATACAAAACCATAGGAATTCAGCAGTTATAGTTACCTGAGCTAACTATAACTTACACCCCCACAATGCACTGCTTATGACCTCACATATTACATCACTCATGACATGGCCAGTGACATAACTAATGACATCACTGATGACATCATCCAGTGCGTGTAAGTGTTTTGTAAATGTTTCTGAGACTTAAAAATATATACTAAGCGACTGCATAAGTGAAATTACTATTCTTTCTGTACTACTAATGAGTGATACTTTTTCTAACGTATGTCATCCTGAAGGCTATGAGAGTGTCTGAGTGGGTGTAAGTGGCTGTATAGGTGAATAAGTGGGTTTGTGAGTAGCTGTATAGGTGAGTAAGTGGATGTGTGAGTGGCTGTATGGGTGAGGTAGTGGGTGTGTCAATGACTGTATGGGTGAGTGTATAGATGGGGTGTGGCTGTGTGAGTGGTTATAAGGATGAGTGATTGGTTGTGTGAGTAGCTGAATGGGTGGGTGAGTGATGTGAGTGGCTGTATTGGAGAGTGAGTGCCTGTTTGAGTAGCTCTAGAGGTGAGTGACCGGGTGAGTTAGTGGGTGTTTGAGTGGGTGTATAGGTAAGTGAGTGGGTGTGTGAGTAGCTGTATTGTACAGTCAATGTGTGCATGAGTAGTTGTATAGGTTTGTGAGTGGGTATGTAAGTGCTTGTATGGATGTGTGAATGGGTATGTAAGTGGCTTTGTGAATGAGTCAATGGATGTGCGAGTGGCTGTATGGGTGAGTCAGTAGGTTTGTTAGTATCTTTATGGGTGAGTGAGTGGCTATGTGAGTGGCTGTGTGGGTGAATGAGTGATTATATGAGTGGCTATATGAGTAAATGAGTGGGTGTGGGGAAAGAATTGAATGGGTCTGAGAATAGGTATGCAAATGATTGTGTGGGTGTGTGAGTGGGTGTATGAGAGGTTGTATGGGATGTGAGTGTGTGTGTAAGTGGCTCTGTGGATGAAGTCATCAGTGATGTCATTTGAGATGTCATCTGTGATGTCATTAGTGATGTCACAGACCGTGTCATGAGTAATGTAATATGTGAGATCATAAGCAGTACAGGGCGTTAGTTATAGTTAGCTCAGATAACTATAACTGCTGAGTTTCTATGGTTTGTATGAGTGAAATCTGAGTTTCACTATAATGTCCCTGTAACCTTTGTTTTTTTCAGTGAAATTCTAAGGTTTGTTAATTCTGTTTCCTAACTATAACGTCCCTGTAACATTTGCTTTTTCAGTGAATTTCTAAGGTTTTTTTTATTTTATTTCCAAAATAAAACGTGTAATCTTGAAAAGTGGGTCTGTTAGTTGCTGTATAGGTTGGTCAGAGTGTGTGTGTAAGTAGCTTTATGGGTCTGTGAATGGGTGTGTGAGTGGTTTTGTGATTATGTAAGTGACTCTGTAACTGCATGTATACATCGCAGAGTGTGTGATTTGCTATAAAAGTCTTTGAATGGATGTGTTAGTGGCTGCATGGGTCTGTTATTGGGTGTATGATTGGTTTTGAGTTTGTGCCTCGGTATGTTAGTGTCTTTATGGGTTTATGAGTTATTTTGTGAGCAGCAAAGCTTTACCTTCCATACTCTATAGCAATCCTTGGTAATATATCTGTTAGTTTGGAGAATCTATCA
Organism: Calotriton arnoldi; assembly: GCA_963921515.1. Classification (NCBI taxonomy): domain Eukaryota; kingdom Metazoa; phylum Chordata; class Amphibia; order Caudata; family Salamandridae; genus Calotriton; species Calotriton arnoldi. The sequence continues at coordinate 1,989,432 of CAWUFW010000623.1, forward strand.
ACTGAGTAAAATCATTCATATGACAAAACTGCACACAGACACATGATGCTGAACTTAGTTCTGCATGATATTTTGTGACCTGTGCAATATATGGGGCAATATATAATATGAAATTCCAAGAAACACCCATAGCAGGTGACATATGAATGGGTGGCAGATGGGCTGATGAAACTACCTCCTTACAGAGCCCAACTCTCACCAGAGTAACTTGTAGGGACTCACAGCCTTAGCAGGAGCTGTCCTCGACAGAGGAACTGCCACTAAAGATAGCAAGACACTAGAAGGTGACACTGTAACTGCCTCTAGTACATCATACCCAGGGAAATGGGAACAAGGGTGCGGCTGTGAGTTGTTATTATTGAGTATTTTTTTGGGAGTCACGAATCTGTTGCGACCAGTGCCATATAGTATTTTCAGTGGTGATGTAGAGTTGTAACTCTGTTTTTTGAAAGCACTTAAACACACATATATACACTTTAAAGGTCTTCTTCAAAATAAGATGTTTAACAATAAAGTGTTAAAACTAGTATTATTAAAGAGAAAAAATATTTTGAACCTTGTTTAAATAGATTTTGTGGCTTCGGGATGACGTTACAATGTGATTGCGACATCATCGCAAATCCCATGTGACACAGGAACAAATGTATATGATAGGTTGAAACACCTTTCAATCATTACAAGAGGAAGTTCCCACCCATTTTCATCAACCTTTAGGAGTGGCTCCTATTTTTGACACCTCTCTATCTTGTCTTCTAATTTTATTTTTGTTTGGTGTTTTACTTTGCTTTCTGTTGAGTCAAGAATGGCATCTGCTGATGGAGATGAGCCAGAACATCATGATAGTGGTTCATTGGAGGAGGATGTTAGGCCAGCAGATGTTAGGCACAGCAAATTGTCAGCATTCTGGTGGGAGAAAAATAAGTAAATGCAATGAAAGTAATATGCAATCTTTGCCAGAATTTGCTGTTGAGAGGAACAGACAGGACGTACTCTTGTAGTACTTCCAGTATATTAAAGCATTTGAAAACCATGCACTCCAAACATCTCATTCGAGCTGAGAAAGAGAGAGGGAGGAGTGAGCAAGGAACATTGGCTTCAGATAATGAACAACCAGGGACGTCATCAACTCCTCAGATAACAACAAATTTGCCTGCAACTATTCCTGAATTTCAAGAGTCGGACAGTTTTCCCTCAGGTGCAAACACATTTTGAGCATGTGGAGCATTCAGTCCCTGTTCTAGTTGAAATCGTGAACACCCATAAGTGTTAGTTTTTTTTTCTCATTACAGTTCTTCCAAACCTTTTGAGCGTTTTGTTCAAAAGCACAATGTTTTTATGTTTTATTTAAAGAAACAAAAAAACACAAAATTGTTAGAAAATACAACCCCCTAAACAACAGTTTAAAAAAATTGTTCTTCTTAGAACCCCTCATTCTATTTTAAGAAAGAAAAATGATATGCTATAGCCATGTTTGTAACAGTGTGAATACGTCTTGATATATCTGTTGGTATGTCAGTGAGTGTATAGATGAGTGAGTGGATGTCTGAATGTCTGTATGGGTGAGTGAGTGGGAGTGTCAGTGGCTGCATGGGTGAGTGAGTACATGTGTGAGTATCTGTATCACTAAGTGAGTGTGTCAGTGAGTGGCTGTCTGGGTGTGTGAGTGCTGAATGGGTGAGTGAGTGGGTATGTGAGTGACTGTAGGAGTGAATGAAAGGGTGGCTGAGTGGCTGTATGGGTGAGTGAGTAAGTGGCTGTATGGGTGAATGAGTGAGTGGATGAGTGTCTGTAGGTGAGTCAGTTGCTATGTTGGTGGTTGAGTGTGAGTAAGTGGGTGTGTCAGTAGCTGTATGGGTGAGTGACTGGATGTATCAGTGGTTATTTTGGAAAGTGACAAGTTGTGTTATTGATTGTATGGGTGAGTGAGTAGCTGCATGAGTGGCTGTATGGGGGAGTTAGTGTGTGTGTTGCTAGCTGTGGATGAATGAGTGGGTGTCTGAGTGCCTTTTTGGTAGAGTGACTGACTGTGTCAGTGACTGTCTGAGACTGCTATATTAGTGACTGGCTGGCTCTGTTAGTAGCTGTATAGGTGACTAACTGGGTGTATGAATGGTTACATGGAAAAGTGTAAAAACGTAAAATATGATCAAAGAAGTGAAGAAAGACTTCTGCCACTGCGGAGTCTTTCTTCACCTCTTTGATCACATGTTATGTTTTAATGATGCTCCTTACGCCGACACAAAAAACTTTTGCGCGTTGGGACGAACTCATGTTCACGGGGGTTGGAGAACACAGGCACGTCATAAAATCTAGGAGTGCGGAGAAACAGCATGACCACATGTTAATTATTACAACCATAATAATGGTAACTGTTCCAGGATGGCAACAATAGTAAGAAGTTGCATTTTTACTTTTGCAGTTCCCCTGAAGAAGGGTTCATCGAAAACCCGAAATGCATTGGGAACCTTATTACAAGAACAGCAGAAGAAATGTTATTGGATGAGATTATGTGATGGAATATTGTGTATTGAATGTACATACAGGCCACAGTAGGCCTCATATATGTTTGTAAAATTATGATTTCTTGTGTATAAATACAAAAGTGATCAAGAAGAAAAAAAGTTAAAAATAATGTAGCATGAATAAATGCATAAAACATTACATGAAACTGAAAAAAAGATGTACTATTTTGGAAGAACCTCTAAGGGTCGAGAGTGGTGCGCATTGTGTTGCATGCGCAGATCTGTGCACCTGTCTATGGTTATTTATGAAAAATGGAACACGAGCAGGTCCTATCACAAGGCAGCACACAACAGAATAATACCTATCATACTAATTAAGTTAGATTACATTTGTGTGCAGGCGAAATACATTACTTTTCATAATCGAGTATGTTGACACATCTAAAAATGTATCACTCAAAACACTGTTGTAAAAGAAAATTAATACAATTCTAAGTTAGTATTACATTTACAAAATTCCAGAAATGTAACAGTACACATTGCTTATGCTGCAACAGTATATCACATCATAGTAAAATATTTCATTTTCCCATTGTAATGTTCTCAACTTTCATACTTGTACACCATAAACGATGTACTGTATGAAGATTCATCCTTAAACAGTGGGGAGACAACAATTGCATAGATTGTAGAAAAAAGAAACTGCAGAATATGTCACTATAAATAAGTGACACTATGCATTGCACTCACTGCAATTTATTGATCAGTTGTTTTACCTACCGTTAATATACTAGTCTAAATAAACGTATGTTAAAAATATTTTTTTATTCTTACACCTAGTACAATATTACTAATGAATATATACCACACTTGAAGTTTGGAGATCCTTTTGAAAACATCACCTCTGCTATGCCAAATGATCTCTTAAACACTGACAATTCATGTAGAACAAAAACCATACACCACTTTTTTAACAGTAATTCTCCTTAGAACTTTATTTGAAGAAACAAAGGGTAAGAGCGTTCCTAGTTTGAAAGGCAAATTTAGTTTAAACTTAAGGTTGCTGTCATTGCAATATGTCCATCGACCTCCACTCTTTAAATAGACAGTATGGTTTCCAGATGTTACATTAAGTCCTTTGTGAAAGATTATAGCCATAGTAAGATAAGTTCTTCCAGAAATTGATATTTGTCCTGCTTTGAAGCTTGTAATTTCGTTTTCCAATTTAGATCCATCTGCTCTGCATCTTTGCAGCATTAATATAATGTATTTTCCATGTCTTTGTATATGCAATGTAGACATAGCATCTGATCTACAATTTGGGAAGCTCATATTTTGGTTAGCCATTTTAATTAATCTGTCAAAAGGCCCAGTTTTGGAATCTAGTAGTGTTAGGTACAGAAATCTCTCAAAATTTATTTGACTGGTAGATATAAAAGAGCAATCTTCACAGTCATGGGGCCAACGTTTGCTACTGCAAAATAGGCCTACCCTACGTACAAACCCTATTTTGCGAGTCGGTAACCTATTACAGACTCGCTAAGTAGGGTTTGCGACTCTCTATTAGGAAGGGGTGTGCCATGGGCGCCATTTTCCTAATAGCGAGCCGTACTTCAATGTCCGATTGTTTTGCAACCGCAATTGTGGTCGCAAAACACTCGCAGTTTACCATCCATTTAAAAAAGGTGGTAAGCCACTCGCAAACGGGAAGGGGTCCCCTTGGGACCCCTTCCCCTTTGTGACTGGCAGAAAAAATATTTTTTAAGAGCAGGCAGTGGTCCCAGGGACCACTGCCTACTCCTAGAAAATTAAACAGAAATGTTAAATTTTTCTTTTTAAATGCATCCCGTTTTCCTTAAAGGGCTGCATTAAATAAAAAAAACTGCTTTATTTAAAAAGCAGTCACAGACACGGTGGTCTGCTGACCACAGCAGGCTACCATTCCTGTGAGTGCTGGCCATTCCCAATGGGTCGCAAATTGCAACCTGCCTCATGAATATTAATGAGGCAGGTCATTTGTGTCCCCATTGGGAATCGCAAACAGTGTCTAAGACACTGTTATATATTCCATTTTTCGAGTCACAAGTTGCGAGTCACAGAACGATGCAATTTGCGAGTCGCAAAATGGAAGGGTCATACATCAGGCCCATGGTTCCTTGTGTAACTCTGTCCAAATAAGTCATCTATATTTATTTATTCTTGTTCTAAAACTTCAAGGATGACCATTATAAATTCCTGTGCATTTTGTTGAGTGTTGAGTAAATAGTACCGATCCACTACATATATCTACTGGATCTCAAATGCCTGAAGCACAATGTATTACAGTTTTTTCAGTATGTAAATGTTGCAGAAAAGCACACAGTGCAGAGTGTAATCTCGTCTGTGATTTCTGTTCAATTGCATTTATAAGATGTGGCACATAAAACACTACATTGAGAACAACATTTACATAGCTGTTGACACCAGAAGTGTTTGAAAACTAGTAACCTGCAATATCTCCCTCATTCTCCAATTTTTCCTTCCTAACACCTTCCTTGTTCTCCTTCTTTTCATTCTTTTCAGCAACATCCGTAGACTCTTTTGTGAGCTTCTGCTTTAGACAGATTATCCATTTTTCATAACTGGAATACTGTCCTAAATGAGGAGCATATAGCCTTCTTAACCTATAGTACGCTCTGACACAACTTGCATCTGCACTAACTTTCCTGTCATCAAAATCAACCTAAAACAAACCAGACAATGTTCTTACTCGAGACAATGCAACATATGACATACCTTCTTTAAATACAGTACTAACAATATTAATAAAAGCTGCGTCCACACTTAAACCTTGAGATTTATGGATAGTTACAGCGTATGCTAGAGACACTGAAAACTCCTGCCGCCGGACATATAAGTCTTTCAGCAGCAAAAAATGTACAACACCTCATCCAATCTGCTTCACGCCATCAATCGGATCAAATTTTATAGCTAAATATTCAATCTCATCCCTGTTTTGATAATTCATGAAATTAACAATTTTACTCATCTCACCATTTACTAATCCTTCCTCAACATTTAAATTGCACTGCAAAATAACTCTATAGTTTTTGCACACATGTAAACACTTTTCTAATCCGGCAGTCCTTGATACAGATTTTTTCAATTAATCCAACTTTGTTTGTAGCTTTCCACTTAGCAGTACTGTTTCTCCCTGGTGTTAAATTTTGTCAATAGCTGGCTGTAATTTCCAAAATTTCTTTTTTCTCCAGTTTTAGTAATTGTTCATTAAAATTGGAGCACTCTTGAAGTGTAGCCATTAAACAAACTATGGATTTCCCTTCTTCAATGAAATTGAACATTAGCTGTGCTTCTGTGTTCTTAGAAGAGAATATGTTCTTGATAAGTCGACTTTCTAAGGTACATTTCCACTCCTTTGTGAGAACTCATGCTCTAATGTCTTGCAGAATATTTCCGTATGCCACGTCAGATGCGGACACATATTTTTTAATAGTTCCTTGTATTGGAAGTTTAGCCAAATGTATACAATGCCAATAATTCCAAAGAATTCAGAGTTTCATCATACAGAAGTGTCTTGAAAACAGGCTGTCCTTTGATGGGGGTAAGTTGTAGTAAGTCACCAAAGACAATTAAGTTATTTCCTCCAAAGAGCACGTCATAGTCTGTTCTTAAAATTTCTTGCATTCTTAAGTGTACGAAGGCAAGCATTAAGTTTGAGACCATGCTCACCTAATTGATGATTAAAAGCTTCTGTTTCTTCAATACTCTTGACATCTCATGACAAGCTTCACTGGATAACTTTTAGTATTCCAGTTTATTGTCATGTTCAACAGGTAGCATCAGTAATTGATATAGAGTAATTCCTTTAATTTTGCGTGCAGCCAATCCAGTGGGTGCTGTTACTACACACGATAATTTTGATTATGTTGTCCCCTGTAGGTAAGTAGTGAGAACTTTAATTAAAAAGCTTTCCTGGTGCTAGTTTGACAACTGATATTTAATTGTATCGGCTTAAATGATGAACATTCTCTTCGTGGAGGAATCTGTGCTCTATTTTCTGTTTTACCTCTAAATAAATTTCTTTCTGTTCGTCGTTCAGTTGTCCAACTAAGTGTTTGAAATCAATAGTTTCCTGTCTCATATGTTCCATTGCAGTTTCCACCTCATTCATGGTAATTGCGGCTTCATTTTCAATAATCGGTTGTCCAAGAGGAGAGCTTTGACTACTTTGGGAACTGCCCTTAGCTACTTCAGCAGCAATCGTTTCTTCCTGTTCAATCTCATCATTTAACATTTGCAAATAGTTTGGGAAGACTGAACACTGATTGCTGTCTTTCACACTTGTTGATTCAGCACTCCAAGGCTTGAAGAGTTGTAGAAGTGCCAAATAGAAAAACTCTTGTCTGGCAACTACGTTTTCTGTGGTTAATTAGATTTCCTTTGACCAAAAACCGTCACATCCAACTACTTCATAATTCCCTTCTTCTATGCTTCCTTTTACATTGCTTTTGTATCTGTAGTGTTGAAGTACTTCATAATGGCACATGTTTTCTAAATGTGGATATTAAGAATCCAACATATTTGATTTCACAATGTCTGTACTTTCCGGGTTGAACTCTGCTAGGCACTGCATTTCTGGGAAAGACTTTAACACTCTATTTTGCGTGCTTACTAGGCTAGGCTTACCCAAAGAATTCCCCTTAACCTTAAGAACAAACTGGCCTAGCTCAACCAGTCACAGCACTCATAGGACCCCATCTCTCGTTGGGAAAGCATTTTCATCCTCAAGCTGTACATTTATTTAGTTAGTCTTTTCTGTAGAAATCTCCTCCCACATCTCCTTCATCTCTGTCATCTTTGATTTTGTAATATATGAAGTGATGTACCAAGCAACAGTGATGGAGTTGTCTGCAACAAATTGTAGATCCATATTTGCAATCCACATTTTGAGAATAACAGGGTTAAAGTAATAAATATACCTGGAGGCCTCTATACTTCTCAGGTTGTATGTGTTTTTCAGTGATTTTCATGTCAGTGTAAATCTGACTGCAGACAAAAAGCTGTTCACTCTTCCTTGAGAAATGACAGGTCATGGGAATCCAAATCGACATCTTGTGTAAAATTTTCCTTTGCATCTGTATGTTCGACAGCAGTATTTCCCACGTGTATGTTTTTGAAACCACAGAACTTGTTGTCTCATGCCTATTTCACTACTGTCTTTCAGGATGGTGCATGTCACATACTGTTCTATGAAAGAGAGTACAGACTCATCTATCTGTCTATTCCAAATTTTGATGTACCTTTTATTCATAACAGCATGCTCGGTTCTCTTTATGCCAAAAGAAATCAGTTACTTCGCCTAGAGGAGCCTTTGTTTTGTTGCAGATGAAAGACAGCATGGCTTGAAACCATGGTTAAAATATCTACAAACATTAGCAGGATCCAAAGAGCAAAGCTCTCCTGCTCTCTTCACATTGATGACCTTAATGTTTGAGTCGCTTCTCTCCAAACTTAAATCAGGTCATCCCAAGCGTACTCTGCACAACTCAGTGTCATAAACCAAATAGGTGCACCTAGGTCTCTCAACATATATTTCAGTTCTCCATGACGACAATATCATTGGTCCTGCATTGGCATGCCATCCAACTAATCAATTTGTACTCCAAGTTTTCATACTTGCCATGAACTTTGTCAACAAATTCCTTTGCAGAGAGATTTCGAAGATAACCTCCTGTCTTTAGTATGTGGTTTACAGCATATGAATGTCCAGACATCTCACTTTCAAACAGAAGATGGAAAATGTATGGAATGCACTGGTGAAATCTTGGATCCTCTGAATATAATCTGGTTGACCGGTATTCAGCTGCTGGTATCTGTACATGGTGGTCATCATAGCAACCATCTGCTCCAGTAGAAAACAGTTGTAGAAAACAGCGACCTTCTAAACTTTTCTCCCACACAGTCATGGAAGCTCCTTTTGCTAGTTTCATTTGGAAGAGATCAATAGCATCACCGATGACGTCTTTAGATTGCGGGGGATGGATGTTGCATTGTTCATAATTTTTTTCTGCTCTGGATCGATCCACTTTTTCAATCTGTCCACTTGATGGTAATGTTTCCTCCTCCATATATATTATATCTTGAACAACATCAACATTTTTATAATAAATATTATTTTTTACCAGGTATAATGTTTTTTTTTAACTTTATTAACATCCACTAACTCTTGCCAGATTCTTTTTACTCTTGATAGGCACACCATTTGCAAGAATAATAAGTGGTTCATCAACATTTCTGTCTACACCAACAGAGTCACTGTTCCATTTAAAATCTAAAGGTAAGTAGACAACTCTTCCCATGAGGCCTTTCTGAAGCTCAGTTAGTGGCAACTTTCCTGTCCTACGAATGATAGCCTGAAATGGGTGTATATTTTGTAAGAGAATAGATTTATAAACATTTAAATCTCATAGTTCTTGTGGAATATATGCAAAATCTAACTTATTATGTACTGCTCTATCTGGTATTCTGTTATTCTCTAACTTATCATAGCAGTACTTACATATAATTTGCTGTGTGGACAACTCAAAGCGTTCCTTTAGAAATAAAGAAACAGCAAATTCTTACCACTTATTTCGGTTCTCCTGTTCAGATTTTCAGATTTTGAGACTACAACTACATTGCGAGTTTGGCTTTTGTAGTGAGTGCGTCAGCAACAAATACAAACACAGTTTGCTTTCTCAGAAGAAACTGTGTTAAACTTCCTAAACTCTTCTGAAAAGTTATCAACACTAATACCTGTGTTGTGTTCCTCTACACCTGCAGATACCAACTCCTCATTTCCCCTAATCTCCTGTTCAGGACTAAAGAACCGAAACTGAACATTTTCACAAACCTTTTCTACTTCTGTTACTGTACCACCCAAAAGAGATCTATTCATTGCTTCTGAACATAGGGCATGAGTTTTCACACACTCTTTTGTGAGCTTCCGCTTTAGACAGATTATCCATTTTTCATAAATGGAATACTGTCCTAAATGAGGAGCATATAGCCTTCTTAACCTATAGTACGCTCTGACACAACTTGCATCTGCACTAACTTTCCTGTCATCAAAATCAACCTAAAACAAACCAGACAATGTTCTTACTCGAGACAATGCAACATATGACATACCTTCTTTAAATACAGTACTAACAATATTAATAAAAGCTGTGTCCACACTTAAACCTTGAGATTTATGGATAGTTACAGCGTATGCTTGAGACATTGAAAACTCCTGCCGCCGGACATATAAGTCTTTCAGCAGCAAAAAATGTACAACACCTCATCCAATCTGCTTCACGCCATCAATTGGATCAAATTTTATAGCTAAATATTCAATCTCATCCCTGTTTTGAAAATTCATGAAATGAATAATTTTACTCATCTCACCATTTACTAATCCTTCCTCAACATTTAAATTGCACTGCAAAATAACTCTATAGTTTTTGCACACATGTAAACACTTTTCTAATCCGGCAGTCCTTGATACAGATTTTTTCAATTAATCCAACTTTGTTTGTAGCTTTCCACTTAGCAGTACTTTTTCTCCCTGGTGTTAAATTTTGTCAATAGCTGGCTGTAATTTCCAAAATTTCTTTTTTCTCCAGTTATAGTAATTGTTCATTAAAATTGGAGCACTTTTGAAGTGTAGCCATTAAACCAACTATGGATTTCCCTTCTTCAATGAAATTGAACATTAGCTGTGCTTCTGTGTTCTTAGAAGAGAATAGGTTCTTGATAAGTCGACTTTCTAAGGTACATTTCCACTCCTTTGTGAGAACTCATGCTCTAATGTCTTGCAGAATATTTCCGTATGCCACGTCAGATGCTGATGCATATTTTTTAATAGTTCCTTGTATTGGAAGTTTAGCCAAATGTTTACAATGCCAATAATTCCAAAGAATTCAGAGTTTCATCATACAGAAGTGTCTTGAAAACAAGTTATTTCCTCCAAACAGCACGTCATAGTCTGTTTTTAAATTTTCTTGCATTCTTAAGTGTACGAAGGCAAGCATTAAGTTTGAGACCATGCTCACCTAATTGATGATTAAAAGCTTCAGTTTCTTCAATACACTTGACATCTCATGACAAGCTTCACTGGATAACTTTTGGTATTCCAGTTTATTGTCATGTTCAACAGGTAGCATCAGTAATTGATATAGAGTAATTCCTTTAATTTTGTGTGCAGCCAATTGTAATGATGAGGTGACAGGTGGAGGTTGAGAAGTGACCTGCTTTATTCATTCTACGTGTTAGAATGCCCATTAATTAACGGCTTTTGCTTCTTCACCTCAACATTCTACCCACGCGCCGGGAGACACGTGCACAGGCACATAAGGTAGGACGGGATCGGGGAAGGGACAAGACAGGGTGAGGTGACGACAGCATATTACATCTTCTCCCATTTTTTAAGACAACTTTAGAATGCACAGTTTTCAAATACACAGTGGAAATACTTTACTTCTCTTGACAGTAAACTAATACATTGCATAATCCTTACATCTTATGGGCGGAACAATTGTTCTCTTATCCCGAATGGCATCAAGAGGACCGGTAGCCAACCCAGGAAGAGACACCTTGGGGAGATCGTCTATAGACACAGGATTAGTGCTATCCCTACATGCTTCACCTGTACGTGACTGAGCAGAGGACGCCAGACCATCGTTTTGCAATCCACAAGGCCTGCTCACAGGCTCAGGGATCCTGCTTCTGGCAACTTTCGAACCATTCCACCACTGGCCATTGTCAAGGAGTACAGCAGTCCCCTTAGTTTTGACCACACGCCTCGGTTCGCTGTATTTGCTCATGTTGCCACCTTTCCTGGGATACCTCACTCTCACCAAATCACCTTCCTTCACAGACATTTTTTGTACAGCATTTCTGGTATCATAGTTAATGTGCATGCGCTTTTGGCGCTCATCCACCAGACTTCTCATCCTGCTCTCACTCTCTTTGTGGTTCTCGTTTTCCCACTTTTTCCAAGCCAATGACCAATGTGGTTGTAAACGTGTAATAGCTGCCCTACCCCTGATGAGTTCAAATGGGGTTCTACTGGTGGTATTGTGGGGGGTGGTATGGTACGACCACAACCTAATGCGTAGGGCTGCCTCAACAGGAATGTGAGATTTCAAGGCCATTTGGATGGTTTCTTTTATCAAGCGATTGGTCCGTTCTACTTGGCCATTGCCTTGTGGGTGATATAAAGAGGACTTCACATGCTCTATGCCATTTTTTTTTAAGAATGTGACTAACTCGGAGGACACAAACTGCACTCCGTTGTCGGAGACGAGCTGATGGGGAAAACCTTCCCTGCAAAACAACTCCTTCAAGAAGTCAATTACTTCATGTGTAGTGGGTTGAGATACGAATTTGACTTCCACCCACTTGCTGAAATAATCAATCAACACTATGCCATAGCGTAATTCTAGATTCAAAGCATTCATAGGACCTACGAAGTCAATGCCAACCTTGATCCATGGACCTTCTGGTAATTCAACAGAGGTCATGGGACAATGGCGTGTCGACAAAGTTTTGTCAGCTTCATTGCAAACTGAACGGTGAGTGACAAATACATCAACGTCACGATCCATGGAGGGCCACCAGTACCTTTCCCTCAATCTCTGTTTGGTGCCTGTCATTCCTACATGCCCTTCGTGGGCTAACGTCACAAACCTGTTCCTCATGGATATTGGTGCTATTAAAGTCTCACCCCGGAGAATGACATCTTCGACAACACCAATATCTTCCTTAATTTTCCAGTAGGGTCTGAATGCCTCATCAAGTGCCTTTTCATGTGGCCACCCTTTGACCACATAATTTTTGACACCTTCCAACAATGTATCATCACTTATTGCTTCCAACCATTCTGATTTGGTAATGGAACCATTGGGTTCATGACCCTCAAACAAGCATGCAATGAGTAGATCATCTTCCTCATCCACTTTACACTCAGTATCATCCTCACACGGGGCACGTGACAGGTAGTCTGCTGACACATTCACTCGGCCTGGAATGTACTCCATCCTTACTTGATACTCCTGCAATTTGCATGCCAACTTTGCAATTCTTGGCGAAGGTCAGCTGGAACCCTTTCCTTCAAGTATACTGACCAGTGGCTTGTGGTCAGTACGGATGGTGAATTCTTTGCCCCACAGGAAACTTTTAAACTTTGTGACAGCCCAAACACAAGCTCACAATTCACGCTCAATTACTGAGTACTTTGTCTCAGGGTCCCTTAACTTCCTGGATGTGAATGCGATGATTTTCTCTCCTTTCTCAGTCATTTGGCTGAGCACAGCTCCCAATCCGATTTGGCTTGCATCTGTTGTTACAGTACTTTGCAACTTCTCATCTATTGACTGGAGTGACGGTGCTTGCTCAAGTTCCTTCTTAATGGTTTTTATGCTCTGTTCACATTCTTCATCCCAATGGAATTCTGCATCCTTCTTTACCGCTTTTCGTAGTGGTTCAACCTTGGCTGCGTAATGTTGTATGAATTTGGAGTGAAATTCACACATGCCCAAGAAGGACGCAAGTTCTTCCTTATTTCTTGGATTAGGTGAACAGGAAATAGCTGATATCAAGGACGGTTTGGGTCATACACCATTTCCATCGATGAGGTGACCTAAGTACTCAACAGTTCCCTTCATAAATTTGCAATCAATTAATCAATCAATCAATCAGGGGTTTGTTAAAGCGCGACTACTCACCCATAAGGGTCTCAAGGCACTAGGGGTGGGGGGGGGATGCAGGTTCCATTCCATCAAGGAGGGGGTCTGTCGAAGAGCCAGGTTTTGAGGTTTCTTGCGAAGATGGAGAGCGATGTTGTCTGTCTGAGGTGGAGCGGAAGGGCGTTCCATGCTTTGGCCGCGAGGAAGGAGAAGGAGAGGCCTCCCGATCTGGTCTTTCTGGTGCGGGGGACCACGGCGTAGGAGAGCTGGGATGATTGTAGGGTCCTTTGGGGTGCGTGGAATTTGAGTCGGCTGTTCAGGTATGCTGGTCCGGTGCCGTGGAGGGCCTTGTGTGCATGGGTGAGCATCTTGAAGGTGATTCTCGCCTCGACGGGGAGCCAGTGGAGTGTGCGCAGGTGCTGGGAGATGTGGCAGTGTTTTGGCAGGTTGAGGACCAGTCTTGCGGCGGCGTTCTGGATGTTCTGTAGCTTGCGGGTGAGGTTTTTGTTTATTCTGGCGTAGAGTGCGTTGCCGTAGCCGAATCTGCTGGTGACCAGGGCGTGAGTGACGGTCTTTCGGTGTTTGAGGGGGATCCATTTGAAGGTCTTATGAAGGAGGCGGAGGGTGTGGAAGCAGGAAGATGAGACAGAGTTGATCTGGCGGTCCATTTTGAGCTCGGAGTCCAGGATGATTCCCAGGTTGCGTGCATGATCCGTGGGGGTTGGCGGGTTTCCGAGGGCGGGGGGCCACCAGGTGTCGCTCCAGGCATCGGGGTTTGGGCCCATGATGAGTACTTCTGTTTTGTTGGTGTTTAGTTGTAGGCAGCTGTTTGCACTTGTCTTTTTGCAATGTGAGACCACTGTCCAGAATCCTCTGAAGAACTTTGCTCAGGATGATTAGGTGCTCCTCTTCTGTCTTGCTGTAAATTAGTACATCGTCTTGGAATGATCTGACTCCTTCCATTCCGTTGAACAACTTATTCATCGTGCGCTGGAATATAGCTGACGCCGAACACAACCCAAAGGGTAACCTGCGGAATTGATATGCTCCTTCTGGTGTGGTGAACGCTGTGTATTTTCTTGACTCCTCTTGTAATTGTATTTGATGGTAGGAGGCGCTGAAGTCTAGTGTAGTGAAGATCTTTGCTTGACCCAACGTCATTACCATTTCATTGATTAGAGGCAAGGGTTGGCAATCAGCTACCACGTGGCGGTTTAATTCACGAAGGTCAATGCACAAACGGATCCTTCCATTCCTTTTCTTCGCGATAACCATGGGCGACAACCACTCAGATGCATTGACTGGTTCAATGATGCCGTCCTTGCACCAACTCTCCAGAATTGCCTTGACTTCAGCGCGGGCAGACAAGGGTATATTCCTGACCTTTTGTTTCACCGGGTATGCTTTACTCTTCAGGACAATATGGTGTTCAAAGTCCTTCAAGCATCCCAATTGCTCGCTGAACACCCCCTTGAATTCCTTGAGAAGGGTCTCCAAGCCGTCCTCTTGAACGCTGAAAACATACGGTGGTTGGCAAGGGTTAATCATCATTTTAAGTTTTTGTTGTTCCAGCCAACCTAGAATGTTTACATTGTAGTCCACTACAAAGACTCTCGTGGAGGTGTTCTTTCCCTTGAATGCTAAATCCGCTTTGAACACCCCTTCCAATTTTATCTTGTGCCCACCATATGCACCTGGAACTATTCGGCTGGATTCCAATGGTGTCTTGCACTTGAGACTACTGTAGGTGTCCTTTGACAGAATTGTAATTCTGGATCCAGAATCCACCAACATTTCGACATCTTCACCATTCACACAGATTTCACACTGGTTTTGTGCATCTTCACTTCACTGTTGATAATGGCAACCAGCAGCACCAAGTTCTCCAGTAGTTCACTCTCATCTGAGTCTTCTTCGAATTTTGACTCATTTACTGTATAAATCTTCTTAGAACGCGAAGTTCTGCAAACCTTAAGGAAATGTCCCATTTTTCCGCATCCTTGGCAGATTTTTCCCCATGCAGGACACTATTTACTAGTTGCCACATGCGTGTTGGATCCACAACGATAACAGTTTGGCTTTCCAATGTACGTGCTGGGGTTTTTCCGAGTGAAATTCTTGTGTGGTGTATGGGATGCAGATTCTTCCTCTTTCCGCACGATATTGACGCTCATTTGTTGGTTGTCAGGTTTGCGAAGCAATTTGACTCCCTTGGCCGATCTTTCCATACTTTTGATGGTAGAAACCACATTTTCGAGGTTCCGGTTTCTATGGCTTAATAGTTTTTCTTGCGCTTTCACGCACGTGGTACGCATCACCACCTGATCCCTTATCAGCTCATCTGCATCTTTTAATGCACACGTCGTAGCCAACATTCTTAACGTTGCGACATAACACTCAATCGCCTCACCTGGTGCTTGATACCTGTAGTAAAAGTTAGATCTCTCCATTATCACACTCATGGTGGTATCAAAATAGTACTTCATCCTCAATTTTGCTTCCTTAAACACATCCCATTCTTCATCCCCCTCTTCCTTTTCAATGGGAGTTATGTGGTCAAATAACCTCCTTCCTTCTGCCCCTAAACAGTTGTACATCATGGCTTGTTTTCTTGTGGGATTGTATTCAGTGCCATCAATTGCCTCCAAATGTTTCTCAAAGAATTTAACCCACTGTGTCCAATTTTCCGCAGGTGGCCCAGGAACCTCTAGGAAGGTGCTGGGCATTGCCACCGCATTCATTATTCCAGTCATGCTGACACAGTACCAGTGTTTTGTTTGTAAAATGTCTAAAGAAGGCGAAGATAGGAAGGCGTCTGGCTCCCTCCAGTGGCAGTTCAAGGTAATGCCTGGTGGGTAGACAAATGTGATGTTTCACTCACATTTATCGCAGCTCCTCCCAGGGGCTGGGAGGAATCAGGGAAGACGAATGGAGTGAACCTTGATGAAGGGTAGGCGCGGCACAGAGGCGGTACGAAGAAATGGGAAGTCCGCCTCACTCTGCACTCAGTTGGAGAGTGTGAGGAAGGTCCGAAGCCTCAGGTGATCAGCCGCACAGAAGTGTCTAGGTTCATATCCCGTAATCGTCGCCAAAAATAAGGATGTAATGATGAGGCGACAGGCGGAGGTTGAGAAGTGACCTGCTTTATTCGTTCTACGTATTAGAATGCCCATTAATTAACAGCTTTTGCTCCTTCACTTCAACATTCTACCCGCGCGCCGGGAGACACGCGCACAGGCACATAAGGTAGGACGGGATCAGGGAAGGGACAACGACAGCATATTACCCAATCCAGTGGGTGCTGTTACTACACACGATAATTTTGATTATGTTGCCCCCTGTAGGTAAGTAGTGAGAACTTTAATTAAAAAGCTTTCCCGGGGCTAGTTTGACAACTGATATTTAATTGTATCGGTTTAAATGATGAACATTCTTTTCGTGGAGGAATCTGTGCTCTATTTTTGTTTTACCTCTATATAAATTTCTTTCTGTTCGTCGTTCAGTTGTCCAACTAAGTGTTTGAAATCAAGTTTCCTGTCTCATATGTTCCATTGCAGTTTCCACCTCATTCATGGTAATTGCGGCTTCATTTTCAATAATCGGTTGTCCAAGAGGAGAGCTTTGACTACTTTGGGAATTGCCCTTAGCTACTTCAGCAGCAATCGTTTCTTCCTGTTCAATCTCATCATTTAACATTTGCAAATAGTTTGGGAAGACTGAACACTGAATGCTGTCTTTCACACTTGTTGATTCAGCACTCCAAGGCTTGAAGAGTTGTAGAAGTGCCAAATAGAAAAACTCTTGTCTGGCAACTACGTTTTCTGTGGTTAATTAGATTTCCTTTGACCAAAAACCGTCACATCCAACTACTTCATAATTCCCTTCTTCTATGCTTCCTTTTACATTGCTTTTGTATCTGTAGTGTTGAAGTACTTCATAATGGCACATGTTTTCTAAATGTGGATATTAAGTATCCAGCATATTTGATTTCACAATGTCTGTACTTTCCGGGTTGAAATCTGCTAGGCATTGAATTTCTGGGAAAGACTTTAACACTCTATTTTGTGTGCTTACTAGGCTAGGCTTACCCAAAGAATTCCCCTTAACCTTAAGAACAAACTGGCCGAGCTCAACCAGTCACAGCACTCGTAGGAGCCCATCTCTCTTTGGGAAAGCATTTTCAAGCTCAAGCTGTACATTTATTTAGTTAGTCTTTTCTGTAGAAATCTCCTCCCACATCTCCTTCATCTCTGTCATCTTTGATTTTGTAATATATGAAGTGATGTACCAAGCAACAGTGATGGAGTTGTCTGCAACAAATTGTAGATCCATATTTGCAATCCACATTTTGAGAATAACAGGGTTAAAGTAATAAATATACCTGGAGCCCTCTATACTTCTCAGGTTGTATGTGTTTTTCAGTGATTTTCATGTCAGTGTAAATCTGACTGCAGACAAAAAGCTGTTCACTCTTCCTTGAGAAATGACAGGTCATGGGAATCCAAATCGACATCTTGTGTACATTTTTCCTTTGCATCTGTATGTTCGACAGCAGTAATTCCCACGTTTATGTGTTTGAAACCACAGAACTTGTTGTCTCATGCCTTTTTCACTACTGTCTTTCAGGATGGTGCATGTCACATATTGTTCTATGAAAGAGACTACAGACTCATCTATTTGTCTATTCCAAATTTTGGTGTACCTTTTATTCATAACAGCATGCTCGGTTCTCTTTATGCCAAAAGAAATCAGTTACTTCGCCTAGAGGAGCATTTGTTTTGTTGCAGATGAAAGACAGCATGGCTTGAAACCATGGTTAAAATATCTACAAACATTAGCAAGATCCAAAGAGCAAAGCTCTCCTGCTCTCTTCACATTGATGACCTTAATGTTTGAGTCGCTTCTCTCAAAAATTAAATCAGGTCATCCCACGCGTACTCTGCACAACTCAGTGTCATAAACCAAATAGGTGCACCTAGGTTTCTCAACATATATTTCAGTTCTCCAAGACGACAATATCATTGGTCCTGCATTGGCATGCCATCAAACTAATCAATTTGTACTCCAAGTTTTCATACTTGCCATGAACTTTGTCAACAAATTCCTTTGCAGAGAGATTTCAAAGATAACCTCCTGTCTTTAGTATGTGGTTTACAGCATATGAATGTCCAGACATCTCACTTTCAAACAGAAGATGGAAAATGTATGGAATGTACTGGTGAAATCTTGGAACCTCTGAATATAATCTGGCTGACCGGTATTCAGCTGCTGGTATCTGTACATGGTGGTCATCATAGCAACCATCTGCTCCAGTAGAAAACAGTTGTAGAAAACAGCGACCTTTTAAACTTTCCTCCCATACACTCATGGAAGCTCCTTTTGCTTGTTTCATTTGGAAGAGATCAATAGCATCACCGATGACGTCTTTAGATTGCGGGGGATGGATGTTGCAGTGTTCATAATTTTTTTCTGATCTGGATCAATCCACTTTTTCAATCTGTCCACTTGATGGCAATGTTTCCTCCTCCATATATATTATATCTTGAACAACATCAACATTTTTATAATAAATATTATTTTTTACCAGGTATAATGTTGTTTTTTTTACTTTATTAACATCCACTAACCCTTGCAAGATTCTTTTTACTCTTGATAAGCACACCAATTGGAAGAAAAATAAGTGGTTCATCAACATTTCTGTCTACACCAACAGAGTCACTGTTCCATTTAAAATCTAAAGGTAAGTAGACAGCTCTTCCCATGAGGTCTTTCTGAAGCTCAGTTGGTGGCAACTTTCCTGTCTTATGAATGATAGCCTGAAATGGGTGTATATATTGTAAGAGAATAGATTTATAAACATTTAAATCTCATAGTTCTTGTGGAATACATGCAAAATCTAACTTATTATGTACTGCTCTAGCTGGTATTCTGTTATTCTCTAACTTACCATAGCAGTACTTACATATAATTTGCTGTGTGGACAACTCAAAGCGTTCCTTTAGAAATAAAGAAACAGCAAATTCTTACCACTTATTTCTGTTCTCCTGTTCAGATTTTGAGACTACAACTGCATTGCGAGTTTGGCTTTTGTAGTGAGTGCGTCAGCAACAAATACAAACACAGTTTGCTTTCTCAGAAGAAACTGTGTTAAACTTCCTAAACTCTTCTGAAAAGTTATCAACACTAATACCTGTGTTGTGTTCCTCTACACCTGCAGATACCAACTCCTCATTTCCCCTAATCTCCTGTTCAGGACTAAAGAACCGAAACTGAACATTTTCACAAACCTTTTCTACCTCTGTTACTGTACCACCCAAAAGAGCTCTATTCATTCCTTCTGAACATAGGGCATGAGTTTTCACACACTCTTTTGTGAGCTTCCGCTTTAGACAGATTATCCATTTTTTATAAATGGTATACTGTCCTAAATGAGGAGCATATAGCCTTCCTAACCTATAGTACGCTCTGACACAACTTGCATCTGCACTAACTTTCCTGTCATCAAAATCAACCTAAAACAAACCAGACAATGTTCTTACTCGAGACAATGCAACATATGACATACCTTCTTTAAATACAGTACTAACAATATTAATAAAAGCTGTGTCCACACTTAAACCTTGAGATTTATGGATAGTTACAGCGTATGCTAGAAACACTGAAAACTTCTGCCGCCGGACATTTAAGTCTTTCAGCAGCAAAAAATGTACAACACCTCATCCAATCTGCTTCACGCCATCAATCGGATCAAATTTTATAGCTAAATATTCAATTTCATCCCTGTTTATTTTTTTATTATTTTTTTTTTTTTTGTGACATTTCTATTCTTTATTAACATTGTTTAAATAAAGCTAACATAAGCAATACAAATTATCAGCAAATAAAAGCCAATAGTTTATCATTATCTGCTGCCATGAATTTTGTAAATCCATTTTGTAATTGCATGCTATGAAAATGAAGGCATTCCGATCCATCAAAAGTACAGCTTCGAATTTGTAGTCTGAAAATAGATGGTTTCAAATACAGTCTGCATTGGGAGATGAAAGCTAGGCAGCAACAAAGGACATCTAAGATAGTCTCCTGTTTATTTAAAAAAAAAAAAAAAAAAGCCTATACCCATTATTTGGGGCTAGATATTAATTACTGTTGCAGCTCCCAAATCGAAAACAATCCAAATGTATCCTTAGACCTCTAATATTGCGTGAAAGCCTCTAAAAGAAATTTTGAGTGCTTTTTTCAAAGTAGTCTGTTTTTAAAATTTCTTGCATTCTTAATTGTACGAAGGCAAGCATTAAGTTTGAGACCATGCTCACCTAATTGATGATTAAAAGCTTCAGGGTCTTCAATACTCTTGACATCTCATGACAAGCTTCACTGGATAACTTTTGGTATTCCAGTTTATTGTCATGTTCAACAGGTAGCATCAGTAATTGATATAGAGTAATTCCTTTAATTTTGTGTGCAGCCAATCCAGTGGGTGCTGTTACTACACACGATAATTTTGATTATGTTGTCCCCTGTAGGTAAGTAGTGAGAACTTTAATTAAAAAGCTTTCCCGGTGCTAGCTTGACAACTGATATTTAATTGTATCAGCTTAAATGATGAACATTCTTTCCGTGGAGGAATCTGTGCTCTATTTTCTGTTTTACCTCTATATAAATTTCTTTCTGTTCGTCGTTCAGTTGTCCAACTGAGGGGCCGATTCCGATGTCGGCCGGAAGTCCTACCTATACTCTACATCTATTACCGGGACCGGTTCGGATGCGTACGGCGCAGACGGTAAGTCAAACACCAACAATACAAACTAACTACACAGACCCCAAAATATGTCACACACACACAGGGAAGCACAAATGACATACACTAGCAACAGCACAATCATAGGGGTGGGATGGGCATCACCAATGCCATACACACCCATAGGGGCCTGGATGCCTGCCACCACCACCACCCCTACTCAGGGGGCCTGGATGCCTGTCACTACTACCATCCCCACTCATGGGGGGCTGGATTCCTATCACTACTACCATCCCCACTCATGGGGGCTGGATGCCTGCCACTACTACCATCCCCACTCATGGGGTGCTGGATGCCTGCCACTACTACCATCCCCACCCTTGGTGTGATGGATGCCTGCCACCACCACTACCCCTACTCATGGGGGCCTGGATGCCCATCACTACTACCATCCCCACTCATGGGGGCAGGATGCCTGCCTCCACTACCATCCCCACTCATGGGGGGCAGGATGCCTATCACTACTACCATCCCCACTCATGGGGGGCTGGATGCCTATCACTACTACCATCCCCACTCATGGGGGGCAGGATGCCTATCACTACTACCATCCCCACTCATGGGGGGCAGGATGCCTATCACTACTACCATCCCCACTCATGGGGGCCTGGATGCCTATCACTACTACCATCCCCACTCATGGGGGGCAGGATGCCTATCACTACTACCATCCCCACTCATGGGGGGCTGGATGCCTATCTCTACTACCATCCCCACTCATGGGGGGCAGGATGCCTATCACTACTACCATCCCCACTCATGGGGGGCAGGATGCCTATCACTACTACCATCCCCACTCATGGGGTGCTGGATGCCTATCACTACTACCATCCCCACTCATGGGGGCTGGATGCCTATCACTACTACCATCCCCACTCATGGGGGGCTGGATGCCTGCCACTACTACCATCCCCACTCATGGGGTGCTGGATGCCTGCCACTACTACCATCCCCACCCTTGGTGTGATGGATGCCTGCCACCACCACTACCCCTACTCATGGGGGCCTGGATGCCCATCACTACTACCATCCCCACTCATGGGGGGCAGGATGCCTATCACTACTACCATCCCCACTCATGGGGGCAGGATGCCTATCACTACTACCATCCCCACTCATGGGGTGCTGGATGCCTATCACTACTACCATCCCCACTCATGGGGGGCAGGATGCCTATCACTACTACCATCCCCACTCATGGGGGGCTGGATGCCTATCACTACTACCATCCCCACTCATGGGGGCCTGGATGCCTATCACTACTACCATCCCCACTCATGGGGGGCTGGATGCCTATCACTACTACCATCCCCACTCATGGGGGGCAGGATGCCTATCACTACTACAATCCCCACTCATGGGGGCCTGGATGCCTATCACTACTACCATCCCCACTCATGGGGGCT
The DNA here is from genome assembly GCA_963921515.1 of Calotriton arnoldi. Taxonomy (NCBI): domain Eukaryota; kingdom Metazoa; phylum Chordata; class Amphibia; order Caudata; family Salamandridae; genus Calotriton; species Calotriton arnoldi. The sequence continues at coordinate 2,011,807 of CAWUFW010000623.1, forward strand.
GGATGCCTATCACTACTACCATCCCCACTCATGGGGGGCAGGATGCCTATCACTACTACCATCCCCACTCATGGGGTGCTGGATGCCTATCACTACTACCATCCCCACTCATGGGGGGCTGGATGCCTATCACTACTACCATCCCCACTCATGGGGGGCTGGATGCATGCCACTACTTCCATCCCCACTCATGGGGTGCTGGATGCCTATCACTACTACCATCCCCACTCATGGGGGGCTGGATGCCTATCACTACTACCATCCCCACTCATGGGGGGCTGGATGCCTGCCACTACTACCATCCCCACCCTTGGTGTGATGGATGCCTGCCACCACCACTACCCCTACTCATGGGGGCCTGGATGCCCATCACTACTACCATCCCCACTCATGGGGGGCAGGATGCCTATCACTACTACCATCCCCACTCATGGGGTGCTGGATGCCTATCACTACTACCATCCCCACTCATGGGGGGCTGGATGCCTATCACTACTACCATCCCCACTCATGGGGGGCAGGATGCCTATCACTACTACCATCCCCACTCATGGGGGGCAGGATGCCTGTCACTACTACCATCCCCACCCTTAGGGGATGGATGCCTGCCACTACCACCACCCCTATCCAGGGGGCTGGATGCCTGTTACTACTACCATCCCCATCCTTAGGGGGATGGATGCCTGCCACTACCACCACCACTATCCAGGAGGGCCTGGATGCCTGTCACTACTACCATACCCACCCTTAGGGGCTGGATGCCTGCCACTACTACCACCCCTACTCAGGGGGGCCTGGATGCCTGTCACTACCACCACCCCTAATCATGGGTGCCTGGATGCCTGTCACTACTACCATCCCCACCCTTGGGGGATGGATGCCTGCCACTACCACCACCCCTATCCAGGGGGGCTGGATGCCTGTCACTACTACCATCCCCATCCTTAGGGGGATGGATGCCTGCCACTACCACCACCACTATCCAGGGGGGCCTGGATGCCTGCCACTACTACCATCCCCACTCATGGGGTGCTGGATGCCTATCACTACTACCATCCCCACTCATGGGGGGCTGGATGCCTATCACTACTACCATCCCCACTCAGGGGGGTACAGGATTCCTATCACTACTACCATCCCCACTCATGGGGGGCTGGATGCCTGCCACTACTACCATCCCCACTCATGGGGAGCTGGATGCCTGCCACCACTACCATCCCCACTCATGGGGGGCAGGATGCCTATCACTACTACCATCCCCACTCATGGGGGGCAGGATGCCTGCCACTACCACCACCCCTACTCATAGGACGGGTAATGCATGACACAACCAGCATACTCCCACATAAGGAATCACAGAAAATTACATCCACCCAAACAACATGACAAGCGTGTGTAGTCCATGTCAAATGCCTACAACACTAAACATGACAATGAACATACAATGTGACCCACTATCACATGTGTGACACATAAAAGTGTGTGGCCTCCACAATACAAGCCGACCATGGCCACTGTGGCAATGGGGCCCAAAGCCCCATCACCACAGTCACCAAAAGGTAAGTGTGGGGTCCATGGCTGATGCACCTTTTGATCAGTGTGGCAATGGGGCCTAAAGCACCATCACCACAGTCACCAAAAGGTAAGTGTGGGGTCCAAGGCTGATGCACCATTTGATCAGTGTGGCAATGGGACCCAAAGCCCCATCACCACAGTCACCAAAAGGTAAGTGTGGGGTCCAAGGCTGATGCACCTTTTGATCAGTGTGGCAATGGGGCCTAAAGCACCATCACCACAGTCACCAAAAGGTAAGTGTGGGGTCCAAGGCTGATGCACCTTTTGATCAGTGTGGCAATGGGGCCCAAAGCCCCATCACCACAGTCACCAAAAGGTAAGTGTGGGGTCCAAGGCTGATGCACCTTTTGATCAGTGTGGCAATGGGGCCCAAAGCACCATCACCACGGTGATCATAAGGTAAGTGTAGGCATGGTAAAAGCTGCCAAAGACAAACTGTATGGATGAATCCTGGTCACACAACAACTAAAACATCTGTGGCATAGTAGTGCTTGTGTCCCATTGCAACATAGATTGGGCGAGGCTAACAGTGCAGTGTCACAGAAACATCGTTTTGGCCATGTGCATACAAACATCACACATGGGGGACCACATTGTCAACAATCAGCCAATTACACAATGACAGAAGTGACCATCATGATGCTGACCCACATATCTGCACCTATGGACACGAAAATGTATATAACCTGTGGAGACTGTCGATGTCAGGTGAACAAATAGCATACCATGGCAGCAATGGGACATACAAACCATGATCATTGTGCTGACTGATGACCCAGGAGTCCCAGGGAGAGCAGGGGAAAATCACCAAACTACATACAGCCAATGGCACACTACAGAAATGCCAATGCAGTGATGCAAATGCACTAACACAAACAGGCAGACTCACACTGCATATCAAACACAACAGGTGATGGGGGTGTGTGCCAGTGTCCCCAGGCAACCACACAACACATGAGGAGGCCTGAATCCCAATTACACAGATGTGTATACAGTGCCACACACAAGTAACTCATGGATTGGATTCCCCTATGTGGGCAATCTGGCATTGTTAGATGAGAGGGAGCCCAAATTACACATGTCACACAAGCTTGTAGGAACAGCAACTAACACAGCAAGAGACACACCCACCACAGCACTACCCCCAGGGACCCCACATTGTGCAGACACTAGCCTGCATGACAATTCCACTGTGATGACAAAGGTAGATGTTGATCACACTGTGAACCACAGCCATGTGTCCTCAGCTACAAACTACCATCACACCTACACAAGCTCCAATCAATCAGCAGGGCCTGCCAGCCAAGGCCAATATGGAGGTAGTGGTCTAGCCGTACAACAACTCACATTTGCACACTCAACACCACACACCCTGATCTCCACCAATGTGCAGCAGTGAAGCTCACATGGACTGGTGACATTGCACATGCACCCATGACAATCCCAGGGGTGGTGGGGGGAACTAAGGTGCAGAAACCCATCACACATGCCCACTCAACATGACTCGTCTATGTATGACACATAGCACAGTACTAACCCTGGGCGTAGTTTGCATAGTAGCACTTCACGTAGCTACGTGAAGTACATTTTGAACTACATGTAGCTATGCAAATTGCGTAGTGCGTAGCTGTGTGCTTGACTGCACTGTACAATAATTGCCAAAGGCATCTTGCACAATACAAGTTAAGATAAGATAAAATAAGTATCTCTGTCTTTATATACTAAAATGCATATAGCATTTCACAAAAGTGAAATCAATAAATTAACAAGCAGTGAGAGAGGTGATGATTTTGGTATCCTCCCTAACCTAGGGAGAGAACCAAGCAGATGCCTTGAAAACAAAAAGCACATCTTTGAACGATTCAGTGGTGGTCCCATCCTCTTAGGACCACCCCAAGCACAGTTATTGGCAAAAATACAATCCCAACCAAAGGCCCTGCAAAGCATTATGGGACAAGATTAGCAGTGGGCAGTGAATATTATAGTATCCAATATCAAAATAATTCTACAAAGAGCTGCAGTTCCACTAGTCGTTACTAGATGTCCCTCACGAGTCAAATGCAAAAGCTTCATGAAAGGGTTTCAATGCTTTTGCATTTGACTCGTGAGGGACATCTAGTAACGACTAGTGGAACTGCAGCTTGATGTATTAATAATTTCAATGCTTTTGCATTTGACTCGTGAGGGACATCTAGTAACGACTAGTTGAACTGCAGCTCTTTGTAGAATTATTTTGATATTGGACACTATAATATTCACTGCCCACTGCTAATCTCGTCCCATAATGCTTTGCAGGGCCTTTGGTTGGGATTGTATTTTTGCCCATAACTGTGCTTGGGGTGGTCCTAGGAGGAAGGGACCACCACTGAATCGTTCACACGATATGCTTTTTGTGTTCAAGGCATCTGCTTGGTCCTCCCCCTAGGTTAGGGGGGAACCCAAAATCATCACCTCTCTCATTGCTTGATACTTTCACTGTCAAAGTTCACTTTTGTGAATTTGTTATATGCTTTTTAGCATAGAAAATTGCTTTAACAAAGCATTTGTATGTGTTTAATATACTGCTGCTACGCTACGTCGATTAGCAAAGTATTTTATTCTGCTACATGCAATTTGCGTAGTGCGTAGTAACACAAACTTTGCATGCTCCGTGAGCGTAGCAAACTATTATGCCCAGGGTTACACAGTACGCCGTACATGCGCATGATGTGAAATCCACCACAAACAATGGGATCCTGGCTATAGTCACACACCAACGAAGAAGCCAAGGTGAGACACAAAGAACACACGTACACAACTTCCAACATTGCAGCTCTGACCCTGAGGAGTGGCAGCAGTCACACACACAACGCGTCACAATCACTGAAAGCTACCACAAACTCAAAATCACATTACTTGTGTAAACAACAAGTGCCAAGGAGAATCCTGAATGTGTCCCATCAGCGTTTGCCCACATCCCCAGCCCTGACAACAAAGACAACCTGGGATGACAACCTCATGAACATCAGTTTGCCATGCACCCACATCACGGAGAAACCAGGTCCAAGATGCTGGATGAACATACATACCAACTCTGCAAGCATCACAAACAGGAACATCCCTAGGGACACAGCCTGTGTATGAAAAGGGAAGGGAACATGCACAGACATGCTCACACAACACACAACACGGGCACACGCAATGTCACCAGATTACACACAGCCATGAGGGCACGCCACTCCTGTGGAAGGTCCGCTGTGCCAAACCTTGTCTGTGCACGACTCAAACATATCAGCAGGACACTCCGTCAGTGAGTCAACAACTACAACACACAGAAGCCTCTGCTCACATCAGCCTGGGTACGGGAGTGTCACGTCAGTCATCTGCATACACCCAAAACACGTGGCAATCCAGTTGTACTGTATACACAGATGAGTCCTTCAAAATTGATGTGCAAAACTGCATGTCCAGTGGAGACGAGCACACAGTCAGGGTACTAGGAACATTGGACAGTGGTAAGCCCAACAGATGTGCAACAGTGTAGGACAAAGATGGTAATCTACAAATGCTAAACGTACATCCCTGTGTCAAATGCTGAACATTACACCCTCAGACTGCAGCAAGGGATGCTATAGATCCAGACTAGATTAGGACACATATCCCATGGACCACATGGAGCCCATCACAGCAAAACTTCATTTACCTGATCTGAACACAATTACAACAGCAACTGCATGATTCTACACATCTACATCATGTACCTCCAAAGATTAACCACAAGTAAACAAAAAGAGGCTTTATTCAGCAAGTGTGCAACTGAAATCAAAAGTCCAAAATAAACTACGGCCAATGTCCAGTCCAAATACACAGTCCCAACAGGGTGATGTGTGACAACTTGTCACCAATTGCTTGCCTGCACAGGTACAGACAGGGGACATCCCCTTGGAGGGGCATACGAGGGGCAGGCCAGGCACCGCAGGGACAGGATCAGGGGATGCCAGAAGGAGGCAGGAAAGGTGAGGTGGGTGCAGGAGTGTCACCGGCAACTGCAGTGGAGGTGTCTGACTCAGGGGGGGCCGGCACCACCGCAGGGCTCAAGTCCGATGGTGTTGGTGCTGCAACCACTGCAGTGGGCTGGGCAGATGGAGTGGACTGGGTCCCCAATGCAGTGCCCGAGTCAGACGGGGTTGTTGTGGACTCCACCGCAGTGCATGACTCCAAGGGAGTGGAAGGGGGGGCAGAAGAGCTGGGCAGGACAGAGGGGGGGGACACGGTCTCCACACCAGTGGCACATACAGGCAGAGCGTCTGGTTTGGGGGTGGAAGAGCAAGTGGCAGGGGGGGAGGGCCTGAGCAGTTTGGGGATGTGGTATCGGTGTGTGGGTGAACCTGGGGCAGGGTGTGGCGGTGGAACCTGTGGAGGGGTGGCCTGGGGGATGGAGGTGAGAGACTGGGTGGGTGACTTGCAGGGCGGTGGCGGGGTCTTGCTCTTCCGGGTCCGGGGGGACTTGCGGGTGGGGGCTCACTCTGCCTGCGCCTGGGGGAGGGTGTCCAGGGGCGAGGGCACTCCCTCTCTGTGTGTGGACTTCCTCTTCCCCCGGTATGCTGGATCAGCGGGATTGGAGGGGAAGAGGCCGAGGTCAGAGAGGAAGAGCTGCTGTGTACGTGGGGTTGCAGGTGAGGCAAGGGAAGGGGTCTTGGAGTGAGAGGATCTTGAGGATTGCGGAGTGACTGTGGTTGCCTGTGTGTGTGTCAGTTCCCCATCCCCTGTGTGTGTGGAATCAGTCCCCTTAGGATGCTTGTGTGCACGTCTTGCCTTGGTTTTGGGTGTGTGTGTGCTGCTTGTGTCTGTGTGTTTGGGTGATTGTGCAGGTGTGCATGTGCTTTGGACAGGTAGGGTGGTAGGAAGTGTGGATGGGGCAGAGGTGGGAGGGGTGAGGGACTGTTGGAGGAGGGACACTGCTGCCGTCAGGGAGGAGTCCATGGACCTATTGCTCCTCTGTAGGGCAGACATACCCGTTGAGATGCCCTCCATGAACGACACCAGCTGTGTCAACAGAGTGGTGTGTGCATGGAGGACAGTCAGCATTGCTGTCTGCCCCACATGGAGCTGCCGAAGGAGGTACACAGACTCCTCACTCAGGGCAGCAGGGGACACAGGGGCAGGGGGTGCAGTGCCTGGCTTGAAGGAGACACGCTCCCGAGCATGGGAGCCTCCACGGACCTCAGGAATGGGAGCCAATGGGAGGGCGGTGGTGGTGGTGGCGGGGTCAGACAGACTAGCTGGGGTGTGGTGGCTGCTGACACCCGCATCCACAAGGGAGTCATCCTCCGAGCTGCTGTGGTCCCCAGCTGAGGTGGATGGTGCTGAGGACTCCTCGGTGTGGCTCCCCTCGCCCTCCGTGCCACTGGGTCCCTCTGACCACTCGTCGGACGCTGACCCAGTCTGGCTCCGCTGCTCCTCCTGGTCCATGGAGCTGTCCCCTCCTGTGGCTGTGGATGTATCTGTAAACAATTAGGGAAACAGACAAACATCAGTCATCTGCACTGACCGCACACACCACAGTAAGTACAGCACATCACAGAGCAAGCCCTGGCATCTTTAGTAGAACATTGCCAAAAGTCATCACACAGATTAGGAGAAGCCAATTGTCAGTCTGATGGTCAACCATGGAACAGACACCCCTCCTGCCCTTGCACCCATCTGTCTGGTGCCTGTCTGATGGTAAGACCCCAGTGTGGACACATGCACCACCTACACAGTAGTTGGACATTGCTGAGAACACGGTGAAGTATGTGAACATGCCCACGTCACATCTCTTGCCACTGAGTCAGTGCAGGTGTCTGGATAAATGGACGGCCAGAGTCTAAATAGAAATGCATGTGATGCATACCAGCACCAGACCCCATGAAGCACCCATGTCCGGATAGTCAATGACACAATGGGGTGCATGTTGCACATGTCACTCCCCTGCAGGATCACTCTTAGGAAGTTTAATGCCATGACACAGGCATGCCTGCAAAGTCATACATCACTGTCTCCAGTCACATGGCCATGGCAGCCAGCCAACAACAGTCTGCACTGTGTCACAATCCTAGGACATGGGGAAGGCAAGTAATGTAACTGACAAGTGCACATGTCCATCCCCCAAAAACCACATCATCTGAACTACTATTTGTCCACGTCATACCAATTGGACATATGGGGGACATGAAACACAACTCTCTGAACATGAGCACCTCACAGTGTGCTGAGAATGAAAAACAGCTGCCTGAAAGTCACAGTGGCATACACCTGTCTGCACAGTCATGTGATCAAACACCTATAAGTCACAGAAGTCTTGTCTCACATGGTCCAATAGCAGATGGCATGCTGACCCCTAACCGATAAACATCACAGGAGTCCCGACAACGTAGTCACAGCACAACGACACAGAGGCAGACACCTGAGGGAACATTTCACTGAGCACAGCATGTCAGCTGATACACGGGAGTGGGAGTACAGAGTGTATTGTATGCCCTGGAGTAGGCATGACTGTCCGGCTCCACCTGCAAGATGGATGAGCCCTGGTCAGTAGGCAGGTGGCTAAGCATGTGTGACACACTTGACATACATACTCCTGAGGCCCAAACATTTTACCCACCCGCAGCATGGGGGTGTGGCAAATACCCCAGGGACATGTGGTGATTCTGATCTGCAAGTGGATCACATATCAAAGTTACACCCAGACTACATTGCACGACTCAGGCATTGTGTGAGCAATTGACCCACCCATGAAGGCTAACACAATATCACGGGAACAAATGCTGTCACCCACCTTGAGCAAAGCAAAATGCAAGGACCCTGTACCCGAGTGACACAATTATCCTGAGCGTAAGGAGCACACCGGCCTATCAGATGGGTAGTGGCCATGTCACAATAGAGGGACATGGGTACTGGACAACAAGACTGATGTACTGGGGAAGTTTAACCACGCCACAGGAGGGCACATAGAATGTCAGACAGAGTTCACAGTGCAGTCTTTGACTCACCCCCTCCTTGCTGCTGTCTGGCCTTCAGCTGCCCATCTATCTCTGGGAAGACCACCAGCAGGATCTGGAGCATGTGGGGGGTCAGGGTCCGGTGTCTGCCCCTCCTGCGAGGAGGCGACAGCTTCAGCTGGACCCTTGCAATCCTCCGGGTCCAGCCCCGAAGGTCCTGCCACCTCTTCTGGCAGTTGCGGATCCGGCGCTTGTAGACCCCCACGGATCTGACTGCCCAGACGATGGCCAGCCAGATATCCTGCTTCTGGTGGGCATCAACCTGTGAGGATGACAAAGTGAAAAGGCCATTACTACACATGCAACATATCCGTGCATCACACAGTTGGAAATACATGTCTCAATCACAGGGGCATATGATGTACACAGGCAGTGCAACGAGGGCTATGGACAGTTTGCCAGCAGTTACTACATGGTATCATTGCATGGGAAGTGAACCTTGTTTGAATGCACTGTTACTCCACTGTACCTGTTCAGTGCATGTGACTACACACTTTGGGGGTGAGAACTACTCAGTGAGCATGCTAGCCAGTGGTGTGCACACTGTAAATCCTGCTAGTCAGACAACATGCACAATTAGTAAGGCAGTGGACAGCACACTCACCTGCTCCCCTGGTGTCCCATACAGCTTGCTGTACTGTGGAAGGAGGTTGTCCAGCAGGGCCTGGTTCTCCTCATGGGTGAAGGCTGGGGCTCTCTCCACAGTACGTGCCATTGCAGTAGCCAGAGGATGCAGAGACAGCAGCAGTGTAGTGGCAGATGTCATCCTGGAGCATGTAGTGCAGGCAAGTGAGCCCTCAGGGGAACAGCCAGCATTATATGTGTGCTGCAGAGGCAGATACTGTGCCATGTGTCCAAAGTGATAGGTCCAAGTCGTATGCATCTTATGAATCTGACCAATCCATGGAATTGCAGCACCAAGACACGCCCACAGCATCCTTCAAAAATTTCAACTTCATGACACCCATGAATTTGCAACATTGTTGTGGCTGGCCAACTGAATTCACTGCATCAGACTCGTTGAAGCTTCAAAACGCGTCCGTTGCCATGCCAGGCCCCAGCCAATGCGTGCGCACCGATCGGACCATTGCTTTACAACGTGTACCCGCGATACAACGCGTACCCGCTCACATTCAATGCAATGGTCCGTGCGGGCATACCGATCGGACCATTGCTGTACAACGCGTACCCGCTCACATTCAATGCAATGGTCCGTGCGGGCACACCGATCGGACCATTGCTGTACAACGCGTGCACCACGCGCACATTCAATGCAATGGTCCGTGCGGGCACACCGATCGGACCATTGCTGTACAACGCGTACCCGCGATACAACGCGTACCCGCTCACATTCAATGCAATGGTCCGTGCGGGCACACCGATCGGACCATTGCTGTACAACGCGTCCCTGGACAGGCCACACGCATATGTCACCATGCTGGTCACTGGTGAACCTATGCCAGCCACATATACTTTCCAGGGACTCAGGGGCACACCTACTACACCACACCCAGTCCACACTGTATCTAAGGCATGTGTGGCAGCATGACCTTATCTGTGTATGGGGGTGTACATGTTGTTTTTGGGGTGGCACTTGGGGGCAGACACACCCAGGCTGTGCACGTGTTCATGGGGACAGGGTCCTTTGTGTGTTGTGCACATGACCACTGTGATGTGCAAATGTTCATTTTGGAGCATGTGGCATGGCCACATTTCCAGGTTGTGTATGTGTATGACATGTCACATACCCCCAGGCTCACGTGGGAAGGCATGTACGTCACAGGGTGGACCATTGCCACAATAGTCATGTCCCTCCACAGTCTGTGTGCATGTTGAGTTTCACATGTCTGACTCCATGTGCACAATGGGAGACAGTATCCACATCCACGTTGTTTGTGCATGGACTTAGATGTTGTGTGTGTGTGTCACAGACGTCCATGTCTGTCCTGCAGAGGCTACAGGGTCCACCACCTGTGGGTGTCATGTTTGTTTTTCTGACGTGTACATGATACGCCATGTCATGCCAGTGTCCATGTGGCAAGACAGGGTCCCTGGGAATCTACCTGTCAATGAGTCGTGATGCCTGTGGCGCATCTGTCCAGACATGTCACTGTGGTATGTGTGTGGAATGTGAGAGCAGTAAATGGGTACTGTGACACATCCAAATGGTTTCACATTGCACACCCTGGGACCTGTTGTCCACACTTGTTGAACAGAGATGTTAGATGATGTCCATGTAGGTGCCATATATGTCCAAACAGAACGAGACACACATCAAGTACTTGTGTTTGGTAATGATGTATCATGTGAAATTGAGTATGGTGAATGGAACATATGTGGGGTGACTGGCAATCTTGCTTTCTTCACCTCTGCACTGCAGGGCTCCTGCTGTCCATAGACCATTCCCAGACCTGGCAACGATGGTGGAACGTGACAGCATCCGACGGTACCGCTTCACCAGGCAGCTGATTGAGGATTTGGCAGTGCGGTTGGACCCACATTTGCAGCCTGGCCGGCCGTATCCTACAGCGCTGACCCCCAAGGTGAAGGTGATGGCAGCCCTACACTTCTTTGCCACCGGTACCTTTCAACACACTGTGGCATCTACTGGTGGTATGTCACAGACTATGTTCAGCCGTGTGCTACGCGATGTTTTGGTGGCAATGTTGAGATGCCTTAACCAGTACATCTATTTCCCACCACGTCAACGACTCACTGACGTCAAGAGTGACTTCTATGCCCTGGGGAGGATGCCACATGTCATTGGCTCCATTGATGGAACACATGTGGCTTTGGTACCACCACAGGCACATGAGCAGGCATACAGGAACCGTAAACATTACCATTCTATAAATGCTCTGGTGGTATGTCTTGCAGATATGACCATCACACATGTGTGTGCCCGTTTCCCCGGTTCGGCACACGATGCCTACGTGATGAGGAGTAGTCGCATCCCGAGGATGATGTCACAGATGCAGAACCAGCGTGCCTGGCTTGTCGGTGTGTACTGACTTTGTACCATTGTGTGTGTTCTGCTATGTTGCTTTCCGCACACTTTTCCAAATCGGCTAATGTGCAATTGTCTGTCTGTAGGTGACTCGGGATACCCCAACATGCCGTGGTTGCTGACACCCCTCAGGAACCCTGTGACACCAGCCCAGATGCGCTACAATGAGGCACATGGTCGGACGAGGAGGGTGATTGAGCGGACCTTTGGTCTCCTGAAGAGCCGCTTCCGCTGCCTGGACAAGACAGGAGGGGCCCTCCCATATGCCCCAGCAAAGGTGTGCAAGATTGTCATCGTCTGCTGCATGCTACACAACCTGGCAGTGCGGAAGGAGTTGCCTCTCATCCTGGATGACGATGACCAACATCCGCCACCTGTGGAGGATCCTGGCCTGGGCCACGATGCCAGTGATGATGATGATGATGATGGTGATGTCCGCACACAGCTCATCACCAACTTCTTCAGCTGAATGTGAGTATCCAGAGGGTTGTGATGTCAATGCTTTAGATTTGCATGATATGTGTGTGTGGTGCTCTGGTGCTGTTTGAGTGTGGCCATGTGCAACTTGACTGGATGCGTGCAGGAATGTGTCCTTGCAGGTGGTCTGTACTGCCCAACAGTGTTGACCTGCTAACTTGCTTTTGTGTAGTTATCTTGTGACAGGTATTAGACATGAGTATTGCCGTTCTGTGCTGTTCTTCAGTGGTTCTGACTGTGTGTCATGTCTGTCCTTCACAGGGTGCTGCCGGAGTTGTTTGATCAACTTGGATCCCCCGAATCCATGATTCAACTTCCAAGGTGGCAGCAGTTGTTTACCTACAGGTGATGTGCCACACACCCCTGGACTTTCTATCTTCTGCATTGTTTGACTTTGTGGCCACAGCCAGGTGGGATTAGCTTGCATTTGTAGTGGAAACAACATGTTGCAAATGTGTAATAAACCTGTGCTTCACTTTGGGATGTGCGTTGTCTGTAGTCACACATCTGAGTGACATTTGCTTACTGCACCTGTAGTCTAGTTGACACAGACTGTGAATAGGTGTGGTGTCTGTGCATTGCACTGTATTTCCTGGCAACATCAGTGTAGGGGATGAGTCTGATGGCCCTGGTGTGTATGTGTTGTGTGGCCCTAGTGGTGTGTCTCCCTCATATGTGTCACTTCGCCATGACTGACATGACGGTGTTGGAGTTGCTGTAGCAGTTAGCATGCACAGTGTAATCTTTCTGATCACCATCTCCATGACAGACACCACGTTGGAATCACAACAGAGGCAGATATGGTGTATTGGTGAGTTTATTTACAAAAGGTGTGGGGATGGTGCACAGGATGGTGGGTGCTGTACATAGAAATTGGAATCCAAAGTTCCCATGTGATTTTGAAGTCTTGGTAGCTGAAATGTCCAGAGTAAAGTCCACAGTCATCTGATGAATTTGGACAACTAGAGCTCCCCATGTCATGTGGGCGAGTTGGGTTGCCTTCGACAGGGCGTGCAGTTTGCACACAGAGGAAAAGTTCCAGAACAGGTGTTGGCTTCCTGGGGGATGTAGCTGGCCATCGGCCTCTCAGTTTGGCCTCCTCGGACGGCCCCTCTTCTTGGGGGGGACCCTCAGGTGCAGGCTGCGGCGGTGCAGGGGACTCTCCGCCAGAGTCCTCCGCCCTCCCTGTGGCATTTGCAGTTGTTTCAGCAGCAGATGTTGTGGGCACACAGGGAGGTGAGGCCATGTTGGTGCTAATCTGGCGGAGGCATGTCAGTATGTCCCTATGCACCGCTGTTAGTTGTTCCAATGTGTCCCACTTGGACTCTATGCCAGACATGTGTGTATCGACATGTGACATGTGTGTCTCGACACGTGACATGTGTGTCTCGACACGGGACATGTGGGAGTCCAAGCGGGCATGATGGGCAGCCTGCTGCTGTTGTATGTCCTTGAGGATCCCCACTACCTGGCTGACCTCTCCGGTGCTAGTCTGGTACGCATCCGCAATGCGTGCCAGTTGTGGGTCATCATGCAGTCCCGACCCCTCTGCAAAGAGCGACCTGTGTCTACCACCCCTCCCACCACCCCTGGCGACACGTGAGGGACCTGCGGTGGCACGCACAGGTGACCGTGTGCCCACTTGGGTGTTGTTCGTGGGCTCGTTGTCAGCAGCTCCAGTTTGGGCCTGGGTCCCTGCGCTGTTGTCACCTGTGGTCCTTGGTGTGTCCGTGTTGGCAGGGGTGGCCTGTGTGTTGGCAGTAGTTGGAGGGGTGGGTGCAGGGGGTGCAGATGTTGGTCCTGCTGGTGCTGCATGATGACTGACACCGGAGGGTCCAGCTAGTTCTTCGCCATCCGAGGAGTGCAGAGGCTGATCCACACCAGTGAGCTGAGTGTCCCCCGGAGCCTGGGACAGGGACTCCTCCTGGTCTGCTGCTGAGTCCCCATCATCACCTGTTTTGGGGAGAGACACAGATTGTATGGTATGTTTCTACAGGCATCAATTGTTCAAACACCTGACAGTTGTGACTGTACCTCTGGATGCGGGCCTGGACATAGCATTCTCCTAAATTGTGACAGTCAGAGAGTGATATTGGTGTAGCACATTGTCCTGCCAACCTGTGGCATGTCAATGTGAATGTTGAGGTGTGTGCCTGACCAGCATTGGTGCTATTTGGTTGCCATCCAGGCCTCCTTCTCCCCCCAGCCCAGATATCCCACCATGGAACGTGCTTCCATTGCAGGGAGTGCAAGTTGTCTTTCAGGATGCCAGTCAGTGGTGTCCTGCTGTTGGTTGTTGCACAGTTCCCAGCAGGGCCTTGTGCTTCCCCCAGCAGTACCCAGTGTCAGCCATCTTGTGAGTCCGTTTCTACTCCCTGTGATGTGTGCATGGTTCAGGGTGGTGTTGATGGGCCAATTGTGAGGGTGAGCAATATCTGTGACTACCACTCCCATCATGCTATTGCCTCCACCCCCTTCCCAGCATGCCCATCCTTCCTTCCTTTTGAGTGGACTTCAGTGTGTGTGAGTGTGACAGCAATGGCAAGATGGCTGACAATGTGGTCGTGTTGTTTGTTGGTGCCCAGTTCCCAGCAGGGCCTTGTGCTCCCCACAGCTGAGGCCAGTGTCAGACATCTTTGAAGTAGCTTTTCACTCCTTGTGAGGTGTGCATGCTTCAGTGGTAGCTTGCTGGGCCATGTGGGTGGGGGATGTTGAGCTGTGACTACCACTCCCATCATGCTATTGCCTCCACCCCCTTCCCAGCATGCCCATCCTTCCTTCCTTTTGACTCTGCTTCCCTGTGGGGTGGGGTGCCTGTGCTGACAGGATGGCTGTGAGTGTTGTCCTTGCGGTTGTTTGGCTACAAGTCCCAAGAGTGTCCCTGTGCTTCACACAGCATGACCCAGGGTGGTGGTTCTTTGTGGGATCTTCAGTTAGAATGTGAGGCATTGCATTCTCCCAGGTGGGTTATGTGGAGTTAGTGTTGAGGGGGTGTGTGAGGGGAGGTGCTGGTAACTATGGTCAGAGCTGTGAGTCCTCCTTCCCACCCAGCCAGATATCCCACCATGGAACGTGCTTCCATTGCAGGGAGTGCAAGTTGTCTTTCAGGATGTCAGTCAGTGGTGTCCTGCTGTTGGTTGTTGCACAGTTCCCAGCAGGGCCTTGTGCTTCCCCAGCAGTACCCAGTGTCAGCCATCTTGTGAGTCCTTTTCCACTCCCTGTGATGTGTGCATGGTTCAGGGTGGTGTTGATGGGCCAATTGTGAGGGTGAGCAATATCTGTGACTACCACTCCCATCATGCTATTGCCTCCACCCCCCTTCCCAGCATGCCCATCCTTCCTTCCTTTTGAGTGGACTTCAGTGTGTGTGAGTGTGACAGCAATGGCAAGATGGCTGACAATGTGGTCGTGTTGTTTGTTGGTGCCCAGTTCCCAGCAGGGCCTTGTGCTCCCCACAGCTGAGGCCAGTGTCAGACATCTTTGAAGTAGCTTTTCACTCCTTGTGAGGTGTGCATGCTTCAGTGGTAGCTTGCTGGGCCATGTGGGTGGGGGATGTTGAGCTGTGACTACCACTCCCATCATGCTATTGCCTCCACCCCCCTTCCCAGCATGCCCATCCTTCTTTCCTTTTGACTCTGCTTCCCTGTGGGGTGGGGTGCCTGTGCTGACAGGATGGCTGTGAGTGTTGTCCTTGCGGTTGTTTGGCTACAAGTCCCAAGAGTGTCCCTGTGCTTCACACAGCATGACCCAGGGTGGTGGTTCTTTGTGGGATCTTCAGTTAGAATGTGAGGCATTGCATTCTCCCAGGTGGGTTATGTGGAGTTAGTGTTGAGGGGGTGTGTGAGGGGAGGTGCTGGTAACTATGGTCAGAGCTGTGAGTCCTCCTTCCCACCCAGCCAGATATCCCACCATGGAACGTGCTTCCATTGCAGGGAGTGCAAGTTGTCTTTCAGGATGTCAGTCAGTGGTGTCCTGCTGTTGGTTGTTGCACAGTTCCCAGCAGGGCCTTGTGCTTCCCCCAGCAGTACCCAGTGTCAGCCATCTTGTGAGTCCTTTTCCACTCCCTGTGATGTGTGCATGGTTCAGGGTGGTGTTGATGGGCCAATTGTGAGGGTGAGCAATATCTGTGACTACCACTCCCATCATGCTATTGCCTCCACCCCCTTCCCAGCATGCCCATCCTTCCTTCCTTTTGAGTGGACTTCAGTGTGTGTGAGTGTGACAGCAATGGCAAGATGGCTGACAATGTGGTTGTGTTGTTTGTTGGTGCCCAGTTCCCAGCAGGGCCTTGTGCTCCCCACAGCTGAGGCCAGTGTCAGACATCTTTGAAGTAGCTTTTCACTCCCTGTGAGGTGTGCATGCTTCAGTGGTAGCTTGCTGGGCCATGTGGGTGGGGGATGTTGAGCTGTGACTACCACTCCCATCATGCTATTGCCTCCACCCCCTTCCCAGCATGCCCATCCTTCCTTCCTTTTGACTCTGCTTCCCTGTGGGGTGGGGTGCCTGTGCTGACAGGATGGCTGTGAGTGTTGTCCTTGCGGTTGTTTGGCTACAAGTCCCAAGAGTGTCCCTGTGCTTCACACAGCATGACCCAGGGTGGTGGTTCTTTGTGGGATCTTCAGTTAGAATGTGAGGCATTGCATTCTCCCAGGTGGGTTATGTGGAGTTAGTGTTGAGGGGGTGTGTGAGGGGAGGTGCTGGTAACTATGGTCAGAGCTGTGAGTCCTCCTTCCCACCCAGCCAGATATCCCACCATGGAACGTGCTTCCATTGCAGGGAGTGCAAGTTGTCTTTCAGGATGTCAGTCAGTGGAGTCCTGCTGTTGGTTGTTGCACAGTTCCCAGCAGGGCCTTGTGCTCCCCACAGCAGTTCACAGTGTCAGCCATCTTGTGAGTCCTTTTCCACTCCCTGTGATGTGTGCATGGTTCAGGGTGGTATTGATGGGCCACTTGTGAGGCTGAGCAATATCTATGACTCCAACTCCCATCATGCTGTTGGCTACACTGACTTGACCAGCATACACAGAATTCCTTCCTTTCAGTGATCTTCCCTGTGAGGTGGTGTTCTAGTGGTGTCAAAATATCTGAGAGTGTTTGTTGGTTCTATTTGTGCCACTGCCTTGCTGTATTTGTTGTTAGGTTTGTACATGTCATGACACAGTTAGATATCAGTATGAGATGGCAGGTATTGTGTTTGTCTGACTAGCATTCACATCTTGGGATGAATATGTTTTGGTTGCTGTGTATTTGCTAAGGGTGCATGGTTTGCCTATCCCCTTGACTGTGATGTGTGTGTGTTGTCACACCATATTGTGTATATTAGTTGTGTACTCACCAGGCTCTGGGATGTCTGTTAGTCCGTATACGCTCACTGGTGGTAGGATGGCCCGCACCTTCTCCTCCCAGGGCCTGAGGTATACTGGTTTTGCAGGAGAGCCACTGCCGGTGTGCTGGCTGAGGAGTAAATCCTTTTTAAGTAGTTCCCGGACCCTCCTGCACACATCATACCACCTGTTCTGGATGTCTTCCTTTGTGCACAAACATGGTGATTGTGCGTTCACCCTGTCGACAATGCTCGCCCACATCTTGGTTTTCTGCGACATGGGGGTCTGTTGTACCAATGTACCAAACAACTGTGGCTCTACCCTGAGAATCTCATCTACCATGACTTCCAATTCACTATCTAGGAACTTTGGATTCTTCTTTAGGGGCATGGTGGTGGTGGTGATTGATGTGTGTGTGTGTGCAAGTGGGGGAGTGTGAGTGTAGGTTTAGCTGGGTGTGTGTGAGAGTGTGATTTGTAGGTGTGGTAATGGTGTGTGGCTTGTGTGATGTATGAGCTGTGAGTGTGTCTGTGGTTGCTGTGTGATTGTGTTGTTTGCTGGCAGGTCAGTGGAATTTGCAAAGGATCATGGTAGGGATTTGTGGCCTTTATGTAGGTGGAGTTGGAGGTGTGTCCTTGTTCCATTTCCCCCCCCCCCCAAGTATTTATTGGCTTAGTGGTTGCTTGTTTGGCCCTTTTTTTAAAACTTTTTTTCCTTGGTGCTATTGGTGCATGTAGGTGTCGTTCTTGTGTCCGAGTCGGACGCTGCTGTTGTCTGGTGCGATGTTGTCCGACTCGTTCCCGCTGTGTGTCAGCTATATTTCATATGCGGCGTACGAGACGGGCGCGGAGTATTGGGTTGCTTCGGCTGGGTTTTGTATGCGTGTCGGTCGTACGGCTTGAGCTCCGTGCGAGTCGGTCGTGTTTTGCATGCACAGCATCGTACTACACGGGTCGGAGTTCGCGGGTACGTTTAGTTCGGGTTCAATCCGGGAGCGTGTCGGTCGGTTCATTTCGGCAGATTTTCCGGCCGGATGGCTTGTTTCCGTCCGGCTCGGTCATTCGTTTTGTATTCCGTCCGAGTCGGTTGGGTTTCACATGCATTTCATCGTACTACCCGGGTCATACGGCGCCAGTCCGAGTCGGTCGGACTGAAATCCCGCACCGAGTCGGTCGGTCCGTTTTCCGGCCCGAATCGGAATCGGCCCCTAAGTGTTTGAAATCAATAGTTTCCTGTCTCATATGTTCCATTGCAGTTTCCACCTCATTCATGGTAATTGCGGCTTCATTTTCAATAATCGGTTGTCCAAGAGGAGAGCTTTGACTACTTTGGGAACTGCCCTTAGCTACTTCAGCAGCAATCGTTTCTTCCTGTTCAATCTCATCATTTAACATTTGCAAATAGTTTGGGAAGACTGAACACTGAATGCTGTCTTTCACACTTGTTGATTAGGCACTCCAAGGCTTGAAGAGTTGTAGATGTGCCAAATAGAAAAACTCTTGTCTGGCAACTACGTTTTCTGTGGTTAATTAGATTTCCTTTGACCAAAAACCGTCACATGCAACTACTTCATACTTCCCTTCTTCTATGCTTCCTTTTACATTGCTTTTGTATCTGTAGTGTTGAAGTACTTCATAATGGCACATGTTTTCTAAATGTGGATATTAGGTATCCAACATATTTGATTTCACAATGTCTGTACTTTCTGGGTTGAACTCTCCTAGGCATTGAATTTCTGGGAAAGACTTTAACACTCTATTTTGCATACTTACTAGGCTAGGCTTACCCAAAGAATTCCCCTTAACTTTAAGAACAAACTGACCGAGCTCAACCAGTCACAGCACTCATAGGGCCCCATCTCTCTTTGGGAAAGCATTTTCAAGCTGAAGTTGTACATTTATTTAGTTAGCCTTTTCTGTAGAAATCTCCTCCCACATCTCCTTCATCTCTGTCATCTTTGATTTTGTAATATATGAAGTGATGTACCAAGCAACAGTGATGGAGTTGTCTGCAACAAATTGTAGATCCATATTTGCATTCCACATTTTGAGAATAACAGGGTTAAAGAAATAAATATACCTGGAGGCCTCTATACTTCTCAGGTTGTATGTGTTTTTCGGTGATTTTCATGTCAGTGTATGTCTGACTGCAGACAAAAAGCTGTTCACTCTTCCTTGAGAAATGACAGGTCATGGGAATCCAAATCGACATATTGTATAAAAATTTTCCTTTGCATCTGTATGTTCGACAGCAGTAATTCCCACGTGTATGTGTTTGAAACCACAGAACTTGTTGTCTCATGCCTTTTTCACTACTTTTTTTCAGGATGGTGCATGTCACATACTGTTCTATGAAAGACAGTACAGACTCATCTATCTGTCTTTTCCAAATTTTGATGAACCTTTTATTCATAACAGCATGCTCGGATCTCTTTATGCCAAAAGAAATCAGTTACTTTGCCTAGAGGAGCATTTGTTTTGTTGCAGATGAAAGACAGCATGGCTTGAAACCATAGTTAAAATATCTACAAACATTAGCAGGATCCAAAGAGCAAAGCTCTCCTGCTCTCTTCAGATTGATGACCTTAATGTTTGAGTCGCTTCTCTCAAAAATTAAATCAGGTCATCCCACGCGTACTCTGTACAACTCAGTGTCGTAAACCAAATAGGTGCACCTAGGTTTGTCAACATATATTTCAGGTCTCCATGACGACAATATCATTGGTCCTGCATTGGCATGCCATCAAACTAATCAATTTGTACTCCAAGTTTTCATACTTGCCATGAACTTTGTCAACAAATTCCTTTGCAGAGAGATTTCGAAGATTAACTCCTGTCTTTAGTATGTGGTTTACAGCATATGAATGTCCAGACATCTCACTTTCAAACAGAAGATGGAAAATGTATGGAATGCACTGGTGAAATCTTGGATCCTCTGAATATAATCTGGTTGACCGGTATTCAGCTGCTGGTATCTGTACATGGTGGTCATCATAGCAACCATCTGCTCCAGTAGAAAACAGTTGTAGAAAACAGCGACCTTCTACACTTTTCTCCCACACAGTCATGGAAGCTCCTTTTGCTTGTTTCATTTGGAAGAGATCAATAGCATCACCGATGACGTCTTTAGATTGCAAGGGATGGATGTTGCAGTGTTCATAATTCTTTTCTGATCTGGATCGATCCACTTTTTCAATCTGTCCACTTGATGGTAATGTTTCCTCCTCCATATATATTATATCTTGAACAACATCAACATTTTTATAATAAATATTTTTTACTAGGTATAATGTTGTTTCTTTTAACTTTATTTACACCCACTAACTCTTGCCAGATTTTTTTTACTCTTGATAGGCACACCATTTTGAAGAATAATAAGTGGTTGATCAACATTTCTGTCTACACCAACAGAGTCACTGTTCCATTTAAAATCTAAAGGTAAGTAGACAGCTCTTCCCATGAGGCCGTTCTGAAGCTGAGTTGGTGGCAACTTTCCTGTCTTACGAATGATAGCCTGAAATGGGTGTATATATTATATGAGAATAGATTTATAAATATTTAAATCTCATAGTTCTTGTGGAATACATGCAAAATCTAACTTATTATGTACTGCTCTAGCTGGTATTCTGTTATTCTCTAAATTATCATAGCAGTACTTACATATAATTTGCTGTGTGGACAACTCAAAGCGTTCCTTTAGAAATAAAGAAACAGCAAATTCTTACCACTTATTTCTGTTCTCCTGTTCAGATTTTGAGACTACAACTACATTGCGAGTTTGGCTTTTGTGGTGAGTGCATCAGCAACAAATACAAACACAGTTTGCTTTCTCAGAAGAAACTGTGTTAAACTTCCTAAACTCTTCTGAAAAGTTATCAAAACTAATACCTGTGTTGTGTTCCTCTACACCTGCAGATACCAACTCCTCATTTCCCCTAATGTCCTGTTCAGGACTAAAGAACCGAAACTGAACATTTTCACAAACCTTTTCTACCTCTGTTACTGTACCACCCAAAAGAGCTCTATTCATTCCTTCTGAACATAGGGCATGAGTTTTCACACACTCTTTTGTGAGCTTCCGCTTTAGACAGATTATCCATTTTTCATAAATGGAATACTGTCCTAAATGAGGAGCATATAGCCTTCTTAACCTAGTACGCTCTGACACAACTTCCATCTGCACTAACTTTCCTGTAATCAAAATCAACCTAAAACAAACCAGACAATGTTCTTACTCGAGACAATGCAACATATGACATACCTTCTTTAAATACAGTACTAACAATATTAATAAAAGCTGTGTCCACACTTAAACCTTGAGATTTATGGATAGTTACAGCGTATGCTACAGACACTGAAAACTCCTGGCGCCGGACATATAAGTCTTTCAGCAGCAAAAAATGTACAACACCTCATCCAATCAGCTTCACTCCATCAATCGGATCAAATTTTATTGCTAAATATTCAATCTCATCCCTGTTTTGAAAATTCATGAAATGAATAATTTTACTCATCTCACCATTTACTAATCCTTCCTCAACATTTAAATTGCACTGCAAAATAACTCTATAGTTTTTGCACACATGTAAACACTTTTCTAATCCGGCAGTCCTTGATACAGATTTTTTCAATTAATCCAACTTTGTTTTGTAGCTTTCCACTTAGCAGTAAATTCTTACCACTTATTTCTGTTCTCCTGTTCAGATTTTGAGACTACAACTACATTGCGAGTTTGGCTTTTGTAGTGAGTGCGAAAGCAACAAATACAAACACAGTTTGCTTTCTCAGAAGAAACTGTGTTAAACTTCCTAAACTCTTCTGAAAAGTTATCAACACTAATACCTGTATTGTGTTCCTCTACACCTGCACATACCAACTCCTCATTTCCCCTAATCTCCTGTTCAGGACTAAAGAACCGAAACTGAACATTTTCACAAACCTTTTCTACCTCTGTTACTGTACTACCCAAAAGAGCTCTATTCATTCCTTCTGAACATAGGGCATGAGTTTTCACATAGTTAAGTCTCCTAACTAAATTGTGCATTTTTGAGTGGTGAACAGCTAACATTCTAAAGTGATGAAAGGTGCTTCGGCACACTTTCTTTGATAGATATGCTAGTGCATGGCCCTTTAAATTAGTAAACATCCTCACTTTGCATGGATCTAATCCTTGCAAAATCCAAATTTTCTGTTGCAGACTTTTGCATGGAAACTGATGTAGAAAAGCTCTCAATAGATCAATTGATTCCTGCTGAACACTGCAAATACTACTACAGTCCTTGTTTTATACAGTGGCCTGACTATGCATTCTCTGTACTTCTTCAGCTATCACTTCTTCAACATTTCTAGAAACCATCTTCTCTTTTGGAATGGGAGTACCACCCTTCCCCTCATAACATTGACCAGTTGTTTTAACTACATGCTTTTATGTGCTCACTTGAAAGTAGCTTTCTTCATTAAAGAAAGGCTCAGTACTAGATGTATGCTTCCATTCGTCTCTGAAGATTTTACAAAAATTTATTCTATTAACAAGCCTTTTTTTCTGGCTTTTACTCTTCATAGGGAACATTGTTTTATCCAGTGTTCTCATTCTCTTTACTATTAAGATAAATAGTTTACTCTTCAAGGCAAATGCTTAATCTACTACACTTTCTACATGTTCTTTTTGCTTGTTAGCTTCTATTCTTCTCTTATATTGCTTTATATTTCTTTGCAAATGTTGTATTACCCTACTTCTAAACATTCTTCTTCTTATGTCTTTGTATTGTTTCTGCCTTACTGTCAGATGTGTTGTTTTTTTGCAACCTTTTCCACTTTGAACATGAGTTACTACTTTTCATTTCTGAGTTCTTGGTAAAGCTTCCTTTTTGTTCACATCATTTTCCACATTTTTAATTTTCTTTAATACTGTTTTGAGAAACTCCTTAGTTCTCTTACCAGCAGATCTTTTTTCCTCACTACATTCTGTCCATCATCTTCTTTTTTGTACTCACATTTTTGTAGGTAGTTCTGTTTCTTTTGTGCTTTTCACCTCTGCTCCTTTTTTTCATCTTAACTTTTCTTTGAACACAAGTAGATATCTGAAAACAAAATATAGAATATTATGATCCAAACTTCAAGCAACTAAATACCTATAAAATTCATTATGATAGTATTTCATTCCATTGCACACATATTAAACATAACAGATCTACTTCCTCTCAATCTATATGTCTTACCTTCTAAACAACTATCTTCCTGTCCTTAGGCCTACTTACAGCCTACCGTAGGGGTCACTTATAAGTAGAAAAAGGGAAGTTTAAAGCTTGGCAAGGGGTTTTAAATGCCAAGTCAACCTGGCCGTAAACTGCACAAGCAGACTCTTCAGTAGCAGGCCCTAGTTATGTTTAAAGGCCTACTTGCTTGGATGGGTAAACTGGATGTTTTACTCCATGTGTAACATTTCTGCTCCTTGTTTCCCACACCTAGGGCACACCACAGCGGTCTGATAAATCCGAGCTATTTTCCCCAGAGTTAGAAATGCCCTGTGTAAGTAAAAAAAATGAATCAAATTAAATCGCACATTCCTAGACACAGTTTTTGAACTTGCAAGAATTTTAGTCCAGTCCGCTTCGGCAATGGGGTCCGCCAAGTCCTTTTCCCATTTTTCTCTAAGATCTACAAGGGACGTTATCATATAATTTCTTAATGCCTTATAATGACACGTCACAACCTTCATGCAGCCTGATGTAGTACGAAATGTTTGACAAGCAATGTGTAATTGAAGCTCTTCTCAGCCCATACCCCATTGGTGGCGCATCCTACCAATCACTGCCCGATGTAATTAAAATTGCCCTCTTGGGATCTCAAAAGTGGCAGATAATTCCTCAAATTGTAGAAGCACCCCGTCTCTATACAGATTTACTGTTCTGTGCAGCCAGTGGTTAAGCCATTCTGATATGCCTCTCAATCTTCACCCAGATTGATTTGCTCCAAATTTCTCAATAGGATGTCCGGAGCATAGGGCATCTGAGTATGAATTTGTTGGAGTGCACAATACCAACAATGTCGCACAACCTTCATTGCAGTGGGCATTCAGCACACAAGTACTCTGCCAGTGGCCAAGAGTATTCTATACAAAAAATCAAAATCTGGTAACATCTCCAAATTTGCCTCTTGTGGAAATTTCTGTGAGTGAATTCACTGTACAAATCATTGTAACTGTGCTATAGGTAATAGGTTTCCATATCTGGAGCAGCTAATCCTCCCTGCAAAGTGGGCCATTGCAATTTAGCCAAGGCCACTCTATGCCTGCCCGTTTCCCATACAAGAGAAGTCAACATAGGCAGTTTTGTGAAGAAGTATAGCAATCAGGGCACAGCACAATTTTTGCTATCGCTATTTGTCCTGTGACTGAAAGTGGCAGCGTTCTCCAGAAATCTACTCATGCTTATAGACCTCTAG
This sequence comes from Calotriton arnoldi, assembly GCA_963921515.1. NCBI lineage: Eukaryota > Metazoa > Chordata > Amphibia > Caudata > Salamandridae > Calotriton > Calotriton arnoldi. The sequence continues at coordinate 2,036,650 of CAWUFW010000623.1, forward strand.
TAGCCGGATCACTGACAAAATATCGACGGACCGAATATCGAGGTAGCAAAATATCGACGCAAAAATATCGAAGTCAAGAATATCGACATCCTATCTACATCATGGTAAGTACAAAAATATCGAAAAAATAATATCGATGTCAAAAATATAGTTGTAAAAAATAATGGAAAATAAAGTAAATAATACAGATAATTAAAAGAAACATAGTTAAAAATATTAAAACATGTTTAAAAATAATAACTAATACATATAATGTTAAAATAAATTAAACATATACATATATAAAATAATATATATATACTTACTCCACAGAGTGCAACAGTAGGGAAAGTGTTGGATAGCGTAGAGGTAAAAATTACTATTCCAACTACAGAGAGTGCAACAGTAGGGAAAGTGTTGGATAGCGTAGGGGTAAAAATTACTATTCCCACTCCAAACACTGCAACAGTAGGGAAAGTGTTGGATAGCGTAGGGGTAAAAATTACTATTCCCACTCCAGAGAGTGCAAAAGTAGGGAAAGTGTTGGATAGCGTAGGGGTAAAAATTACTATTCCCACTCCAAAGAGTGCAACAGTAGGGAAAGTGTTGGATAGCGTAGGGGTAAAAATTACTATTCCCACTCCAAAGAGTGCAACAGTAGGGAAAGTGTTTGATAGCGTATGGGTAAAAATTACTATTCCCACTCCAAAGAGTGCAACAGTAGGGAAAGTGTTGGATAGCGTAGGGGTAAAATTTACTATTCCCACTCCAAAGAGTGCAACAGTAGGGAAAGTATTGGATAGCGTAGGGGTAAAAATTACTATTCCCACTCCAGAGAGTGCAACAGTAGGGAAAGTGTTGGATAGCGTAGGGGTAAAAATTACTATTCCCACTCCAGTGAGTGCAACATTAGGGAAAGTGTTGGATAGCTTAGGTGTAAAAATTACTATTCCCACTCCAGTGAGTGCAACAGTAGGGAAAGTGTTGGATAGCGTAGGGGTAAAAATTACTATTCACACTCCGAAGAGTGCAACAGTAGGGAAAGCGTTGGATAGCGTAGGGGTTAAAAATAACATACTTATAAATTTAAAAATAATTGTAATTAAATAATGATTTATTAATAAATTAACAATAAATAATTACAAATACCAATAAATTAAAATTAATAATTATTTTAATAACATTAAATTACTTCCCACCCTATTCCCCATTAAACACACAACCCACTCCGCATAAAATTTCACACAATTAATGTAATTATCAATTAATAAATTAATAAAAATTAATTACCAATTAATAATTAATTAACAATAAATTAATTTTCAATACCAATAAAAAATAATTAGTAAAAATCAATTACCAATTAATAATTAATTAACAATAAATTAATTATCAATACCAATTAATAATAATTAATACAAATTAATTACCAATTAATAATTGATTAATAATAAATTACTTATCTATACCCAAAAATAAAAATAAATAATTACTTAATTACAATTAAATTACTTCCCACCCTATTCCCCTACAAACCCACAACCCGCTCCAATAATAAATTAATACAATTAATATAATTATCAATTAATTAATTAATACAAATTAATTACCAATTAATTAATTAACAATAAATTAATTAGCAATACCAATAAATAAAAATTTATAATTACTTAATTACAATTAAATTACTTCCCACCCTATTCCCCTATAAACCCACAACCCGCTACAGAACTAAAACGCAAAATTTAATTAAAAATAATTAATAATTGCTAAAAATTATTATTTAATTTACTATAATTAAATTACTTCCCGACCTATTCCCTATAAACCCACAACCCGCTACGGTACTAAAACGCAAAATTTACTTTAAAAAAAATAATTAACTTCTAAAAAATGTATACATATATTAAAAAAACAGTACAAAACTTAACAATAAATATAGAACACATACATATAAAATACATACTAAAATACATAACACTAATATAAACATTGATATTATTAACATCGATATTTTTGCTATCGATATTACTAACTTCGATATTATTAACAAAAACGATATTTCTTACCTTCAGGTCGATATTCTGGTCGTCGATATTCTTGATGTCGATATTCTGTCCCCACGATATTTAAAACTCGATATTAATGTAGGTCGATATTAAAAATTCGATATTATGTCCGTGCACCCTAGTAGCCATATCAATATTACCCTCCAATAAACCAGTGGGTGCATGGTATAATCGAACCCCCAGATATTTTAGACAGGTTCCCTCCCAAAAAAGGTCTCCTTAGATCCTCAGGTTGTGACACAACCTTCTGTAATGGGAACAAGTATAATTTATTCCAATTTATTCGTATGCTGGAACTGGCCCAAACCGATCTAGGAGGCTTATATCATGAGTTAAATCTACATTTGCATCTCTGAGAAATAACAACATATCATATGCATATAATGCTGAATAATGCTGGATGCCCTGTACCTCCAGTCCCCTGAAAAACCCCTCCAGTCCTCACACAACTTGCAAGTGGTTCTATAGCAACTGCAAACAATAATGGTGAACGTGGGAACCCTTGTTGAGCCCCTCCTTCCCACCACATATTTTTCTGAAATATGGCTATCCGTTTGGACCCCAGCAGTTGGTGTCGCATACAGAACTTTTGCCCATGTGATAAATTGGTTGCCCAATCCCATCCTATTGAGCACCCTATAAAGGAAATCCCAGCGAATACTATCAAAGGGCTTTCAATATCTATTGCCTTAATCACCACTTTTTCTTTCTCATCAAAATAAGATTCCATAATCGCCAGTACCCTCCTAATATTATGAGCTGTAATTAGGCCCAGAATAAATCCAGACTGGTCTCTATGTATAAATTTGGGCATTAATGTGATAGGCGTATTGCCAAGACTTTACTAAATATTTCGTAATCCAGATTTAACATGGAAAGCGGGAGATAAGCCTGTACATCCTCTGGGGCTTTTCTGGTTTTACCAACTAGAATACTAAAGCCTTCGCAGTTGTGTGGAGCAAATGCTGTGCCTCACAGTCAGCCGAGTAAAGATTAACCAGCATCAGAGCCAATACCTCCATATAAGTAGCATACAATTCCACAGGGAGCCCATCCAACCCAGGGACTTTCTCTCTTGCCATATGTTTTATAGCAGCCTTCTCTTCTAAATTTTATAGCAGCCTTCATTTCAAAATAGTAACATCCCCACCCAGGTCTCTTGCCTGCTCCACTGTAACTCTTGGCTAGTCCACCAGGTCTACAAACTTACTGATAAACTGTGAAGGAAGCTCCAATGGCGCAACATATAATTCTGTATAAAATTCCCTAAATCTTTTATTGATGGGCTCTTGCATATAGAGGTGTGTGCCATCAGATGCCCTTCTCATATACTATCTGTAGTCAAGGCAACATACTTTTTCTGTATCTACCGCTACTTGTTCCCTAGCATCTAAAAGTTGCTGCTTCAAATCTGTCTTTCCAAGCCTCGCCAACTTGGATTCTCGCAGCACTTTCTCATGCATCTCAATCTCTTTCACAAGGGTACGCCTAACCCCCGCTATCTCTGCTTTACAGCGCCCTCAAATAACCTTGAACGCATCCCACTCCATCAGAGGAGACTCAGTTGAAGCCTCATTCTCCTAAAAATAATTGTCTGCCTCCTTTCCTAGGGCATTGCGAAACACAGGATCTTCCAGAGCCTCAGCTTGCAAGCTCCAATCCAGTATTTGCACCTGTTCTCTATTCCACTGCAATTAAAGTAGAACAGGAGTATGGTTAGAGGTTGTCCTGCATAAATACTCCACATTTCGGACGTTACGATACACCGCAGGGTGACACAAAAATGTACCCAATCACACATGAAGATTATGCGGCCCTGAAAAGTATGAGTAGTCCCTAACATCTGGGTGTAAACACCTCCATGAGCCCACTAACCCCCATCTTTGTTGCCAATTTTGAAATTGTCTAGCAAAATGATGCACTGACGAATCCATCAGGGCTGGATGTGATCTATCGTGGTCTCGGTCTGCGATCCAGGTGAAGTCACCTCTCAAGAAAATATTATGTGCCATGTATGGTATTAATTTCCTCATTAATTCCTGAAGGAACCCACCGTGGTCTGGATTTGGAGCACAAACCCACACAATTCCCGCACAGCCAAATGCCCTGACACCACCACATGCCTTCCTCCTGGATCAATTAATTAATTTTTTTCTGAAAAGGCCCACCATGGCTCATCCATATCAAAACTCCTCTTGCGAAAGGAGAATATGAGGTGGCATACAACCGGCCCCACCATTTCTTTCGTAACGCTTCCCTTTCGGAAGGTGTGAGTTGGGTCTCCTGCAGTAGAGTAATATGTGCTCCCCGTCTTTTCAAACATGCATGTACTTTATAGCTTTTATTCATGTTGTTCAATCGCCACACATTCTAACTGATAAAATTGTAAGACATGATAGACATCTTATTTTTTCCCAGCATTCACACATATACTTTGCACTATGGACCAATGGACTTCTTAACCTATGTATCCAAAACCAAACTCCCCAACTCCAGGACAAGAAGGAACCCACTCCCCATCTAAACTGAATAACTCCCACGTTCCATACAACACATAAAGGTTTGCGCTCATTCAACTGCCTCCTCACTGCCCTTCACAACAACCACCTCACATTAAGAATGAAGCCACCCACCACATATTACTACATTTACAATGTTTTTCTACTCATTGTATGTGCTTCCCCCATTCAGAATGATGCAATATTTTTCTTCACTACTTCAAGAAATTTCATTTTATCAGCTCAGGTTGTCAAAAGATATCTAGAGATGTGCCAGGTGTGACATGTGGTAAGATCACCTTCGACTAGAGGCGGTGGACCCATCTGTTTCCATTCTCTTCTCATCCTCATCAGTATTTTGGGTAATTGGTTGCAATTCCGCTCCACTACGTCCCACCAGTTCCCTGACCAGTCTTTTCTGTTCTTAACGAGCCTGTAGCCTAGAGGGAATTGCACCTCCACCTTTCCTTCCCCTGCTTTTAGACTGACTAACTGGCTGCTTCTTGTTCTTGGGACGACCACCCTCCCCCCGAGTGAGCTGATCTATCCACTCAGGTACCAGCCTCCCGGCCATAAGTAACACACAACTTAGAAGGAAACAACATTACCTAAGTAATCCCCCTACCTTGAAGGCGTCTCTTGACCTCCGGAAAACAAGTCCTTTGCATCTGTTCTTCCCTAGTGAAATCAGGGTACATCATTACTCTGGTTCTGTACAAAGATATCACGCTTCGTTCATGCCTGCGCTATGATATGATCCAGGTCTTTAAAGTACAGCAATCTGGCAATCACTGGCCTTGGCGGCTTTCCCGGCAGAGGAGCCCATCCAGGTACCCGAAGTGCCTTTTCTAGTGCATAGTGCAGAGAAAGTCCTACCGGAGACACTACTTCCCTCAACCATGACTCCATGAATGAAGTCATGTTTCCATTGGACCCCTCTATCCGTTCTGGCAGCCCCATAATGTGATTATTCCTTTTGGCCCTATTTTCTGCATCCTCCACCCTTGCTTCCAGCACCCTTACTCTCTTCTCCGCATATATGACATTTCAGAGGTAATTTTGCCTAGTGTGCATTCTGCACACGCGCCCCTCTCCACCAGATGGTGGTTTATATGTAATAGAAGAGGAGTTTAAGGATGGCAGGGGTTTTAAATGCAAAGTCAACTTGGTAGTAAAACTGCACATACAGCTCTGCAGTAGCAGGCCCGAGCCATGTTTATAGGGCTACTTCTCTGGATGGGTGTCTTGATTTTGTCAGTACTTAAGTACATATGTGACTGAGTGTATCAGTCTCTCTGTGGATGTGTGACTGGATGTCTAACTAACTATATCACTATTTCACTGGCTCTCTTAGTAATTCTATGCATCTGTAAAACTGCATGCAAGTGAGTGTATGGTTAGCTTACTGATGGTGTTAGTAAGTGTTGGGGTATGTAACTGTGTGTGCAACTGCATCTGTTAGTGCTGGATACATAAGGGGTGTGTCAGTGAAAGTCGAAGTGCCTGTGTTGCTGTCTGACTGGGTGTGTGAATGGCTCTCTGCTTTTGTAAATAGGTATGTGAGTTTTAGTATGGGTGGGAGACTGGATATTTACCTGGGCATATGGGTGTGGAAGTGCACATGACTTATTGAAACTTCAAACTACATATCTTACCATCTAAGCACGTAGCACACTGCCCTATAGCCTACCTGCAGTCTACCTTAGGGGTGATTTATATGCAATAGAAGAACATTTTAAGGCTTGGCAAGGAGTGTTAAATGCCAACTCGATCTGCCAGTAAAAATACACACACATGCTCTGCAGTAGCAGGCCTGACACAAGTTTAAAGGACTATTTGTCTCGAAGAGTGCCTACGAGTGTCAGTACTTGACAACATATCTGAGTGAGTGTTTCAGACCCTCATTGGGTATGTCACAATATGTGTAAGTAGCTATATCGGTATATGAGTGGCTCTCTTACTAATTCTTACTAACTCTATGGGTGTATAAATATGTATGCAAATGGCTGTGTGGATAGCTTACTAGCTGTGTTAGTGATTAGTGGGGCATAGAACTGTGTGTGCAACTGCCTCTGTTAGTACTGGATACATGTATATGATCCTGTTGAAGGCTACGGCTGAAGCATGTTGGTCTCTATGTTAGCACCAATGAAAAATAAAACAAAGAGTATTGAGAACCCGCGCTGTGGAGCTGTGTTCCTTTTCCCATGGCATAGGTCTGGCTCGTGGGCCAGTGACGCAATTTAAGGAGTGTTGTGGGGGAAATCAATATATACTTACAGAGATATGACTGGAAATCCTAATGTAGCATACCTTTAGTCAATTAATGACACTTTTCCCCCACACTGCCTTGGTGTTCTCCGACACTTGCCGAAGGTTGAAATGGAAGTGGTCAAATTAATTTGTCCACAGATAGACAAAGCCAGGAAACATGTTAATAAAACTGTTTCTGCATTCCTCAGAGACAACAACATGGCTCCATCTCCAACAACAATATACGCTTTGACATGGAGCATATATATATAGAAGTGACAGAGTTAATTTCCTTAGAGAAAGACAACAGGATATTCTGTAACAACTTGTAAGACTACATCCTGTTTTAGTTCTAGTTATCATCTACACACAATTAACACAAAGGCTCTTCTTAGAGCCACCCTTTTCCCAAACACTCGTTAATTTCCGATTAAAATCTGTTTTATTTTTTTATTTTTTTAATCGCAAATCCATCGCAGATTTGCAAACCAAAAACACACATTCAATGCACAACAGCAAATTTAGTATTCATGAATCTGTGCATATACAAATGGCTCTGTTAGTGGCTTTGTGAATGTCTAATGGGGTCTGTAAGTGGATGCATTAGTGTTTAGGTGGATCCTGTGAGGGGGTGTCTGATGGTCTGAGTGGGTCTGTCAGTGGGTGCGTGACTATCTGAGTAGGTCTGTCAGCGGGTGTGTGAGTGTCTTAGTGGGTCTGTGAGTGAGTACATTAGTGTTTGAGTAGGTCTGTAAGTGGGTGTGTAGGTCTGTAAGTGGATCTGTGAATGGGTGCGCTAGTGTCTGAGTGGGTCTGTGAGTGGGTGCGTTAGTGTTTGAGTGAGTCTCTAAGTGGGTGCGTGAGTCTCTGAGTGGGTGTGTTAGTAGGTGTGTGAGTCTCTGAGTGGGTGTGTGAGTGGCTCTGTGAGTGAGTGCATGAGTGTATGAGTGGCTCCGTGAATGGGTGTGTCAGTGTCTGAATAGGTCTGTGACTGGGTGCATGAGTTTCTGAATAGGTCTGTGACTGGGTGCATGATTGTCTGAATGGGTCTGTGACTGGCAGCATGGGTGTATGAGTGAGTCTGTGAGAGGGTGCATAAGTCCTTGAGTGTGTGTGTTAGTGGGTGCCAGTGTCTGAGTGGGTCTGTGCCTGGGTGCATGAGTGTCTGAGTGGGTCTGTGAGTAGGTGTGTCAGTGTCTGAGTGGGTCTGTGACTAGAGGTGTGAGTGTCTGACTGGGTCTGTGAGTGAGTGCATGAGTCTGTGAATGGGTCTGTGAGTGAGTGTGTGAGTCTCTGAGTGGGTCTGAGAATGGATGTGTTAGTGTCTGAGTGTGTCTGGGTGCATAAGTGTCTGAGTGGTGTGTTAGTGCTTGAGTGGGTCTGTAAGTGGGTGCGTGAGCCTCTGAGTGGGTTTGTGAGTGGGTGCATGAGTCTCTGAGTGGGTTTGTGAGTGGGTGCATGAGTCTCTGAGTGGAACTGTAAGTGGGTGTGTGAGTGTCTGAATGTGTCTTTGAATGGGTGCATGAGTCTATGAGTGGGTTTGTGACTGGGTGCATGAGTGTCTGAGTGGGTCTGTGCATGGGTGCATGAGCCTATGTGGGGATCTGAGTGGGTGTATGAGTGTCTGAGTGGGTCTAGTGAGTGTGTGAATTAGTGTGTGAGGGTGTAAACGTATATATTTTTTATTTTTTATGCAAGGTTTGCAACTCTGTTGTGACAGTACACTAGGGGCCGCACTGAGCATCGCGACTACCCGCATGTGGAAAAAAACAGTCTGGGATATTTCGATACTCATAAAAGGTCCCTCAGGCACCCCTACAATGCACCCATGGGGTCAGGGTACCTCTACCCTGACCCCTTCTATAGTATTTAACTTCAATTTTCATCCTCCAAGACTGTGTCCCAGTTTGTAAAATGGTGGGCACAACTTTCTACACAGGTTGCGGCCAGCCAATTGCAGCACTGCTGCAGGCGTGTGGGTTCACGAAACTCTGCATTGGAGTCATGAAGGGTACACGTCCCTAGATATACAAATTTGTTTTTCATTTGATATCTCAAAAACTACTGAACAGATTTACACCAAATAACAAATAGGTTGCTTTCTGAACCAAGACCTATTTTCTGCCAAATTTGGTGTAAATCTCTATGGGAATTACCATGGGAAACACACATTTTTTGGCTCCTCTCCCTTTTTCTCAGCCCCCGCTTAATGGATTACCCCGAAACTTTCCATGCACAATAAGACCCCCCAGCACACTTTTTTAAAAAAAATTGTGAAGATTCGTCAACCGGCACCAAGGATATAGGCAAGTCAGAAAACGCTTCTCCTATAGAAACTAGCTCCTAACTAAAACTACCTACTGGCGATCGCCAATATATATATATATATATAGGAAGGGATGTGTTTGCTGTCTGGCTCAGATCGCTATAATCCAATTCGTAGTTCTGCTGTTTGATCTTTGAAGGATGTCTAACCAAAGAAAGTTCTGTTGTCTAATGTCAGAGATTATTTATTATCTAGAAAAAGTAATGTAATGTTCACATCCTGTCCCTTCAAAGACGATTCTCAGTCACATTAGTGACCGATAATGAAAATGGAAGGGGAAATGAAAGACTTTAGAGGAGAAATAATGTGATTATTCAATTTGAGAAATGATAAAACTTCGTAGCCAGTTGACATGAGGAGCCTGCAAAACCTAGGGATTTTTAGATGATGTTTTTTTCTATAACATTAGTGTTGGCATGGTGTTTTTAAATAGTGTTCGAGCTGAGAAGCCCCTACGTTTTCTTTGGAGAGGCTTGAGGGGTGGATAGAAAGAAATTAGCACAGGGAGAGTTAATTTAATGCATGACTAATGCTAAGACGTGGCTGGGGTCATTCTTAGCAGTAGACCTGTAGCACAAATAAGCTACTCTCAGGCATTGGAAAATGATCGTTTTACATTAAGGGAATGTGCTCCATTTCAGTCTCAATCTAACACCATATATTAAAGCCTGCACCTGAAAGAATAGTGGAACATCTTAAAACAACACAATAAAACATCTTGTGTTTGTGTTTTTTATGTTAGTGTATTAATGTTCTTTTCTTTCACTGTTTTGGAATTATGCTGTCATTGTGTTGTATTGTATTGTTTTTGTGTATTTATTGTGCAGTGCTCATGTGATGAACTTTTGTAGTGTTTGGAGCTGTTTTGTTTTATTGTTGTTTTATTGTGGTGTTCTATTATTTAATGTGGTGCTGTTCAGCTGCAGTACAATATGCACCATCACTCTTAGACACATTACCACATCCATAAATTTGCCTTGTTCAAAAAAGTGGTTGCACCAAGCATTGTGCTATTTACCACCAAAAACAAGAATTGGCACAAACCAAACATGTTTTGTGATCGTGCCGATACCATTTGACAGACCATGACTTTTTAAAATATTTTATAATCATCCCTTCTCCATTGCCGATAAAACATATTAATTTTTCATTGACTTCTTTGTCTAATGCGGTGAAACAGTCCCCATCTTGCCATTCAGATGCAAAAGTGTCAGCGGATTAACCTCAAATCTTCCTAGGAAGATATAACCTTCTCAAAATCTGGAGAGATGTAACAATTACGAGGATATGTCCGGGCAAGCTGCAGAATGGATTATGATGGGGAAATGAGTTTTTTTTCACATTGCCCTCAGTGGCATTGGGATGAACGATTTGGGCATCAAACAATGACCTAATTTACATTTTTGCAGTAATGATTTCACCCCTGCGAGGTGACTGACCCACTGCCTTTAAAAGCTGTGCAAAATGAGCTTAAAATCTCGTTGAGAAGCGCATAGGATGGTTGTGTAACTTATGCCTTCAAAACTGAGAGGAGTAAATCACCCTCAGAAATGCGCAGCTATATTTCCAGGTTTCCACCTGCTGATTCACATTTCGGACGTGTGGGCTGAGGAAGATAAGGGGTTAAAATGCAGCTGCGGCTAACACTCATTTCATGCTAAAGCAGAACATCCGCCCTCAACGTCCTCAGCCCGGCCCTGCAGCAGCACTGCCAGAGTGGAGCGGAAGTGTGCGCCTAACTTCGAACATATTAGCAATGCACTGAGATCTGTGCCTGTCTCAACCCTAGCACCACCAATAAGTGCAGATTTTTGAGCCCTGATTGCATTTCAGCCATTTTGGATACGAAGCAACTACACCTGCACTGAAGCAGGACTGGTTTTAGGAAATTGATTGACATTCAATGTTTGTAAACTAACATCACGTTTTGAGCATGTACTGATTTGTTCTGATAATCTGTGCATGCACAAAATTCTTAGTGAATCTCCCTCAAAGGGCACATGTATCAACATTTGTATTAGCGATTACCTAATTGCGATTTTATGCCTGCTCTTAAAAAAAGTTTTTGCATACATTCACAAAGGGTAAGGGGTCCCTTTGGGACCCCTTCCCGTTTGCGAATCGGTTCCCACCAACTTGAAATTGGTGGTAAAATGCGAATGTTTTGCGACCGCATTCACGGTCACAAAACATTCACATATCCTTTACGATTTGGTATTTGGAAAGGACGCCCTAAACACGCCCCTTCCAGATAACGAATCGCAAACCCATTTTGCGATTCTGTAACAGGTTACCAAATCGCAAAATAGGGTTTGATAAATGTGAAAAGCATTTTTTGCGTTCGCAAACAGGCCGATTCTGAGAATTGGCCCATTTGCAAACACAAAAATGCTTGATACATGTGGTCCAAAGTTTCTTTGCCCCAAGTTAAACTGTTGTGAATTCGCATATCACTTCTAAAACAAAAAAAAAAATAGATAAGATCTATAAAGGGCACTCTGCTGTTTCGGTTTTTAGGCCAAAGCGTCTTTCTGATGGGGTGCCTTTGAGACATAAATGCACTTACTAATTTAGGATTTGTTGAAAGTGAATGGCTGGTTTCATTGTTAGTATTAATGCAATCTATCTTTCGTTTTTGACCAAAGCTGTCTGAGATTTATGAAGGCGTGGAGAGATTGACACAGTGAGCCAAAGTATGCTTTTTGAAGTTTTGTAAACTAATGGAGTTCTGAACCCCATTGTGGAATACTTACAAATGTTTTCTATTGAAGGTATTTTATTATATAATAGATAGCACAGATACCTCATGTGTAGTTGATGTTGAACAGGACTAATGTTACAATTTCCTGTCGGTAATCTTCAATATTTTGAGCCCTAGATTCCACCTCCAAGGAATACCTGAATGAATGAAGGTCCTTTTCCCGGAGACAGGCCAAGCCAATCTTTATCTTTTCTATATCTTCCTTTTTTTACTCCTCACTCCTCACCAATAACTTCCTCTGCTGCCTCAGTCACATACTTTGAGTAACAAGCATTAAGAAGGTAGAAAATTCCTGGGAAAGAGGAAAGAATTAGTACTGGGATGAAGAAGCAAGAAGTTGCAGTAATGTCAATTTAATTTAGTATTTTTCAGTGAATTTCTATGGTTGTTTTTAACGTAAAGTAAGATCTTATTACCATAACCTCTCTCCTCCCCATTGGTGGACAACATTTTAACATTACTTCCTATGGGATTTTATTTTCAGTCTCTAACTTCATTATTGTCTGTTGGAGGGTGTTTCAGTACCCGTATTTGGCCATGTGTGGTTCTGGACTTCCTCCTAATCCCATTGACTTCAACCTGATGTAATTGTTTGATATTTACTGTGTGATGTGTATAGCGATATATTTTATAATCAAATATTGATGTTGTTTTTTATTGATGTGAAGTATTGTTTACCCTCAAATACACTTGCTAAGTTTCATTGCTCTAGTAGGCCCAAAAGCTATTTTATTCAGAGATGTATATTTGCAAATTTCTACAAAGTGTAACCTCGATTCAGTATTGGCAACTGGAAGTGGGATTTTGGGAGAATAATGCGCTCAGTATTTTATTCATGATAAATGAGATCTGCTCCTCAAGGATGCCTTGTGCTTCCTCTTGGAGACGATCCTGGCACACGGTCATTAGAGAAGTTTTTGCTGAAAGGAACATGTTTCTGTCACATGGTTAGGTTCCATAGACTTGTACTGAAAGAAAACCTTTATAAACTGTCCTAAATTTTATGTATTTTTGTACTTTGTTCTAACTGACCATTTTTTAGCGAGTCCTGGTGAGTTGAAATGAGGATTTTCTTTTAAATGCAAGTTAGACTTTATGCTTCCCGATTTGTTTTATTTTAACACCCAGCAGGATGAAAAATAAGTTTGAACCTTCACAAAGAGGGGGTGACCTCATCTAAATAGGGTACTGGCAAGGTTTCTGTCAAAAGCTCTCCCAGAGGGAAGTAGGGTTCACCCATCTTAAATTCAGGGCTTCTGAAGAAGAAGAAGTGCTGTAAAAAGAAATGGGCATTGGGCATAAAAGTAGCCAGAATTGGGTAGAGAAAAATCTCAAGTCACTGACTAGAGAACAGGATAAGAATGGCATCTCACCACAACCTCCTCAAAACATTCTTGGACCTATGAAGACTGCACCCGATGAAGACAGCCATACTGAATGCTCCTCACTCTTTACTCCTGCTAAAAGCAGAGGGCTCAGACACTCCTTACTCTTGCTTATACCCAGCAACTGCTCCCCAAGGGTCAAGTGGTTGGACACAAAGAGCGGAAGGAATTTTGACTCAGGCAATGCCCATCTGACCACAGAGAACTGGACCCTGTGGAAGTCCTGACTGGAGAGCAACCTAATGCCTAAACGTCTGCTCTGAACACCTCATGCATTCAGGAGTGACCAGAAGCAACTTACCTGCCAGTTGGAGAGTAGTTAAACCTTTTGACCTCTGCAGGACCAGGACATGTTGCAAAGGCTTGCCTGGGAATGCTGCAACAAAAGCGGGCAAGAAAATCAATTCATGCCACTTGGAGATTTTTGCCAATCAGAAAATGGGTTTAGCTGGACCTTCTGGAAAAAGTGGCCTTATGAGGTGCTGCCTTGTTCTGATGGAATATTTTGATTACTGAAAAAGAGACTAAGCACCTTATTTAGGGATCCACTCTCACAAATGCGGTGGACATACCATCCGCCTTATCACAAGCGTATTATAGTTTGTGGCACTATGGCGGACAGGATATCCATCATGCTTTGATGGAGTATGTTGTCTGCCAAAATCTAAATAAGGTTAAACCATTGAAGGTGGTGAGGTGGCAAATCCATTCAAGCCACTAAGCACAAAACTCAGCTTTCTTCTAATCTGACAATTTCCTGCCAAACCAGATGCTTCAGTTTAGGCTTGACAACAGTGTATCTGATTTTCACAAACCCTGTTTGGCCACAGTCTTGGAACTTTACGGGCCTCATCGTCGGTTTCAATTCTGACAGGCTAATTTTGATTCAGCCGGTCATAATTGAAACTGGCCGGTCATTCCGGCTGGTTTCCGATGGGCTCTGGCCCGCAATCCCAAATGAGGCCTTTCCGCCCTTGGGATTACGATACTCTGTCTCCGGCAGGCTTTTCATGCTGGGCTTTCCGACATGGAAAGACTGTCAGAGAGCGAGTATGGTGGCCCCTAGCAGGGCCCCCTTGCCTCTGCAGCCTCCGGTTGGTGGCCGAGGGGGCACCTATGGTGCCACCCTGTTAATCCCTGCACCCCGTGGCACGGAGTACAGGGATTAACACCACCTGCTGGTTTACGGCCGTAACACATCTTCCCATAGGGAAATGTCAGAATGTGACAGACTGAACAGTGTTCGGTCACATCATAATCAGGAGGTCATAATCAGGAGGTCAGGACTGCCGACCAGAGTTCGGTCGGTCCCATTTCAAGACCCCTAAGTCTTAAGGTAAAAACTTTTACCTGGACCAACCGCTTGGTGTATCCGACGTCCACTCCATTGCAGTCTACCTGAAATCATACTGAGGTCCTGATCAACCTCAAACCTTTGTTTTTCAAAGGTGCTTTACTTTTCCACTTGCATTTTTGCCCTAAATTATTTGAAAAAAAATCATATTGCCACTTCCCCAATCCCATTTTGATTATTGGAATGTCTTTCTGTGCATTACATTATTCTCCATTTTTGTAAATTGGTTTGGGAAATGTACTGTGTTTTCTTGAACTTAACACACTTCTCTGGAGATCACTTAGTATTTGTGCCATAGCTATTAAGGGCTGAGCATACATTCTCGAGGAATTGTATTGTGGCATACCCAGATTGTATTTATTAAGTTTGCAAGTTGGCAGAGGTCAATACAGCCCAATTGAATAACCTAATTTATGATAAGGAGTAATAATAGCTGTATTAGGAGGTTGGAATTATCATTTTTACTCTTCTAGGTATCCCCTTTTTAGGTTGCTCCTATCAATCTATTAGGTATGAATGACAAATTTGGAATGTATGTTTGTTTAATGTCACTTTTAATTGTAATGTGATAATCAAGCCTGCTTGACTATATTGAGTATTAAATCTGAGCTGTGTTCCTGTTCTAAAATAATTATCAAGTTTTGAACAAAAATTAATGGAAGCTGATAATTTAATTTCTTGTTTATTATTATCATTCAAAGAGCACAGTTTCACAGAATGAGAATACGCAAAAGGGTATCAGGCCTGTTTCTACTAATTGTTTATCCTGAAAGATTCAACAATGACCAGATAATGTTACATAATTTCGGAACAGAGTGTGAAGAACTCAGGAGGAGCTTCATGCTAAAACACTGAGATGTGATAGGTCACGCAGAATCGCTTCACCTACTTTTGCTGAAGGCTAATGGGAGGCGCATATTTATTCTTCATTTGTTGGGCTAATCAGCTTCCTGTCAGTGCAGACAAGAATAGCAGACTATGCTGTTATAGTGAACAGTAACTTCATTATTCGAAGCAGGTCCGACAGTGTGAACTATCTTTGCAATATGATTTAGGTTTTCTTGTTGGTGCTGAGGTTAACTTAGTAAGTCAAAGATATGAGGGTGAGGCAATATTAAGTTAAACATCCAATCTGTTGCAATATTTTCTGCTGTTCATATTACTCATATTGTTTGCAGCTAATGGTATTTTTGTTTTTTATAATAGTTACTGCACATATTGTGTGCACTAAGATCGGATTTTCATTTTAAAATAAGTCTTTAAAATATATCCATTCTTCCCTAGTGTCCTTGAATGTGCCTTTCTAATGTGAAAGAGAATTTGGATTCTGCTAATTATCCCAGTGATACTTTATATAACTGATCGTTACTTGAAAAGTATCTCACTCAAGTATCCTGGTGATACTTTATATAACTGATCGTTACTTGAAAAGTATCTCACTCAAGTACTGCTCAGTTGGTTGCAGTCCAACTGACTTTCTGATTGATGCTGGCACATTGACAAAGGTCTTAGTGTCAAGGAGTCTAGAAAGGCTATTCCAGGGTCATGTTCTAGAGGACCTAGAAAATTTATTATTAGTCAAGGCATTCCAATCAATCTGAATCATGCAAAGGTAGACTATAGCACACACCAGGAAAGGTAAGACACATTGTACTATTTATTAGCAGTTTTATATAGCTCAAACCTGGCATGAGAGTCATAGAGCACTTTACAAGAGAACTAGACCAGTTACACCTTTTTTAGGCACATGGAGATTAAGGGCTTGATTTAGAGTATGGCAATCAAATGTGATGGAGTACTGTACCCGCCAAACCCTCAGTCTGCCCAATTATGAGCTGGGCAGACTGTCAGGTTTATGAGGGAGGTGTCCCCACTGGATCCAAAAAGCAAAATAATGACACCCACCCCCTGGGAGGAAACAAACTCTTGCTTTGGGCAGCGGCGGCTCTTCTGCTATGGCGGAGGAGCGTGGCCCCCTTGCCAGCAGTTTCAAAACTTGAAAAATAAAACGATAATAAAACAGGTTTATTATCATTTTATTTTTCAAGTTCTAAGGGCAGAGTCTTGGAGTTAGGGCCATCGCAGGGGCATTCATGGAGGGAGAGTGGTGATAACTGCGGTCGGTGTGCATGTGGGTTTGGCCGGCCGTCTTAGGATCTCCAAACCGACATGCGCACTGAGATGTCTCCAATTCGAGCTGCGTTGCTGGGTTGGAGACAGCAGACACAGCCTCCCAGTCTCTCTGGGATCGCAAATCCTGGGCGCTCAGGCTAATTATGATGCTGCTCTCATGCTGGCAGCAGCATGAGAGCAGCGCCTGGATTAGCCGCAATGGAGTCTGGGGCGGCAGGTAAGTTCTTTATGTTTGTTTTTTTTTTTTTTGTATTTTCCCATTGTCCAACCCCCTGCCTGTCTGCCCGCTCTGTCCTGACACCAGCCGCTACTGGCTTTGGGTGTTTGTTTCTGAAAAACAAAAAAGTTTGGTGTGCAGCTGCCATTAAACTTTCAATGCATTCACCAGAGCCGCTATGGTGGTGCCTCCTCTGAACACACAGATCACTGCAGGGCTGGCATTTGTCTCTTAATTTGGCAGGCATATGAGCAGATAATCTCGAAGACCCTAACAGACATCCCACCTGGGTCTAAATCAAGTTCTAAGTGATTTGCAAGAATCACAGAATTTTGAGCTAAGTCCGGGATTCGAGCCTGATTTTCCAATTCTAAAGTCAGCAGTTCTAGGCACTATGCCACATCGATTTGCATGCTTTATGTCCCTGACATAGATGATCCTAGGTTCTTCAGTGATTTTTCACTTGAACTTGCAGTGTAACCATCCCCTGTGATCTCTAATGGTTAATTGTGGTTAAGTTCAGATGCATCTCAGACATAAAAGTAGACACCTCTACTATAGCCCATACAGGCTGAATAAAAAAAAGTGAAATCTGCTATAATTGAGAGGATAACCATCTCAGGCTTAGTGGACACATGGAGGGGGTATCACCTAGTTAAATGAGAATACACATTCTACTCAAACCACATAGACAATATCTAAGGAAAGATTTAGTTTTAGACTCTTCAGCTAAGTTTACAGTTGAACAGCCACTTTAAAGGCTTGCGATCCACTTTGATCACTCTGCGGTTATATGTGATGAAGTAATCAGAGGCCTTGAACAGTAAAGTTCTGGTTGTACATTTCCTCTTTGGATGTTAAAAAGAGGATGGCTATGCAGTTTATCTTAGAAATCAAGTAGCGGATTTTAAAATGAATAACAAAAACTCAACATCAAATACAATGGAGTGGGGGGAGGCACTGAAAGGCCATATCAGGGATGTTTCAAAAGCATTTGTTATTATTTTAACCAAGGCAGATAATAAAAGCAAGAATTAGATTTGAGACACTAACCATGTTAAAGCTAGAACACATGCATGTGTAACTGTACACAACCTATGAGCCCATCAGGATACTAAAGAAATTAATTGGATAGAGGGGCAGATCGTGGGGACCCGCATGGCAAAAACAGTAATGCAAATTAAAAGGCTGAACGTTAGCACATTTGAAACCAGTGACAAATCTGGTAAATTTCTTGGTTTCAAAGAAAAAGGAAAACAATGCAATATCCAGTCTATATGATCCCCTAGGGCGCCATTTGCATAAGGTTCAAGAAGATTATTACAGTCTTCCCGCATTACCTTATGGACCTCTACAAAGAAGCGAAAAGTAACGAACATCAAACTCATAGATTGCCAAGTATTAAGACGACTGTACACTTTCAGAATTCCAGACTCATAACCTGGAAGGAATACATCCTGTGGAGGAGATAAATGAGACCCTGTAAAGTTTGGCTTCAAGGAAGGATCCTGTTACTGATACCCTTCCAGGTGAGTTTTATAAATTATTAGATTATGGCTGCAACTGAAATTCATGAAAAAAAGGAAGGACCAGTAAGATGCCAAATCATAATGAGCTACCTCATTATTAAATATGATCTTAAATCTTTCTCTGAAAGACTAGATAACAGGTTGTTTAGTGGAATATTAACACTTCCATCCCAATTCCAACATGGCTGCCTACCAGGACAGATACTACCTCCCTCACAAACCTTGGCACATACCATTGCCTGATCAAGCAAGTCCATGATTTAAATGAACCAATGGCAATTTACTATTGGACACAGAAAAGGCATTTGACCTGATGTTGTGGTGATTCCATTTAGAGGTGATGTGGAGAATTAACATCAGTCATACCTTCCTTAGCCTGCCCAAACAGTTTATGCAGACCATTATGCACAAGTATTGATCAGTGGTGTCCTGCCCACTGCCATTCCAAATCAGAGAGGAACGTGTCAAGGTTTCCCATTGTCCATTCCCTTGTATGCTGTGTACAAAGGACTGTTCACCAGGAAATTAGCTACAGAAATTAGGCCTATAAGGGGACCTCCCATGCGTGCCAATATTATCTTGTACACAGATAAATCAGCATTCTACACAGTATAATTGAAGGAGGCTACACTGCTAAATATAAAACTGGCGGCTGAATTAGGATGGGTATTGGGACACCAATTGAATCAAACAAAATCACAGTTAATTTTGCTAGGAGGGAAATCAACAAACAATCTGAGAGAAGTAAGGAAAGCTAAATATCTAGAGGTCACTTTAACCTGCAGAATGTTAGACCTATTCAGAATGAACTAAGAGTAGCTATGCACTGAATGTGTTGCTTTAATTAGAAGATGGAATCATCTTCCTGTGCCCTTAGCAGGCAGAATTAAGATCATACAATTGACTATACTGCCTCTGTTTCTTTTTTATGTTGCAGAATGACACTGATTGTTTTGCAAATTGCATTGATTGGATTCTGCATTCATCTGGCAGAATAAAAAACATAGGAGAGCATACAAAATGTGCAACTTCCCCTGCAAAAGAGGGGTCTCGCCTCTGCCTGACCCGTGCCTCTATTACTGGGCTGATATGAGTGAAATATTGTGCCAGCTTTCATAGAATGTTAAAATAGCAAGCATCTTTCTTTAATGTGTTTCTTCAGTCATATTGCCATCATTGTCTCCTTAAAAAAGGTAACCAACAATTTTTAATACAGAGTTTATTTAAGATTATTGCTCCTTTATACCAAGTTTGGCAGTTATTAGAACGTTCTTAAAACTCCCACTGGGCGTTCTTTGGAGGATGGGAGGTGGGGGGGTATTTTGCAATGCCTGCCAGGAGAATAAAAACTAGTATATCGCTGAAGGTGTTACTAGGTAACTAATACTGCAGCAAATTCATTTGATCAAATAAAAAAAAAATAAGCATGCTCTAATCCTCCTGTTTTAAATATGTGTAAATGAGAGACTTTACAGATGGGTTAGATATACTAAAGCATTTTGCATTCACAAGCACTTTGATTAGCAAAATCACTGGGTTTGAGACCCCTAAATGGTATTTTTAAAATGTACTAAAAACCTTTTGCAATTTGTAAAAGTGTAGGAAAAGAGTTGCAAAGCACATTTTACGTGTCTAAATAACACAATGGGTTTTGCAAATCTGCTAACCACAAATAGGGCTGGGTGTGAAATTGCAGTTCCCAGAGATGCATCAATTGTTTCTGCCTGTATTTGTGGTGAAAAACTTTTGAAAAGTTGCAGTTCAATGGGAGTGGCCACTCATTCTCAAAGGGGAAGCTTTAAGAGGAAGCTGTCCCCATTGGACAGCTTCCCATAGAGAATTGTGTCAGCCAGTCTCAGAAGTATAAGCAGTGGTCCAAAAGACCATTGCTTCCTTATATGGTGTCTTTTGGGGAACATCTAATGGAAAACTTGTTTGTAAACAATATTTTGGAAGTGATATTTTTGGAAGACAATATTTCCTTTTCAATATTCTGACATGTAGCTGTAATGTGGGAATTTCAGAGCTAGACAGCAAGCATATATTTTGGCATACCTTATATAATCCAATAAAAGTGCACACATCTGTAATATACAACCGCTTTCGACTGGTTCTGGTTGTCTCTACCTATGCCAAGCATTCAGTTTCATGCCATTGGTTCGTTTTTTGGGTGATTCAAAGCACCCAACAAATCCACTTTGAAGCTCTCGTTCTAACTGTATGCAGGTGCTTTCTCCGCTCTGCCTGCCTAATTTTGCATTACCTTAGTTCTGTTGTTCATAACAGAACTGTAGGAAGAAAGAAAGATATGTCAACATACAAGTCTGTACAATGGATCCTCTGACCTAACTTGCTCTGTATTTGTTATTTTAGTCCTAATTAATCACACAAATGAAATGGGAATGTGAAAGACCAACACACGTGTTTCAGTTCTACACAAAAGCACACATATTTAGACCACAGATTCATATATTGGTGAGAAAGTGATTCTCTCAATTCATCCAAAAAATGGGATCTTAATTGTTATGAGATAATTACATATTTCTTTATGCACTCCCTCTGGAAGAAATATTTTAGGGATACATCTAGAGCAATCATAGCCAACGTACTAAAGTGCGAAGTGGACTTGGACCACTGGGGTTTCATTATTTGATGCTGGGGAGCGATGGAGCATTCAAAGTATAGCAAAATTCTCATGGAGTTTGCATCTTGAACACAAAAAAAACTTTGCAACAAAATTGGGAATTACATATATAACAATGTTGCCCATTTCCTTCCACATAATGGGCCTTTGCATGCTAATAGCAAAAGGTTTATAATATGAGAGACAAGGACACCAAAGAAAATTTCAAATGATTTGATATCTATTGCAAACATACTATTATCTCTAAGAGGGCTTGGAATTCGTGGCATAAGGGAAGAAGGTGAGATCAAATACAACACTATGCAATTATCAAATTACGCAGATATTGTAAAATATATATCACTAGGAATGAAGAAAACAAGAGAATGGTACTTGTATCCATGTTTATGTTGAGTAAGTTATATTTTCATGAAAACTATATAAACAAGTTTTATGACGCTTCCATAAAAACTCACTCATGTTCTATCCTTCTTTACAGTCAGGTTACACATAGGGGCCGATTACGATCCCATTCGGAAAGCATTCCGACCGAATCGGTTCCGGAATGCCATTTAGCACCTCATGTTTTAAATGGTCACATTTTAGTAAAACCCTCATATATGTTGTCCTTTTATCCATTTTATCTATTTGACTAACTCCATTTACAAAACTTTTAGGGCCACATGTATGACCATCAGGTTTTGCGACTCACAAATTGCGATTTTTAGTGACTTGCAATATGCGAGTCACAAAATCTGCACTGTTTGTGATTCCCAAATGGGTCTCAAGGGACCTGCCTCATTAATATTCATGAGACAGGTCACAATTTGCGACCCATTCGAAATGGCCGGCACTCGCAGGGATGGTGGCCTGCTGGGGTCAGCAGACCACCATGTTTGCGATTGCTTTTTAAATAGAGCAGTTTTGTTTAAAAATGCAGCCCGTTTTCCTTAAAGGAAAATGGGCTGCATTTCAAAAATAAAAATGAAAAGTTTTCGTTTCATTTACTTACAGTGGGTAGTGGTCCGTGACTGAGACCATTGCCTGCTTTGAAAAAATGTTGGCGCCCACATTCACAAAGGGAAAGTGGTCCCTTAGGGACCCCTTCCTGTTAGCGAATGGTTACCACTAATTTGAAATTGGTGGTAATCTGTGAATGTTTTGCAACCGCATTCCCGGTTGCAAAACATTCATACATACCAGTGCGACTCACTATTAGGACAAGGGGCGCTCTTTACACGTCCCTTTCTAATAGCGACTCACAAATCCTTTTTTGTGAGTTGGTAATAGGTTACCAACTCGCAAAAATGGGAGGATACATAGGAAAATGCATTTTACCGGTCACAAACGGTCTGATGGTCCATTTGTGACTAGTAAAATGCATCGTACATCTGGCCTCAAGACTTTTCAAAGAATATCGACCAGTAAAATTGGACTGTGCATTTTTTAAAAAGATTTGAAAATGCATAACATTACACATATGTGTGCCTGCTATGTATCTAGACCTGTTTTCTGAATGCTTATTATACAATTATTTTGATTTGCCAAACACCTGAAATCTGTATGGCTTTCACACTTAAATAATTTGAATTATTTCTGCTATACAATGTTTCGTCATCTTCCTACTTAATTGTGGACATATATGTAGATATATATGACAGTGGAGTACTTTGGTTGACACTTGTTGTCATTTTCTGAAAGCCAAGATTAAACCATAAAGCAACATTTATTTCCTTTTGTCTTATTTTTAGAATACTGATGATTCTTTTCGACTGCATCAGAGTGTTAGCACTGAGAAGGGGATAGAACATCAGGGCGGGGGTAAATACAGCAAATAAATACCATGAAGATGTTTGAGGGTGGTTTATCCTATAAGCTTGTAATAAAGGTGTGTGCTCAGTAACTGACATCATCCAGTAAGTGAAAGTGTTTCGAACACGTTTCTGAGAGCTACTGTATAAGTTACATTACTATTCTTTATATACTACTAATGAATGATACTATTTCTAAGATATATCATCTAAGTGGCTGTGTGACTGGCTGTATCCGCGTGTGAATGGGTGTCTGATTGGCAGTGCATTGCGGGGGCATAAGTTATAGTCACCTCGGCTAACTATAACTGCTAAATTTCACTGGCTTTGTACGAGTGAAATGTGAGCTTAACTATAATATCCCTTTGTTATTTTTACGCAGAGATGGGGCACCAGGACCAGGCGGTATTCAACCGGCAATCTATAAGGATGACCCAACATTCTTTAGTCATCCATATTGGAAAAGAACTGCATCCCCCCCTCATGGTGTGCTTCGATACTCGCTCCCATCTTCAAGGGGGGCGATAACAAGACCCCTGGGAACTATCTCAGAATAGCTCTAATCAACAACAAAGCAAAGTATTTTGCAGGAGTGCTGCTGAACTCATTACAAACATGGGCCGAGACAAACAAAATCATACCCATAAATCAAACTGGATTCATAAAGCACACAGGGACAACTGTGAATCTCATTGCACTCTCTTTATTGATTGACCAGGCAGAATCCAACTATCATCCCGTCCATATGGACTTCATTGATTACAAATCTGGCTTCAACAGGGTCAATGGGGGAAGCTTTGGCAGAAACTTGCGCACCTTAACATCCTGGTTGCCTTGCTCAGGGCCCTACAGTCACTGAACCACGACACATGGGTCAGAATAAAAATTTAAGACGGATCGCGCCTGCCACTGCCTATAACCACTATGCAAGGCCTCAAGCAAGGTTGTGTTCTTGCACCTACCCTATTCAACTTGTTTCTATCAGACTTGTCCCCGGTCCTTAACGCAATAAACCATCTCCGCCCAAACTGGGTAGCCTTTGTCTCTCAAATCTACTTTATGCAGATGACCTGGTTCTCATCAGTAAAACAAAGATTGGCTTGCAATGCCTGGACGCAACCGCCACATTCTCCACTAGGAATGGACTGCTGATCAATAAAAAGAAAACTAAGATCCTTGCGGGTCAAGTGGCTAGAAGGCAAAAGCCAACGTGGTCTCTTGAGCAGGAGAAAATAGATGCAATCAACTGCCACAAGTACCTAGGAGTCCTTTTTAACGACAATGGTAGATACAGGAGCCAGATGAATGAAATAAAAAAGAAAGGCACTGCACTATCATTCGCTCTCAGATCTGCATATTCAAAACTAAAAGGCCCCACACTCACACCTATTCTCCGAGTAGCCCAGGCAAAGTTTCTGCTGACCTTAACATATGGGAGTGAGGCACTTAAAGGACGGGAGAGCACGATACTTGACAAAACGCTCATTTAGATCTATAGGACAGTTTTCCAGCTTCCCTCCCACACATCACCAGCTCAAATAAGACTAGAATTTAGAATATGCAGACAGGCGCTGGCTTGTAAGGCGGCTTTTGCAATAAGCTGCCACAAGCTCAGGGCCTCAAAGGAAGGTACCCTCACCCACAATTTATGGTCTGTGGGAAAGCACTACTTGACTGAAGCTGTTAGTACACTAGGCTTAATAAGTACTTGGGACCTATAGATCAGCCATCAGGAATTTAAAAAGATGGCAAAAATCAGCACAAAATGGCTTTCACTAACAGAAGATAAGGCCAGCCTCTCTGCTCGGAAATACGGCTGGATGACACTGTGTACCTATAAATATCTGAAACCTCAGTGCTACTTAAACAACCCCTACAATAAAAGGACAAAGTCACTGTTCATGAAGCTGAGGATGGGGGTAATCCCTATCCTATGTCATCTTCCAGCTTGGAAAGGAGGTAAGGAACAGGGAACATTCCGACTCTGCAATCAGCAAAAAGAGGACGTATTACATGTATTGTGCCTGTGCCCTGTTCTGAAGGGGGTGGATTGCTAAAGATATAAGATCCTGCAGGGAAGCAGTGCTGGCCTGTTTTGACCCATCGAATATCATGTTAAACTGTGCCTAGGTCAAACTCATTCACCGTTTCTCAAAAAAGATAGACGCCCAGGACCATGTAGGTGAAGGGAGGAGAAACGAATAGGTCATCACCAAGCCATGTAATCCCCTGCTTTCGATTGCACCCTCCTGAAGGCACCCCCCTTTCCTTCTTGAGATTAGTAAACCTGACCAAGCTGACATCATTGGATCAGGAAGCCCAGGCGTCTAGTTAAGTGCACAAACCTCTTTACCCAAAGCTATCTCACTCTTTTATTAGTGCAACCGGGCAAACTCCCCGGCTTCTTTTATTTTATTCACACACGCACTTTACATAATATCACCATCGTGTTAGTAATATGTAAATCTGGCCACTTTTCTATGTCCCAATGATTTTTAATTCATATTTGTTTTAAGTATGTATTTTACGAAGAGGCAACATTTTACGGAACATGTATATTTGGACTTGATGCCATTTTACTCATGTTGCAAAAGTTTTAACTAATCGTGCAATAAAGTCTATTCTTTGTTATTTTTATTGAATTTCTAAGATTTTTTTAATTCTATTTCCTAACTATAATGTCCTGTAATCTTTGTTTTTTTAGGTTAATTTCTAAGGTTTACATTTTTTTTTTTCCTAACTGTAACCTTTGAGAGTGAGTGTGTGAGTGAATGCATGAGTACCTCAGTGGGTGTTTGAGTGAGCTTGTGAGTGTCTGCAAAAACTTGGAGAAAGCGATGAATGAGGAGATGCTAGCCTTTTTGGATGCAAACTTGTTGCTCAATTCCTCACAGTATGGCTTCAGAGCAAATCATGGCACAGAATCTGCCTTGGTAGCGGCCTCGGAGGAAGTTAGAATGGCAGTCGACAGGGGGGAAGAGCGGCACTGATCCTATTGGATCTATCTGCCATCTATCTGCCGCTTTTGACCCTGTTCACCAATCACTCCTCATAGAGAGGCTTCACTGATTAGGATTCAGAGATTCGGCCCTGGCTCTGTTGAACTCATTTTTGAGTAACAGACAACAGCGGGTGGAGATGGGGAATGCAAGTTCTATGCCTTTCTCTTTACCCTGTGGTGTTCCACAAGGGTCCTCTCTTAGTCCCACGGAGTTTAATGTCAATGTTAGTCCTCTTGTTAATCTGATTCGGAGCTTTGGTTTGGCTGTCTTTTCCTATGCTGATGATACTCAGAGAGTGGTATCTATTTCATTTGACGTAGACAAAGAAGCAAGAAAATTTTGTAACTGCATATCCCAAGTTGGACTATGGATGCAAAATAATTGTCTGAAACTGAATTCGGACAAAACCCAGTTGGTGCTGTTTGGTAAAGAGATCAACTTCTGGAATGACTCATGGTGGCCGTCAAGCCTAGGCACGTTACCTGTTCCGGTCCAGAAAGTAAGAAACCTAGGAGTTATTTTTGACTCAAAGCTAACCTTTTTGGAGCAAACAAATTCAATCACTCTCTTCAGGTTTCTTTGTACTGAAGGTTTTGAAAAAAATCTTTCCGTATATTCCCACTGATCTGCATAAAACAGTGATAACAACACTTATGTTCTCAAAAGTGGATTATTGCAGTGCTCTGTATTTGGGTGCTCAAAAATGTGTGATAAAGAAATTACAGGCATTACAAAATGCAGCTGCAAGATTGCTGCTCAGACTCCCTAAATTTAACTCGGTAGCACAATCTCTGCGGGATCTACATTGGGTCCCTGTGAAAAAGATAATTATTTTTAAGGCTATGTGTATAGTCTACAAGGCCCTACACCAGACAGACCCTAAGTACTTTCAGGATCTTTTTTCCTGGTACAGGCCAAGCAGAAATCTTAGATCAAGCTCCTCACATAGTGTCATCTTTCCCAGATCAAATAAAGCAAGATGGGAAGGTAAGGCTTTTCCCACAGGGGCAGGAAAATTCTGGAACTCATTACCTTTTAACCTGCGTTGTCAACCATCCCTGATGCAATTTAGGAAGCAGCTGAAGACCTGGCTATTTACCGAAGATGTCAATTAATTTCGCTGTTACAATCTGTGGTGTTTTTGGCATTGGACTGGTTTCTGATGTTCTGCCTATAGCGCGAAGACAACTCAGGGTTATTGTGCGCTTTATAAAATCATTTCATTTATTCATTCATTCATTCATTCTCAATGGGTGTGTGAGTGGGTGGGTGTGTGAGTGTCTGTGTGGGTCTGGGAGTGGCTGCATAAGTGTCTCACTGGGCATGTGAGTGGGTGTGTGAGTGTGTGAATGGGTCTCTGAGTGGCTGTGTGAGTGCCTGAGTGGGTGCATGAGTGTCTGAGTGAGGGACTCAGTGGGACTGTGAGTAGGTGTGATTGGGTTTGCGAGTGTCTCCTTCAGTGCATGAGGCAGCCTGTGAGTGAGTGCATGAGTGTATGAATGGGTCTGTTAGTAAGGGTGTTATTGTCTGAGTGGGTCTGTGAGTGGCTGTGTGAGTGGCTGTATGAGTCTGTGAGTGGGTACATGAGTATATGAGTAAGTGTAGGTGTCTGAGTGGGTCTGTGAGTGGGTGCATGAGTATCTGAATGGTCCTGTGAGTGGTTGTGTGAGTGACTGTATGGGTCTGTAAGTGGGTGTATCAGTGTCTAAGTAGATCTGTCAGTGGGTATGTGAGTGCCTGGGTGTGTGACTGGGTGTATAAGTGCCTGTGTGAGTAGCTGTGTGAGTGACTTGGCCACAATTGAACCACACCTGCTCTTTTATCCTACAAGAGTCTACAGTTTCATGACTGTCAGTGGGTGTATGGGTACCTGAGTGTGTGAATGGGTTCACAGTTTCACACAAAATATCTACCCAAGTGGAGTTCTTTCTACTGGCTAATTACTAAGTGCTACTTCTTTGGGTAAATGTCCAGTACATATTCTACACTACAGCTGCATAATGGAGCACGGGGAAATGTCACAAGTGACCTTGTGTGCGTTTAGGCAGTGTGATTGTTCCTGGTGAATCTTTATCTAGAAATATGTGATTACATGAATCCTCCTATAGAGAAGACAATGAGCCTACAAAAAGGTAAATTTCTACCAAACAAAGGTCTTTCCTCTTAACTATATGAATTAAGTGCTTCTTTGTTTGGTGGAGAAGTCCTTATATTCCTACGCATCAAGAACTCATCACCAAAATCAGCGGGAAACGAACTGGGGTGCCACTTGTATAGCTGTGCATCATCCTGCTAAAAGGCAGGAAGACCTTTGCATACTACTAAGTTTGGCGGTGCCAAACGGGTGAAGCTTCCAAGTGATTTGCATACTCATAGTAATTTAAAGGGAGAACTATGGACTCTGCTCTCACCAGGACAGGAAAACAAACGGACCACTCGTCACAGTCACATACAGATTACATTCCAATAGATCAACGATGCAGTTACAGAAGTGGAGCTTCAACAGGGGCACCTTCTATGTTTATATGTGTAAGTGCTTATTGTTGAGTTAACATTTTTGCGAAATGAGCATCAGGGCCAGAATGGCCCCGGGAACCACATGGGGGAGGGGGTCCATGCGACCCCCCTTTCAGGGCCAATTTCATTCCAGGGACCCATGCCCCGGGGACTGTCCACAAATCAGGGGGTGAGGTGCGGCCCCACTCCCTGGCTGATTTTAGATCCGGAGACCCCAACTCAAGGGCCCAACCATAATAAAATGAGGAGGGGGGCCCACAACCCCCCTCTCCTGGCCAATTTTGGCCCCAGGGATCCCATCCCACGGGTCCTGGCCATAATTGAATGGGGTAGGGGGATTGTGTGGGATTGTGTGGCCCCCCTCATCAGGCCAATTTTGGGCCCCTGGAACCCCATCCCCCAGGGCCTGGCCATGACTCCTTGGGTACCCTGCAGCCCACCCAAGGCACCTAGTGTGCTATGGGACTGCGGTTAGGAGCCACAAGGCCCCTGTGGTCCCAGCCGGCTCCCTGCCTTCTGTGAAAGACGGCATTGCTGCTGCACACAGGGAGCTGAAATGCAGCTCCCTGTGTGCAAGAGCAATAGTTTCATCTCTTTCCCTGCCTGCATGTCTGCAGGCAGGGAAAGGGATGCAACCTCTGCTGGAAGCAAAGTGTTTGCTTTTACTTGGCGGAAGCTGTCAGCTCCCAGCAAGCGAAAGCAAACAGCAGTGTTCTGGGGGTGGGCACCCCGGGACATAGCAGGAACCGGGGGTGGCGATCCCCAGGTCCATATATGTCTCCAGGAGGGGGGCCGCACCTCCCTTCTTGTGCACAGGCCACCTCGGAGAGTTGGTGGCCCCTGGGGCTGAGGGGGTGGGTCCATGCGGCCACCCATATATTTTTTTATTAACATTCCCAGGGAGGTGGTGGTCCACGGGGTGCGGAGGGGTCGGCGTTGCCCCCGCTTCATATTAACATGAGGCCCGGGGAGGTGGAGGTCCCCGGGGCATAAAGAAGCCCTTGGAGGGGGGTTCCATGCTCCCCCACTATTTTATTATAAACTCTGCATGCCTGGGCCACATAGGAACAATATTAAAAACAAGCATTGGAGACCCTGCTTGTTTTTTTTCCAATTCACGGCGATATTCACGAATATACATGCATTTCGCTGTGAATTTTTAAAAAATGCTTTTTTGCCCTGCCGGGGTCCCTCTGGGACCCCAAGACCAATGCTTGGGGTCAGGGTATTCCTACCCATCCTCCTTTTGCTTTATTTGCATTTTTCTGTGGGGCTCAGATAAAGCCAAGTCCCAAGATGGCTGCCAACACTTCCTGGTTGAAGTGTTGGCAGATAATCAGAACTATGCAAATCTCTACTCGAGCTCGTTATTATTCGCAAAGGCTTTACGATCATAGATAGACAAATTTGGATTTCCTTTAATTTCTCACAAACTACTGAACAGATGTACACTGTGTAGCAAAAAAACACAATCTGCATTCCAAAAGCTAACTTTCGGCCAAAATTTGGTGTAATTCCATCTAGTGGTTCTAGCTGTAGGTGTATCTAAAGAGTCTATGAGAATTACCATGAGAAATGCACTTTTTTGACACCCCCATTTTCTCACCCCCACTTGATGTATCACCCCAAAGCTTTCAAAGCACAACAAAAGTTATTGGCACACTTTTTTGGGGAAAATTACATGAAGATTCGTGAAATGGCGCCAAAGTTATAGGCAAGTCAAAAAATGCTTTTCCTCTGGAAACATGGTCCTAATTATAAATATCTACTGTCTACCACCATAAATTTATATATATATATTTATATATATATATGAACAACAGGATCCCAAGGTAAAACCACACCGGGTCAAACACGGGCACAGACTCCTTTAAAGATGCGAAAAAATGAAGTTTAATGCAAATGCATGTCAAGATGACGCGTTTCGACCACAAGCCTGCGGCCTTGATCACATAGCGCGCTACAGTGAAGAACAGGATATATATACAGATAGAGGACTGGAAGTGACTCTTCTATTTTTACAAACAGTTAACATTATGACGTTGGGTTCACGACATGCTGAAAATCAGGTGAGTCATCTGTCTAGGATGACTACGTGAAAAGCCGTGAAGCAGTAAGACAGCGGACATAGATGATAGACTGATGTGACATTACTAACACTCGCCAAACATTTCTCAATCCGTTCTGTAATATGTAAACATTGAGTGTACAAATTATATTTAAACCTGTGGAACATATTAGCAGTGCAATACAACACATCTAATGTTGTGATAACTAACATTCCTAGATGACGTAAGTCAGTATGTGCTCAACGCTGGGATTGCGTAACTGCTGTGAGTCCTAGGGTAAACAGACTCGGAAAGGTAGGAATGCCGTGTGGAGACCAGTGTCAGCACGAAGATGGGAGTATATGCAACTAAAAATGCCCAGGTGACAAGGGTCATAGTGCTCGGCCCACAGGGAAAGATAAGAACAACCAACGAGGAGATTAAGGGTTTGAGTCAGCGTGAGGTCAAAATCAGTGAAACCTTCTGTTTGCACAAATGCACAAAGTCCTGTCAGCAAAGTGAAAGCCAACCTGGTGGCAATTAATACTGGCAATGTGAACCTCAGTGAAGAAAGTCACTACCAGAAGAGTGATCTATGGGTAATGAGGAGAGGGATCGGGTAAGCAGGGACAGTTCTGGAGTGCCGATAACATGCAGGAGAAAAGTGCTACACTAGTGGCAGTAGGAATTTGACTAACAGTTCCCAGTTGCGTGTTTAAGTGACAGTTACGTGTATGGGTGAGATAAAAGCAACCAGAAATGGAACATGACCCTCAAAGTTAAAAATCTTGAATATTGCAGTAGAGCGCATGTGCGCGAGACCAAAGACCGAAGAACAGAGCATCGAGACTGACCCAAAGCTAATGCTGGGATTGGGTGCAGGGAGAGGAATCGAAGTGATTGCAGCTGAGCTCAGAAGTGCAATCCATTGCTATACATACAATTAGTCAAGGTCCATATCATAAAAAGTAAAGAGTGACATTGACCCATCTAGATATAGGCATATATGCATCTAAATATAGGCAGATAGCGGGTAAATACAGGTAATACATCATATGCTAGAGTGACATTGCAAAAAATAAAAGTACTAAACATACGCTCAGTGATGCTGGAGCGTGAAATGTGCGATGTCCCAGACCTGACAAGTGAGGTGACTGATAGATGTAGCTATCTCGTGAGATTACAGGAAATTGTGAAGGTCCTCACTCATGTTGAGCCTTGCCGGTGCCCTGGTGTTAAGCTCAAGTATGTAC
This sequence comes from Calotriton arnoldi, assembly GCA_963921515.1. Classification (NCBI taxonomy): domain Eukaryota; kingdom Metazoa; phylum Chordata; class Amphibia; order Caudata; family Salamandridae; genus Calotriton; species Calotriton arnoldi. The sequence goes on from CAWUFW010000623.1 coordinate 2,068,408, forward strand.
CTCGATTCTAGTTGGCGCAGTAGTTTCTCTCTGTTGCCACCCCGTCTGAGTTGCGGCACACAGTCTATGACAAAGTACTTGAAGTGTTCTAGGTTGTTGCTGTGGACCTCCTTAAAGTGTCGTGCAACGGGGTACGTGGAGTCACTGTTGACTATAGCCCCAAGGTGTTGAAGGATGCGGAGATGTACCTGTAACTTGGTGCTTTCCACGTACCTTAGGCCACATTTACATTCAAGTACATAGACTGCATACTCAGTTCTACAAGTGAGTCTATGTTTGATTTTTATGGGTTCAGCACGGAACATGGCCGTGATCTGGCTAGCATTGACTCCAAACTTGCAGGCCCTGCAACTGTTGCATTTGAAAAACCCTTTTACGCCCGATAGCCAGTTGGTTTTGGAGGAGATTTCAGGACTTCTCCTGACTAGGGCATCACTCATGGAGAATGCCCTCCTAAATGTAATGTCTGGGCGTTGGGCTACCATAGGTCCTAGGGTAAGATCAGATTTAATAATCCCCCAGTGTTTATTGATGATGGACCTGATGGCGCGCTCCTCTGTGTTGTGTGTAATGATCAGGCGGGTGCTGACACTGCCTAGACCAGAGGGCTCAACCTGCATGTTGGTGTCATTGAGAGTTGTGAAGGACCTACCCTGCAGGAGCACCTCTCTAGGTGTAGAGTTAGCCTTGTTGGTGGCAGTGATGATATCTTTGTCAGTGTACCCTCGTGCCTTTGACAGGCAATCAGGTCACTAGTGGAGCTGCAAATTCTACGAAGGCGCAGCATTTCGCCATAGGGAATGCTGGCAATGCGGTGTCTGGGGTGAAAGCTGGAGGCGTGTAGAGTGGAATTGCTTGCCATGGACTTCCTGTGGAGCGTGGAAGTCAATGTGTCATTGGTGACAGTAGCGGCCCGTGGTGGGAGTGCTGCCGGGCACTGACGTGGGGCGGAGGAGGGGCAGGGTGGGGGGTAGTAAACTATGGATTACGGCCGATTAGAGGTAAGTAAACATAAATAAATGAAACGAATTTCGTTGCGCGCGCTGCATCGCATTTGGCGATGCAGCGCGCGCAACGAAATTCGTTTTATTTATTTATATGTTTACTTACCTCTAATTGGCCGTAATCCATAGTTTACTACCCCCCACCCTGCCCCTCCCCCACCCCACGTCAGAGCCCGGCAGCACTCCCTCCACGGGCCGCTACTGATTGGTGACGTAAAGCTTGACATCCAGAAAATCAACCGAGCTTTTGCTCAAACTGGCATTGAACTCTGAATTGAAATCATTGGAGTTGATCTCTAATAAAGGATTGGGCGCTCTCTATGCTTCCCCTCCAGATTACAAAGGCATCATCAATGTAGCGGAGCCAGCACTTGATGTTGTTATTCCATGCATCAGAGTGTTTTGCCATGAGCACCCGCTCCTCCCACTGGCCCACATGTAAACATGCGTAGATTGGGGAAAAACAGGCCCCCATGGCAACACCCCTGAGCTGCTGGTACACTTTGTTCTCAAACATGAAGAAATTATGCTGTAGGCACCATTCAATAAGAAACATAATCAGTTCATTGTGTTTGTAGCATGAGGTGGGTCTTTTGGTGAGAAAATGCTGGCAAGCAGCCAATCCATCAGGGTGACGGATACTGGTGTAGAGGGATGTGATATCAAGGGACATCAAAACATAATCTTCGGACCACGGAATATCTTTGATTTTAAGAAGAAAGTCACTCGTGTCTCTGAGATATGTGGGCAGGTTGATGACAAGTTCCTGAAGGAAAAAGTCCACATACTTGGAGATATTCTCACACATACTTTTGCGGGCCAAGATAATAGGGCGTCCTGGCACTGGTGATGTAAATTTGTGCACCTTAGGGAGGAAATAAAGTACCGGGAGTACAGGGAATTCATTATTGAGAAAGTTGAATTCATCCTTGCTGATGATGCCTTGCTTTCTATAGATGTTTAGGCTTTTCTTCAGTTCTTTGCCACTGGCAGTTACTTCTTTCAGGTTAGAAATCCTGTAACATGTGGTGTCATCCAGGTGCCTGTGGGCTTCCTCCATGTACAGATTCCTAGGCCAGAGAACGATATTCCCACCCTTGTCTGATTTGTTTATGATAATCTCATTCTTGCTTTGTAGTTTTTTCATCAAATCTGGGTATTGCTTGTGCTGAAAGTTGAGTCGGTGTTTAGAACGCTTTTTTCGATGGTGCAGACTTTTAAGCTCTTCAATGACGACATCATTGTAAATATCTATGGCGTCTCTGGGCATCATGGGGGTAAAGGTGGATGGTGGCTTAAATGGGCTCTCCATGTTAGTCGAGATGTCAATGCCCGCATTGTGCATCAGCTGTTGTGTGGAAACGTTGTCCCCAGTTGATTCTAACTCAGCAAGCGTACGTATGGTTGGTATGTCAGACACCAAAAGGTTGCTGATATCAGGCCGCTTCGTGTTGGTAGATGCTGGATTGGGGTTGTTGGCATGTTTTTGTTTGAAGAACTTGATGAGTTTCAACTTACGAATGAAGTTGAAAATGTCAATTCTGGTAGTGCAGTAGTTGAAGCTGCTTTCCGGGCAGTAGGTCAGGCCCAGGGAGAGGAGTTGGGTTTCGGCGGTCGTGAGATTGCAATCAGACAGATTAATCACAGTTTTAGGGTCCGATTTTATTTGCGTCTCCAGTTGCCTCTTTTTCTGTTGTTTCCTCTTGAGTTTGTACCGCTTCCTTCGCTCACGTCTCCTGATGTTGGGCTTGTGCCTCTTTTCTTCGGCAACCGAGGACGCAGGGTCTGTCGCCTGTCCAGGACTAAAAAATCAAGCTCCACTGCTAGGCTGAAATTGCTGAGTTGCGGGTCGCCTCTGGTGTTTGTGCCTATACCATCCTCCGAGTCGGTGCCACTCTCGAGTGCTGAGCTCAGGTCTTATGTTGAGGCTGAATCTGCTCCCTCTTGAGCTGAAGATGTTTGCGCAGCTGGCACTCCTGGTCTTACGGATTTGTTGAGTCTTTGTTTTTTGACAGAGTCAAACTTTCTTGCAAATATAAAGATCTGCCCACATTTATAATCTGCTTTATCTATACATATATCATCTCACAATCCCACTTTGCTTCAAGAATGGGTCAGCACAGCACAGGTACACATCCAGCGAGTTTAATACATCACCAGGAACATAAGTACATAGATGTTAGTGTGTGGTCCTTGAAACGCTAAGGCAGACGCGTTTCGGCTGATTGCCTTTATCAATGCCTGTTTCATGTGATGGGTTCATCAGCTGGAGGCACTTAAGTAAGTGGGTGTTGGCTCCTATTGGGGCGTGTGTCACATTACATTAGTTTCTAAAAGATACAGTGTCCCTTCTTTCTGGCCCCACACATCGTCTCAAATTCGGCTGCCCAGTACCACTTAACAGTCCCATCTGCGAGCGTCTGTTCAGTAATTGGTCCTCGTGCACATATTAATGCCCCAACTCACGTCGGCTTTCGGGCTGCAAGTTCGTACTCGCCGCCGAATTTCCATCTGGTGATCCTTCGCAATGGTAGTGTCCCCTTACACAATGAATACTGCTCCTCTCTCCCCAATGCAGCAATGTAAACCTCACTGCAGGGGGGGCTTTGCGGTGTATCCTTCCATACACATTTCCACTGCTGACGGCAGCCGCGCAGCTCCTGACCGAGAGGCCGTGTCGAATCCAGTTCAGACAAACCAGTAAAACATTGTCTCACAATCCCACTTTGCTTCAAGAATGGGTCGACACAGCTCAGGTACACATCCAGCAAGTTTAATACATCACCAGGAACGTAAGTACATAGATGTTACTGTGTGGTCCTTAAAAAGCTAAGGTAGACGCGTTTCGGCTGATTGCGTTTATCAATGCCTGTTTCATGTGAAGGGTTCATCAGCTGGAGGCACTTAAGTAAGTGGGTGTTGGCTCCTATTGGGGCTTGTGTCACATCACACTCATTTCTAAAAGATACAGTGTCCCTTCTTTCTGGCCCCACACATCATCTCAAATTCGGCTGCCCAGTACCACTCAACAGTCCCATCTGCGAGCATCCATTCAGTAACTGGCGCTCGTGCACATATTAATGCCCCAACTCATGTCGGCTTTCGGGCTGCAAGTTTGTACTCGCCACCGAATTTCCATGTGGTGATCCTTCACAATGGTAGTGTCCCCTTACGCAGTGAATACTGCTCCTCTCTCCCGAATGCAGCAATGTGAACCTCACTGCAGGGGGGGCTTTGCGGTGTATCCTTCCATACACATTTCCACTGCTGAAGGCAGCCACGCAGCTCCTGACCAAGAGGGCGTGTCGAATCCAGTGCCAACAAACCGGTAAAACATCGTCTCACAATCCCACTTTGCTTTAAGAATGGGTCGACACAGTTCAGGTACAAATCCAGCGAGGTACAAATCCCGTCATGTCGGGTTTTTGAAATAAACGGAGTATTCAGAGCCCCGCCGTGTCCCCTTGTCTACTTTTACGGAAGGAGATTTGTTTTGCATATTTGGCGTGCTGCCACTGACACGCAAAGGGGACCCTTCCGCAAGCATCCAAGGTATCAATGGCAACTCACCTGGATCGCCGCCCGTCCCCAGGAAGCAGTGAACCTGTTGTCAATGACAGACCATAACGTATGGAGAGAACGCAGTTACTTGAACCAGCGCCTCCAGGCACACTGCCAGCGGGGAAGAGGACGGTTGGAAGTGAGGGCGGAGAAACCGTCTATTGTCCAGCACTGTGTCAAGGTTTCAGCCTGAACCACATTATTCAGCCTCTCACTTGGAGTATGCAACAACAAGATTGACAAAGACACTCCTTAGCACCACGGACTAACTGCATGCTGGGACTTGCAGTCTCTGAACACTGAACAGCGTGAGTGTCCTTGATGTAATGTGAGTCAGGTGTGCCCCACACTACTTTAGGAGAATGGACTCACACAGAGTGCGCGCCTAAGGCAAGCCCGTCTGCGCCCGTCCGCGACTGGACCGCGCCCAGCGCCAGAACCCCTGGCTCCCACCGATGCAACACTACTCGACGGACCTACGACGCCGCCACCCTCACCGCACTCAATGCCGGCCGGAACCCTGCCTGCTACCGAGCCTCACCGAGACGCACCCACGGACCCTTCACCTGCCAAACCTGCCGATTCACCTGCCCCCGGACGTGCACCACCTCCGCCAAGTCGAGCACCAGCAGCAACCACCTGAAATGCATCCTGTTGAACACCCGCTCCGTCCACAGGCACGCCGTGGAACTCTGGGACCTGCTCGACGCAACAGCACCGGACATCGACTTCCTCACCGAAACCTGGATGAACGCCTCCTCAGCGCCCGACATCGCCATAGCCATCCCGGACGGTTCAAGATCACCCGGAGGGACCGCGTCAACCAGACGGGAGGAGGCATCGCCATCATACACAAGAACACCATCCGCATCTCGACTAACTCCGACGAGACCTTCACCGCCGCCGAACACCTACACTTCCAGATACACACTGACCCCAAGACCACCCTCCGAGGCACCCTCATCTACAGACCCCGGGACCACGCACACTATTCAGCGAAGACATCGCAGACTTCATCAGCCCGCACGCCATGCCCTCAGCCGACTACATCCTCCTAGGGGACCTCAACTTCCACCTGGAGAACAACAACGACAGAAACACCACCGCCCTGCTGGACAACCTCGCCAACCTCGGACTCAAGCAACTGGTGAACACGCCCACCCACTACGCCGGCCACTCGCTTGACCCCGTCTTCTCTTCCAGCAAGCACATCTCCTTCAGCCACGCCACCGGACTACACTGGACCGACCACAGCTGCGTCCACTTCAGCTTCAGAAAGACTGCGACCCACCACCACCCGCAACAGGCTCCCCGCCGGAGCTGGAGCAAGATCACCGCCGAGCAGCTCACCGCCTCCCTCAGCCAGAACACACCCACCAACACAACGGACCCAAACGAAGCAGCCAGCAACCTCGCCAAGTGGCTGACCGCCTGCGCCGACGACCTCGCACCACTAAAAAACCCTCCCAGCAGACCCGGAAGCAAGAAAACCCCTTGGTTCACCAACGAACTCAAGGAATCCAAGAAGAACTGCCGCACTCTCGAGAGAACCTGGCGACTCGACCAGACCACAGACAACAGGACCGCCCTCAAGCACGCCACCCGCAAACACCACCAGCTGATCCGTGCCACCAAGAAGTCGGCACTCAAAGAACGACTGGACAACAACGCCCACGACAGCAAGGAACTTTTCAGCATCGTCAAAGAGTTCTCCAACCCCAGCGCCGGAAACAACGACATCACCCCCTCGCAAGACCTCTGCAACTCACTCGCCACGTTCTTCCACCGCAAGATCACCGACATACATAACAGCTTCGACGCACAAACCACGCACCCTACCGCCGAACCAACGCCCGCCACCACCACCCTCTGCAACTGGACCCCGATCAGCACCGAAGACACCACCCGCACGATGAACTCCATCCACTCCGGATCACCAACCGACCCCTGCCCACACCACGTCTTCAACAAAGCCGACGCCACCATCGCACCCCATCTCCGGGACATCATCAACTCCTCCTTCCACACTGCCACCTTCCCGGAGAGCTGGAAGCACGCCGAGCTTACCGCCCTCCTGAAGAAACCAACGGCGGACCCCACCGACCTCAAGAACTACCGTCCCATCTCGCTCCTTCCGTTTCCGGCCAAAGTCATCGAGAAGACCGTCAACGGACAGCTTGCCGCCTTCCTCGAGACGAATGGATCCCTCGACCCCTCGCAGTCCGGGTTTCGGGCCAACCACAGCACCGAGACCGCCCTTATCGCAGCCACCGACGACATCAGAACCCTAACCGACAACGGGGAAACAGCAGCCCTCATCCTCTTGGACCTCTCCGCGGCGTTCGACACCGTCTGCCACCGCACCCTAGTGAAGCGCCTCAGCAACATCGGAATCCGAGAGAAAGCACTGGAATGGATCATCTCGTTCCTCGCCGGAAGAACCCAGAGAGTCCGCCTCCCCCGTTCAGATCCGAGGCCACCGAAGTCATCTGCGGCGTTCCACAAGGATCTTCACTCAGTCCAACCCTCTTCAACGTCTACATGAGCCCCCTCGCAGCCATCGCCCGCCAACACAACCTCAACATCATCTCCTACGCCGACGACACCCAGCTGATCCTCTCCCTCACCAACGACCCCACCACCGCCAGAGCCAACCTACACGACGGGATGAGAGACGTCGCCGACTGGATGAGGAACAGCCGCCTTAAACTAAACTCAGACAAGACGGAAGTCCTCATCCTGGGCTCATCACCCTCCGCCTGGGACGACTCCTGGTGGCCCCCGGCCCTGGGCACCGCGCCCAAGCCAGCGGACCACGCACGCAACCTGGGCTTCATCCTGGACTCCTCCCTATCGATGACCAGACAAGTCAACGCCGTCTCATCCTCGTGCTTCAACACCCTGCGCATGCTCCGCAAGATCTTCAGATGGATCCCCACTGAAACCAGGAAGACCGTCACCCAGGCACTCGTCACCAGCCGACTGGACTATGGGAACACCCTCTACGCCGGAACCACAGCCAAACTTCAAAAAGACTCCAGCGCATCCAGAACGCCTCCGCACGACTCATCCTGGACATCCCCCGACACAGCCACATCACCGGACACCTGAAAGACCTGCACTGGCTCCCCGTCAGCAAGAGAATCACGTTCAGACTCCTCACCCACGCACACAAGGCCCTCCACGACCTGGGCCCAAAGTACCTCAACGACCGCATGACCTTCTACACGCCCACCCGCCAGCTACGATCAACCAGCCACGCCCTCGCCACCGTACCACGCATCCGCAGAACCACCGCCGGAGGAAGATCCTTCTCCTACCTGGCAGCCAAGACCTGGAACTCCTCCCCACTCACCTTCGGCGAACCCAGAACCATCTCTCCTTCAGGAAGCAGCTCAAGACCTGGCTGTTTGAGCAGTAACTTACCCCCTCTCCCAGCGCCTTGAGACCCTCCCGGGTGAGTAGCGCACTCTATAAATGCCGTGATTGATTGATTGATTGATTGAATTGAAACCCCAGATCACCCGAGGCATTTGAAAAAGGCAGTCGCCGAAACGCGTCATGCCGGGTTTTTTAAATAAACGGAGTCTTCAGAGCCCCGCCGTGTCCCCTTGTCTACTTTTACGGAAGGAGATTTGTTTTGCATATATATATATATATATATATATATATATATATATATATATATATATATATATATATATATATATATATATATCTACTGGCGGTCGCCAGTAGATAGTTATAGTTAGGACCTATTTTCCATAGGAAATCCGCGACACTCTATTTGAAATAACTCTTGCGTCAATTGACGAATCTTCGCGAAATTTTCAAACTTTATGGCCCGCTCCGGTCTGCTCCTACCCTGAAAGTCTCAGGGTGATTCGTCAAGCGGGGGCCGAGAAAAAGGGGGTCCCAAAACGTGTTTTCCCCATTCATTTTCCCATAGGAAACTTTAGACACGGCTACAGCCCGAACTGCTGAACGGAATTACACCAAATTTGGCAAAGAGGTAGTTCTTGGTTCAGAAAGAACCCTTTTGTTAAATGGTGTAAATCCGTTCAGTAGTTGCGGAGAAATTAAAAAATAAGAGTCAAAAAATCAATTTCCCATAGGAAACTTTAGACACGGCTACAGCCCGAACTGCTGAACGGAATTACACCAAATTTGGCAAAGAGGTAGTTCTTGGTTCAGAAAGAACCCTTTTGTTAAATGGTGTAAATCCGTTCAGTAGTTGCTGAGAAAATCAAAAGTAAAAGTACATATATATCTATGGCCGCGTCGGATTCGCGCACCCTCCCGATCACGAGCTGTCTGCTAATTGGCTGTCAACACTCCAAACCAGGAAGTGTTGGCAGCCATCTTGTTCCTCGGTAGAACCGAGGAACAAGAAAGCAGTAAAAAGTGCGCAAACGCACAAAGGGGGCAGGGTAGAAACACCCTGACCCCCTAGGTCTGCTCAGGGGTCCCACAAGGACCCCCTGGGCAGAAAAGCATTTTTTTTTTTTAAATCGGCAGGATGCGCTCAGGGAGCGCGAATCCTGCCGAAAAAAAAAGAAAATCGAAGGGCGGTCTCCCGCGCTTCGAGTGTATTTTGCCCCCGGGTGGCCCACGTCCCGGGGGCATGGTGGGGGTTAAATTTATGTATGGGGGCCTCAAGGGCCCCCAAGCCCCGGGACCGCCACCCCCCGGGGCTTTCTTTTAAAATGGTGCGGGAGGGCTCTGAGCCTCCCGCAGCCCCGGGACCACCACTTCCCCGGGCTTCTTTTTTTACTTTTTCCTGTGTGGGGGGCTCGAGCCTCCCACATGCCCCGGGACCGCCACCTCCCGGGGCACTAACAAATTAAAATGGGGGTCCGTTTTGGACCCCGAAGCCCCGGGGACCACCACCTCCCCGGGGCTTTGCTGATGTGGGGAGGGGGCCGCGCGGCCCCCTCCTGGAGCCTGTGGTGGCCCTGGGGACCGCCACCCCCAGGGCCGGCTCCTGCAGTGTCCCGGGGTGCCTACCCCGGGACACTGCTGTTTGCAATGACAGGACGGAGCCTCGCGGCTCCCGTCCTGTCATTGCAAACTGCTTTGGATATTGGAAGAGAGAGCAGGAAACCTGCTTTCGCTTCCAATATCCAAAGACAATTGCTTTTCCACATGGGGAGCAGCATGTTAGCTGCTCCCCGTGTGGAAAGCAATGCCGGCTCCCTTAGGACAGGGGAGCCGGCGGGACTGTGGGGGTTTGGGGACCCCCACAGTCCCCAACGAGAGGCCAGGCCCCGGGGGATGGGGTCCCCGGGGCCATAGGTGGCCCGGGAGGGGGCCACGCGGCCCCCTCCCCAGAAATAAGTAAAAAAAAAAGGCCTGCCCGGGGGATGGGGTCCCCGGGGCAAAAGGAGGCCTGAGGAGGGGGCCACGCAGCCCCCTCCTTAAAAATTAAAGAAAAGTGTGGCCATGCCCCGGGGATGGGGTCCCCGGGGCAGGATTCGGCCAGGGGAGGGGCCACGCGGCCCCCTTCCCGTTTAATTGAAAAAAAAAAAAGGGGGTAAGGCCCTGGGGGATGGGGTCCCCAGGGCCCAAAAATAGGAAAAAGGAAGGGGGCCACACAGCCCCCTTCAGGGAGTAAAAAAAAAAAAAACATCGGGCCACAGGCCCCGCCCCTCCTTCACCACTCTGCAAACGCGCCCCTGGCGCGTTTGCAGATGGGGAAGTAATTCCACTTCAATACTAGGGGTCCCTGAGGCCAACTAGCCCACCAGGAACCTCCAGTATGCGCTAGGGCTGCGTTGCAGAGAGGTGTACAGAGGCCACGCCCTTTATACACCTCTCTGCAACGCAGCTCTGTGGCGCTTTTGGATATACCTGTTGGGCTAGTTGGCCCCCAGGGAACCTCAGGATTCAAGGAGAGTTAATCCCCCGACTTAAAACGCGCCACGGGCGCGTTTGCACAGTGGTGAAGGGAGGGCGGGGCTTCAGGTGACATGTGTGCAAACAGGCCCCGTGGCGCGTTTTAAGATGGGGAATTAAATCCCCTTCAATCCTGAGGGTCCCTGGGGGCCAACTAGCCCAACAGGTACATCCAGAAAGCGCCACAGAGCTGCGTTGCAGAGAGGTGTAAAAGGGTGTGGCCTCTCTACACGTCTCTGCAACGCAGCCCCTGGCGCATACTGGAGGTTCCTGGTGGGCTAGTTGGCCCCTAGGGACCCTCATGATTCAAGGGGACTTAATCCCCCAACTTAAAACGCGCCACGGGGCGCGTTTGCACAGATGTCACCTCAGGCCCCGCCCCTACCTTCACCATTGTGCAAATATTCCTCTAAAATCTGCCGAACTACGAATTCGGATTTACTCACCTGTTATCAGGAGAGACCTCAGTGCTGCATCTTTCAGCCCAGTACTAATCCTGAAAAGTAATTTTAACCGTACTTACCAGTAACTTGAATTTCCTTCCATAGGATATCATTGCCTGCTTTTTGCTGAAAAAGTTTCTAAGTGTTGATTTTTGAAACATACAAATATTCCTCTAAAATCAGCCGAAATACGAATTCCGATTTACTCACCTGTTATCAGGAGAGACCTCAGTGCTGTATCTTTCAGCCCAGTACTGGTCCTGAAAAGTAATTTTAACCGTACTTACCAGTAACTTGAATTTCCTTCCATAGGCTAACATTGACTGGTTTCACTTGGAAATTCTTCTAAGTGTGGAGTTTTGGAACTTTAAAATATTCCTCTAAAATCAGCCGAAATACGAATTCCGATTTACTCACCTGTTATCAGGAGAGACCTCAGTGCTGCATCTTTTAGCCCAGCACTGACCCTGAAAAGTAATTTTAACCGTACTTACCAGTAACTTATATTTTCTTCCATGAGTGGCAAAATTAGTTTCGATAGAGACATTCAATTCTGCATCTCTAAAGAAAGATTAAAACTAATAATTAGGACAAACTCACCGAGAATTGCACAAAAATATATATTTTGGAATTTAGAACACGGTATTCGACGCTTGCTTATTTTAGGTCGTATGAATCTCCTGCCTTTAAATGACCTTACAGCAAACTGGTCTCAGAATCCGAATAATGGGAAAATTTGTAATTTGTGTATGTTGAGTACCCAGACTCTGGACCATGTTTTATTTGTATGTCCTGCATTGGCATTGAGCCGTTACCGCTGGCTTCGCCCGATGTTTCTACAAAACTCTGTTAAAAATGTAGCATCAGCCCGAGATTATCTCTTTTGTCCTAAAAACGAAGCAGTGTGTGTAAAACTATTTAATTTTTTTAAGGAATTCATGTATATTTTTTAAACTTGTACCGGTGTTCTTACAAGATTGTGTAAAAAATGTAGTATCAACCCGAGACTATCACTTCTGAACAAAAATGAAGCAGTGTGACTAAAACTTTTTAAATTTTTTTTTCTTTTGGAGTTTATGCACATATTTGAATTCTTCCTTTTTAGCACACTTTTAAACCGGCGGCTATCCTCTTAGCTAGCCTCTCCATCTGCAAAGTATCAGTATTCTAGTTTTTATTAATTTGTATTTTGCACATTGATAGGCAGCTATTAACCGATCTTTTTTTTTTTTTCAAAATAGGGTTAGGTTGCGTCTGCTACCCACTATGTTCTGTTGTTAATTTTAAAAACTTAAATGTAGTGGGATTCAGGAGGTATTTTTCTAATGAGCCGGCTGCTATTGAATTGCCTTTTGCACAGGTCTGGACATGCCCATGTTTTATCTTGCCTCTAATTTTAAATTAATTTTCTAGCTGAAATTGAACTTTTGGACCTCTTTTAATGAATTGTCAGTTTTTTAATGTCCTATGTACATCTTAGGAGTTGTAATGTGGAAAGTCTTAAGTACTGTATGATCTGGGCTCTCTGACAATATTGTTTGTTTCTATTTACAAGAAATTCAGCTGATCTAAGGCAGGCTTTTGATAATTTTATGATGGTTAGTGGATTGTGCTTGTTATGTGTTTTTCTCTTATCTGAAATAATATGTATGCATTTTATGTGGACCTCCTTGGAGTTCCAAATCTTTAATAAATATATTGAATTGTGGAGTTTTGGAACTTTAAAATATTCCTCTAAAATCAGCCGAAATACGAATTCCGATTTACTCACCTGTTATCAGGAGAGACCTCAGTGCTGCATCTTTCAGCCCAGTACTGATCCTCAAAAGTAATTTTAACCGTACTTACCAGTAACTTGAATTTCCTTCCATAGGATATCATTGTCTGCTTTTTGCTGAAAAAGTTTCTAAGTGTTGATTTTTGAAACATACAAATATTCCTCTAAAATCAGCCGAAATACAAATTCCGATTTACTCACCTGTTATCAGGAGAGACCTCAGTGCTGTATCTTTCAGCCCAGTACTGGTCCTGAAAAGTAATTTTAACCGTACTTACCAGTAACTTGAATTTCCTTCCATAGGCTAACATTGACTGGTTTCACTTGGAAATTCTTCTAAGTGTGGAGTTTTGGAACTTTAAAATATTCCTCTAAAATCAGCCGAAATACGAATTCCGATTTACTCACCTGTTATCAGGAGAGACCTCAGTGCTGCATCTTTTAGCCCAGCACTGACCCTGAAAAGTAATTTTAACCGTACTTACCAGTAACTTATATTTTCTTCCATAGGAATCCATTGTCTGGTTTTCAGCTGAAAAGTTTCAAAGTGTCGATTTTCACAAACTACAAATATTCCTTTAAAATCGCCTGTATGACTTAAACGCATTCTTTCAACTGTTTACAGGAGATGCACCAGTGCTGGATCCAGGATCCAACACTGAGTAAGAAAAAGTAACGATAACAGTTTTTACCTGCTAAGTGAATTTCCTTCCATAGGATAACATTGGTGATTCTATGAGAAAAAGTTTCTGTCAACTTTTAAAATACAATAATATTCCTTAAAAATCACTACTGTAACCAAAACGCTTTTACTCAACTGTTTACAGGAGATGTCCCAGGACTGAATCTAGGATCCAGTCCTGTGGTTAGAAAAGTAATCCATAAAGTAACTAATTGCATTTAACTAGAAATTCACATTGAGCTGAATGTTGCATTGTGTTTGAAAATGTGTTGCCCATTGCAACAACTGTAACTACTGCACTTAAAAGTCTATTGCCTATGTGCAAAGTATTTAAACTAAAGTAATTCATTCTGAGAAAGTATTTTTTGTAATGTATAATGTAATTACAATGTAATTTAAAAAATAAAATATGTAAAAAAAATGTTTCTAAAAATGTAGTAAATCAGTATGAAAAAAATAAATATAACAATTAATACATTTAAAAATTGTCATTTACAAAACCTTTGAAATTCACTGAAAAAACCGTAGGTTTCAGACATGTTATAGTTAGGAATTAGCATTTAAAAAACCTTTGAAATTCACTGAAAAAACCATAGGTTTCAGACACGTTATAGTTAGAAATTAGCATTTAAAAAACCTTTGAAATTCACTGAAAAAACCATAGGTTTCAGGCACGTTATAGTTAGAAATTTGCATTTAAAAAACCTTAGAAATTCACTGAAAAAACCATAAGGTTTTAGGGACAGTTATAGTTAGTTGGACATTGCACTCGTACAAAACCCGTGAAATTCCCCTGTTATAGTTAGTTCAGGTAACTATAACTCGCGCCCCGCAATGCACTGCTGATGACGTCACATATTACATCACTCATGACATGGTCAGTGACATCACTGATGACATCACTGATGACATCTCAAATGACATCACTGATGACATCACTGATGACATCATCCATGTGAGAATTTAATGCATCTTCTCACACCCTAATATAAGTTTTGAAACACCCACTCTAAATTACAGACTGCCATTCTCAAAACCATATACACTCCAATACCAATAAGTACATACCCACTCACTGATTCTTAGGTCTACACACACACATCTACTCACTCACCCGTACAGTCACTCATACTTACAGTCACTCAGTACAGGACTATCATATGCACTAATACACCTATATAAACACTCACACAACGCAACTCATCCATAGAGGTACTCACACACCTAGTCAGTCATGCAAATAATTAATCACACTCCAATTTACTCACCTATACAGTTATACACACCAGCTCACTTACTCATAAAAATACTAGCACATTCTTACGCTCCTATGCAATCACTGATGCAAGCACACACTCATCCATATAGCCACTCTCACAATCACACACTCTCACTTATAGCCATTTATATACTCCAACACACATATATACTGCCTTTCACATATGTAGTTACTCACACATGTACCACTGAGATATACATTCAATCACTAACACACCCATACACACACTCACCCACCCATACAGTCCATCACAGATGCACTCTTGAAACCATGCACCCAGTGAATCACCCACTCACACATCTATGCACAGTCACACTCACCCCACCCACACAAACACTGAGGCACCCATACAGATACTCAGAGAACCAATCCATAACCCATATAGACACTCATTTAGCTAGTCAGAAACCCATGCAGCTGCTTACACAACAACAGACAGACGGATACAGACATTCACACAGTTTAGTCACTCACCCATGCATCCAGTAAGATACGTTTAATCACTCACTTATAGACTCAGTCACGCACCTACTAAATCATCCATTCAGACACTTATACACCCACTCATTCTTCAATACGCCTTTCGCTATATATATTAAACATATTTAAACTTTACACAAACACACAGTCACTGGATGATGTCATCAGTGATGTCATCAGTGATGTCATTTGAGATGTCATCAGTGATGTCACTGACCATGTCATGAGTGATGTAATATGTGACGTCATCAGCAGTGCATTGCGGGGCGCGAGTTATAGTTACCTGAACTAACTATAACGGGGGAATTTCACGGGTTTTGTATGAGTGCAATGTCCAACTAACTATAACTGTCCCTAAAACCTTATGGTTTTTTCAGTGAATTTCTAAGGTTTTTTAAATGCAAATTTCTAACTATAACGTGCCTGAAACCTATGGTTTTTTCAGTGAATTTCAAAGGTTTTTTAAATGCTAATTTCTAACTATAACGTGTCTGAAACCTATGGTTTTTTCAGTGAATATATATATATATATATATATATGTGTGCATATTTTTTTACCTAAAAAAACAAAGGTTACAGGGACATTATAGTTTAGAAATAGATTTTGAAAAGCCTTAGAAATTCACAAAAAAACAAGGTTACAGGGTCGTTATAGTTAGCAAATAGAATTTAAAAAACCTTAGAAATTCACTGAAAAAAACAAAGATTACTGGGAAGTTATAGTTAAGCTCAGATTTCACTCATACAAAACCAGTGAAATTAAGCAGTTATAGTTACCTGAGCTATGACTATAACTTACACCCCCACAGTGCACTGCTTATGACCTCACATATTACATCACTCATGATTTCTGTACACCACAACTACTGAACGGATTTACACCAAATCACAAAAAGGCACTTCCCTGAATCAACATCTACCTTCCTGCAAAATTTGGTGTAATTCATTTCAGCAGTTCAGGCTGTAGCCGTGTCTAAATTTCCTATGGAAATTAACATGGGGAAACGTGTTTTGGGACCCCCCTTTTTCTCTGCCCCTGCTTGATGGATCACCCCGACGCCAAAGTTATTGGCAAATGAAAAAATGCTCTTCTTATGGAAACCACACCCAAACTATAACTACCTGGTAGCGACCGCCAGCGGGTTATATCTATCTATATCTATAGGTATAGATAGATAGATAGATAGATAGATATAGCTATGGATATAAATATAGAGCTAGATATAGCTATATATACATATATATATTCACTGCAAAAAAACAAAGGTTACAGTGACTTTATATTTCAGCTCAGATTTAACTCGTACAAAATCAGTGAAATTCAGTAGTTATAGTACCTGAGCTAACTGTGACATATAAATTATTCCCCCCGCAATGCACTGCTTTTGACGTCACATATTACATCACTAATGACATGGTCAGTGACATCACTGATGACATCACTACTAACATCACCGGTGACATCATGCAGTGAGTGTTAATATTTTATAAATGTTTCTGAGACCTAAAGATACATACTAAGCTACTACAATGTGAAATTACTATGATTTGTGTTTTACTAATGAGTGCTACTAATTCTAACATATATTATGTGAGTTGCTGTGTGACAGTGTGTATCCGTGTGTGAGTGGTTGTCTTGGCTGTCTTGGTAGCTGTATGGGTGTGTGAGTGGGTGCATGAGTGATTGTGTGGGGGTGTGAGTGGGAGTGTGTGTGGCTCTATGGGTCTGTACCTGGGTGTGTGAGTGGTTGTATAGGTGAGTCAGTGACTGCATTGGTGAGTGAGTGTGTGAGTGACTGTATGAGTGACTGAAAGGCTGTGTGAGTGGCTGTTTGAGTGAGTGACTGGGTGTGTAAGTGGCTGTATGGGCGAGTGAGAGGCTGTTTGAGTGGGTTAAGTGAGTTGATGTGTGAGTGGTTGTATTGGAGAATGAATGTCTTTGTGAGTGGATGCATGGGTGAGTGAGTGGACATGTGAGTGGTATATGGATGTGTGAATGGGTATGTAAGTGGGTGTGTGAGTGGTTGCATGGGTGAGTGAGTGGCTGTGTTGAGAAGAGGCTGTATGAGTGAGTGAGTGGGTGTGTGAGTGGCTGTATGGGTCAATAAGTGGATGTCTGAGTAGCTGTTTGGGTGAGTGTGTGACTGTGTTAGTAGTTGTATGGGTGAGTGAGTGGTTGTGTAAGTAGCTATATTGGTGCGTGAGTGGATGTGTGAGTGGCTGAGTGAGTGAGTGGGTGTGTGAGTGGCTCTATGTATGAGTGAGTGGGTGTGTGAGTAGTTGTAAGGGTCTGTGAACGGGTATGTGAGTGGTTCTGTGGATGTTTGAGAGGCTGTATGGGGATGTGAGTGGATGTGTGAGTGGTTTTGTGTATGATGTCATCAGGGATGTCATCAGTGATGTCATATGAGATGTCATCAGTGATGTAATCAGTGATTTCACTGACCATGTCGTGAGTGATGTAATATGTGAGGTCATAAGCAGTGCATTGCTGGGGAGTAAGTTACAGTTAGCTCATGTAACTATAACTGCTGAATTTCTATGGTTTTGTACGTGTGAAATGTGAGCCTAACTTTAACGTCCCGGTCACCTTTGGCTATTTCAGTGAATTTTGAATTTTTTTAATTCTATTTCCTAAGAAGAGGTGTGGTTTGATCCCGGGTGCCTGTGGCAGCTCAGCTCAGCATCATGTGACTCTGGGCAATAGCTCACTTAATCTCTCTAATGGCCCCCCCAGGCACCTGGATACCCTTAGTGGTGATAAGTTCACGCTTTACAAATGTGGATGTATTATTATAACTATAGTGTCCCTGTAACCTTTGTTTTTTTCAGTGAATTTTAAAGGTTTTGTAAATTTTATTTACAAACTGTAATCTGTAACCTTACACAGTGGACATGTGAATGACTGTATAGGTCGGTGAGTGGGTGTGTGAGTGGCAGTACAGGTTGGTGAGTGGGTGTATGAGTGGCTGTATGGGTCTGTGACTTGGTGTGTGAGTGGTTATGTGGGTGTGTGAGTATCTGTGTGGGTGTGTGAGTGGTTTTGTGAGTGGCTGTATAGGTTTGTGAGTGGGTATGTGAGTAGCGGTGTGAGTGTGTGTGCATGGGTTTGTGAGTGGCTGAATGGGTCTGTGAGTAGGCGTCTGAGTGACTATATGGGTCTGTACAGTGGGTGGAGAAAGTGGGCAGGGGCTTCAACAAGCTGTGTGTGACTTACTGGTGGTAACAGGAGGGGTTCTTGGCCCCAAAGCAGGGCTGGCTTTAGGGCAGTGCGACCGGTGCAGGTGCACTGGGCGCTGACCTGTGGAGAGGGCGCCGACCTCAGGGGGGGTGCTGTGTTTAGTAATAACTTATGATTGGAGAGATGAGGGGCACTTTTACCCGGAGGTAGTGAGAGAATCCGAGGAGGCGGTCAGGGGGTGTGGGGGCACAAAAATATTTGGCCCACCAGGCACCACCAGCGCTAAAGCTGGCCCTGCCCCCAAGGTCCTTTAGCATCCAAGGGGACTTCATCCCCTAACGAGTAGTGCTCCAGTAGGCATGTTTGCAGAGTGCTGGACAAAGGGGATGGGGCCACCGACAAGTTCTCAGGAATCCCACTCTGGTAGTAACAGGAGGTGTTCTTGGCCCTCAACGACCCTTAGCATCCAAGAGCACTTCATCCCCCAACGAGTATTTCGGAAGGAGGTGCTTTTGTAGAGTAGTGAAAAAGTGTGCAGGCCTTCAACAAACTCTCAGCAATCTACCTGTGGGGGACTTACTTGTGGTAGCAGGAGGGCTTCTTGGCCCCCTAAGGACCCTCAGCATCCAAGGGGACTTCATCCCTAAATGAGTAGTGCATTAAGAGGCATGTTTGCAGAGTGGTGGACAAAGGGGGTGGAGCCTCAATGACCTCTCAGCAGTCCTGCTGTGTGTGACCTACTGGTAGTAACAGGAGGGGTTCTTGGCCCCCAAGGACTCTCAGCATCCAAGGGGACTTCATCGCCCAACGAGTAGTGCGCCAGGAGGTGCGTATGCAGAGTGGTGGACAAAGGGGGCGGGGTCTCCAATGACCTCTCAGCCATCCCGCTATGTGGGGCTAGCCGGTGGTAACAGGAGGGGTTCTTAGCTCCCAAGGACCTTCAGCATTCAAGGGGACTTCATCCCCCAATGAGTAGTGTGCCAGGAGGAGCATTTGCAAAGTTATTGAGAAAGTGGTCTGGGGCTTCTACGAGCTCTCAGCAATCCCATTGTGTGGGACTTACTGGTGTTAACGGGAGAGGATCGTAGCCCCCAAGGACCCTCAGCATCCAAAGGGGCTTCATCTCCCAACCAGCAGTGTGCCAGGAGGTGCTTTTGCAGACTGGTTGAGAAAGAGAGTGGGGCCTCTGAAGAGCTCTCAGCAATCCCACTGTGTGGGACTTAGTGGTGGTAACAGGAGGGGTGAGTTCTACGCCCCCAAGGACCCTCAGCATCCAAGGGGACTTCATCCGCCTTCGAGTAGTGCGCCAGCAGGAGTGTTTGCAGAGTGGTGGACAAAGGGGGCAGGGCCTCCAATGAGCTCTCAGCAATCCCAGCACACAGCCAAAACTTAATGGGGGAGGGAGGCCATGAGCCCCCCTCCCTGGGCTGATTTCACCCCCAGGACCATGTACCCTGGGGCCTGGCCAAAATTAAATGGGGGAGGGGGACCATGTGACCCCCCTTCCCTGGCCAATTTCAGCCCCGGGGACTCCATCCCCTGGGGCCTGGCTTCTTGCTCCAGAGTGCCCTGGAGCACACCTAGGGCACCCAGTGTACTACATTGGGGACTGGGGGAGACTGAATGCCCCATGGTCGCTGCCAGAGCCGGCATTGCTCCCATACGTAGAGATCATAAAAAATGCTGCTCCGTGCATGTGGGACCAATCCTTTCATCTGTTTCCTTGCCCGCTTGACAGCAGGCAAGGAAACAGATGAAAACTCTGCTCTCAGTGAGTGGGAGCAGTTTGACAGCTCCCGCTTGCTGGGAACACAGTTAGTGTTTGCTCTCACTTGGTTGGAGCTGTCACAGCTGCTGCCAAGCAAAAGCAAACAGCTATCTCCCAAGGGTGGGTACCTCGGGAGATAACAGGAGCCGCCCATGGGGGTGGTGGTCCCCAGGACCTTTCTTGGCTCAGGGAGGGGGACGCATGGCCCCCCTCCTTTATTTGGCATGGGACGGTCCCAGGGAGGTGGTGGTCCCCAGGGCCATATATGGCCCGGGAGGGGGGCTGCACTGCCCCCTCCCACTTTTATTTATGACAAAGGCCCCGGGGAGATGGCAGTCCCCGGGGCCCAGGGAGGTCCAAGCGGCTCCCTTTTAAATTTTTCTTTTAGCCTCTGTGAGTTAATCGTTCCCGGGACCTTTATTACAAGGTGACATTAAGTAGCTTAACGTCACCTTGTAATAAAGGCGAAGCTTCTAGCGCCACAGAAACAACATAAAAACTGACGTTCCTGTGGCGATAGGGGCTTGTAAATATACCCCAAAGTCTTTTGCCAATTCTACTGCAAAGTCTTTAAGCACAGGTTTAGCACAGTACCATCCACGCCGAGCAGTAAAATGACAAAAGCATTTTACCACTCCAGGCACACTATTACAGCTCTGAATTAATAGAAACCATCCTAGCCAACCTGGAATGATTAAAAGCAATCCCTGACACAAGTTTTGCTTTCATTATGGCTCTTCAGAGTGGTTTAGCTTTGTCCAGACACAAAGGAGCACCCAGTATACGTCAAAACAATACCATTTCAGGCATAGAGTGCCACATAAATGCTGCAAAAAAGAACCGGAGAACTCTGGGTAGTTCCCAAGTTTAGGTAAAGAACGGATCCTGTATGGAGCACCCTACAACATCAGAGATACTCTGAATATGCTCAGCTCAAATGTTTGCTTTTCTATCAAAGGTTTTAAGCATAGGATTAACGCAGTGCTATCCACGCTGAGATAGAAAGGGACAAGATATTTTGCCATTTCTACAGCAAAGTCTTTAAGCATAGGATTAACACAGTGCTAACCATGGCAAGCTGCAAAATGACAAAAGCCTTTTACCACTCCAGGCACACTATTATAGCTTTGGATTGGTAAAATACCATCCTAGCTAATCTGGAATGAATAAAAGCAACCCCTGACACATGCTTTGCTATTATTATAGCTCTTCAGAGTGTTTTGCCCATGTCCAGATACAAGGGAGCACTCCGTATAAGTCAAAACAATACCCTTTCACGCATAGAGTGCTGCATAAATTATGCAAAAACGAAGCAGAGAATTCAGGGTAGTTTCCAAGTTTAGGTGTAGAGCAGCTCCTCTATAGAGCATTCTACAACACCAGTGACACTCTGAATTTGCTAAGCTCAAATGTCTGCTTTTCTATCAAAGTTTATAAGCATAGCATTAGCACAGTGCCATCCACACCGAAATTGAAAGGGACAAAGGGCTACATGTATCAATATTGGAAACAGAGATTACCTAATTGCGATTGTTTGCGAATCTCAATTATGTAATCTCTATTTCTAATGTATGAAGCTCCATGAGATTCATTTAGCAAATCCTAGTGGGTTGCAAATTGACCTACCTCATGAATATTAATGGGGTAGGTCACAATTTGCGACCTATTAGGAATTGCTAAAATCACCAAGATGCAGCCTGTTTTCCTTAAAATTAAAAAGGAAACGTTTTTTTTCTTCATTTTTTAAGAGCAGGCAGTGGTCTGTGGGACCACTGCCTGCTCTGAAAAAATGTTTGTACTACCATTCACAAAGGGGGAGTGGTCATTGGAGACCCTTTCCCATTTGCGGAGGTTAAGTTGGTGGTAAAATGTGAATGTGTTGCGACTGAATTTTGGCTGCAAAACATTTTTACATACCGCTGCGATTTGGTATTAGATAGGGGTGCCCTAAACACGCCCCTTCCTAATACCAAATCACAAACCCTATTTGGGATTCAGTAATAGGTTACCGAATCGCAAATAGGGTTTTGTACATCAGAAAATGCTTTTTTTCTGGTTGCAAAATCGGGCCTTTTGTCAGCTGAAAAAAGCTTCTTACATCTGGCCCAAAGTCTTTTGCCATTTCTACAGCAAAGTCTTTAAGCATAAGATTAGCACAGTGCCATCCATGCCGAGCTGTAAAATGATGAAAGCCTTTTACCACACCAGACACAGTATTCCACTTTGGATTGGTAAAATACTATCCTAGCCAACCTGGAATGAATAAAAGCAACCCCTGACACGTGTTTTGCTATCATTATAGCTCTTCAGAGAGGTTTATCTTTGTCCAGACACAAGAGAGCACCCAGTATGTCAAAAGAATACCCTTTCAGGCACAGAGTGCCGCATAAATTATGCAAAAAAAAGCAGAGAAGTCTGGGTAGTTCCCAAGTTTAGGTGGAGAGCAGCTCCTGTACAGAGAACTCTACAACACCAGCGACACTCTGAATTTGCTCAGCTCAAATGTCTGCTTTTCTGTCAAACTTTTTAAGCATAGTATTAGTACAGTGCCATTCACGATGAGATAGAAAGGGATAAAATCTTTTGGGACTTTTTTTATGGCAAAGTCTTTAAGTATAGGATTAGCACAGTGCCATTGACGCCGAGCTGTACAACGACAAAAGCCTTTTACCACTCCAGGCACAGTATTACAGCTTTGGATTGATAAAATACCATCCTAGCCAAACTGGAATGAATAAAAGCAACCTCTGACACGTGCTTTGCTATCATTATAGCTTTTCAGAGAGTTTTAGCTTTGTCCAGACACAAGGGAGCAGCCATTATAAGTCAAAACAATATCCTTTCAGGCATAGACGTCGGCATAAATTATGCAAAAAAGAAGCAGTGAACTCAGGATAGTTTCCAAGTTTAGGTGAAGAGCAGCTCTTCTATGGAGCAACCTACAACACCAGTGACACTCTTAATTTCCTCAGCTCAAATGTCTGCTTTTCTATCAAAGTATTTAAGCATAGCATTAACGCAGTGCCATCCACACCGAAATAGAAAGGGACAAAGGGTTACATGTATCAATATTGGAAACAGAGATTACCTAATTGCGATTTTCTGTGAATCGCAGTTAGGTAATCTCTATTACTAATGCATGAAACTCCATGAGTTTCATTTAGGATTCCTAGCGGGTTGAAATTGACTTACCTCATGAATATTAATGAGGTAGGTCACAATTTGCGACCCATCGGGAATTGCTAAAATCACAGGGATGGTGGCCTGCTGGGGTCAGCAGACCACCATGTCCGTGATTGCTTGGGGACCCCTTCCCTTTTGCGAAGGGTTACCACCAACTTGAAGTTGGTGGTAAAATGCAAACATTTTGCGACCGCATTTCGGCCGCAATACATTCTTACATTCTGCTCTGATTCGGAATTAGAAAGGGATTCCCTAAACACGCCCCTTCCTAACACTGAATCACAAACCCTATTTGAAATTCGGTAATAGGTTACTGAATCGCAAATAGGGTTTGCTAAATCAGAAAATGCTTTTTTCTGGTCACAGAATCAGGCCGTTTGTGAGCAGAAAAAAGCTTCTTACATCTGGCCCAAAGTCTTTTGCCATTTTTACAGCAAAGTCTTTAAGCATAGGATTAGCATAATGCCATCCACGCCGAGCTGTAAAATGACAAAAGCCTTTTACCACTCCAGGCACAGTATTACATCTTTGGATTGGTAAAATGTCATCCTAGCCAAGCCGGAATGAATAAAAGCAACCCCTGACACATGTTTCATTATCGTCATAGCTCTTCAGAGACGTTTAGCTTTGTCTAGACACAAGGGAGCACCCATTATAAGTGAAAACAATTCCCTTTCAGGCATAGAGTGCCGCATAAATTATGAAAAAAGTAAGCTAAGAACTCTGGGTAGTTTCCAAGTTTGGGTGGAGAGCAGCTCCTGTAGAGAGCAACCTACAACTCCAGTGACACACTGAATATATATGCGTTAGAAATTGGGTTACTGGTTGGCTGGGGTGTGAGTCCTGGTCAAGCAGCAACCAGAATCCTAGCTAGGGTAAGGCACAAGCAAGCCCCAAATTAACCTGTGCTCACCCCCTGGTATCTTAGCACAGAGCAGTTAGGCTAAACTTAGAGGTAATGTGTAAAGTATTTGTGCAACACTTCAAACAGCAAAACAGTGAAAACACAACATAAAAGGATCGCACACCAGGTAAATAAAATAGAGCAAAATGTAATAAATAAAACGAGACCAAAATGAGAAAAGTCCAATCAGTAGAACCAGAGCTATGAATTTTTAAAGAACAAACTGTAAAATTGCGCCTAAAAGCAGAAAGCGCCAACCGTGGCTGTCTGTTCGCCATGGACTGGGTCAAAGTCAAAAGTTCAGGCCGACCGTGATGGAATGTGGATCAGATACATTCCAAGATAAGTCCTGCTGAAGTTTTACCTTCGCACGTTTTGTGCCAAGAGTCCTGTTCATGTTGGAGAGGGTTGCATGGAGCAAGGATAGCATCGCAGGCGGTGGTCGGCATGGCTCGAAGAACAGGCTGGGCATCGTGGAAGGGCAGCTTTAGCTTTACAGTGGTGTTCCACCGCGGGCAATCGGTGCTTGCTCTGAAAAGAGTCGCATTGGCGGTGGCTTGTCCAGAATTCTGGTGCCAGCAGTGTGGTTCCAGTGCAAACGGGCCCGTTCACGGTCGCAACATGCCCAAAAGCTTGATTTCAAGAGCCCGTGACCCACACCCAGGGTCCAGGACCTGAGAGGCACTACTTTGGTGTCAGGAACTCACAGCAGCTGGGTCCATGGTCTGGCTGGGAAGCCTTCTATGGTCCTGATGCTAAGATCAGGAGGCTAGTAGACTAGCCCTTTCAGTCACTGTGGGGTCATGGGTTCAAGATGAAGTTGCCGGTCCAGTTCTCCTTGCCAAGGCAAGTGGGCAGCAAGTCTGCACAGCAGGGCAGCAGTTCCTTTAGAGCAGCAGTCCAGCAGAGTGGCAGTCCTTGTAGAAGCACATAAGTCCTTCTTGCTGGCAGAGTATCCCCAGGTCCAGAAGTATACTGAAGAGTTGGTGTCTGAGGTCCTTCTTTTTACCCTGGTGCCTTGGTTCTGGAAGGTGGGAGAAGCTTCAAGGCAGTGGCTTTGAAGTGCATGGAATTTCCTGCCTCCTTCCTCTGCCATGGCTTCAGGCTGATTGAAGTGACAATGCAGGGTTGTTAGGCCCTTTGTGTGAAGGCAGAGCACAGGCTAGTCAGGTGTAAGTGGGGCTGTGCTCAGCTCTGCCCCTCATCCTGCCAGCACATGACCCACTTAGGCAAATCAAATCCCTCTATTGTTAGACTGTCTGGGAGGAATTCACAAAGTCTAACTGTCAGTTACATCCAGTCATGTGACCCAGGCAAGGCTATAGGCACATAAATGCTAAGTGGAGAAAAATGCCAACTTTCAAAACCCGAATTCACCACTAAATAGGGCTTTTTATCCCAATTCCAAAGATACCAGACATGAACTAGCCATCTCTTCCCCTTTGGAAATTATGCTAATAAAATGTAATAAGCAACTCCAATGTTATCCTATGAGAAAGTTAAGCCTTGCAGTCGTGAAAATTAATTAAAGAGTTTTCCACTACCAGGACATGTAACACTTAAAAGTACATGTCCATCTTTTTAGATACACTGAACTCTACCCTGGGGGCTGTCCAAGGTTGACCTTAAGTGTTATCTATATGTATTAAAAAGGAAGGTTTGGGACTGGCAAAAGGCTTACTTGGCCAGGTTGACATGGCAGTTTAAAACTGCACACACACACAGACTGCAATGACAAGCCTGAGACTTGTTTAAAGGGCTACTGAAGTGGATGGCACACTCAGTGCTGCAGGCCCACTAGTAGCATTTAATTTACAGGCCCTGGGTGCATTTAGTACCACTTTACTAGGGACTTACAAATAAGTTAAATATGCCATTTGGTTATATGTCAATCTAAATATATGTCAATCTAACGTGTTTAGGGATAGAGCACAAGCATTTTAGCACTGGTTAGCAATGGTAAGATGCTTAGATCTTAAGGCCAACAAAACAGGTTCAACAAAATGGAGGAGGAGAGGCAAAATGTTTGGGGGAGGACTACCTTAAGGCTCATAGGTCTAACAATATATCATATATAGTCATATATATTTTTTTTCACTGAAAAAACAAAGGTTAAAGAGACGTTATAGTTAGGTGAAAATGTCAGTTAAAACATGCCATTTTGAACATACAAAAACACTAGTTATATTGCGCGAGTTATAGTTACCTTAAGGCACAAGTTATAGTTACTTGAGATAACTGGTGAATTTCAGTGGGTTTATACGTCTAAAATAGCATGGTTTAATTTACATTTTCATCTAATAATAACATCTCTTTAACCTTTGTGTTTTTCAGTGAATTTTTAAGGTTTTTTTTAGTGCAAAATAAGATATGATTATCATACCTCACTATAAAGTCACTTTAACCTTTGTTTTTTCCAGTTAACTATTGTTTTTTAACATAAAGCATTATTTTATTACCCTACATAAAGCCAACCTGCTACCCTCACCATCTATGTATAAAGCAGATCCATCATCTTTCTCCAAAAATCACCAAAACTTTTAATCAAATGAATATTTCAATAATACACACAATGCAATGTGTCTTAATATTGATTACTTAAACATATTTAATAAAGTTTTATTAAACTACATGTCTGTGACTCTTTCCTTTTACATATTTTTTATTATTACATTTTATGGTTGAGAAATGTGCATATAAAAAGTCAAAGACATCTTTTTCTGAAGTTTCTTGTTATCATTTTCAGCCCAAAAAATATAATCATAAAACAAAACAAAATAGCCTTATTTCTTTTTATACATCTTCATGCTACATAAAACACAATCATAGTATCAGCCTCTCTGTGGAGCTGCAATCCCAGCTATAGAGCAAATGATCCAGCTTGGAGAATGCTTTAAAAAAGTATTGTAAGTTTTCCCGGGACATGGTTTTAATGATCCAGGAGACATACTGTTCTTTTTATAATGTTGCTAGGGGGATGCAGAACTCCCTGGACATCAGCAAAATAAAACAAATATGTAAATAGCCTATGCAGGACAATATGGGGTGCACCTTGAAGGAGCGGTGAAAAATAAATGAGCGCCTGTGGTCGCTCAGCTGTTATTCACATTTTGTTTTGGTTTTGTTTTTATTTCTGGGTGTCCTCTCCCACCTGGACCCCCACTATTTTTATTCATGGCCCCCAAAGCCCCGCAGGCTTCATGATCCTGCTGGAGTCAGCCGCATCTTTTATTTGCTTTTTTTAATTAAGTGGCGTGTCCTTGTGCCTACAAGGAAATACAACTACTCCCATGTTGGAGGCTGGTGGAGGCCTGGGACCCCCGCAGTCCCACCGGCTCCCCGCATGTTCCTCATCCTGAGTGCAATGGGAGCTGGTATTGCTCCAACCCATGGGAGCAGTTTTATTTTGCTCTCATGGGGTGGGAGCAACTGAGTGTTTTTCCCTGCCCAGGAGCACGGCTGGGAAATGATTTGTTCTACCACCGGGCGGGAGCAGCTTTGTACTCATGCCCAGTGGGAGAATATTGCACTTTAGGGCAGGGAATAGATGGTGTTCTGGGAGGTGGTTCCCCAGGACATCATCCATGAGCCAGCCCCAGGGGAGGGGGTCCCAGGGGTCATTATATGCCTGTGGAAGGAGGGGTCATGTGGCCTCCCTTACCATCTACCGATTTGTGGTCCTGGGAAATGGGGTCCCCAGGGCTTCTTCTTGCTCATGGAGGGGGCCACGTGTCACCTCACCTTAAACTTTTAATGGCCCCAAGTGATGGGGTCCCTGGGTCCTTTGAAGGCTTGGGGAGGGGTGGTGCACAGTCCCCTTCCCCTTATTTATTTATATGGGCCGGCAAATAGGGTCACCAGGGCCTTTTTAGCAGGAGCGGCCCATGCAGGTAAGAGCGGTGGGGCAGGGTGGGGAGGGACTGAACAGACGACAACGAGGGAAAATGAAATAAATAAATAATGTTCTCTTGTCTGCTGAGTCCCCCACCCCGCCCCACCGATCTTATCTGCACAGGCCGCTCCTGCTTTTTAGGCTCCAGAAGGGGGCTGTGCAGCCTCCCTCCCATTCATTAAAATATCGTCCCTGGCCTACGCTGGGGTTTATTTTCTTGTCAGGTGGGTTATTTTGGAATTTTACCACGGATTCGCAGATCCTCTGTTGTGAATTTGTGGTAACATTTAAAATAAAAACAATATTTTGGTCCCAGGCAGGGTCCCTCTGGGACATCTTTATTCGGACTTGGAAATGAGTCCCAAGTCTTAAGTCTACTACCAGCACATCATTGCTGATGTGGTGGCAGCCAATCACATCTCAGCATGAGATCTGTTGGCTTTGCGAATCCTCCGCAGCACGAAATTTACAAAGATTTGAGCATTAATTGTTCAAAAACCTTTGGACGAATTCACACCAAATCACACACAGCACTCTTTTTGGACAAAATCTATCTTTCTGCCAAAATTGGTGTAAATCCGTTCAGTGGTTTGGGATGTAGGTGTGCCTAAAGTTTCTATGGACACATGAATGGGGGAAATGTTCTGGAAGCGCTCTGGAAGCCAGCCGTATCAACCGCAAAACAGGAGGAGCAGTATGCGTAACGGCTGGCCCCCGAAATCATGGATTTGCTGCAGCTGCGGAGGCGGGCTGGTGGAGTCGAGTGGAACGACGTGGAGAGCCCGAGTGTGCTCCCGGTGGGACTGTTCTTCACTGGAAGCCTTCACCCTTCACTAGAGAGACATACAATTTCGGAGCTGGGCTGCGAGGTATTTACCATAGCGTGGGGGGATGAAAGTCGCATGTTTAGGCAATTAGAACGCACCTGAGCTGAGCACGAATTCAGAAAGTAACCTACGTGAACTATACAGTACAGAACGGGAGGAGTCATCGTCCCAGCAGTCGGAGAATTTAATTGGAGGAACATATCGACATTCTTTTTATTAAGAGAGGTAAAATAAAATGACTCTGTTAAAGATTTGGCTGCTGAGGAAGAGACAGTTAAAAGAAATAAGACATTATATTTCCGATCATGAAAGGTTGCAAAGACTGATTGTATTGGCCCGTTGTGAACAACAAAACTTTATTGAGGTGTTTGCAGTAATTATGAAGTACTAAGAATTTGCTGTATCTCTCGTGGTAATCTGTAAAGGTGCACAGAGTGACATTTTTAAGTTTAAGCAATCTGACAGCATGTGTCCAGAGTACGGTATCCTAAAGATTGGAACAGAAATTAGAAATATGCAATGCTAATTGCGCCTTACGAGCGTGCAATGTTAAAATCATTTAGATAAAACTCGGGCTAGTGCTGTGGGGAAACAAACTATAGTATGATGCTTAAAAAACAGTGCACTTGAAATGGGAAAGTCAGTACGGGGATATAAAATCACATGCAGGTTATGAATTTACTATTCGAGCATGATAAATAATTGAGTTAATGTGTTTAACTTTTTAGATTTGTAAAAGTATGTTTAAAAGTTCAATCCTGCTGGGATAATAATACGGTTTTATATTCATTACCTTGAGAAGTGAGAGCTAAAAAATGAAGAGTATTTTGTTTATGTCTATGTAAATCTGAAGTATTTAAAGGGTTTTTTAACATGGCACTCACAGTCCTGCCAAGTACCACGCATCAGGCATTAGACTAACGCATTTCAGTGCGGTGATCCGCATCACCACACTGAAATTCGAAGTCACGCATTATGCATAGCGCCTCAGCTGTCAAGACAGTTTATAGCGCACTCTAAATAAAACTGTGGAGTGGCAGCTGGCAGCGCACACAGTGTGGTGCGTGCACTGCACCGCAGGTTTGGGGCTCGCTCTTCTGAGAGGCTGCAGAGCTTAATGCTACAATGTAGCATGAGGCGCAAGGGGACTGACCGGACGTCACGTCCTGCGGCCGGAATTAACTTTTGTGAGAGAGGCGTTGCTGCAAATCATCATGGCGGGGTCCAGCAATGCTGCCTGCTTGCACCGCAGGCCACTGCCTCCTTTGTCACCGTGTGGTTCAGCTGTCTCTGTGTGAGGAGCTGAGCAACTGCTGTAAATTTGACCCCCAACACTACAAAAAGTGATGTGGAGGAACGAATATGCTCAAAGTACTAATAGGGTACATCAAATTACTCCTATACTGTGGTACACTGTCCCATCTCCTTTATATACATCTCAACAAAATCACATACCGACGCTTGTTCCTGGTTGTAACCATTATTCATTTATTTTAATTGTTTGAGCCGCGGCTGCGAATTTAATTGCTGAGAGAGGAACTGGCTGGGAAACTCGGGACTCTGTTTTCGAAGAGCCGTGGCCTACTCTCCGCAATATCATGACCTGATTGATCACCATTAAGGCCCCCAGGTAACTCTTCGGTCTCTTGCTCCTTAAGACCACTGGGATAGAGTCAGCTGCCTGGCAAATGGTTTGGAATGTGCCTGCTGATGTGTAGCCTCTTTGCATTTCTGCAAATGGAAAGCATTGTTTTTCACGGGCACATTAAAGCTGGGGTGAAGCATGCTTCTTGCCTCCAGTACTTTAGGGGTCATGTCTGTGACAAGCATCCTCTGCCATTGAATTGGGAGCCCTGGGTGACCTTGCCACTGGAGTGCACTGGGCTGGGAGGTTCATGGAAGAAAACTTTATTTCATTAAAAAAACAAAAAATGAGCCAAAAGCGATTCAGACACTCGAGTTTGTGTCAGCTGAAGTTATAATTCTGCTACATACGTTGCAGAGAGATGGATGAAGGGAGACACTGGCATAGTAAAGAGAGTGGGCAGAAAGAAAGGTGTGGAAAGAGGAGAGAAAGGCAAGAGGAAGGAGGGGGAAGAGAAGAGGGAGAAAGGAAAGAGAAGAGGAGGTGGTGAAAGGAAACAGGCTGAGGCAAGAAAAAGAAAGTAGAGAGAAAGCAGACGTGTGACCCTAAAAAGACCAGATGTAAAAATTATTAGGGAGAAGAGGGGAAGAAGATGAAAAAAATAAAAGAGAGAGAAAGGAAAGAGGCTTGATGGAAGCCAGTGTTTCATTCTAGTTTTCAAACTATGATGCCAGCTCTGCCCCAACTAGCAGTGATAAATGAGCTGAGGATGGAACCGCCTTCCTCCCACAGTGAAATGATCTTTTATTAATTTTATCATATCATAAATCACTTTCGAAGAGCTGCTGCCTGGCTGAGATTCTTCTCTCTTAAAGGGGCATCATCTGAAGAGAAAGCAACAGGCCTCGCCTGCACCACTAACAGGCACCACCAGTAAGCATTCCAGAATGCTCTTTCTTTGATGACTGTGACGTCTGCTTGGATATTGATACCTATTGTGACTTCATTCACTAGATGGCCCTTTAATGAATGGTCTTGGGTAGCACACAGAGCATGATTCAGACAGTCTTGTTGCACAAATGGGTGCAATGTCTGATATTTATATGTTTCCCTCAGCTTCGTTGCTTGATTTTGCTCGCCAGAAAGTGTCACTCATTGCCGTTGAAATGTCACTTATAATTACACTGAAATTATGAAAATGTCACTCGTAGGAATCTGAAACCTTGGCAGCTATGCGCTCATCAGGTGACAAAGGCTGCTTGGTGCGGCCGAAACGCGTCCTGTCCGGTGTGACCTAATGGAATAAACTGTATTTCTTACATCCTGGAGTGCTGTGTCTTTCGTACCTGGAAGAAGTGTTGTGATTCATAAAAGCGCTGCGGTAGCGCTTTTAAACGAGCACCACCAGCGTTCTGGAAGCCAGAAATATCAACCGCAAAACAGGAGGGATATATATATATATATATATATCACAACAATCCGGAATTTAAGGGGATAACTCTGACACGGTGGTCCGAGTTATGCTCTGGCAGCCTGTATAATGCACACACCAAACTCTCCTGCGATAAGGAAGCTCTTAGGCACCAAGATATTCTGCCACCAGATTTATTTGCACACATGGATGCTGAGCCATTTCTGCAAATAAATCTACTGGCAGTATATTGTGGTGTCTGAGAGCTTCCTTATTGTGGGCGAGTTTTTAGGGGGAGGGCGGGGGGGCTCGGTGTGTGCGTGTGTGTATGTGTGTGTTCAAAATACGATGGCACTGTGCTAATCCTATGCTCAAAACGTTTGCGAGAAAAACAGATATTTGCGGTGAGCAGATTCAGAGTGTCCCATTCAATTTCGGTGTGGATGGCACTGCGCTAATGCTATGCTAAAATACTTTGATAAAAAAGCAGACATTTGAGGTGATGACATTTAGAGTGCCACTGGTGTTGTAGGTTGCTCTATAGATCTGCTCTCCACCTAAACTTGGGAACTGCCCAGAGTCCTCTGCTTCTTTTTTCATAATGTATTCAGCACTCTAACTCTGAAAGGGTTTTGTTTTGACTTATTCTAGGTGATCCCTTGTGTCTGGACAAAGCTAAATCTCTCTGATAGTGAAACATGTGTCAGGGGTTACTTGTATTCATACCAGGTTGCCTTGGATGGTATTTACACAAATCCAAAGCTATAATACTGTTACTGTAGTAGTAAAGGTTTTTGTCATTTCATAGCTCGGCATGGATTGCACTGTGCTAACCCTATGCTTAAAAACTTTGCTAGAAAAACAGGTGAGCAGATTCAGAATGTCGCTAGTGTTGTAGGTTGTTCTACACAGGAGCTGCTCTCCACCTAAACTTGGGAACTACCCAGAGTTCTCTGCTTCTTTTTTGCATAATTTATGAGGTAGTTTAACCCTTAAAGGGTATTGTTTATCGTGTACTGGGTGCTCCCTTGTGTCTGGACAAAGTAACATATACTTACTGGTGGTGGTCACTGGGTATTCTCGGCCCCCACTTGATGAATCACCCCAAAACATTCCAGACAGCAGCCACAGTGACTGGCATACTAGTTTAGAAATTCGGTGAAGATTCTTCAAATGGCGTCAAAGTTATTAGCAAAACAAAAAGCGCTTTGTTTCATGCAGGTAACTATAACTTGCACCCTCTCCATGCACTATTAATTACCCCACATATTACATCACTCTTGACATCTTCTATGACATTAATAATAATATCAGTGCAACATGTGCTGTAAAATTATTGATGTTCTGCTGGTGGGCTGCAGATATTCCTACAGCCCCCCACAAATTTAAAGCAAACATTCTGGTGATGTCCTTGACTCTTCTAGGGACACCACCAAAAACAAAATATATGTAGGTAGCCCTCCCAGTGCATTATGGGGCACTCCTTGAAGGAGCAGTGATTAATAAATTAGCGGCTGTGGATGCTCATTTATTATTCACATTTTGCTTTTTTTTCTTGGTGTCATGGTCCCACTATTTTTTTTATAAGGAACCACGAGAGGAGCCCCAGGACCCCCACTGCCCTGCCAGTTCCCTGCAAGCAGCCCCATGCAGGAGCCGGCATTTATTTTAGCTAAGGGATGCCCCAGTGCACACCTGGGGCACACCATTATAATTTTTGGGGCCACGTGGGGCACCAGGGCCACCTTGACTCTGCCAGCATGTTCTTTCTTTATTATAAAGTGGTGTGCCCCAGTGCCAACCCGGGACACGCCACAACTAGTCCTATCATTTTTTGTAAGTGGGGTGCCCCCATCTCCACCCGTGGCACCCCACTGTGAGGTCCTCATTGGAAGCTGTGGGGGATGACCAAGGCCTATGGACAGGGGTCCTTGGGCCATGGTATCGCTCAAAGAGGGGGTCTATGTGGCCCCTTCCTGTTTTTTTGAAGATGGCCCCTGGGGGGATTGGGTCCCTGGGGCCTCGCCTGCCACTTCCTTAATTTGTCAGCCCTGAGGGATGGTGCACCTGGTGCCTTTTGGACGCTTGAAGTGTTGGGCCAAGTGCCCCCCTCCCCTCCATTTGTTATACGGCCCCGGCGATGGGGTCCCCGGGGCTTCTTGGAGGCTTGGGACAGGGGGCCAACCCTCCCCTTTACTAAATTATTGGCCCTAGGGGATGTAGTTGCAGGGCATCTTAGGGGCTTGAGGAGGGGGCCACATGCCCCCCTCTACCTTAAATAAACACTGTGCATCCCCCTAGGCCCTGGCCCACCTGGGCTTTTTTGTTTTGAAAGGCGCAGGAGCTCATGGTTTTTTAAAAACTTTTGCGGTGGATCCTCCACTAATTCATGGCAAAATGAAAAATATTTTTGGCTAGATTTTGCCAAACCCTGTCCCCTATGTCTTTTTTTTGCATTTTTTTTAGTACACTGAACTGAGTCTTGAGTCCTTAGATGGCTGCCACCACTTCCTGGTTGAGGTGGTGCCAGCCAATCAGAGCTCAGGGTGAGATCTGTCAGCTCCACACACCCTCCGTGGTGTGATATATATATTTTCTTTTTAACTTTAATTTTTCCAAAACTACTGAACAGATTTGCAACAAAACACACAAAGCACTATTTCTAGACCAAGATCTAGCTTTCTGCCAAATTTGGTGTAAAGCAGTTCAGCAGTTTGGGCTTTAGCTGTGTCTAAAGTTCCTATGGAAAAATTGAGAAAATGTGTTTTGGAACACCCCGTTTTTCTCTATCCCCTCTTGACGGACACCCCGAAACGTTCCATGCACAAACTAGTCTAAATGTAGCACTTTTTTGGAAACTTTCATGGAGATTTTTCAAA
Source organism: Calotriton arnoldi (assembly GCA_963921515.1). Classification (NCBI taxonomy): domain Eukaryota; kingdom Metazoa; phylum Chordata; class Amphibia; order Caudata; family Salamandridae; genus Calotriton; species Calotriton arnoldi. Next base: position 2,103,159 of record CAWUFW010000623.1, read on the forward strand.
TGGCTCCAAATTTATTAGCAACACAAAAAAGGCATTTCCTATGGAAACATGATTCTAACTATAACTTCCCAATGTCGACCCCCACTGGGTAATATAGATATGAAATGGAATATCTAGTTGATTTATACATAGTCAAGAGCTTTGAAAGATAGTTCGGTGCGTGGTCATGTGGAGCTTTATTTTCAGGACACAGGATGTTGAACTCAATGCTCTGCTTAATGGCAACCAGTGAAGTAAACATAATGCAGGATTGACATTGTTGGTTTCAGGACCATTGTGTTTTAGGCCACATAGTTCTGCAACCCCTTGAGCTTGCCTGGAATATTGGCAGGGAATCTCAGAAAGATGCAGTTGCAATAGCTACCATGTGCGAACACAATATCGAGGACCAGGGCAATTCTGTCTGTAGCAACAAGGCATTGGGAGCACAGCTATGCGAATGTTGATATGGTCTTGTATTCTACCTGTCTGATAATGACAAATGTATGTCAAAGGTGACTCCCGAGTTTTTCAGCATGCATAATTATGATGGAGAGGAACTCATTTTAGTAAGAGCATGCTGTGGGGCTTCTACTTGGTTACCTACCAAATCCTCCGTCAAGACTGTCATTCGGGCCTCCTCTGAACAATTTGCCTTGCATCTAAGTGAAGCAGCATTTAAAGATAATGCACTTGTATAATCCCACCAACAAAAGAGCACAAGGGTCAGCATGGGCAACCCAGTCTCTGCCCTGCCCCTTCGATGGCACTGTGGAGCATGGAAGGCTCGCTCCTACCAGCCAACAACGAGCCGTCCACAGCAGGTTCTAGATGGAAGCATTATTCCACATGGAATTGGGAATTCGGGGAAAAAATGGATCTGCTTGGTTATTCCTTATTCCATGGGTATTATCTCAAAATTGCACCGTACAGTTGGGTGTTTCCACTTGGTACCGGTGTTTACAGGGGTAGAGATTACGCCTTCTAGTGCTGTGCCACTCGCATCAGGCCCATTTGTGAAGTATCAGACACTTCTCAACTCTATGCAAGAATCCTATGATGCAACTTATAATTATAACACCGAATTTTAAGACAATGAATTATTAATCTTTACTATATTTATCCAAAATGTCTTTCTATCGTGCTCTTTTTTTAAAGTGATTTTTTTATGTAGAAATAATGTAGAAAATAGTATGTTTCTAACATTTCAAGTCATTTGGAGTGTAACTGAATGAGAAAAACCTATCCTTGAACAGCAGGATGCTCTTGGGCGTCAGCTAAGAGTAGTCAGGGGTACTACGGGGTCCCCCTGGCTTGCCCTTTTGACCCACTGACTTCGCCCTTGCTACCCCTGTTTTTGGGTCGTGAATGAAGACGCAGAGAAGAAAGTCAACAATGCTAGAAGACGCATGCTTGCTTTCTGTAGTTTTCACTCCTTACTTAGGAGCGAAAATGAGGCTATTTATGGAAAATGATCGGACAAGTGATTAACTCTGTGATGTCATCAAAGTCAAAGGCTCTGTGGGGTCACTTCACTAATCCTGGCATTTTGGTGAATCACCGCCCACGCTCAGGTGAATCATTGTCCTTGCCTAGGAGCACATTGGGGGATCTTGGGGAACTAATCGTCAAACAAGGGGGTCAACTCTGCTATATCATTGGAGTCAAAGGGTATGTGAGGTCACTTCCACTAATCCTGGTATTTTCGTGAATGCCAGTTCATGCTGAGGCAGAGTTATCATTTATATCATAAACCACAGTGCTTGAGTCAGCTAATACATCTCAGAATGTCCTTCCCACTGCACTGTCTACAGACATCCTAAACACCTTTTGCGCAAACCTGCATAAGAGCCTGACTTATTTTATTGGGTCACGTAGATTTCATTTTCAACGTATTATATTATTATTATTGGCAGCATCATATTGCAGGAATCTGGCCAGTGGGCATTCGAGCACTTTACATGAGTATTTTTTTTTTTTTTTTTAAAGCACAGGAAGATAAAGTGATTTGCCCAGAATCACAGGATGTTGAGCCTAGGATGGGATTCGAACCTGGTTTCCTAGTTCAAAAAACAACAGCCTGGGCTCTGCCAATCCAGAATGCCACTTATGGTAACTAACGGAAATCTTTTTCAATAAAGGAAAGGGAAGCAGGCTCAGCGCCAATATCCTAGCTGCTTTGGCATTGACTGTAATTCTGAAGTTCAAAGCTACGTTTCTCTGCGTACACTGTTGTTTTGGCACACGATCTATTATTACCAAGAGCAGTAGGTGTGGCTGTTATTGAGGATGCTGCCACTCAAACACAAGGGAACGCAGAGTGCACTTTAGGACAATACGCGGCTCAGCTGCTCATGTTGCTGTCGAGCCCGGTAAAGTCCGTGAGTGTGGCTCCTCGCCAGTTGCACGTGTTTTTCAAGAAAGAAACGCTGGTGCACCTACCGCCTGCTGAAATCTGCTTCGATCATCAGTACTGTCCGAGATCTTCCAAAAACATTGGGCCATATTATCAAGAACGGCGATAACATTATTGCCGCTTTAGCGGCAGGAAACTGCCGCTAAAGCAGCGATAAGGGGCTTGATAATATGTCCTATAGAATTCCAATAGAAGCCCAGGTTTGATGTCCTCCACACCAGAACCTGGGCTTCTATTGGAATTCTATAGGGCATATTATCAAGCCCCTTATCGCCGCTTTAGCGGCAGTTTCCTGCCGCTAAAGCGGCGATAATGTTATCGCCGTTCTTGATAATATGGCCCATTGACTTTTCCACAAGTAGGAACAACCAAAATTAGAAATGAGGAGGGGTATTCCTTGCAATAGTTGAATTAGGTATGTAAATAAAAACTGCTGATGTACTTGGAGCTGGTGCTAGTGATGCAATTATCGGAGTTCTAGTTTTCGTGTATTGGAGGTAAATGAGCAGGTATAATACACGGGATTATGTCATCCCTGTATAAATGCACGTCTCTAATTTATTTATAATCGGTGACTAGTGACGCACTCAGTCACCGATTATAAATACAAGACGTCAGCACTCGACTATTATAAGTTATTACAGCCGAGATCTGACATCACCATGCCTTTCTGCCAGAGCCAGCAGCCCAGGTGGAAGGCAGGTCAGGTCACAGAGCATAATTGAAGCAGCTGTTTAAAGCAAGTAAAACAGAATGTTACAATGGCAGGCAGAGAGACTATGTTTAATTTTTGCACTCCTTAGACAGAAAAAAGCTAGAATCTTGCTGCATGTTTCTACACAATCCGCGCTAGTGCAGCTTATTTTTTAAAAAAAATTGACGCATTAAACTGTTTCTAATATCGTTAACAATATATATAATAGGTTTTTGATACATTTAATTTTGCACTCGAGGTTTTATTTTTATTCTTCATGTTTGCGACATGCTCGATCTTTCATGTGAAAGAGCTGCACCTAAGGTTTTAAGTAGTTTGTAGGAAAAGTGATGGTGTGACCATGTATTATATGGGATAAAATATCCCCTGGCGTACATGATAAGAATATTGCAAATCACCTCAGAGTTCCATAGCCTTATAGAGGTACTCATTCTTCTGCCTCGTTCCTGTATATGGTTGTGGAACTCCTTGGTACTTGCAATATCCTTTTCATGTACGGCAGAGGGTACTTTATCCCTTATATAAGGAGTTGGATTTAGGTATGAGGACCGGAATCAACTCCTCTGAATTCCCTGCTTATAATTCTGACTAATGCAAGTTATTAGGGCTGGATGGAGAATAACACACTGACTCCATTTTACTGGGTTAAAACCCCTATGTGGATCACTATTCTAGATTGCTTGGATCATATGGGGAGGGAATATCAGGCCGGGGAGGCTGTTGGCTGACAGGGTTTTTAGGGAATATTACATGCTCCTTGTCATTGAAGAAATCAGGTTAGGGCTGTGGCTGTGGCTGTGACTGCAGCCTTTACCCCATTCAGTAGCAATTTTTCACGGTGCAGAGCCACATCAGGTAAAACTGGGCCTGGTATTCCTGCACCCAGAAAATGAAGATGTGGTTGGGCAGAACAGTATCCCCCTAGGGATGCCAACACACTTGACTTATAATTAAGTCAAAGACTGAACCATTTATTGGTGTAACATAGGTTATGGCATGAGGCAGGAATTGCTCTTCCCACTTTCTAACTCTCCAAAAGACTGTCCATGAAGCGGTGGAAAATGTCACAGTGCTCATCAGTGCACACGTAGCTCAACAATACAGTTCTATGACGATTGAAGTCTTCAAAAAGAGCACCAATAATTTTATAAAGTACCTTGTCCTCCCTCCAGCCCACACTCCAACGAGTGACTGCTGGGTCAATCAGGTCTGGGATGGGATGGCCTTGTTCCATAAGACTCATGATGACTTCTAGCAACTTCATGCACCTGGCCTTGTTCCTCTCCTGATGTCATTTCCCTCAAGAGGTGGGGGGCCTAAGAGCAGACCTGCAAACATGCCTGTGCTCTCATGTTCTGTTTGGAAGTAAGGTTATTCAGGTATAGGTGTCAGCTCTTCCATCCTGCCCAGGATGACTCTTCAGGATGTGAGTGGCCACTCAGTCACACCTAACCTTCCTTTATGTATGGCTGTCTAGAGAGAATGCACAAAGTCCAGCTGTCACCCACACCAGACGTGTATTGGAGACAGGCTGCGGGCACACAGAGCTAAGAGTAGAGAAATGCCATTTTTCTAAAAGTAGCATTTCTAAAATAGCAATGATAAATTCAACTGTGCTAGGAAAGAGAGGATTTATCATTACCATTCCCATGATATGAAACATGGCAGAGCTACTCCTTCTTAATCAGGAATTACAGCGTATAAGTGTAATTAGGAATTCCCAATGTTAACCTACGAGAGGGGTAGGCCTCAGAGTAGTGAAAAACGGACTTGGGTGTTTTTCACTACCAGGCCATGCAAAACGTAAAAGTACATGTCCTACCTTTTAATTACACAGCTGCCTGTCATATGGGCTAGCTAGGGTCTACCTTAGGGGTGAGTTATATGTAATAAAAGGGGAGTTTAATGCTTGGCAACGGGTTTTTAATGCCAAGTCGACATGGCAGTGTAAACTGCATACACAGGCTCTGCAGTGGCAGGGATGGGACATGTTTTAAAGTGGTACTTGTGTGGGTGGGACAATTAGTGCATTTAATTTACAGGCACTGGGCACAGGTAGTACACTCTACTAGGTACTAGGTACTTATAGATACATTAAATATGGCAATTGCGGATAAGTCAATCACACCATGTTTAGGGGAGAAGCAAGTGCACTTTAGCTGTGGTTGGAAGTGGTAAAGTGCTCAGAGCCCTACGGCCAACAAAAAGAATACAGCAAAGTTGGAGGCAAGCAGGAAAAATGTTTGGAGCAGTACAACTCTAAGGCTGTCAAGTCTAACAGCTTTCTATAGATATTTAGGACATTTTCAGTGCTGGTGTCTGCAAGGGACCTGTTATTTGCCTGAGGGAAACTGCAGAGTATGTGCTGTTCACTTTCTGTGTTGAAGGGACATTTGTTGCCTGCACTGTAGATATAATGTCGCAAAAAGGAATGCTGCACAGCTGGTGGCTAAGCTGTGGATATGTTTTTGTTAAGAAGTTTTTGCTGCAGTTGCCTGGGCTGCTGATTAATCGCTGGGCAAATGTATCCACTAGAGAGAACTGTGTTTGACTCCATGGTCGCAGGTTCTACTCCCAGTGGTTCCACTTCACCATGAATATTCCAGAGGATGATAAAATAAGCAGCATTGATTTATTAAATGTTAACATCTATTATTTTTGCCACGATACCTACTGATGAATGTGTAGTTTAGAAATAGATATGTTATGCTCAGAAACATAGATCATGTCCGATTTAGAAAATGCCTGGCTGAACACGCTGGGCCTCATGAAGGTTTTTTACTGATCTTACAACCAGGGTCAGCTGTTCTAAAACTAAATTGACTAATTTAATGAGGACTATGTCAATTAAAGCAGACCTGAACAGCCTGCAGAGCTTGAATTCTTACTCTACATCTTAAGGCCTGTTAATAAAAACATTTTGGAGAACTTAAATTAGCTATCTAGTAGTACTCTATTACGAATTGGAACAAGGTTTTGTGAATCGGCCCAAAAAACCTACAATGGGAATATTCTGGCAATATTCATGCACTATCAGTTCAGATACAAAGGACTGGCCTACCTTGTAGTTTTATTAATAGGGAGTTAGACGTCTCTGGACTGATTTCCAAAGACATTTAAGAGTACGTAATTGTAGTACTAATACCCATACTCATAAATGTTTTTGTGAATGAGCCCCCAATTGTGACATATGGAACACCGTCTGCGATCTTACAAGTTCTATTGGATAGCATAAGAATATGCTGATGCACATACAATTAAACCATGTGCTCACCTTAGAAATACACTCAGTGGCGGCTCGCTGAGGGAGTGCTGCGGGGCGGGGGAGGGCAGAGTGGGGGGTAGTGAACTCCGGCATACGGCGCAACGGAGTTAAGTAAATAAATAAATAAAACAATTTACATTGCGCGCGCTGCAACGCCAACTCGGCGGTGCAGCACGCACAATGTAAATAGTTTTATTTATTTATTTACTTAACTCCGTTGCGCTGTATGCCGGAGTTTACTACCCCCACCCTGCCCCTCCCCCGCCCCACCTCACCGCCCCGCAGCACTCCCTCGGTGAGCCGCCACTGAATACACTGTAAACGGAGATCTACGACGAGAATTTGCTATGCTGCTTCATTAAGGATGGCAGTGAATCACTAGTGTATGTTTTGATGTACTGCAGATTTCTATTGATACACTGTGAACATCTGACTAATCTATCTTTATTCACATTTTGTCTGAATGTCAAAAATGTTCGAGCTAGATAAAGTGCCTCTAATCTGTCTGTATTTGATTTGTTTTCCAGGGAAGTTTGAAAGGCTTTACATTTCTAGGTAGATACCCTTTTGTACTGTTTGGGATGTCTTCATTTTATTTGAATGTTATGCCATTTTTTTCAAAGAGTGTCTTTAAATGATTCATATTTAATGTGTCTTTAATTGTGAAAGTGTTTTATGCAAACCACATTTAAAAAAAAGTCTATTCTAATTAGAAAGCAAAATGTAATTTTCATTTATATAAACAAGACGAGAACCAAAGAAAAAAAGAACTCCTATGAAGGAAACAAGACTAAACTATAAGAAGGGGGATATTGTCTTCAGGTTAGAACTTTAGAAAGCTGAAAGAAAATATTTTTGAGGAGCTGAAAAAAGTGATTCCAAAACATAAAACCATTGAATCTGGTGAAAGCTGGAGGAAAGTACTCAAATGAGAAACCGACAAAGGAACTCAATTCATACAATACAACTGAGAATGACTGTGCTTCTGATAGCCCAGAAGTAACCACAAAAACCCTTCACTATCAGACAAGCCGTGAGCTTCCATTAATAGTATTTTTGAAGCAAGGGATGCCCCAGGATCATGGGGTGTGCAAGCATCACTTTACTTTTTATGGCAAATAAGGTTCATTTAATATAGTCTATCTCATTAGTTAGATTTGTGGATGGTGGCTACTTTCTGTATATTCTCCCTACACCTTTCCCTTGTGATTCCTCTAAATGTTCTCCACTGCCAATTGACGTTGCCCCACAAACATCTCAGGGGTGCTTAACATATCCTGTGAAACGAGAACAAGCCAGATCATCCATGACTGTAATGAGGTTGTCCAGGATGGAGATTGCTGTGCTGTCCCCACACTCACATATTCCTTACATGTATGAAGTTGATACATAGGTGACAGATTGCACACAGCCTTGCCTTCTAGCTCAAAACCTCTTAATGCTGCATTGAGAAGAACAAATTCAAACGTATGTATCGCTGATTAATGGTAAAGGAGCCATGTACAATCAGAGGTTGGATGTGGAAGTGTATCTGCAATGTGGCAGGCAATGCCCTGGGCTATTAGGGGCTCTGAGTAATCAGGCCGGGGCTGCAGACTCACTCAGGTGCAGGTGATTGATGCAATGTTCTTGTTAAGCCCAAGTGAGACAGGCGAGCCCAGCCAGCTTTGACTCCACAGATTGGGCAGACACAAAGGACATTAGCACTGGCAATAATGAAGTCAGGCGTCCCTTGCGGTGCCAATGCAGTGAGTGTATTGTACTGCCCTTCACCTTCCTGGTAAAAAGATGGTAAAAGGAGTATTATGAGGGCTCCACTTGGAAGTGGTCGTTGGTCATGTGAATCTGAAGTTTGATGTGTTGAATATTCCTGGCAGCCAGGCATTCTCACTTAAACACGGGCAACAGTGCTGTAATGGTATTGGCTTACTTCTAGACCATGGGCTGCCTCACTTAACGTGAGCACAGCAGGTGCTAATTTAAGACACATTTGAGCTGACCACTGCCTTAAATAGTTAGAGCCGCACTATTTTACCACCTTATACTCTCATTATGAGTCTCTTAGTTTTATGTGCATTAATTATGGGCATTATGAGTTCTGATCATGACATGGGACATAACATGCATATTTCGCTACCTACTGCATTCAAATCCACAGGTCATGGTATTAAAATGGCATTTTTCCCCAAACATCAGCAGGTTTGATCTTCCAAAATGTATCAGGTGGATGGGGGGGGGAATGTTTATCATACCCAGTATGTGTCAGAGTGATAAAAATAGCAATACTTAAAACTTATAACTCCAATGGAAAATGATGGCAGTAGGGACTTACAATAAAACCCCATAGAAAATAATGCTAAATTAAATTGAGATATTTTAAATAGTTAAAAATATAACTAAAAATAATTTGATGTTAAAAAATCTAAAAATAAAACATTTAGGGGCCCATTACGATACCCGGCGTAAAAAAATCCGCCAGGCATGGAAGCGGCAAAAATCCGCCCGCACACACAGTCTGAACACCGACCACGCCATTACGATTACACAAACCGAAAACCGCCATCGGCGGAAAAATCACACAAGATACCGCCCGCCATCGTCCGAGTCGGAGTCAAACCGCCCGCCAAGGACGGAAACACGCACGACAACACAAAACCGCCCGCCCTCACGGCCGACACACCGCACGTGAGATTACGATCGCACCGCCATGAGCGCGGGAAAACTACAAATATACCGCCCGCCAGCGCAAACAACGCCGATGAGAATCGACACGGCAGAAGCCATGGCGCCCACGTCCCTGCACAGAAACCATCCGCTGACAAAAACAATCGCACACAACATGGCCAACAAGTCCACACAGCAAGGCACGCACAAATACACAAGCACAGTACACATCCCGAAAACACCCCCCTGGACAAACAAAAACTACAAAGGCCAGAACACCAGACACAACACACCTGAAAACAACAGACCATGAGGACACACCCACATAGGTAAGTACAAAAGCAGCACTCCCACAGACCACAACCCCTTGCAACATTGCAAACTAGAGAGGAGAGGAGAGGACACAGTGACACAGCAAGGACAGCAGCACACCACAGAAATGCACACATCACAACCACCACCACCACCACCACCACCAAACACCGGCACCACAAACCCCCTGCACATTACACAACACACACCGCACCAGCACCACAAACACCATGGCACCACAAAGAATGCCCAAGTTCACGCCCATTGAGCTGACGGTCATGGTCGACGAGATCATCAAGGTGCACCCACAAATCTATGGGAACCTGGTCCAGCACACACCACTAGCCACCAGAAAGAGAATGTGGAACCGGATCGTAGACCAGGTCAATGCAGTCGGGACCCTGCCCAGGAACAGAGTTGAAATCAACAAACGGTGGAATGACGTCAAGAGCCTGGTCAAGAAGAAGGAGAGCAAGAACAGAGAGCTGGCAGCCGTCACTGGCGGAGGGAATCCCGCGCTCTTCAAGACCTTCAAAGCGTGGGAGGAGAAGGTGCGAGTCATTATACATCCGGAGATCCTCGCCGGATTAGCAGGGGGAGTGGAGGCTGGTAAGTACAAACTAATGTATACCAGCACACCGCTATGTACTCACATGCACTACCACCATGCCACAGCTCCCAGGGACAAACACCCCCATGTCCAGCACACAATACACAACACATCACACACACACATGCAACAGACACCACCACACACAGCCCAAACCGAACAACTGTAAGATACGTGGGGACATGTGTACACTCAGCCAGCCACGTAACCACCAACAGGTCCCCAAGTATGCCAGAAGCACCACAACGAGCACCCACCACACCCATGTGTCCGCCATAGCTGCACTAACCGACAAGTAACAGGTAAGTGGCAGGAACACAAAGTGCAGTGGGTGGGAGGGTGGACAGCCCAAGTACAACACACACCAGGCCCCTAGTCCCACAGCACAGCAAGGAGGAGCATCCCCCACCCCCACAGCCACGTGCCAGCCACCGCAGTGCACACCGACAGCCGAAAGGTAGACATCACGATCCACAACAATCGGTGTCAGTGGGTGTCCAGCCACCACCACGACCCACAACACCCCCCACCCCCACAGACCTGCAACATGGAGCACCCCCGCTTAGAACCATGTGGCATCCAGTACAGTGCACGCCCGAACAACCTGCAGGTGGGAAACTGGACAGGGCTGGATTACTGGAGGCATGAGGACCGTAACACGACCAACACATGGACATGTCACGTAGCAGACGAACACGCAGCACCGCCCACCGTCACGAACAAGTGAACAATGTGCACACGGACATGAACCACAGACTCACACCTCACATGACCCATCACAGACACAGCAACACCCAAGGAGCCACGTCTGCATGCACAAGTCACACTGAATATAGTACCACACGGCAGCCACTGTGCAACTCATCACACACAACCGAAACACCATTGAAGTCCTGTCCATGTAGCCCCTACTGCCTGTCAACCACACACCCCACAACTACGCCAATGTAAGACAAACAACACTAGACGCAACAGAGCGGAACAACATAAATGCACACGAACACCACTGAACCCATCAAACACAAAGACACACCATGCACATATAACATACCATCCATCCCATCCGTCAGCCCCAGTCTCATGAAAGGCATGTCATCCTCACAGCTGCCACACATACAGCAGTCACGCTAAGATACATGCCCATGACCAACCATGTGCCAGAAGTCAATGAAGCGCACGCCACACTGTGAGCAACAACACACAACATGGGCCACACCCCCCCCCGAGCACTGCAGTGATGCACATGGCACAGGGCAGCACGCACACCAAGGAGATGGGACAACTGCAATACGTTGGCTGGCACACAACCATCACTCACTCATAACGATGCATCCAATGCCATGTCCAGTAATCACAACAGACAGCAAATATGCAGGCCATGTCAGGCATGCACACACCTCAGACCATGCACTGTCATGCTGCCACAACACATGTCACGTTCGGCACCCATGGCTCACAGCATGTACCCCAAAAGCATATTCCCTCCCAAATGCGAATCTGGGGCATGGCCCCCATGTTGCCATATGCGTTCCTAAGCGTTCCATTTGAACCCCAAAAGCATATTCCCTCCCAAATGCGAATCTGGGGCATGGCCCCCATGTTGCCATATGCGTTCCTAAGCGTTCCATTTGAACCCCAAAAGCATATTCCCTCCCAAATGCGAATCTGGGGCATGGCCCCCATGTTGCCATATGCGTTCCTAAGCGTCCCATTTGAACACCAAAAGCAAAGTACAAACCAGACCCAGGATGGGCCAGGAGCCCGCATACACCAGAGTCACAATAAGTAGGGGCACAGCAACACACCCATCGGCATGGCCAATCCGTCCCATGCCACATGTGCACAGCACACAGTCCCATTGCCAAGCACACACAACTACAAATGGTACAGCCACACACACGCCTCCGGGAAACCCATGTACGAGATTGCACGAACTGTTAATGTCAGACGACAAATACATACTTCGCCAGGTGCAACACAATAACAAATCTCATTCTCTCCACAGGTGACGAACTGCTGGATGCTGGGGATGGAGACAGCAGCCAGCACAGCCAGCCTACAAGCCCCCAACGAGGACACACGGATGTGGAGGATCTGTCCTCCTCTTCGGACACGGACCACCAAGCAGGCCCATCTGGTGTGGCAGGGCCCAGCCGCTCCCCAGGACCCCTCCTACCCACCAACCCATCATCCTGGGCTGCTGAACATTCCCAGCCCCCTGCTGCCACTGTCGTTGCGGCCACACCCACGGACATTGCGGCCACACCCACGGTCATTGCGGCCACACCCACGGTCATTGCGGCCACTACCACTGCCGCAACCGCCACCATCGCCGCACCGACCACCACCGCCGCCACCACCACCACGTCTTCGCTGGCACCAGCCCCAGCGCAGGTGGTGGCCCGGCCAACTGGATCCACCCTGGGAGCCACAGCGAGGACCGTGGTGAGCAATGTGGCTAGTGGGCAGGCCGGTGGCAGCAGTACTGGTAGGAGGAGCAGGGTCAGGGAAACGCAAGTCTCCCCTGGGAGCCATGCCCTGCCTCAAATGGCCAGAGTCCTTGGGGCCTATGAAGAGGCCCAAGGACAATGGCCAGGTCTGCTTCAGACACGCGGGAGGTGCTGGGGGTGCTGAGGTCCATGGACGCCCGTATGGGCCAACTCGTGGACCTCATGGGCCAGCTGGTGGTGAGGTCACAGCCAGGGACAGCAGCTCCACCACCGCCACCACCTGCCGGGGCGCAGGGTCAAGCAGCAGTGTCCAGTACCCCTGCGTCCACAGCCAGTGAGCACACCTCACCCCCCACCAGCAGGTCGCCACCACACCCCCCCCTCCCAAACGTGGAAGGGGCCGTCCGAAGTACAAACAGATCTCCCGGGAGGACTACGCACGCTCCAGACGCAAGTGAGGCAGCCAGCCAGCCTTCCTTGACCACCCACTGCATTGACTTTGTCTACGATCCCACTCCACACAGCCATCTGGATGGCATGTGTCTGTTGGACCATGGACATGGAACAAGTGGGTACACCCTGAGCATCACGCAGCCGTGACCGACAGCTCATTGTCACTGCACGCACCACTTTTGTCATCACCTCGCACACAATCACATGTCACAGTTTGAAATAAATGCACCTCTTACACAAACTGCTGTTTGTGCCCTGTGTTTTATTTGTACGGAATACAACGGCCACCTTGGGCGGAAAGGCACCTGATGCGTGGCATGGCAATGGAACCGGAGGGCCTGTAGGGACCTAGGGGTGGGAGACAGAACAGGAGCACATTCAATGAGTGTGTCACACACCCATCACACAGTACATGTCAACAACTACAAGCAATGTACACACATCGCACAGAGCAATAGGGCACAATGCCACAGCCACCAACAGTGGCATACTACCCTGGCCATGGAGCGTTGACACACAGCACGCAGTGAACAAACGGCCACCCTGACACAGCACACACACACCTGCACAGATACAGCCACATCAGCCGTCGTACATGGACACTCACCGTCAAGTGAAGTAGTGGGCGATGAGCTGCTGCCGCACATTACCAGCTTCCTCCTCTCCGCTGTCCTCCTCACTCGAGCTGTCCTGGTCTGCGGGCTGGGGCCCTGGTTGATCTCCGTCATCCACGATGAGGGGGATCTGCTTCCGAATGGCCAGATTGTGCAGCATGCAGCACGCCACCACTATCTGGCACACCTTCTGTGGGGAGTACGCCAGCGCACCTCCGGTGCGGTCCAGGCACCTGAACCTGGACTTGAGGAGGCCAAAGGTACGCTCGACCACACGTCTGGTCCTCCCATGTGCCTCATTGTAGCGATCGTCTGCTGGGGTGCGAGGATTCCTCAATGGACTGAGCAGCCATGCCCCATTCGGGTACACAGAGTCACCTGGGTGTGAGGGACACAGAGAACCGTTGCTATTCCAACTGGACAGGGGACAGCATCGCACAACCAGCACGCTACACCACTCCACATACTCACCGACAATACAGCCACGATCCTGTTGCAGATTGGACATCAGTCGTGGCAAGATGCTGTTGCGCATTATGTGTGTGTCATGGGCCGAGCCTGGGAACTTTGCACACACGTGGGTGATCACCATGTCCGCAAGGCACACCACTTGCACATTCAGGGAGTGCGTGTGCTTCCTGTTGCGGTACAGGTGCTCAGTGGCCTGTGGTGGAACAAGGCCAACATGTGTGCAGTCAATGGCTCCAACGACGTGTGGGATTCTGCCAAGGGCATAGAATGCACCCTTCACTGCCGCCAATTCACGAGCCCTGGGGAAGCGGATGTACCTGTTTCGGTACAGCATCATGGCTGCCAGTACATCCCTCAGCACCTTGCTGAACATGGGCTGGGACATCCCTCCTCCACTGCCCACTGTGTGCTGGAATGACCCAGTGGCGAAGAAATGCATGGCGGCCATCACCTTAGCCGTGGGGGTGACAGCTGTCGGATACACCCTGCGGGGACGGAGATGGGGTTCCAACATGGCACACAGTCGATGCAGGGTTGGCCTGTCCAGCCGAAACTTCCTAATGACCTCTGTATCGTCCATGTCCGCCAGCAATTGGTATGGGCGGTCAATGTTCGGTCTCCGCCTACGGAAAATGGCAGTGGACACATGTCAAAGCAACACAACACATAGCAATTTCGCATACACATCACTGACATGACTGAGCAAGCACATGAGCCACAGCCCAGCTGTCAAGCTGGGACGGCACGGCCACAATACACTTACACAGGTCTCCCAACAATGGCAATGGCTAGTGATACAAACCACTGCCATGTGCATGCACATGGGGATCTAGGCCCCAATGACTTGCGGGGCGTGCTGATGGGGACTGACTGCATATTCGTCAAGCGGCAACGCCACGGCAACATGAATGTCTGCTGAGCATGGAACTGCTTCCGAGGCTGGATGAGTATGGCACACGACGACGACGATGTGGGCACAGGCTGAGCGGCCAAAACAAGTGGGACCTGTGGCACGAGGGGATATGAGACAGTAGTAGGTGTCAGCACTGCACCCTATGTACAGCACTGTACGGATCACACCTCCCGAAACATTGACAGGTGTCCACATTGACAGCCCCATGCCAAGACGGCTGTGTGCTTGCAGTCACACGTCACAGGTGAGAGGTTACATTGCACGTGCCAGGTGGCAGACGTACATAGTGGGAGCTGGCATGTGTGTGCATGTGTCTCCTGTTCAGGATCCACCAGATGGGCGCTGACTCTGTACTGACCATTGGACACAGCATGTTCCGTGGAAGGCTTGTGTGTGTGGGATGGTGGCACTGGATGTGCCTCCGTTGGGTGGGGGCCATGCACAGGGCGGGTACGTCGATGATTGCGCATTGTTGGTCACGGTGGGTGCACCCACTAAGATGTGTTGCCCTGTGTTCAATTCCTATGTCCGCATGATGATGGACTGTAGATGTGGGCAGACTACACATTGGTCGATGTGCTGTCTATATGCATGTGCCTTCACACCAGGCACAGCTGCCCCTGCACATGTGACCCCTGCTGGACTCGCTGCTGGGTCTGTGGAGCTGATGCACCTTCTGTGCGTGGGGCGGACAGCTCTCCTCACTTCCCTCATTGCGCATGTCATGACTTTGCCGCAGGTGACATGGATCATGGAGGGCCCACATGTACGCGTGGGTAGGCTACACATGATTGTTCACTGGTCGCCACCCCCAGTCAGTGTTTCGAATGGGAAGGTTGTCGTGCTGGTGGTATGTTCGATGTGGCGGATGGGCGGGCCTAGGTGCGGGCTTACATTCCGGTCATGGGGGGTAGTTGGATTGGCGACTAGTTGCAGTACACACGGGACACGTCTCTTCCTTTCCACATCTGGGTCATCCCTTGTACTCACTGACAGTGATACAGTCATCTTCGCCCCAGCCCTCATGTCCTCCCCTCGCTCCCCCAATATGCATGTGCACCTGCGAGGCTAGCGCTTGCACAGGCAGCCCCAAGCTCGCACCAGAGAGGGCAAGGAGTGTATGTGTGGGTCCAGTTGCACGAGTGGGCTGTCTCAGGGTATGATGTGTTGCGGGACGCCGTCCACCTGCGTGGTGCCCCAAATGGAGACCCGGCCTGCATGGACTATGCATCTCAGTCTTCGCCTTCCGGATCCGCCACCTGCGACACCCAGTGGCTGTGGCTGCCCTTGCGGCCAGGCCGCGTCCGTCTGTGACTGATGGCCCACACATTCACTCTTTGGCCTCTCTGGGGAGGGCTCGGGGGTGGTGGCGCACGCGCTTGCACTTAGTCGCAATGGCATGTGGCGTGGTTGGTATAATGGGCAATGGATGGGATGGTGCGAGCCACCTCCCGTGACGTCAGTGCTGCTCGTGCTGTGGTGCGTCCCCCTACACTTCCATTTGACTTGTGCCATGCTAGACGTTGAGGTTCTATTGCCTGCGTGATATGACCAGGAGGAGCGCGAGGAGACCTCTCACACACCATGCTCCACTGCCATCCCATGCCCTGTATCGCCTGTGCGGATTGACTATGTTGGGGTTACACCTGGTCGACTGGGGCTGTGTGTGCCTTGTCAAGGGGCATGGCGGGCGCACAACAGGATCCAGCTTGTCCACAGAGGGTGGGCTGAGGTGCGCCTGGTACCGCTTTGTACGTGTGCCCGGCTGCTGTGCACACACGTGTTCACTCCCCCCGACAGGTGTCCTCTCACAATGCCCAGGGAAGCGGTGGTGTACTGTTCATGACCCCTCCCAACACGGCGTGCTCCAACTTAGCATGTGCGCATCTACCCGTCACACCCACCCACCTGAGCACTGCGTCCATACGACTTCACACGACACATGTGTGTCTTCCACAGTTGTGCTACTCATTTGCGTTGACATCCAATACCAGTGGACTACATGGTCATGTCACGACTGCCGTGTACTTCACATACTCTCATCCTCTCTCATTCGTACTTGTGAAATGAGTCAGCGGAGACAGTTTTTGTTTCAAACATTATATTGAGTCTTCTGTCCTCTGTGATGCAGTATAGTGGACACTACTGGCAGCGGAATACATGTTGAGGATATACTGAGCATGATTGCAAATGGGATAGGGTGTGGGGTTACATGTGATTGGCTGTTGCATGTGGGATGTGGGCTTCAGAGTTACATCTGCTTGGCCAAGGCTGTGCTAATGTACATTTACGTATAGCTGCGGAGCTGCGAACTTTGACACAGACGGTATACATGTAGCCTACCAGACCGCTTGGCATCATGGGCACAGTCCATCTCAGTTCCATGTGACAGGTTTGCTGCGGTTGTTCCTCATGCACGCGTGCATGTGAGATGACATCAGGGCATGTGCTTGCGTGCATGCAGCGGCGTGCCACTTGTTGTTGCAATGTGGTGGTTACTGGACATGTCACAGTCACTGGGGTCGTGTTGTTGTTGTATGCACTTGTCGTCCATGCAAGGGTCCTGGTATGGGATTCCCGGGGCGGGGGTGGGAGGGGTGCAGCACCCACAGACTCCAGGCGACCTATTCATGTCCACTGAGCGGTGTGTGTGTCCATGGGCGCTGGATCCATGTCGTGTCCTGGTTGTTCGTGCAGTTCCGTCCATGTGGGTGCGATACACAGACCCCATGCCACTGCCTCCCACGATGCATGCGGTGTTCCTGGATGTGATGGGGAACAGTGTGCATGTCCCGGTCATATCCGATGTCATGGCGATGTCGTTGATGGTGTGGTTACAGTTGCCGGTCGTTTGGTATGGCTGTTGTGGTGGTGACTGGCCAGTCCGTGCGGAAGCTAAGCATGGGTGCGGGGTTGGACATCATAGGTCAATCGGGGAACCTGCGTTGTGGTCCGACGAATTTACAGGTTGTCAGGTATGCGATGCCGTCCAGCAGGGCTTCCATGTCATTGGTGGTGTACATGTTTGCCAGCCAATGTAGCGGATGGTGGCTGTCAAGGTGTTGTTCGTAAGTTGTCCCTTGGAGGACCATGATGGGGCATGCTGGGTGACATTCGATGTAGCTGTTCTCGATGATCCGTCGTGTGGAGGCACAGTGGTCCCATTTCAGTGCGGGTGCGATGTTGGCCACATACGCCATGCCCCCATAGGCAGAGCAGGCCCTGTCGTGTGCGTCCAGAGGGAGGAGTAGTGGTAGCAGGTCCGCCTTTAGACATGCCGGGTTGGAGAGGCATATCTCCACGGGATGATGGTAGGGACACCTCCGACAGTAGAAGACGGGCATGACGCAGCTGAACAATGTGATGCGGTAAGTCAGTCGGTAACTTACGTTCAGCAGGGACAGGAGATCGCATCCCAATATATGTATCAGGTTGGTTTTGTACAGCTTGAGCTGTCCGGCGTAGTTGGGTAGGTGTGTTGCGGTTGCCATTTCGCAGCGGTGCGTTATGGTGGCGTGCTCCGGCTGTGTGTGCAGTCTGCAATGTGCACGCTCCGAGGTTGCTGTGAGCTCTGTGTAGTCGTAGGGAGACAGGACTTGTGTTCTGTTGGCTTGTGCGGAGGACACGGGCCCTCATCCCACATGCTTCTCAGACAGTTCAAGGTCAGTGATGTGTGACTCCTTCCAATTAACTTGCATGTGGCCGACATGGGGGAGTGTTTGCTTTATTCTTCCCCGTCCGTTGTGTGCTTCTGTGATATGCGCTATCTGCCCTGTGGTCGGTCTCCTCGGCATGCCTGTGTTGGTCTTTTCTTGGACAATGGCTGTATTCACCGGCTTCTTCCGTAGGGCTGTGGTTTCGGAGTTGGAATGGAAGGTCATTCAGTGCTGTCTGCTCTCCCTTGTGTGGGCGGCAGGCTGCCTTTCCGCTCTGCGTTGGGCCTTGTGTGTGAATGTTATTCTTGGGCCACCTGTTGTCGGTCCCCGGGCTCTTTGGTGTTCCGTTTTATATGTCTTGTTCATATGTGCAGGGTGGTATGGGTGTTTCAGTGTGGTACTGGCGTTCCTCTTCCCGAAGGGGCCCTGCTTCTCCTAGTTGGTGTTGCCGCCGCTGTGTGCTACGCCATGTTTGTTACACTGGGGTGTGTCCTGCTGTTGCGTGACTTCACTGACATGTGTGCGTCGGTTGTGTGGCGTTGGGTGTTGTCCGTGAATTGGGCGTTGGGGACATGTCTGTGGCAGGCCTGTCACGTGTCATGTGCGTTCGGGGTGGGGCTGATGTGTGTGCTGCTTGGTTGTGTCCCTGTGTCTGTGTGCGACGCATGCATGGCGCTGCGGTTGGCCTCTGCGTTGTGCGCATGTGTGGCGGCGTCATCGCCGCTTTGGGGCCGTGACGGGGTGGTTGGTTCCTAGTCCCAGGTGGTGTGTACACATGTGTTACGCGATGTTACGATTTGGCCTGTGTGTCATATGTGGATGCAATGGTGGATGTGTAGTGTACACGCGCTGGTGGGGGGTTGTCCGCTTCTTCCGCCCTTGCACTGTGTGCGCTGTTTGCTTGCACTTGTTGTGTGTGTGCCTACCTGCGTCTCCGCGGTACGTTGCGTCCTTGGTGGTGCATCAGCAAGAGCATGGGGAGGGCCTGCAGTGCTGGATTCATGCTCGGGGGAGCCGCTTCTTCGTTGTCCGTGCTCGGCGTCCGTGTTACCGCTTCGGTTTGTCGTACGGTATCTCTTAGCCGTGGGAGCCGTTTGTTTGCGGCATCGTAATTTATACGCCGGGCGGGACGTGATTTCGTCGGACGGTGTGTGTCAATTGTGCTGCGCCGCTACGTGTACGGACGCACTTTGATGGCGGACGGTGTTGCTGGCTTGCCGGCGGTGTTTGGCCTACTTTTCGCATCGTAATTGGGCGGGCGTGTGGACTGCTGCGTGCCGGCGGTAACTGGTGGTTTTTGCATCCGCCAGCACGGCGGTTGTGCTTCCGCCCGCCATCGTAATGACCCCCTTATTTTTTAATTATAAAATATTTATTTAACCTTTTGTATTTCTATATTTACTGTGATATTAATTTTTATTGAAATATAAGTACATTTCGTTGTATTTATTGTACAAATCACTTTTATTAATTATTACTGCGTTGTTAAAATATGCGTTACTTGAGTTGGGAATTTACATTTTAATTTAAAGTTCCGAAAAAGAATGTTTATTTAATTGAATATATTTAAATTAATTGAAGATCTAATTCAAAATTAAGTCAACTGTGCTGCATAGAATTTTATGATTTTTCTCTACATTTAACATAAATATATAAACATATTTTACAATAATATTTATCATAAAAATATTGTTACTATTTATTTTGTTTAAATAAACTTTTTAACTTTTTCCTATACTTTACAATAGGGAAACTCTACAGTTGGGTTGGAGATCTCCCTATGGTAACATAATATGAGTACGAAATATAACCACAGTAATTAATAGCGCAACAAACAAAACAAATGGAAGGGTTAATCCTAAATATACCCCAAACAGTTTCATTAACCATCAATAATCACTTGGAGCCTGATTTAGATCTCGACGGGACTCCTGTCGTCCCTCCGTGGTGAAGTTTACAAGTACTCCGTCGAGCTGACGGATTTCCGCCTGCCCTATTTAGATGTGTGCTGGCTGATCTGCCAGCCGCATTGAAAGAATGCTTCCCATTGCACAATTGGCTCACTGCTGTATACACGGCGGACTCCTTCTGCTGGCTAACATTACTCCATCACTGTCAGACTGGCGGGATTCTGCTGAGCCTATTTAGATTTCACAGTTGTACTGGCATTGTTCTAGCAGCGTATTGCCGACAGAGGGACTCCATCATGTTAATTTTTGGCACCTGCATACCACACTATAAAACACACTCCATTTCATGATCCTTTGCCATTCCACTGCAGCAAAGCATTGTTCTAGAGCATTTTTTCAGTAACATCAGGTTGTTCGTTTTTGCTTTCCCTGTTACTTGTTCATTTTGTGTTATTTAGCATTGTGTGGGTTATTACAATCATTTTAGTTTATCATTTCAGAATGGCAGGGAGGAGAATCTCACATTATACTAAGGGAGAATTGTCAGTCATGGTGGATGAAATTGTAAGAGTAGGGACACAATTGTTTGGAGTCCAAGTCCAAAATACAACTATATCTCAGAAAAGGCAAATATGGCACAGAGTAGTTGACAGAGTGAATGCTGTAGCAAACAACCTGCACACACAGGAGGTAATAAGGAAGAGGTGGAACGACCTGCTGGGGAGAGTGTGTTCCCTGGCCTCCAAGCATCACCCGGAGGCTCAGAGGACTGGTGGTGGTTCTCCGAGACCCCCATATAACTTTTCCCCTCAGAGAAGAAGGTCTTGCAGATCCTACATTCTAAAAGCTTGATAGGAATCCCTGGTGGAGTGGAGACTGGTAAGTTATACTGTTGAATGTGTCACTAAACCTAAATGTTGATTTTGATTTCATTTAGCTGTTGCTAATTTGTTTGGCACACTTTTTTAACATAGAAATTCACATTTAAATATTTTTTCCCAAATTACTTATGTAATTTGTAGCATTATAGTTTTTTCATTCGTTGTATTAATTGTTCATATGTGTTGTCAATGTGTGTGGTTTTCTTCATCTTATGTTAAATTTCTATTTGCCTTGTTTCTTTGTTAGTCTGAATGTATTATGTTGAGTTCACGATTACAGGTTTCAATCTTTTCACCTAATAACATATTACATATATGTGTTTCATATTGGAAATGTCTGCTCATTTTCACAGCATATAATTCACTAGCTATGTTCAACTTACAATTTTTCTAGTGTTGGAATGAACATTTGAAATGACTACAACTACCATGATGCCTTATTTTTGTTTTGTGAAAATAATATTTTAATGTTATTTTGGTCTTTCTGGTCATTATGTTGTTTGATTTTGTAAGTTGTCACTGTCTTCTAATTTAAGTGAATTGATGTTATCTCTTTCAGTAATCAAAGTAACTTGAATAAAATTTTCTAATGTATGTCATGTTGAATGCAGATTATATGTTCTTTTGATAATAAATGCACGTTGCAATGTTTATATGATGACTAATGCTGTTTATCTTTCTAAGTTGTTACGCTTACAGAAGTTTACCATCCTAGGCCTTTGAATGGTTTATTTAGCATTTTCCTCTCTAATGGGTTGTCTTGCATGTTTGCTAAATTCTATGTATACTACCTAATTTTTTCACCCATTTCAGGAGATCATTTTACCTGTTAATTAGTTATGACTGCAATGTAAACTGTTCTTCTAAGTTATCATACTACAACTGAAAGCTATATTCATCATATTAAATCACTTTTTCCTTTTAGGTTGCTTCTCTTTTTTCCTACTAACTAATTTGATGGGCCATCCAGCTTATTAAAATTATTTTGTATCTTAATTTATATTAGTTCTAACACCCAGAATACGTGGACAACCATCTGCTACTGCTGATACCGTCACTCCAGACCGGGAAGAAGCCTTCATTGAGGAACCCACTCCAGCAAGTGTGGATGATGAGGAGTAGCCTGGCCTATCTGGTCTGGCTGGGCAGACATCTTCAGCAATTCTCACTCAGCCCACACTAACATCTCCAACCCCAGCAGTTACATCACCTCAGCATTTGGATATACCCAATTCCTCTGTCCAAAGGAACATCACCCCAATCTTGTGCCTCCCAGTCCTGGCTGCTGATGAATCAACACCAACACCAACACCTCTAGTCCACCCAGGATCCAGTGGGATTTAGCACACTGGGGCACGGGGTAGCGGGGTAGTGGGGAAGGGGTCGTGGGAGGGAATCTGTGGGCCACCAAAGTGAGGCCACTGGGAGTATTGTCACCAGGCCACCATCGACCAAGCCTTGGGAGCCCCCAATCAGTCCCAAGACATGATGGGCCTGGTCCTTACAGAGCTCCAGGAGATGAAGCGGTTGCAGAGGGAGCACAATGTTTAGACTTGTTTTCTGTTGATTGTTGCCACCAAGGCAATATGTGCTGCTTAAATAGCTCTAACCACATTTGGTAGCCCCCCCAAAGCATGCATATCTCCCTTCACATAGCACCAAATACCAACTTTTGTGTTAACTGTATGTAGCTGTTTATATGTCTCAACATTGAAAAAAAGAACTTCTTGTATCACAGCACAGAAAGTTGGCTATGACATTCCACCAGACACTAACACAGTGTATTGGAATAATCCTGTGACCAAAAAATGGAGTACTGCCATTAATTTCACTATTGGTGTCATTGCTGTGGGATTCCAATTGCGAGGCAAAAGATCTGGCTCCACCTGATGACATAAATCCTGAATAGTTTGCCTATTTAAATGTACTTCTTTTTAATAATATCCCATTCTTCCATAGTTGCAAGGTCTGGAAATGGTCTCTAAACGTCATCTCCTCACTTTCCCTCAGTTAATATATCTGCATGTAAAAATATAATAATTTGTTTACAAATGTTGTAAACAATTCTTTTGTAATAAAACACACATTTCATTAATTGTACAAAATAAATTAATTTTTATTTAAAATTACACAACATTATTATTGTTTTTGTAATGTAATAAAAAATTACATTTTTGTACATGTGTAATCGATTTTATTGAGAAATGTGTATATAATACATTTGAAATGTATTATTTACACCTTCCTGTTTTTTAATTTTTTTTTATCTAGAATTCCATCAACGGAAGTTTAAAAAAGCCTAACTATTGCATTTAAGCACAGTAATGCACTACATGACACGTTATCGTCACACCAAATGAATAAAATTAGCATTTCGTATATATAAACAGGCTAGCCACCATTTTGAGTGGTGGTGATGCACTTAACAATCACAAACACACTATTTCACTATCTGAAATGGTAGATGCCTGATCTCACCGTCAGGACATTCCAAATTGGATAGAAGTCAGCGAAAGTAGACTGCGTCGTAGATGGGAAACTCCACAATGGACACATCCATAGGCAAACGTGTGCGAAAGCAACGTACATCAACCAATGAATGTGTCTGTCTCTGTTGACGATGTCGCATGTCACATAAATGTCCGCATTGTTTCAAAAAAAGCTCACTTGCCTCATAACACTGCAGCCAACAACACCTCCTCAACTTTTGCTGCTCTTGTTTCCGGTTCACTGACAAAATATCAATGCTAAAAATGTCGATATAAAAAATATAGAAAAAAATATATAGAATACAAAAATATCGACTGCCTATTCTTAAACAGGTAAGTACAAAAATATTGAATCAAAAATATCGAAGTTAAAAATATAGATGTAAAAAATATCGATTTAAAAATATAAATAAAATAATATATATTAAATATTAATATTATCTTTAACAAAATAAATTAAATTTAATATAAATTTTAACTAAATATTAAAAATAAACTTAATTTAAAAAAATATAAACACACAAACTTAATAATTTATACATATACATATATTTACTTTAAAACAATTTATTAACTATTATCTTTATTTAATTTTTTAACTTTTAAATTATATAAAAATAAAATATATACATATATAAATAATTTAAAATAAAAAAAACATTCTATAATTAATTTAAACATTAAACTATTAAACAAATATTAAAACATACATTTTACAATAAATAAAACAGTAGGGAAAATGTTGGATAGCGTAATAATTAAATTTACTATTCTAACTCCAGTGAGTGCAACAGTAGGGAAAGTGTTGGATAGCGGAGGGGTAAAAATTACTATTCCCACTCCAGTGAGTGCAACAGTAGAGAAAGTGTTGAATAGCAAAGGGCCAAAAATTACTATTCGCACTTCAAAGGGTGCGACAGTAGGGAAAGTGTTAGATAGCGGAGGGGTAAAATTACTATTCCCAATCAAGTGATTGCAACAGTAGGGAAAGCGCTGGATAGCGAAGGGATAAAATTAACTATTCCCACTCCAGTGAGTGCAACAGTAGGGTAAATGTTGGATAGCGGAAGAATTACATTTACTATTCCAACTCCAGTGAGTGCAACAGTAGGGAAAATGTTGGATAGCAAAGGGGAAAAAATTACTATTCCCACTCCAAAGAGTGCAACAGTAGGGAAAGTGTTAGATAGCGGAGGGGTAAAAATTACTATTCCCACTCCAGTGATTGCAACAGTAGGGAAAGTGCTGGATAGCGAAGGGGTCTAAATTACTATTTCCACTCCAGTGAGTGCAACAGTAGGGAAAGTATTGGATAGCGGAGGGGTAAAAATTACTATTCTCACTCCAGTGAGTGCAAAATTAGGGAAAGTGCTGGATAGCGGAGGGGTAAAAATTACTATTCCCACTCCAGTACGTGCAACAGTAGGGAAAGTGCTGGATAGTGGAAGGGAAAAAATTACTATTCCCACTCCAGTGCGTGCAACAGTAGAGAAAGTTTTGGATAGCAGAGGGGCAAAAATTACTATTCACACTTCAAAGGGTGCGACAGTAGGGAAAGTGTTAGATAGCGGAGGGGTAAAAATTACTATTCCCAATCCAGTGATTGCAACAGTAGGGAAAGTGCTGGATAGCGAAGAGGTAAAATTAACTATTTCTACTCCAGTGAGTGCAACAGTAGGGTAAATGTTGGATAGCGGAAGAATTACATTTGAAATTCCAACTCCAGTGAGTGCAACAGTAGGGAAAATGTTGGATAGCGAAGGGGTAAAAATTACTATTCCCACTCCAGTGAGTGCAACAGTAGGGAAAGTGTTAGATAGCGGAGGGGTAAAAATTACTTTTCCCACTCCAGTGATTGCAACAGTAGGGAAAGTGCTGGATAGCGGAGGGGTAAAAATTACTATTCCCACTCCAGTGAGTGCAACAGTAGGGAAAGTGCTGGATAGCGGAGGAGTAAAAATTACTATTCCCACTCCAGTGAGTGCAACAGTAGGGAAAGTGCTGGATAGTGGAAGGGAAAAAATTACTATTCCCACTCCAGTGCGTGCAACAGTAGGGAAAGTGTTGGATAGTGGAGGGGTAAAATTTACTATTCCCACTCCAGTGAGTGGAAATGTTGGATAGCGGAAGAATTACATTTACTATTCCTACTCCAGTGAGTGCAACACTAGGGAAAATGTTGGTTAGCGAAGGGGTAAAAATTACTATTCCCACTCCAGTGAGTGCAACAGTAGGGAAAGTGTTGGATAGCAAAGGGGCAAAAATTACTATTCCCACTCCAAAGAGAGCAACAGTAGGGAAAGTGTTAGATAGCGGAGGGGTTAAAATTACTATTCACACTCCAGTGATTGCAACAGTAGGGAGAGTGCTGGATAGCGAAGGGGTCAAAATTACTATTCCCACTCCAGTGATAGCGGATATACGATTAAATATATTAAGCATATAAAAAGAACATATATTATAATATTAATTACATATAACAAAAAGGTACAAATATTATATTAAAAAAATTAATAAATACATTTATAAACAATATTTATTTAAAAGGAGCAAATATTAACAAACAAACAATATAAAACATAAATGTATTTATTTTATTTCCTACCCTATAACACCACACCAATAAAAAAGACCAACATTTTTGTTTAAATTTATTTCCACAATTAACATAATTAATAATTAATGTAAAACATATTATTAATAAAAAAAAAAATAAACATTCATTGAGTACACATTCTTTAACACTATAATATCCCCAACACACACTTAAAATTAATTACACAATTACCATAATTAATTACTAATTAATTCATTTAAATTAATTAACAACTAATTAATAATTAATCAATAACAAATAAATTACTTCCCACCCTTCCCACCATTTACACCTATGAACACCACAACACACACCTAAAATTAATTACACAATTACCATCATTAATTACTAATAAATACATTTAAATTAATTAACAACTAATTAATCATCAATAAAAATTAAATTACTTCCCACCCTTCCCACTATTAACACCTATAAACACCACAACACACACCTAAAATTAATTACTCAATTACATCATTAACTACTAATTAATTATAATTAATTAACAACTAATTATTAAATAATTAATAATAAATTAATGTCACAGTTAACACTAGAACATCTCAATTAAACAAATATTAATGAATAAAAATTATTCAATAAATGTAATTTAATTAAATTACTTCCCACCCTGTTCCCCTATAAACCCACAACCCGCTACGGAACTAAAAACGCAAATTTCAAATAAAAAATAATAATAACTATTAAAAATAAAACATTTTATATAATTAAATTACTTCCCACCCTCTTCCCCTATAAACCCACAATCCGCTACGGAACTAAAAACCCAAAATTCAAATAAAAAAATTAAAAAATACTAACATTTGAACACATAATGAAAATACAAACAATTCTTATACAAAAAAACATACATTACACACATAGAAGACATATACTAAAATACATAACATTAACAAAAATCGATATTTTTAACAACTATATTTTTTCAAACGAACACATCAGCCAACACCTACGAAGTCTCCACTGGCTTCCCGTGGAGAAAAGAGTCACTTTCAAAATCCTCACTCATGCCTACAAATGCCTACACAACAACGGACCCAAATACCTCAACGACAGAATCAACTTCCACGTACCCAAAAGAAACCTCCGATCTTCCAACCTCGCACTGGCCGAAACCCCGCACATCCACAGAGCCAGAGCAGGCGGAAGATCCTTCTCTCACATTGTAGCCAAGACCTGGAACGAGCTACCGGCAGACATCAGACGCGCCCCCTCCCTGAACACCTTCAGGAAGACCCTCAAGACCTGGCTCTTTGGCTAAACAGATCTGCGGACCCCCCCCTCAGCGCCTTGAGACCCTCACAGGTGAGTAGCGCGCTTACAATTCCCTGATGGATTGATATTACTTACCTAAAATCGATATTCTTGACCACGAGAATTTGTCTGTCGATATTCCTGACCCACGATATTTTTGACACAATATTTGTGCAATTCGATATTTTTTAGTCAATATTCTGGCTCTGCACCATTGTTTCCAACCTCTGGGTACCACCATCCCAGAAAAGCAGGAGACTGGGCCCAAAATTCTTGCCAGGGGAGCTGAAGTTGATGGCTAGGGAGGTCATGTCCCTGTACAGCCAACTGTATGGCTCACCAGAGGAACAGCTACATGTTTAAAATTAAAATGTAAATCTGACTAACTTCTTTTTTTATTTAAACACAGGTTACGATGTCCCTTTTAGTTCCTGAGTAAAGTGAAGTCATTTAAGTGAAGTTTCAGTTTTATTTAAATTTAAATTACTTTGAAAAATTAGACAATGCCACAACATTAGTATGTGTTGTGTGTTTGACGCTCAATTGTTTTTTGGTATGTATTTCTAAATACTTATATATGAGTATTAAAGAATTTCATGTGAAATCGACTAATTTCACATTTTGTGAATTTAGAAAATATTTTATATTTTCTGAATAATTTAACATATATATATATATTTTTACATACCAAATAAAAATGAAATTTGCTTTTAGTATTATCCAAAAAAATCACTCAGCTAGATGATGTCTATGGCCTGGATTAGTAACATAAGGACATGACAAGGGATAAGGGTACTCAACAAGTTACTACAGTTTTGTAACCTGGACAGTAAAAAGAAAATATGCTGTTATGACTCTTTGAAAATGCTTGAAAATGCTTGTGATTGATTTATCTAAATTGTGTAACATCAATACAAACAATCAAAAAGTCACAAAACATTTTTTTCTTTTCTTTTTTGTATCCATACAGGTCAACGTCCATCAAAATAAGACCATCTGAAAGGCCATCACGAAGAAGATCCTGGGGGTCTACAAGCAGTGCAGCATTCACTGTAGGAAGAAATGGGAGGACCTAGGACGCTGGACCAAAATGTCAGCTGAAGTCCAGCTAGGCCGGTCCTCCCAACATAGGAAACATGTGCACCGCACCCTGACTCCCTAATGACCCGCATACTTGCGGTGGCCTACCCCCAGCTTGATGGGCAGTTCAGATCCCAACAGCAGCATCAAGCGGGTAAGTTCTTTGTTGAGTTTATCCTATTAGATAACTATTTTTGGTTACAGCAACAAATCATGCCATCAACATAAAGGTTGACACATGTCCAACACACAAGAAGAGTTCTGGAAGGTGTAAGTTTTGCACAAGGTGTATGATGATGTGTTTTGTTTCTTAATTTGGAGAAAATGATACCACTATGGGGCCGATTCCGATCTCGGTCGGAGGCGCACCCAATACCATTCGGTCGGGAAAAAAGCCATGCGAATGCCTGTTTCCCGACCGATCCGTACAGCATACCGAACGAGTAAGTACGATGCGCACAACAGCACAGAATCCGGCCGAGTCGTACTCACCCAATCCGGGTCCTATTCTCCGACCGAGGCGAATCGGGAAAAGCAGAATCGAGTTGCACGGAAGGGAAAATGCAGCCCCGTACGGCCGAACAAGTACGATGCGCTTTCCGTACGTGCCGAACCCGTCGCTACGCACGGCACGTCAAAGCATCCGGGAGAGGCGCACATAAGCTCCGATTCGCGCCACAACACGATCCACGGCTACGAGGCGAACACGCCAGCGACGAGGACGACGCGAAGCGACAAGAAAGACGAACGACACGAACCAACCATGAATCCCTTTGTCCCGATCATACCAATATTCTACATTTACTACCGGAACAGGCACGGACGCGTACGGCACAGAAAGTAAGTCAGACACCAATCACAAAACACATACAACACGTACACGACACATCACACACACACAGAGGGATGCAGAATTTACTTACACCAGCAACAGCAGCACCATAGGGGCGGGATGCCCATCACCAATGCCACATATGCACACAGGGGCCTGAATGCGCACCACCACCACCACCCCTACCCAGGGGGCCGGATGCCAACCACCACTACCACCCTTAGCCAGGGGATGCCAGATGCCCACCACCACTACCACCCTTACCCAGGGGGGGCTGGATGCCTACCACTACTACCACCCTTAGCCAGGGGGGTGCCAGATGCCCACCACCACCACCACCCCTACCCAGGGGGGGCCGGATGCCTACCACCACCACCACCCCTACCCAGGGGGGGCCGGATGCCTACCACTACTACCACCCTTACCCAGGGGGGGCTGGATGCCTACCACTACTACCACCCTTAGCCAGGGGGGTACCAGATGCCCACCACCACTACCACCCTTACCCAGGGGGGGCTGGATGCCTACCACTACTACCACCCTTAGCCAGGGGGGTGCCAGATGCCTACCACTACTACCACCCTTAGCCATGGGGGTGCCAGATGCCTACCACTACTACCACCCTAAGCCAGGGGGGCTGGATGCCTACCACTACTACCACCCTTAGCCATGGGGGTGCCAGATGCCTACCACTACTACCACCCTTAGCCAGGGGGCTGGATGCCTACCACTACTACCACCCTTAGCCAGGGGGTGCCAGATGCCTACCACTACTACCACCCTTACCCAGGGGGCTGGATGCCTACCACTACTACCACCCTTAGCCATGGGGGTGCCAGATGCCTACCACTACTACCACCCTTAGCCAGGGGGCTGGATGCCTACCACGACTACCACCCTTAGCCAGGGGGTGCCAGATGCCTACCACTACTACCACCCTTAGCCAGGGGGTGCCAGATGCCCACCACCACTACCACCCTTACCCAGGGGGGCTGGATGCCTACCACTACTACCACCCTTAGCCAGGGGGGCTGGATGCCCACCACCACCACCACCCCTACCCAGGGGGGGCCGGATGCCTACCACAACTACCACCCTTACCCAGGGGGGCTGGATGCCTACCACAACTACCACCCTTAGCCAGGGGGCTGGATGCCTACCACTACTACCACCCTTAGCCAGGGGGTGCCAGATGCCTACCACTACTACCACCCTTACCCAGGGGGCTGGATGCCTACCACTACTACCACCCTTAGCCATGGGGGTGCCAGATGCCTACCACTACTACCACCCTTACCCAGGGGGCTGGATGCCTACCACTACTATCACCCTTAGCCATGGGGGTGCCAGATGCCTACCACTACTACCACCCTAAGCCAGGGGGCTGGATGCCTACCACTACTACCACCCTTAGCCATGGGGGTGCCAGATGCCTACCACTACTACCACCCTTACCCGGGGGCTGGATGCCTACCACTACTACCACCCTTAGCCAGGGGGTGCCAGATGCCCACCACCACCACCACCCCTACCCAGGGGGGCCGGATGCCTACCACAACTACCACCCTTACCCAGGGGGGCTGGATGCCTACCACAACTACCACCCTTAGCCAGGGGGCTGGATGCCTACCACTACTACCACCCTTAGCCAGGGGGTGCCAGATGCCTACCACTACTACCACCCTTACCCAGGGGGCTGGATGCCTACCACTACTACCACCCTTAGCCATGGGGGTGCCAGATGCCTACCACTACTACCACCCTTACCCAGGGGGCTGGATGCCTACCACTACTACCACCCTTAGCCATGGGGGTGCCAGATGCCTACCACTACTACCACCCTAAGCCAGGGGGCTGGATGCCTACCACTACTACCACCCTTAGCCATGGGGGTGCCAGATGCCTACCACTACTACCACCCTTACCCAGGGGGCTGGATGCCTACCACTACTACCACCCTTAGCCAGGGGGCTAGATGCCTACCACTACTACCACCCTTAGCCAGGGGGTGCCGGATGCCCACCACC
Source organism: Calotriton arnoldi (assembly GCA_963921515.1). Classification (NCBI taxonomy): domain Eukaryota; kingdom Metazoa; phylum Chordata; class Amphibia; order Caudata; family Salamandridae; genus Calotriton; species Calotriton arnoldi. The sequence continues at coordinate 2,134,770 of CAWUFW010000623.1, forward strand.
ACTACCACCCTCACCCAGGGGGCTGGATGCCTACCACTACTACCACCCTTAGCCATGGGGGTGCCAGATGCCTACCAATACTACCACCCTTACCCAGGGGGCTGGATGCCTACCACTACTACCACCCTTAGCCAGGGGGCTGGATGCCTACCACTACTACCACCCTTAGCCAGGGGGTGCCAGATGCCTACCACCACTACCACCCTTATCCAGGGGGCTGGATGCTTACCACAACTACCACCCTTAGCCATGGGGGTGCCAGATGCCTACCACTACTACCACCCTTACCCAGGGGGCTGGATGCCTGTCACTACTACCACCTCTACCCATGGGGGGCTGGATGCCTACCACCAACACCACCCCCACTCATAGGATGGACAATGCATGACACAACCAGCACACCACAACCTAGGGAATGCAAGAAAAAGACATCCCCCAACACCATGACAAGCGTGTGTAGACTGTGTCAAATGCCTACAACACTGAACATGACTTTGAACATACAATGTGACCCCCTAGCACATGTGCCACACATATATGTGTGTGGCCCCCACAATGCAAGCAGGCCATGACCATTGTGGCAATGGGGTCCAAACCCCCATCATCACAGTGACCAAAATGTAAGTGTGGGGTCCATAGCTGAAGCAAATTTTGAACAGTGTGGCAATGGGGTCCAAACCCCCATCATCACAGTGACCAAAATGTAAGTGTGGGGTCCATAGCTGAAGCACATTTTGAACAGTGTGGCAATGGGGTCCAAACCCCCATCATCACAGTGACCAAAATGTAAGTGTGGGGTCCATAGCCGAAGCACATTTTGAACAGTGTGGCAATGGGGTCCAAACCCCCATCATCACAGTGACCAAAATGTAAGTGTGGGGTCCATAGCCGAAGCACATTTTGAACAATGTGGCAATGGGGTCCAAACACCCATCATCACAGTGACCAAAATGTAAGTGTGGGGTCCATAGCTGAAGCACATTTTGAACATTGTGGCAATGGGGTCCAAACCCCCATCATCACAGTGACCAAAATGTAAGTGTGGGGTCCATAGCTGAAGCACATTTTGAACATTGTGGCAATGGGGTCCAAACCCCATCATCACAGTGACCAAAATGTAAGTGTGGGGTCCATAGCTGAAGCACATTTTGAACATTGTGGCAATGGGGTCCAAACCCCCATCATCACAGTGACCAAAATGTAAGTGTTGACAAAGAAAAAGCTGCAACTGCCAAACTGCATGGATGATTCCTGGTCACAGAACATAAAACACATCAGTGGCAAAGTAGTGCATGTGTCCCATTGCAACATAAATTGGGGGAGGAAAATACTGCAGTGCAAATAAGACATACCTTTGGCCATGTGCAGACAAACAACACCCATGGGGGCTGACACTGTCAACATTCATCAATGACACAATGACAGAAGTGACCATCAGAATGCAGACCCACATATTTGCACCAATGGGCACACAAATGCAGATACCCTGTGGAGACTGTAGATGTGAGGTGAACAGATACCATACCATGGCAGCAATGGGACACACAAACCATGATCATTGTGCTGACCGATGACCTAGGAGTCCCAGGGACAGCAGGGGAAACCCACCAAACTACATACAGCCAATGGCACACCCAAGATATGCCAATGCAGTGGTGCAGATGCACAAACACAAACAGGCAGACCCACACTGCACATCATACACAACAGGTGAGGGGTGGGTGCCAGTGTCCCCATGCAACCACACAACACATGAGGAGGCCTGAATACCAATCATACAGATGTGCATACAGTGCCACACAAAGGTAACTCATGGATCCAAATCCCCTATGTGGGCAAGCAAGCATTGTCTGATGAGAGGGAGCACAAATCACACATGTCACACAGGCACGTAGGAACAGCAACTGACACAGCAAGACACAGACACACCACAGCACTACCCCCAGGGCCCCCACAATGTGGTGACCCTGGGCTGCATTACAATCCCACTGTGATGACAAAGCTAAATGTCGTTCACACTGTGAACCACAGTCATGTGTCCTGAGCAACAAACTACCATCACACCTACACAAGCACAAATCAATCAGCACGGCCAGTAAGCCAAGGCCAACATGGAGGCAGGGGTCTAGAAGGGCAACAACTCTCATCTGCACACACTCAACACCACACACCTCGACCTCCAACAATGTGCAGCAGTGAAGCACACATGCACTGGTGACATTGCACATGCACCCGTGACTATTCCAGGGTGGTGGGTGGGAACCAAGGTGCAGAAACACATCACACATGACCACTCAACAGGACTCCTGAATGTCTGACACACTGCACACTACGCTGTACATGGACATGACGGCAATACCACACCAACCAATGGGATCCCAGCCACAGTCACACACCAATGAAGAAGCCAAGGTCACCCACAAAGAACACACATAGACAACAACAAACATTGCAGCCCGGACCCTGAGGAGTGCCAGCAGTCACACACACAACGTGTCACAATCACTGAAAGATAACACAAACTGGAAATCACATGACAGGGGCAAACAACAAGTGCCAAGGGGAAACCTGACTGTGACCCATCTGCGTCTGCACACAAACTCAGCCCTGACAGCAAACACACCTATGGGTGACACCCTGATGACCAGTAATGTGCCATGCACCCACATCACAGAGAACCCAGGGAGAAGACTTTGGGGGAACATAGGTCAACTCTGCAAGCATCACAAACAGGTACAACACTAGGGATCACAGCATGCACAGCTAAACGGAAGTGAACACACAGACATGCTCATACAACACACACCTTGGGCGCAGGCAATGTCACAGGAGTACACACTGCCATGAGGGGACTCCACTCCTGTGTGAGGAAAGCTGTGCCATATGTTGCCTCAGTAGGGCCCCATCATGTCAGCTGAGCACTTGGTCACACAATCAACAATTAGCACCAAATGAAGGCTCCTGTCACATCAGCCTGGTCATGGAAGTGCCAACGAAACCATCAGCACAGATCCAACACTCTTGTATAGCAATGTTGCACTGACAACACAGATGAGTCCTTCCCCATTGATGCCCAAACCTGCATGTCCAGTGGAGATGGCCACACGGTCAGGGAAGTAGACGAATTGAACAATGGCAGGCACAACAGATGTGCAGGGGTGGAAGCCACAGATGTGAAATTGCTAATGTAAGTAGGAAATCCCATTGCCAAATACTGAACACATGACACCCTCAGATGCTGCTATGGATGACATGGATACACCACAGGATAGGACACATTCCCCTGGACCACATGGGTTCCTGCACAGTAACACTTCATTATCATGAGACCAAATATCACCATCACTGCAGCAAGGGCATGGTTAGCATCATCAACAACATGTACATCAGAAGCATAAGCACTAGAGAACAGAAAGTTGCTTTATTCAGCATATGTGTGTATTGAAAAGTGAAAGTCCAGAAAAACCACAAAGGCCAATGGCCAGTCCATTGTCAAAGTCCAAACAGGGTGACAGTGGCAGATGTCACCCTACGCATGACTGCACTGCACAAAACCAGGGACAATCCACTAGGAGGGGCAACCGGGGGGGCAGGCCAGGCACCGCAGGGACAGGATCAGGGCTCACCAGGAGGAGGCAGGGAAGGGGTGGTGGGTGCTGGAGAGCCACTGACAACTGCAGTGGAGGTGTCTGACATGGTGTGTGCCGGCACAACTGGGGGCATGACTCAGATGTTGTGGGTGCCGGCACGACTGCAGTGGACCCTGCAGATGGAGTGGACAGGTCCACCACTGCAGTGCCCAAGTCAGACAGGGTGGTAGTGGACCCCACTGCAGTGCCTACCACCAGGGGAGGAGAATGGGGAACAGGCAAGGTGGGCTGGACAGAGGGGAGGACACCCTCACCACATCAGTGGCACAGACAAGCGCAGCGGGGGGTGGTGCCGGGAGAGCAAGTGGCAGGGGAGAAGGCCGGATCCTCTTGGGGATGGTATATCTGTGGGTGGGGGAACCTGGGGCAGGGTGTGGTGGGGGCACCTGTGGAGTGGGGGCCTGAGGGATGGAGGAAGGAGACCTGGTGCCTGAGCTGCAGGGCGGCGGCGGGGTCTTGCTCTTACGACTCCGGGGTGACTTGCGGGTGGGGGCCTCAGTCTGTCTGCGCCTGGGGGAGGGTGTCCGGGGGCGAGGGGCACTCTGCTCCATGTGGGTGGGCTTCCTCTTCCCCCTGAATGCTGTATCAGCTGGATCTGAGGGGAAGAGGCCGAGGTCACTGAGGAAGAGCCGCTGGGTCTTTGGGGTTGCAGGTGAGGCAAGGGAGGGTGCTTTGGAGGGAGAGGCAACTGAGGACTGCACAGTGCTCGTGGATGCGTGTGTGTGTTCCAGGGCCCCATCCCCTGTGAGTCTGGTTTCAGTCCCCTGACTGTGCGTGCGTGTGCGTTTTGTTTGTGGCGTGTGTGTCTGTGTGCTGGACGTGTGTGTGCTGGTGTGTGCCTGTGCCGGTGTGTGTGTGCTTGGGACGGGTAAGGTGCTGGGGAGTGTGGATGGAGCAGAGGCAGGAGGGGTGAGGGACTGTCTGAGGAGGGACACTGCTGCCGTCAGGGACGAGTCCATGGACCTATTGCCCCTCTGTAAGTCAGACATGCCCGATGAGATGCCCTCCATGAACGACACCAGCTGAGTCAACAGAGCGGTGTGCGCATGGAGGACACTCAGCATGGCTGTCTGCCCTACATGGAGCTGGCGAAGGAGGTACACAGACTCCTCACTCAGGGCAGCAGGGGACACAGGGGCAGGGGGTGCGATGCCTGGCCCAAAGGAGACACGCTCCCGAACATGGGAGCCTCCACGGACCTGGGGAATGGGAGCCGATGGGAGGGCGGTGGTGGTGCTGGTGGTGGCGGGGACAGCAACACTAGCTGGGGTGTGGTGGCTGCTGACACCCGCCTCCATAAGGGAGTCATCGTCCGAGTTGCTCTGGTCCTCAGCTGAGGTGGATGGTGCTGAGGACTCCTCGGTGTGGCTCCCTCGCCCTCCGTGCCACTGGGTCCCTCCGACCACTCCTCGGCTGCTGACCCAGTCTGGCTCTCCGGCTCCTCCTGGTCCGTGGAGCTGTCCCCTTCCGTGGCCGTGGATGTATCTGCAAACAATGGGGAAACAGACAGACATCAGTCACCTGCACCAAACGCACACACCACTGTGAGCACAGCACATTACAGTGCAAGCCCTGGCATCATTAGTTGAACATTGCTAAAAGTGCCCTAACTGAACAGGAGAAGCCAATTGTCAGTCTGATGCCAACCATGGCACTCACATCCCACATGGCCTTGCACCCATCTGTCTGGTGTCTGTTGGATAGCAACTAAGCCTGGGCGTAGTTCGCGAAGTAGCGCTACGCGAAGCTACGCAAAGTGCAGTTCGCACTACGCGAGCTACGCGTAGCACTACGCGAACTGCGTAGTGCACTGTTCGCAATGATTGCACAGTGCCGGATGCTTGTCCGCACTGTGCAATCATTGAAAACGGCATCTTGCACAGTGCGAGCTGTCTTTTACTGCCGCTCGAGTAGATTTTTACTCGAGCGGCAGCTTTCTCAACGCGGACTGGTAGTTTCTCATCGCGAGCGGTCGCGAGCATACGCGACCAGTCGCAATGAGAAACCTGACCTCCCCGCATTGAGAATCTCGCCGGGAGGTTTATTTTCCACGCTCGCGATCGGCAACTTGATGTTGCTGATCGCGAACGAGAAAAAGTCTCGCCGGGATGTCATTTTGCTTGCTCGCGGTCGCCAACTTGACGTTGAGGACCGCGAGCAAGCAAAAAATGACCGCTGCACTACGCTACGCGTGTTTGCACTGTGCTACGTGCAATTCGCGTTGTGCGAAGTAGCGCAAACTTCGCAAACTACGCGAGCGTAGCGTAGTGCTTTGCCCAGGGTTAATAGCAACACCCCAGTGTGGACACATGCACCACCTACACAGTAGTTGGACAGTGCAGAGGACATGGTGTAGCATGTGGACATGCACACATCACAACTCTTGCCACTGAGTCAGTACAGGTTTCCGGATGAAAGGGATGCCCAGAGTCAAATAGGAAATGCATGTGATGCATACCAGCGACAGACACCATGATGCACCCATGTCCTGATAGCCATCGCCACAATGGTGTGCATGTAGCACATGTCACTCCCCTGCAGGATCACCAATAAGTAGACACATGCCATGGCGGAGGCATGACTGCTAAGTCATACATCACTGTCTCAGTGATGTATGACTTGGCAGCCAGACAACAACACTCTGCACTGTGTCACAATAGTAGGTCATGGGGAATGCAAGTCCTGGAGCTGCACAAGTGCACATGTACATCTCCCACACAACACATCATCTTAACCCTCATCTGTCCAGGTCATACCGATTGGACATATGGGAGACCTGTGACACTACCCTCTGAACCTGAGCCCCTCACAATCTGCTGTGAATGGGAAACAGCTGCCTGAACTTCACATTCGCATACCCCAGTCTGCACGGGCAGCTGATCAAACACCTATGTGACACACAAGTATCGTCTCCTATGGTCACATCTCCAGTGGCATGCTGAGCCCCTACCGAGAAACACCCCAGCAGTCCTGGCAACAAATCCACAGCACACTGACACAGAGGCAGACACCTGAGGGGTCAAATTACTGCGCACAATGTGTCAGCTGATACACGGGAGTGGGAGTACAGAGTGCATTGCATGGCCTGGAGTAGGCATGACTGTCCTGCCCCACATGAATGAGGGATGAGCCCTGGACAGTGGATAGCTGGCTATGTATGTGTGACACACGTAATCTGCACACTCCTGGGGCCCAAACATTGTTCCCACCCGCTGCATGGGTGTGTACCAGATACCCCAGGCACATGTGGTGGCTCAGCTCAGCAAGTGGACCGCATATCAAAGCAACACGCAGATTACATGTCCGAACACAGGCGTTGTGTGAACAATGGACCCACCCATGATGCCCACAACAGAGTTAGGGAAACAGATGCTGTCCCTCACCTTTAGTGAAGCAAACTGCAAGGACACAGTCCCAAGTGACACAATTCCCTGAATGTAAGGGCCACACCTGGGTATCAGAGGAGGAGTGGGCAGTGCACAATAGAGGGACATGGCTCCTGGACAACATGACTGCTGTACTGTGGCAGTTTAACCAGGCCAGAGGAGGGCACATAGCATGTAATACAGAGTTCACAGTGCAGTCTTTGACTCACCCCCTCCTTGCTGCTGTCTGGCCTTCAGCTGCCCATCCAGGCCTGGAAACATCACCGCCAGGATCTGGAGCATGTGGGGGGTCAGGGTCCGTGTTCCGCCCCTCCTGCGAGGAGGCGACAGCTTCAGCTGGACCCGTGCAATCCTCCGGGTCCAGCCCGAAGGTCCTGCCACCTCTTCTGGCAGTTGCGGATCCGGCGCTTGTAGACCCCCACGGACCGGACAGCCCGGACGATGTCCTTCCAGATCTCCTGCTTCCGATGGGCATTAACCTGTGAGGATGACAAAGTGAAAAGGCCATTACTACACATGCAACATATCCGTGCATGACACAGTTGTATATACATGTCTCAATCACAGGGGCACATGATGTACACAGGCAGTGCAACGCTGCCCATGGACAGTTTGCCAGAAGTCACTACATGGTATCATTGCATGGGAAGTAAAACCTTGTTCAAATGCACTGTCACTGCACCATACCTGTCCAGTGCATGTCACTACACACTATGGGGGGTGACAACTACTCAGTGAGCCTGCTAGCCAGTGGCGTGCAGACTTTCAGCCTTGCTAGTCAGACAAAATGCACATTCAGAAAGGCAGTGCACAGAACACTCACCTGCTCCCCTGGTGTCCCATACAGCTTGCTGTACTGTGGAAGTAGGCTGTCCAGCAGGGCCTGGTTCTCCTCAAGGCTGAAGGCTGGGGCTCTCTCCACAGTACGTGCCATTGCAGGGTCCAGAGGGGGCAGAGACAGCAGCAGTGCAGTGGCAGATGTCGTCCTGGAGCATGTAGTGCAGGCAAGTGAGCTCTCAGGGGAACAGCCAGCAATATATATGTGCTGGAGAGGCAGATACTGTCCCATGTGTCCAAAGTGATAGGTCCAAGTCGTTTGCATCTTCTGAATCTGGCCAATCCATGGAACAGCAGCACCAATACACGCCCACAGCATCCTTCAAATCTTCAACTTCATGACATACATGATTTTGCAACATTGTTGTGGGTGACCAACTGAATTTCCAGCAACCGACTCGTTCGAATTTCGAAAACGCGTCCGTTGCCAGGCTAGGCCATTGTCAATGGGTGCGCACTGATCGGTCCATTGCTGTTCAACGCGTACAGGGGTACAACGCGTACCCGCACACATTGAATGCAATGGGCCGGCCAGGGGCACCGATCGGTCCATTGCGGTACAACGCGTACAGGGGTACAACGCTACCCGCACACATTGAATGCAATGGGCCGGCCGGGGGCACCGATCGGTCCATTGCGGTACAACGCATACAGGGGTACAACGCGTACCCGCACACATTGAATGCAATGGGCGGCCGGGGGCACCGATCGGTCCATTGCGGTACAACGCGTACAGGGGTACAATGCGTACCCGCACACATTGAATGCAATGGTCCGGCCGGGGCACCGATCGGTCCATTGCGGTACAACGCGTACAGGGTACAACGCCGTACCCGCACACATTGAATGCAATGGGCCGGCCGGGGCACCGATCAGTCCATTGCGGTACAACGCGTACAGGGGTGCAACGCGTACCCGCACACATTGAATGCAATGGGCCGGCCGGGGGCACCGATCAGTCCATTACGGTACAACGCGTACAGGGGTACAACGCGTACCCGCACACATTGAATGCAATGGGCCGGCCGGGGGCACCGATCGGTCCATTGCAGTACAACGCGACAACGCGTACCCGCACACATTGAATGCAATGGGCCGGCCGGGGGCACTGATCGGTCCATTGCGGTACAACGCGTACAGGGGTACAACGCGTACCCGCACACATTGAATGCAATGGGCCGGCCGGGGGCACCGATCGGTCCATTGCTGATCAACACGTACAGGGGTACAACGCGTACCCGCACACATTGAATGCAATGGGACAGCCGGGGGCACCGATCGTTCCATTGCGGTACAACGCGTACAGGGGTACAACGCGTACCCGCACACATTGAATGCAATGGGCCGGCCGGGGGCACCGATCGGTCCATTGCTGTTCAACGCATCCCTGTACAAGTGACTGGCATATGTCACCATGCCTGTCTCAGATGAACATATGCCAGCCACAGATAGCTCCCAGGGAGTGAGGGGCACACCTACAACACGACAGCCTGTCCAAACTGTATCATAAGGCATGTAAGGCTGCATTTCCTATTGTGTGTATGTTGGTGTACATTTTGTCCTGTGGGTGTCACCTGGGGGAAGCCACCCCCAGGCTGTGCACGTGTTCATGGGGACAGGATCCTTGGTGTTACGTGTACATGACCACTGTGATGTGCAACTGTTCATATCTGTGCATGTGCCATGGTCACATTTCATGGTGGTGTATGTGTATGTCATGTCACATACCCCGTGAGTCCCATGTGGGACGGTATGTTTGAGCCAGGGTGTCCCAGTGGCACAATAGTGATGGTCCTCCACAGTCTGTGTGCATGTAGTGTTTACAATGTCTCTGATTTCATGTGCACAATGGGAGACAGTCTCCACATCCACGTTGTGTGTGCATGGACTTTGATGTTGTGCATGTGTGTGTCACAGACGTCCATGTCTGTCCTGCAGTGGCAAGTGGGACCACTACCTGTGGGGGTCATGGTTGTTTTGCTGTGGTGTATACATGATACTCCATGTAATGCCAGTGTCCATGTGGCAATACAGGGTCCCTGGGAATGTACCTGTCGTTGAGCTGTGATGCCTGGGGCACATCTGTCCTCACGTGTCACTGTGGGGGGTGATTGTGACACAGCAGCAGGAGATGGAAACTGTGACACGGCCTCATGATATCCAATGGGCCAACCTGGGACTTATTGATGCCACTTGTTGAACCGTGATGACAGATGTTGGCCATGTATGCACCATACATGTCCTTACGGAACTGCACACTTCATGTAGTTGTGCCTCATAATGATGTATGTTGTGATATTGAGTGTGTTCAATGCCGCATATGTGGGGTGACTGACAATCTTGCTTTCTTCTCCTCTGCACTGAAGGGCTCCTGCTGTCCATAGACCATTCCCAGACCTGGCAACGATGGTGGAACGGGACAGCATCCGACGGTACCGCTTCACCAGGCAGCTGATTGAGGATTTGGCAGTGCAGTTGGCCCCACATTTGCAGCCTGGCCGGCCGTATCCTACAGCGCTGACCCCCAAGGTGAAGGTGATGGCAGCCCTACACTTCTTTGCCACCGGTACCTTCCAACATACTGTGGCGACTGCTGGTGGGATGTCACAGACCATGTTGAGCCATGTGCTCCGTGATGTTTTGGAGGCAATGTTGCTATTCCTGAACCGGTACATCTATTTCCCTAGACTGCAACGACTCACTGACGTGAAGAGTGACTTCTATGCCCTGGGGAGGATGCCGCATGTCATTGGCTCCATTGATGGGACACATGTGGCTTTGGTACCACCACAGGCCCAGGAGCAGGCCTACCGTAACCGCAAGCACTACCACTCGGTCAATGCACTGGTGGTGTGTCTTGCAGATATGACCATCACACACGTGTGTGCCCGTTTCCCTGGTTCAGCACACGATGCCTTTGTGATGAGGAGTAGTCGCATCCCCAGGATGATGGCACAGATGCAGAACCAGCGTGCCTGGCTTGTCGGTGTGTACTGACTTTGTGCCATTGTGTGTGATCTGATCTGTAGTATTCCGCCCACTTTTCCAAGTCAGCTAATGTGCACTTGTCTCTCCGTAGGTGACTCGGGATACCCCAACATGCCGTGGTTGCTGACACCCCTCAGGAACCCTGTGACACCAGCCCAGATGCGCTACAATGAGGCACATGGTCGGACCAGGAGAGTGATTGAGCGGACATTTGGTCTCCTGAAGAGCCGCTTCCGCTGCCTGGACAAGACAGGAGGGTCCCTCCCATATGCCCCAGCGAAGGTGTGCAAGATTATCATCGTCTGCTGCATGCTCCACAACCTGGCAGTGCGGAAGGAGTTGCCTCTCATCCAGGATGACAATGACCAACATCCGCCACCTGTGGAGGATCCTGGCCTGGACCACGATGCCAGTGATGATGATGATGATGAGGGTGATGTCCGCACACAGCTCATCACCAACTTCTTTAGCTGAATGTGAGTATCCTGAGGTGTCATGTCAATGATGTGAGTTGGCATGATATGTGTAGGTGGTGCTCTGGTGCTGTTGGAGTGTGTCCATGGGCTACTTGACTGGATGTGTGTAGCGATGTGTGCTTACAGGTGGTCTGTACTCCCCAACAGTGTTGACATGCTAACTTGGTTCTGGGTGGGTATCTTGTAACATGTATTGTGCATGAGTTTTGCTGTTCTGTCCTGTTCTCCATTGCTTTTGACTGTGTGTCATTTCTGTCCTTCACAGGGTACTTTCAGATTCGTTTGGTCAACTGTGTCCACCGACGACGTGATTGTACTTCCAGGGTGGTAGCTGTTGTGTCCCTACAGGTGATGTGCGCCACACCCATGGACTTCCTTCCTTCTACAGTTGTTGACTGTGTGCCCGCTGCCAGGTGGGATTACCTTGCATCTGTAGTGGTTACGACATGTTGCAACTGTGTAATAAACCTGTGCTTCACTTTGTGCTGTGCGTTGTCTGTGGTCACACATTTGACTGCCATTTGCTTACTGCACCTGTGGGCTACTTGACTACAACTGGGAATAGGTGTGGTGTCTGTGCATTGCACCATCTTCCCTGGCAACATCAGTGTAGGCAATGAGTCAGATGGCCTAGGTGTGTCTGTGTTGTGTAGCCCTGGTGGTGTGTCTCCCTCATATGTGTCACGTTGCCTTTACTCACAGGCCTGTGTTGTACTTGCTGTTGCAGTTCGCATACACAGTGTAATTTTGCAGTTCATCATCCCCATGACAGCACCCATGTTGGAATCACAACAGAGGCAAGTATGGTGTATTAGTGTGTTTATTGTGATACATTTGTGTGAATAGTGCATAGGATGGTTAGTGCTGTACATATATATTACAATCAGAAGTTCCTAGGTGAATTGAAAGTCCTGGTAGACAAAATCCCCAGTATCGGGGCCACAGTTGTCTGAGACATTGGTCCAACTTGTACTCCCCATGCAATGTGTGGGAGTTGTGTTGCCGTCAACAGGGTGAACAGTTTGTGCACAAAGGTGAACATCCAGAACAGGTTCAGGCTTCCTGGGGGTTGCACTTGGCCATCGGCCTCTCACTTGCCCCTCCTCGGATGACCCCTCTTCTTTGGGGGGGCCCCTCAAGTACAGGCTGCTGCGGTGCAGGGGACTCTCCGCCAGAGTCATCCTCCCTCCCTGTGGCAGTTGCAGTTTGTTCGGCACCAGATGTTGTTGGCACACAGGGAGGTGTGGACTGGTTGCTGTTCATCTGGCGGAGGCATTGTAATATGTCCCTGTGCACCGCCGTCATCTCTTGCAGTGCGTCCCACTTGGACTCCACGCGGGACATGTGTGAGTCCAAGCGGGCATGATGGGCAGCCTGCTGCTGTTTCATGTCTCTGAGGAGCCCCACTACCTGGCTGAGATCTCCGGTGCTGGACTGGTACGCATCGGCTATGCGTACCAGTTGTGGGTCATCATGCACACCAGCAACCTCTGCAAGCAGCGACCTCTGTCTTCCACCCCTTCCACCACCCCTGCCGACATGTGCAGTGCGTGCAGTGGCACGCACAGATGACCCTGGTCCCCCTTGGGGGTTGGTGGTGGTGGTGGTGTCCATGGCCCCACGTTGGTCCCGGGTCCCTGTGCTGGTGGTGCTCCTTGTTCTGTCCATGTTGTCAGGGATGGTATTTGTGGTGACAGTCGTTGGAGGGGTGGGTGCAGGGGGTGCAGCTGGTGGTCCTGCTGGTGCTGCAGCTGGTGGTCCTGCTGGTGCTGCATGTTGACTTGCACCGGATGTGCCAGGTTGGTCTTCTTCGTCCGAGGAGGGCAGAGGCTGTACGACACCAGTGAGCTCCGCATCCTCTTGAGCCTGGGACTGGGACTCCTCAGCGTCTGCTGCTGTGTCCCCATCATCACCTGTTTTTGGGAGACACACACAATGTATGTTATGTTTCTGCAGGCATCAATGGTTGACACACCTGACAGTTGTGACTGTGCCTCTGGGTGCGGGCCTGTACATTGCATTGTCCTAAGTTGTCACAGTCAGGGGTTGATATTGGTGTAGCACATTGTCCTGCATTATTTGGGCATTTCTATGTATTTGTTGGGGTGTGAACATGGTCTGCATTGGTTGTATTTGGTTGACAGCCGGCCCTCCTTCCCACCCAGCCAGTCAGTTATCCCACCATGGAGTGTGCTTGCATTGCAGGGAGTGCAAGTTGTCTTTCAGGATGTCAGTCAGTGGTGTCCTGCTGTTGGTTGTTGCACAGTTGCCAGCAGGGCCTTGTGCTCCCCACAGCAGTAGCCAGTGTCAGCCATCTTGTCAGTCCTTATCCACTCCCTGTGATGTGAGCATGGTTCAGGGTGGTGTTGATGGGACAGTTGTGGGGGTGAGCTATGTCTGTGACTATGACTCCCATCATGCTATTGCCTCCACCCCACTTCCCAGCATTCCCATACTTACTTGCTTTTGTGGGGAGTTCAGTGTGTGTGGGTGTGAGAGCAATGGCAAGATGGCTGACAGTGGTGTCCTGCTGTTGGTTGGTGTGCAGTTCCCAGCATGCCCTTGTGCTCCCCACGACACAGCAACAGTGTCAGACATCTTTGATGGGCCTTTCCACTCTCTGTGGGATGTGCATGCGTGAGTGTGAGCTTGCTGGGCCATGTGGTGGGGGATGTAGAGCTGTGCCTACGACTCCCATCATGCTATTGCCTCCACCCCCTTCCCAGCATGCCCATGCTTCCTTCCTTTTGACTCTGCTTCCCTGTGCGGTGGGCTGCCTGTGCTGACAGGATGGCTGGGAGTGTTGTCCTGGCAGTTGTTTGGCTAAAAGTCCAAAGAGTGTCCCTGTGCTTCACACAACATAACCCAGGGTGGTGGTTCTTTGTGGGATCTTGAGTTAGGATGTGAGGCATTGCATTCTCCCAGGTGGGTTCTGTGGAGTATGTGTTGAGGGGGTGTGTGAGGGGAGGTGCTTGTGACTATGGTCAGTGCTGCAAGTCCTCCTTCCCACCCAGCCAGATATCCCACCATGGAACGTGCTTGCATTGCAGAGAGTGCAAGTTGGCTTTCAGGATGTCAGGCAGTGGTGTTGTGCTGTTTGTTGGTGCACAGTTCCCAGCAGGGCCTTGTGCTCCCCACAGCAGTAGCCAGTGTCAGCCATCTTGTGAGTCCTTATCCACTCCCTGTGATGTGAGCATGGTTCAGGGTGGTGTTGATGGGCCAGTTGTGAGGCTGAGCGATATCTGTGCCTACTACTCCCATCATGCTATTGCCTCCACCCCCTTCCCAGCATGCCCATGCTTCCTTCCTTTGACTCTGCTTCCCTGTGGGGTGGGCTGCCTGTGCTGACAGGATGGCTGGGAGTGTTGTCCTGGCAGATGTTTGGCTAAAAGTCCAAAGAGTGTCCCTGTGCTTCACACAACATAACCCAGGGTGGAGGTTCTTTGTGGGATCTTGAGTTAGGATGTGAGGCATTGCATTCTCCCAGGTGGGTTCTGTGGAGTATGTGTTGAGGGGGTGTGTGAGGGGAGGTGCTTGTGACTATGGTCAGTGCTGCAAGTCCTCCTTCCCACCCAGCCAGATATCCCACCATGGAACGTGCTTGCATTGCAGAGAGTGCAAGTTGGCTTTCAGGATGTCAGGCAGTGGTGTTGTGCTGTTTGTTGGTGCACAGTTCCCAGCAGGGCCCTGTGCTCCCCACAGCAGTAGCCAGTGTCAGCCATCTTGTCAGTCCTTATCCACTCCCTGTGATGTGAGCATGGTTCAGGGTGGTGTTGATGGGACAGTTGTGGGGGTGAGCTATGTCTGTGACTATGACTCCCATCATGCTATTGCCTCCACCCCACTTCCCAGCATTCCCATACTTACTTGCTTTTGTGGGGAGTTCAGTGTGTGTGGGTGTGAGAGCAATGGCAAGATGGCTGACAGTGGTGTCCTGCTGTTTGTTGGTGCACAGTTCCCAGCAGGGCCTTGTGCTCCCCACAGCAGTAGCCAGTGTCAGCCATCTTGTCAATCCTTATCCACTCCCTGTGAAGTGAGCATGGTTCAGGGTGGTGTTGATGGGACAGTTGTGGGGGTGAGCTATGTCTGTGACTATGACTCCCATCATGCTATTGCCTCCACCCCACTTCCCAGCATTCCCATACTTACTTGCTTTTGTGGGGAGTTCAGTGTGTGTGGGTGTGAGAGCAATGGCAAGATGGCTGACAGTGGTGTCCTGCTGTTGGTTGGTGTGCAGTTCCCAGCATGCCCTTGTGCTCCCCACGACACAGCAACAGTGTCAGACATCTTTGATGGGCCTTTCCACTCTCTGTGGGATGTGCATGCGTGAGTGTGAGCTTGCTGGGCCATGTGGTGGGGGATGTAGAGCTGTGCCTACGACTCCCATCATGCTATTGCCTCCACCCCCTTCCCAGCATGCCCATGCTTCCTTCCTTTTGACTCTGCTTCCCTGTGGGGTGGGCTGCCTGTGCTGACAGGATGGCTGGGAGTGTTGTCCTGGCAGTTGTTTGGCTAAAAGTCCCAAGAGTGTCCCTGTGCTTCACACAACATTACCCAGGGTGGAGGTTCTTTGTGGGATCTTGAGTTAGGATGTGAGGCATTGCATTCTCCCAGGTGGGTTCTGTGGAGTTTGTGTTGAGGGGGTGTGTGAGGGGAGGTGCTTGTGACTATGGTCAGTGCTGCGAGTCCTCCTTCCCACCCAGCCAGATATACCACCATGGAACGTGCTTCCATTGCAGGGAGTGGAAGTTGTCTCTCAGGATGTCAGTCAGTGGTGTCCTGCTGTTGGTTGTTGCACAGTTGCCAGCAGGGCCTTGTGCTCCCCACAGCAGTAGCCAGTGTCAGCCATCTTGTGAGTCCTTTTCCACTTCCTGAGATGTGCGCATGGTTCATGGTGGTGTTGATGGGACAGTTGTGGGGGTGAGCAATATGTGTGACTACGACTCCCATGATGCTATTGGCTACACTGACTTGCCCAGCATACACAGAATTCCTTTCTTTCAGTGGTCTTCACTGTGTGTTGGTGTTGTAGTGGTGGCTACATGTCTTGATGTGTTTGTTAGTTCTATTTGTGCCACTGCCTAGCTGTAGTTGTAGTTGTGTTTGTACATGTGATGACACGGTTAAATGTAACTTTGAGATGGCATGTGTTGTGTTTATCTGACTGACATACACATTTTGGGATGATTCTGTTCTGGTTGCTGTGTAATTGCTATGAGTGCATAGTTTGACTCTCCCCTTGACAGTGATGTGTGTGTGTATTGTGGCAGAATATTGTGTACATTTGTTGTGTACTCACCAGGCTCTGGGATGTTCTCTAGTCCATAGACGCTCACTGGCGGAAGGATGGCCCGCACCTTCTCCTCCCAGGGCCTGAGGTATACTGGCTTGGCAGGAGGGCCACTGCCCGTGTATTGGCTCAGGAGGTAGTCCTTCTTGAGCAGCTCCCGTACCCTCCTGCGCACGTCATACCACCTGTTCTGGATGTCAGTCTTTGTGCGCAGACATGGTGATTGTGCGTTCACCCTGTTGATGATCCTCTCCCACATCTTGGTTTTCTGGGAGATGGGTGTCTGTTGGACCAGTGTGCCACTCAGCGCGGATTTTCCTTTGAGCAGGACACGCTCCTTTCATCTCCCAGGCCTCCATTTACTGAACTGTGACCGGCCAATTTAATTAATTCCCCGGCACAGCACATTGCCATTTAACGGCGAAGGATTTTAAGCATTTGCTTCCAGCAAACTAAGTTTGTTTTTTCCCCTACCGGGCCCCACCATAACGCGCATTAATTCGCAGGCTATCCCGGTCACCTTAAGAAGCACAGCGCTACGCAGACGCCTTTACCAAGGATATTATTTCCTTCTTCAGCTCAATTCAAGTTGCTCACATTTTTTTGTCCTGAAGATGAACTCGAATAATTGAGTTCGAAACGTCGTCGACCCCCTACAACATGAACTCCTTATACTCTGTAAAAATCTTTAAAGGAGCTTCTATTTCTGTTGTCAATGCGATGTCATTATTTTAAGTTCACCCTCACTTCTCACGTCACGCTTATTGTCACTTACTGTGTGAGCACCTGAATACCTTCATTGTGTAATAAATATTTGTCATACATTGACCTATATGTCCCTCGTTATATTTCCTACTGCTCTCTTTTATGAATTAAGTTTCTATCCCTTTACTTATCTCAGTGCCCTTTACAGGGTTACTTCCCCTTGGACCTTTTAGGCCACTCTAGAACCACTGTTCCTTTAAACTAAACAGCTGTGGCTCTACCCTGAGGATCTCGTCTACCAGGACTTCCAATTCACAATCTAGGAACTTGTGATTCTTCTTGGGGGGCATGGTGATGGGTGGTGATGGTGAGTGATGTGTGTGTTGGTGTGCAGGTGAGGGTGTGTGAGTGTGTGTTTTGCTGGGTGTATGTGAGGTAGCTATTTGTTGGTGTGCTGATGGTGTGTGGCTTGTGTGAGGGATGAGCTGTGGGTGTGTGGTTGCTGTCTGTTGAGTGCTGGCAGTAGAATGGCATTTGCAAAGGATCATGGTTGGGATTTGTGTCCTTTATATGGGTGGAGTTGTGGGTGTGTCTTTGTTCTCTGTCCCCACCCCCCCAGTATTTATTGGCTTTGTAATTGCTTGTTTGGCCTTTTTTGTGTATTTTTCCTGAGTACTTTCTGTGCATGTTGGAAACGTTCTTGTGACCGAGTCGGACCCTGCATTTGTCTCGTACGGTCTTCTCCGTTTCGTTCACGCTGTGTTTGTGCAGTTTTCTATGCTGCGTACGCGTCGGTCGCGGTGTTTTGTGTTACTTCGGCTCGGTTTTGTATGCGTGTCGGTCGTACGGCTTGTCCTCCGTTCGACTCGGTCGTGGTTTTCGCGCCTTGCATCGTACTTAGCGGTTTGGAGTTCGCGTGTACGTTTCGGTTGGATTTGTTCCGGGTGCGTGTCGGTCGGTTCGATTCGCGTGTTTTTCCGGCCGGATTGCTGTTTTCCGTGCGGCTCGGTCGTTCGGCTTGGGTTCAGTACGTGTCGGTCGGATTTTGCACGCCTTGCATCGTACTTGGCGTGTCGGGCGCCACAGGTACGTGTCGGTCGGAATAAATTCCGGCTCCGAGTCGGTCGGTGCTTTTTCCGGCCCGAATCGGAATCGACCCCTAAATGTCTGATCACTACCAGAGAACTGTTTTGAGCAGACACATGCCTACCTAAAAAAAAAAGACATGAGTTTGTTTGATGTTATAAGGGAGAGTTGTACCAAACAGGCCACAATTTAAAATTGTGTCAGGTGTGATGCTCCGTCACAATTGTGAAGAATGTTACGTTAGCCCTATTACAGGTGACATAGCATAAAAACAGTGGATGTTCCAAACATCACATTGGTGAGTTGATTATAAACTAACTGTGAGAAGTTGGCCTGGTATATGATGTCCACTAATTAAAGTGGGCACCTTTCACCAGTCCAAACAACCCCTATGATGATTTAAGAGGTCAAAGATAACCTTAGAAAGCTATCCAAGCCTTCAGGCTTAGGGGCCGATTCCGATCTCGGCCGGTATGGCTCTGAATCGGATTCGGCTTTACCGGATCCGATTCGGAGGCCTTTTTTCCGACCGATTCGTACAGTCGTCCCAGCGAGCAAGTACGATGCGAGCGCACGTGAAATCGCCGACCGACTCGTTCCCGGGTCTGAACCGCTCCGACTGACTCGTACGGACACGGCTCGCACCACGCAATGGAGACGTTTCCCGACCGAGCGAGTACGATGCACGTGTCGGACGGCCGGCTCGCAAAAGCACCCGAAGCCGGACTTGGGGGGTCCGTGTCGGACCCCCCTGCATGTGTAGCTGCACGAGTCGAACACAGGGGGGGACCCAAGGGTCCCCCCTACACATGCATGTATGGTGCGAGTCACACCGACGCGTACCCACTGTAGGGGGCCCCCCTGTTCGCGACGTGCCCATTCAGTCAATGGGAGCCCGTGTACGCGTTGTACGACCGGCTCCCATTGACTTCAATGGGAGTCCGACCGAATCGAGTCGGGCAGCATACGGCCGCATCGTACTCGCTCGGTCGGACTGGGGGAGTCTGGCTCGGTCGGAAATCTCTCCGGATCCGGCTCGGTCGGAGAGCTTTCCGACCCAGATCGGAATCGGCCCCTTAGTCTTGAAGGAATGTTAAGCAGCTTGTTTTACCAGAATGCAATCTTATTGTATTGGTTAAATGAAAGGAGAACCACACAGTAGTTATAATAATAAATATATATTCTTATAACACCTTAAATACCTCACAGTATCTGCTACATGCAGATAAACACAAAGCACACAATACTGTAGCACAGAAACAATTGTAAGCAGCACTAATACAAAGTGGGCTCCCGGGGGAGACCAAACCATATACTAAAATAGTGGTATAAGAACCACGACTCGAGTAAAGACTGTGGGGCCGATTCCGATTCGGGCCGGAAAACGTACCGACCGACTCGGTCCGGGAATAAAGTCCGACCGACACATACCGGCGCCGTACGACCCTGGTAGTACGATGAAATGCATGTGAAATCAGACCGACTCAGACGAAATACAAAACGACCGACCGAGCCGGACGGAAACAAGCCATCCGGCCGGGAAATCACGCGAAACGAACCGACCGACACGCACCCGGATTGAACCCGAACGAAACGTACCCGCGAACTCCGACCCGCGTAGTACGATGCTGTGCGTGCAAAACATGACCGACTCGCCCGGAGCACAAGCCGTACGACCGACACGCATACAAAACCCAGCCGAAGCAACCCAATACTACGCGACCGACTCGTACGCCGCATATGAAACCTAGCTGACACACAGCGGGAACGAGTCGGACAAGATCGCACCACACAACTGCAGCGTCCTACTCGGACACAAGAACAACTCCTACATGCACCAAAAACACCTAGGAAAAATTTGAAAAAAAAGGGTCAAACAAGCAACCACAAAGCCAATAAATACAGGGAGGGAAAAAAAATGGAACAAGGACACACCTCCAACTCCACCTACATAAAGGCCACAAATCCCTACCATGATCCTTTGCAAATTCCACTGACCTGCCAGCACACAACACCATCACACAGCAACCACAGACACACTCACAGCACATACATCACACAAGCCACACACCATTACCACACCTACAAATAGTACCCTCATACACACCCAGCTAAACCTACACTCACACACCCCCACTTGCACACACACACATCAATCACCACCACCACCCATCACCATGCCCCCAAAGAAGAACCATAAGTTCCTAGATAGTGAATTGGAAGTCCTGGTAGACGAGATCCTGAGGGTAGAGCCACAGTTGTTTGGTACATTGGTACAACAGACCCCCATGTCGCAGAAAACCAAGATGTGGGCGAGGATTGTCGACAGGGTGAACGCACAATCACCATGTTTGCGCACAAAGGAAGACATCCAGAACAGGTGGTATGATGTGCGCAGGAGGGTCTGTGACCTACTCAAAAAGGACTACCTCCTCAGCCAGCACACCGGCAGTGGCCCTCCTGCAAAACCAGTATACCTCAGGCCCTGGGAGGAGAAGGTGCGGGCCATCCTACCACCAGTGAGCGTATACGGACTAACAGACATCCCAGAGCCTGGTGAGTACACAACTAATATACACAATATGGTGTGACAACAGACACACATCACAGTCAAGGGGATAGGCAAACCATGCACCCTTAGCAAATACACAGCAACCAAAAGATATTCATCCAAAGATGTGAATGCTAGTCAGACAAACACAATACCTCCCATCTCATAGTGATATGTAACTGTGTCATGACATGTACAAACCTAACAACAAATACAGCAAGGCAGTGGCACAAATAGAACCAACAAACACTCCAGATATTTAAACACCACTAGAACACCACCTCACAGGGAAGCTCACCGAAAGGAAGGAATTCTGTGTATGCTGGTCAAGTCAGTGTAGCCAATAGCATGATGGGAGTGGTAGTCACAGATATTGGTCACACCCACAATTGGCCCATCAACACCACTCTGAACCATGCTCACATCACAGGGAGTGGAAAACAACTGACAAGATGGCTGACACTGGGTACTGCTGTGGGGAGCAAAAGGCCCTGATGGGAACTGGGCACCAACAAACAACAAGACCACACTGTCAGCCATCTTGCCATTGCTGTCACACTCACACACAGTGAAGTCCACTCAAAAGGAAGGAAGTTTGGGCATGCTGGGAAGGGGGTGTAGGCAATAGCATGATGGGAGTGGTAGTCACAGATATTGGTCAGCCTCACAATTGGCCCATCAACACCACCCTGAACCATGCTCACATCACAGGGAGTGGAAAAGGACTCACAAGATGGCTGACACTGGGTACTGCTGGGGGAGCACAAGGCCCTGCTGGGAACTGTGCAACAACCAACAGCAGGACACCACTGACTGACATCCTGAAAGACAACTTGCACTCCCTGCAATGAAAGCACGTTCCATGGTGGGATATCTGGCTGGGTGGGAAGGAGGACTCACAGCACTGACCATAGTTACAAGCACCTCCACTCACACACCCCTCAACACTAACTCCACATAACCCACCTGGGAGAATGCAATGCCTCCCATCCTAACTGAAGATCCCACAAAGAACCACCACCCTGGGTTATGCTGTGTGAAGCACAGGGACACTCTTGGGACTTGTAGCCAAACAACTGCCAGGACAACACTCCCAGCCATCCTGTCAGCACAGGCACCCCACCCCACAGGGAAGCAGAGTCAAAAGGAAGGAAGGATGGGCATGCTGGGAAGGGGGGTGGAGGCAATAGCATGATGGGAGTGGTAGTCACAGATCAACATCTCACACCCACTTGGCCCAGCAAGTTAGCACTGAAGCATGCACACCTCACAGGGAGTCAAAAGCCACGTCAAAGATGTCTGACACGGGCCACAGCTGTGGGGAGCACAAGGCCCTGCTGGGAACTGGGCACCAACAAACAACAGGACCACACTGCCAGCCATCTTGCCATTGCTGTCACACTCACACACAGTGAAGTCCACTCAAAAGGAAGGAAGTATGGGCATGCTGGGAAGGGGGTGTAGGCAATAGCATGATGGGAGTGGTAGTCACAGATATTGGTCAGCCTCACAATTGGCCCATCAACACCACCCTGAACCATGCTCACATCACAGGGAGTGGAAAAGGACTCACAAGATGGCTGACACTGGGTACTGCTGGGGGAGCACAAGGCCCTGCTGGGAACTGTGCAACAACCAACTGCAGGACACCACTGACTGACATCCTGAAAGACAACTTGCACTCCCTGCAATGGAAGCACATACCATGGTGGGATATCTGGCTGGGTGGGAAGGAGGACTCACAGCACTGACCATAGTTACAAGCACTTCCACTCACACACCCCCTCAACACTAACTCCACATAACCCACCTGGGAGAATGCAATGCCTCACATCCTAACTGAAGATCCCACCTAGAACCACCACCCTGGGTCATGCTGTGTGAAGCACAGGGACACTCTTGGGACTTGTAGCCAAACAACTGCCAGGACAACACTCCCAGCCATCCTGTCAGCACAGGCACCCCACCCCACAGGGAAGCAGAGTCAAAAGGAAGGAAGGATGTGCATGCTGGGAAGGGGGGTGGAGGCAATAACATGATGGGAGTGGTAGTCACAGATCAACATCTCACACCCACATGGCCCAGCAAGTTAGCACTGAAGCATGCACACCTCACAGGGAGTCAAAAGCCACTTCAAAGATGTCTGACACGGGCCACAGCTGTGGGGAGCACAAGGCCCTGCTGGGAACTGGGCACCAACAAACAACAGGACCACACTGCCAGCCATATTGCCATTGCTGTCACACTCACACACAGTGAAGTCCACTCAGAAGGAAGGAAGTATGGGCATGCTGGGAAGGGGGTGTAGGCAATAGCATGATGGGAGTGGTAGTCACAGATGTTGGTCAGCCTCACAATTGGCCCATCAACACCACCCTGAACCATGCTCACATCACAGGGAGTGGAAAAGGACTCACAAGATGGCTGACACTGGGTACTGCTGGGGGAGCACAAGGCCCTGCTGGGAACTGTGCAACAACCAACAGCAGAACACCACTGACTGACATCCTGAAAGACAACTTGCACTCCCTGCAATGGAAGCACGCTTCATGGTGGGATAACTGGGCTGGGGGAGAAGGAGGCCCGGATGGCAAGCAAATACCACCAATGCTGGTCATGCACACACCTCAACATTCACATTGACATGCCACAGGTTGGCAGGACAATGTGCTACACCAATATCACTCTTTGACTGTCACAATTTAGGAGAATGCAATGTCCAGGCCCACATCCAGAGGTACAGTCACAACTGTCAGGTGTTTGAACAATTGATGCCAGTAGAAACATAACATACAATCTGTGTCTCTCCCCAAAACAGGTGATGATGGGGACACAGCAGCAGACGAGGAGGAGTCCCTGTCCCAGGCTCCAGGGAACATTGAGCTCACTGGTGTGGATCAGCCTCTGCACTCCTTGGATGGCGAAGAACCAGCTGGACCCTCCGGTGTGAGTCATCATGCAGCACCAGCAGGACCAACATCTGCACCCCCTGCACCCACCCCTCCAACAACTGCCAACACACAGGCCACCCCTGCCAACACGGACAGACCAAGGACCACAGATGACAACAGCGCAGGGACCCAGACCCAAACTGGAGCTGGTGACAACGAGCCCAGGAACAACACCCAAGTGGGCCCACGGTCACCTGTGCGTGCCACTGCAGGTCCTGCACGTGTCGCCAGGGGTGGTGGGAGGGGTGGTAGACATAGGTCGCTCTTTGCAGAGGGGTCTGGACTGCATGATGACCCACAACTGGCACGCATTGCGGATGCGTACCAGACTAGCACCGGAGAGGTCAGCCAGGTAGTGGGGATCCTCAAGGACATACAACAGCAGCAGGCTGCCCATCATGCCCGCTTGGACTCCCACATGTCCTGTGTCGAGACACACATGTCACGTGTCGAGACACACATGTCTGGCACGGAGTCCAAGTGGGACACATTGGAACAACTGACAGCGGTGCATATGGACATACTGACATGCCTCCGCCAGATCAGCACCAACATGGCCACACCTCTCTGTGTGCCCACAACATCTGCTGCTGAAACAACTGCAAATGCCACAGGGAGGGAGGAGGACTCTGGCAGAGAGTCCCCTGCACCGCCGCAACCTGCACCTGAGGGTCCCCCGCCAAGAAGAGGGGCCGTCCGAGGAGGCCAAACTGAGAGGCCGATGGCCATCTACATCCCCCAGGAAGCCAACACCTGTTCTGGAACTTTTCCTCTGTGTGCAAACTGCACGCCCTGTCGAAGCCAACCCAACTCTCCCACATGACATGGGGAGCTCTAGTTGGCCAAATTCATCAGATGACTGTGGACTTTACTCTGGACATCTCAGCTACCAAGACTTCCAAATCACATGGGAACTTTGGATTCCAATTTCTATGTACAGCACCCACCATCCTGTGCACCATTCTCACACCTGTATGTAAATAAACTCACCAATACACCATATCTGCCTCTGTTGTGATTCCAACGTGCTCTCTGTCATGGAGATGGTGATCAGAAAAATGACACTGTGCATGCTAACTGCTACAGCAAGTCCAACACCGTCATGTCAGTCATGGCGACGTGACACATATGAGGGAGACACACCACTAGGGCCACACAACACATACACACCAGGGCCATCAGACTCATCACCTATACTGATGTTGCAACTAAATACAGTGGAATGCACAGACACGCCACCTATTCACAGTCTGTCAACTATACTACAGGTGCAGTAAGCAAATGTCAGTCAGATGTGTGACCACAGACAACGCACATCCCAAAGTGAAGCACAGGTTTATTACACATTTGCAACATGTTGTTTCCACTACAAATGCTAGCTAATCCAACCTGGCTGTGGCCACAAAGTCAAAAAGTGCAGAAGATAGAAAGTCCAGGGGTGTGTGGCACATCACCTGTAGGGAAACGACTGCTTCCACCTTGCAAGTTGATTCATGGATTCGTGGGATCCAAGTTGATCAAACAACTCCGGCAGCACCCTGTGAAGGACAGACATGACACACAGTCAAAACCACTGAAGAACAGCACAGAACGGCAATACTCATGTCTAATACATGTCACGAGATAACTACACAAAACCAAGTTAGCATGTCAACACTGTTGGGCAGTACAGACCACCTGCAAGGACACATCGCTGCACGCATCCAGTCAAGTAGCACATGGCCACACTCAAACAGCAACAGAACACCACACACACATATCATGCAAACTCAAATCATTGACATTACAACCCTCTGGAGACTCACATTCAGCTGAAGAAGTTGGTGATGAGCTGTGTGCGGACATCACCATCATCATCATCATCTTCACTGGCATCGTGACCCAGGCCAGGATCTTCCACAGGTGGTGGACGTTGGTCATCGTCTTCCAGGATGAGAGGCAACTCCTTCCGCACTGCCAGGTTGTGCAGCATACAGCAGACGATGACAATCTTACATACCTTTGCTGGGGCATATGGGAGGGCCCCTCCTGTCTTGTCCAGGCAGCGGAAGCGGCTCTTCAGGAGACCAAAGGTCCGCTCAATCACCCTCCTCGTCCGACCATGTGCCTCATTGTAGCGCATCTGGGCTGGTGTCACAGGGTTCCTGAGGGGTGTCAGCAACCACGGCATGTTGGGGTATCCCGAGTCACCTACAGACAGACAATTGCACATTAGCCGATTTGAAAATGTGTGCGGAAAACAACATAGCAGAACACACACAATGGTAAAAAGTCAGTACACACCAACAAGCCAGGCACGCTGGTTTGGCATCTGTGACATCATCCTCAGGATGCGACTACTCCTCATCACGTAGGCATCGTGTGCCGAACCGGGGAAACGGGCACACACATGTGTGATGGTCATATCTGCAAGACATACCACCAGAGCATTGATCGAATGGTAATGTTTACGGTTCCGGTATGCCTGCTCATGTGCCTGTGGTGGTATCAAAGCCACATGTGTCCCATCAATGGAGCCAATTACATGTGGCATCCTCCCCAGGGCATAGAAGTCACTCTTGACGTCAGTGAGTCGTTGACGTGTTGGGAAATAGATGTACTGGTTCAGGTAAATCAACATTGCCCCCAAAACATCGCGTAGCACACGGCTGAACATAGTCTGTGACATCCCACCGGCAGTCGCCACAGTGTGTTGAAAGGTACCGGTGGCAAAGAAGTGTAGGGCTGCCATCACCTTCACCTTGGGGGTCAGCGCTGTAGGATACGGACGGCCAGGCTGCAAATGTGGGTCCAACCGCACTGCCAAATCCTTAATAAGCTGCCTGGTGAAGCGGTACAGTCGGATGCTGTCACGTTCCACCATCGTTGCCAGGTCTGGGAATGGTCGATGGACAGCAGGAGCCCTGCAGTGCATAGGTGAAGAAAGCAAGATTGTCAGTCACCCCAACTATGTGCCGTTCACCATACTCAATTTCACATGATACATAATTAACAAACACAAGTACTTGATGTGTGTGTCGTTCTGTTTGGACATATATGGCACCTACATAGACATCATCTAACATCTCTGTTCAACAAGTGTTGACAACAGGTTCCAGGGTGTGCTATGGGAAACCATTAGGCTGTGTCACAGTACCCATTTACTGCTCTCACGTTCCACACACATACCACAGTGACATGTCTGGACAGATGCTCCACAGGCATCACAGCTCATTGACAGGTAGATTCCCAGGGACCCTGTCTTGCCACATGGACACTGGCATGACATTGCGTATCATGTACACGTCAGAGAAACTAACATGACACCCACAGGTAGTGGCCCCTGTAGCCTCTGCAGGTCAGACATGGACGTCTGTGACACACACACACACAACATCAAAGTTCATGCACAAACCACATGGATGTGGAGACTGTCTCCCATTGTGCACATGGAGTCAGAGACATGCGAAACACAACATGCACACAGACTGCGGAGGGACTATTGTGGCAATGGGCCACCCTGTGACGTACATGCCTTCCCACATGTGAGCCTGGGGGTATGTGACATGTCATACACATACACAACCTGGAAATGTGACCATGACACATGCCCATAAATGAAAAGTTGCACACCACAGTGGTCAGGTGCACAACACACAAAGGACACTGTCCCCATGAACACGTGCACAGCCTGGGTGTGTCTGCCCCCAAATGCCACCCCAAAAACCACATGTTCACCCCCATACACAGATAAGGTTATGCTGCCACACATGCCTTAGATACAGTGTGGACTGGGTGTGGTGTTGTAGGTGTGCCCCTGAGTCCCTGGAAAGTATATGTGGCTGGCATAGGTTCACCAGTGACCAGCATGGTGACATATGCGTGTGACCTGTCCAGGGACACGTTGAACAGCAATGGACTGATCGGTGTGCCCGGCCGGCCCATTGCATTGTATGTGAGCGGGTACGCGTTGTATCCCGGGTACGCGTTGTACAGCAATGGACCGATCGGTGTGCCCGGCCGGCCCATTGCATTGTATGTGAGCGGGTACGCGTTGTATCCCGGGTACGCGTTGTACAGCAATGGACCGATCGGGGTGCCCGGCCGGCCCATTGCATTGTATGTGAGCGGGTACGCGTTGTATCCCGGGTACGCGTTGTACAGCAATGGACCGATCGGTGTGCCCGCCCGGCCCATTGCATTGTATGTGAGCGGGTACGCGTTGTATCCCGGGTACGCGTTGAACAGCAATGGACCGATCGGTGTGCCCGGCCGGCCCATTGCATTGTATGTGAGCGGGTGCGCGTTGTATCCCGGTGCACGCGTTGAACAGCAATGGGCCGATCGGTGTGCCCGGCTGGCCCATTGCATTGTATGTGAGCGGGTACGCGTTGTATCCCGAAATACGCATTGTACAGCAGTGGACCGAACGGTGCGCACACATTGGCTGGGGCCTGGCATGGCAACGGACGCGTTTCGAAGCTCCAACGAGTCTGATGCAGTGAATTCAGTTGGCCAGCCACAACAATGTTGCAGAATCATGGGTGTCATGAAGTTGAAGATTTGAAGGATGCTGTGGGTGTGTATTAGTGCTGCTATTCCATGGATTGGTCAGGTTCAGAAGATGCAAACGACTTGGACCTATCACTTTGGACACATGGGACAGTATCTGCCTCTGCAGCACACATATAATGCTGGCTGTTCCCCTGAGAGCTCACTTGCCTGCACTACGTGCTCCAGGACGACATTTGCCACCAACACTGCTGCTGTTTATGCATCCTCTGGCTCCTGCAATGGCACGTACTGTGGAGAGAGCCCCAGCCTTCAGCCTTGAGGAGAACCAGGCCCTGCTGGACAGCCTCCTTCCACAGTACAGCAAGCTGTATGGGAAACCAGGGGAGCAGGTGAGTGTGCTGTCCACTGCCTCACTAATTGTGCATGTTGTCTGACTAGCAGGGCTTTCAGTGTGCACACCACTGGCTAGCATGCCCACTGAGTAGTTGTCACACCCCAAAGTGTGTAGTTACATGCACTGAACTGGTACAGTGCAGTAACAGTGCATTCCAACTAGGTTTACTTCCCATGCAATGATACCATGTAGTGACTGCTGGCAAACTGTTCATAGCCATTGTTGCACTGCCTGTGTACATCATATGCCCCTGTGATTGAGACATGTATATCCAACTGTGTGATGCACGTATATGTTGCATGTGTAGTAATGGCCTTTTCACTTTGTCATCCTCACAGGTTGATGCCCACCAGAAGCAGGAAATCTGGCTGACCATCGCCCGGAAAGTAAGATCCGTGGGGGTCTACAGGCGCAGGATCCGCAACTGCCAGAAGAGGTGGCAGGACCTTCGTGGCTGGACTCGGAGGATCGCAAGGGTCCAGCTGAAGCTGTCACCTCCTCGCAGGAGGGGCGGACACCGGACCCTGACCCCCCACATGCTCCGGATCCTGGCAGTGGTCTTCCCTGACCTGGATGGGCAGCTGAAGGACAGACAGCAGCAAGGAGGGGGTGAGTCCATGACTGCACTGTGCACTTTGTCTGACATGCTATGTGCCCTCCTCTGGCCTGGTTAAACTTCCACAGTACATCAGTCATGTTTTCCAGGACCCATGTCCCTCATTTGTGACATGCCCACTTCTCCTCTGATACGCATATGTGTGGCCCTTATAGTCAGGAAATTGTGTCATTTGGGGACTGTGTCATTGCATTTAGCTTTGCTCAAGCTGGGGGACAGCATTTGTTCCCGTGACTATGTTGTGCAATTCATGGGTGGGTCAATTGCTTACACAATGCCTAAGTTCTGACATGTAATCTGGGTGTAACTTTGATATGTGGTCCGCTTGCTGCTCTGACTCACCACATGTCCCTGGGGAATTTGGCACACACCCATGCTGCTGGTGGGAACAATGTTTAGGCCTCAGGAGTATGTGTATCCAGTGTGTCACACATGCTTAGCCACCTGCCTACTGTCCAGGACTCATCCCTCTTACAGGTGGAGCTGGACAGTCATGCCTACTCCAGGGCATGCAATGCACTCTGTACTCCCACTCCCGTGTAACATCTGGCATGTTGTGATCAGTGTAATGTACCCTCAGGTGTCTGTCTCTGTCTCATTGTGCTGTGTCTTCGTTGTCAGGACTACTGGTATGTTTATCGGTTAGGGCTCAGCATGCCATCTGAGATGTGACCATGATAGACGATACTTCTGTGACTTATAGGTGTCTGATCACTTGACTGTGCACACAGGTGTTTGCGACTGTGACTTTCAGTCAGCTGTATTGTCATTCACAGCACACTGTGAGGTGCTCATGTTCAGAGAGTTGTGTTTCATGTCCCCCATATGTCCAGTTGGTATGACGTGGACAAATAGTAGTACAGATGATGTGGTATTTGGGGGATGGACATGTGCACTTGTCAGTCACATAACTTGCATTCCCCATGCCCTCGGATTGTGACACAGTGCAGACTGTTGTTGGCTGGCTGCCATGGCCATGTGACTTGAGACAGTAATGTATGACTTTGCACGCATTCCTGTGTCATGGCATTCAACTTCCTGAGACTGATCCTGCAGGGGAGTGACATGTGCAACATGCACCCCATTGTGGCATTGACTATCCGGACATGGGTGCATCATGGTGTCTGGTGCTGGTATGCATCACATGCATTTCTATTTAGACTCTGGCCATCCCTTTATCTGGACACCTGCACTGACTCAGTGGCAAGAGATGTGATGTGTGCATGTCCACATACTTCACCGTGTTCCCTGCAATGTCCAACAACTGTGTAGGTGGTGTCTTACCATCAGACAGGCACCGGACAGATGGGTGCAAGGGCAGGAGGGGTGTGAGTCCCATGGTTGACCATCAGACTGACAATTGGCTTCCCCGAATCTGTGTGAGGACTTTAGGCAATGTTCAACTAAGGATGCCAGGGCTTGCTCTGTAATGTGCTGTACTTACTGTGGTGTGTGCGGTCAGTGCAGGTGACTGATGTTTGTCTGTTTCCCTAATTGTTTGCAGATACATCCACGGCCACAGGAGGGGACAGCTCCATGGACCAGGAGGAGCAGCGGAGCCAGACTGGGTCAGCATCGGACGAGTGGTCAGAGGGACCCAGTGGCACGGAGGGCGAGGGGAGCCACACCGAGGAGTCCTCAGCACCATCCACCTAAGCTGAGGACCACAGCAGCTCGGAGGATGACTCCCTTGTGGAGGCGGGTCTCAGCAGCCACCAAAGGCCAGCTAGTCTGTCTGGCCCCGCCACCACCACCACCGCCCTCCCATTGGCTCCCATTCCTGAGCTCCGTGGGGGCTCCCGTACTCGGGAGCGTGTCTCCTTCGTGCCAGGCACCGCAGCCCCTGCCCCTGTGTTCCTGCTGCCCTGAGTGAGGAGTCTGTGTACCTCCTTCAGCATCTCCATGTAGGGCAGACAGCAATGCTGAGTGTCCTCCATGCACACAGCACTCTGTTGACACAGCTGGTGTCGTTCATGGAGGGCATCTCGACAGGTATGTCTGCCCTACAGAGGAGCAATAGGTCCGTG
This sequence comes from Calotriton arnoldi, assembly GCA_963921515.1. Lineage (NCBI taxonomy): Eukaryota > Metazoa > Chordata > Amphibia > Caudata > Salamandridae > Calotriton > Calotriton arnoldi. Next base: position 2,166,221 of record CAWUFW010000623.1, read on the forward strand.
GACTCCTCCCTGACGGCAGCAGTGTCCCTCCTCCAACAGTCCCTCACCCCTCCCACCTCTGCCCCATCCACACTTCCTGCCCCCCTACCTGTCCAAAGCACATGCACACCTGCACAGTCACCCAAACACACAGACACGAGCAGCACAGACACACCCAAGAGAAAGGCAAGACGTGCACACACGCATCCTCAGGGGACTGATACCACAGACACAGGGGACGGGGAACACACACACACACAGGCATCCACATTAACTCCGCAGTCCTCCAAATCCTCTCCCTCCAAGACCCCTTCCCTTGCCTCGCCTGCTAACACACCTACACAGCAGATCTTCCTGTGTGACCTTGGCCTCTTCCCCTCCAATCCTGCTGATCCAGCATACCGGGGGAAGAGGAAGTCCACCCACACAGAGGGGAGTGCCCCTCGCCCCCGGACACCCTCCCCCAGGCACAGGCAGAGTGAGCCCCCCACCCGCAAGTCCCCCCGGAAGAGCAAGACCCCGCCACCGCCCTGCAAGTCAACCACCCAGTTTCTCACCTCCATCCCCCAGGTCACCACTCCACAGGTTCCACGCCACACCCTGCCCCAGGTTCCCCCACACACCGATACCGCATCCCCAAACTGCTTAGGCCCTCCCCCCCTGCCACTTGCTCTTCCACCCCCAAACCAGATGCTCTGCCTGTTTGTGCCACTGGTGTGGAGACCGTGTCCCCCCTCTGTCCTGCCCAGCTCTTCTGCCCCCCATTCCACTACCTTGGAGTCATGCACTGCGGTGGAGTCCACAACCACCCCGTCTGACTCGGGCACTGCATTGGGGACCCAGTCCACTCCGTCTGACCAGCCCACTGCAGTGGTTGCAGCACCAACTCCATCTGACTTGAGCCCTGCGGTGGTGCCAGCCCCCCTGAGTCAGACACCTCCACTGCAGTTGCTGGTGACACTCCTGCACCCACCTGCCCTTCACTGCCTCCTTCTGGCATCCCCTGATCCTGTCCCTGCGGTGCCTGGCCTGCCCCTCGTATGCCCCTCCAAGGGGGATGTCCCCTGTCCGTACCTGTGCAGGCAAGCAATTGTTGACAAGTTGTCACACATCACCCTGACGGGACTGTATATTTGGACTGGCCATTGGCCTTAGTTTATTTTGGACTTTTGATTTGAGTTGCACACTTGCTGAATAAAGCCTATTTTTGTTTACTTGTGGTTAATCTTTGGAGGTACATGATGTAGATGTGTAGAATCATGCATTTGCTGTTGTAATAGTGTTCAGATCAGGTAAATGAAGTTTTGCTGTGATGGGCTCCATGTGGTCCATGGGATATGTGTCCTAATCTAGTCTGGATCTATAGCATCCTTTGCTGCAGTCTGAGGGTGTAATGTTCAGCATTTGACACAGGGATGTACGTTTAGCATTTGTAGATTACCATCTTTGTCCTACACTGATGCACATCTGGTGGGCTTACCATGTCCAATGTTCCTAGTACCCTGACTGTGTGCCCGTCTCCAATGGACATGCAGTTTAGCACATCAAATTTGGAGGACTCATCTGTGTACACAGTGCAAGTTGCTTGACACGTGTCTTGGGTGTATGCAGATGACTGACGTGACACTCCCATGCCCAGTCTGATATGAGCAGAGCCTTCAGTGTGTTGTAGTTGTTGACTCACTGACCGAGTGTTCTGCTGACATGTTTGAGTCATGCACAGACAAGGTTTGGAACAGCTGACCTTCCACAGGAGTGGAGTGCCCTCATTGCAGTGCGTGATTCCGTGATATAGGCTGTGCCCATGTTGTGTGTTGTATAGGCATGTCTGTGCATGTTCCCTTCTCCATTTCCTACACAGGCTGTGTCCCTACGGATGTTCCTGTTTGTGATGCTTGCTGAGTTGTTCTGTGTTCATCCAGCATCTTGGACCTGGTTACTCCGGGATGTGGGTGCATGGCAAACTAATGTTCATGAGGTTGTCATCCCTAGTTGTCTTTGTTGTCCGGGCTGGGGATGTGGGCAAACGCAGATGGGACACAGTCAGGATTCCTCTTGGCACTTGTTGGTTACACGAGTAATGTGATTTTCTGTTTGTGTATGCTTTCAGTGATTGTGACACATTGTGTGTGTGACTGCTGCCACTCCTCAGGGTCAGAGCTGCAATGTTGGAAGTTGTCTATGTGTGTCCTTTGTGGGTCAGCTTGGCTTCTTCATTGGTGTGTGACTATGGCCAGGATCCCATTGTTTGGGGTGGATTTCACGTCATGCCCATGTACGGCATACTGTGCAGTGTGTCAGACATTCACAAGTATTGTTGACTGGCCATGTGTGATGGGTTTCTGCACCTTATTTCCCCCACCACCCCTGGGATTGTCATGGGTGCATGTGCAATGTCAGCAGTCCATGTGAACTTCAACGCTGCACATTGGTGGAGTTCAAGGTGTGTGGTGTTGAGTGTGTGCAAATGTGAGTTGTTGCACGGCTGGGGCACTACCTCCATATTTTCCTTGGCTGGCAGGCCGTGCTGAGTGCTTTGTGCTTGTATAGGTGTGATGGTAGTTTGTTGCTCAGGACACATGGCTGTGGTTCACAGTGTGGATGACATCTACCTTTGTCATCACAGTGTGATTGTCATGCAGGCTAGTGTCACCACAATGTGGGGTCCCTGGGGGGGGAGTGCTGTGGTGGTTCTGTCTCTTGCTGTGTGTGTTGCTGTTCCTACAAGCTTGTGTGACGTGTAATTTGGGCTCCCTCTCATCTCACAATGCCTGTTTGCCCACATAGGGGAATCCAATCCATGAGTTACTTTTGTATGTGACTGTGTTGACATCTGTGTATTAGTGAATCTGGCCTCCTCATGTGTTGTGTGTTTGCCTGGGGACACTGGCACATAACCCCCCTCACCTGTTGTGTATGATATGCAGTGTGAGTCTGCCTGTTTGTGTTTGTGCTTTTGCACCACTGCATTGGCATATCTTTAGTTTGCCATTGGCTGTATGTTGTTTGTTGGCTTTCCCCTGCTGGCCCTGGGACTGCTAGGTCATCAGTCAGCACATTGATCATGGTTAGTATGTCCCATTGCTGCCATGGTATGGTATTTATTCACCTGACATCTACAGTCTCCACAGGATATCTACATTTGTGTGTCCCTTGGTGCTGATATGTGGGTCTGCATTATGATGCTCACTTCTGTCATTGTGTTATTTGTGAATGTAGACAATGTGGGCCCCCATGGCTGATGTTTGTGTGCACATGGCCAGAACGATGTGTCATTGGCACTGCACTGCTTGCCTCACACAATCTATGTTGCTATGGGACACAAGCACTACAATGCCACTGTAGTGTTTGGTGTTGTGTGGCCAGGAATAATCCCTGCAGTTATGTTTTTGCAGCTTTTACCAGGACTACACTTCCCTTTTGGGCACTGTGGTGATGGGGCTTTGGGCCCCATTGCCACACTGTTCAAAATGTGCTTCAGCTATGGAGCACACACTTACCTTATGGGCACTGTGGTGATGGGGCTTTGGGCCACATTGCCACAGTGGTCATGGTCTGCTTGCATTGTGTAGGCCACACACACAATTATGTGTGACACATGTGTTAGGGGGTCACATTGTATGTTCAATGTCATGTTCAGTGTTGTATGCATTTGACACAGACCACACACGCTTGTCATGGTGTTGGGGGCTGGGATGTAATTTACAGACAGTCCTTATGTGGGAGTATGCTAGTTGTGTCATGCATTACCCGTCCTATGAGTAGGGGTGGTTGTAATGACAGGCATCCAGCCCCCCATGAGTGGTGATGGTAGTAGTGGTAGGCATCCATCTCCCTAAGGGTGGGTATGGTAGTAGTGGCAGGCATCCAGGCCCCCCTGGGTAGGGGTGGTAGTAGTGGCATGCATCCAGCCCCCCATGGATAGGGGTGGTGGTAGTGGCAGGCATCCAGCCCCCCCTGAGTAGGGGTGGTGGTAGTGACAGGCATCCAGGCCCCCCTGGGTAGGGGTGGTGGTAGTGGCAGGCATCCATCCCCCTAAGGGTGGGGATGGTAGTAGTGGTAGGCATCCAGCCCCCCATGAGTGGGGATGGTAGTAGTGGTAGGCATCCAGCCCCCCATGAGTGGGGATGGTAGTAGTGGCAGGCATCCAGCCCCCCCTGAGTAGGGGTGGTGGTAGTGACAGGCATCAAGGCCCCCCTGGGTAGGGGTGGTGGTAGTGGTAGGCATCCATCCCCCTTAGGGTGGGTATGGTAGTAGTGGCAGGCATCCATCCCCCTAAGGGTGGGGATGGTAGTAGTGACAGGCATCCAGCCCCCCTGGATAGGGGTGGTGGTAGTGGCAGGCATCCAGCCCCCCTGAGTAGGGGTGGTGGTAGTGACAGGCATCCAGGCCCCCTGAGTAGGGGTGGTGGTAGTGACAGGCATCCAGGCCCCCTGGGTAGGGGTGGTAGTAGTGGCAGGCATCCATCCCCTAAGGGTGGGTATGGTCGTAGTGGCAGGCATCCAGGCCCCCCTGGGTAGGGGTGGTAGTAGTGGCTTACATCCAGCCCCCCCTGGATTGGGGTGGTGGTAGTGGCAGGCAACCAGCCCCCCCCTGAGTAGGGGTGTGGTAGTGACAGGCATCCAGGCCCCCCTGGGTAGGGGTGGTGGTAGTGGCAGGCATCCATCCCCCTAAGGGTGGGGATGGTAGTAGTGGCAGCCATCCAGCCCCCTATGGGTGGGGATGGTAGTAGTGGTAGGCATCCAGCCCCCCATGAGTGGGGATGGTAGTAGTGGTAGGCATACAGCCCCCATGAGTGGGGATGGTAGTAGTGGTAGGCATCCATCCCCTAAGGGTGGGTATGGTAGTAGTGGCAGGCATCCAGATTCCCCTGGGTAGGGGTGGTAGTAGTGGCATGCATCCAGCCCCCCCTGGATAGGGGTGGTGGTAGTGGCAGGCATCCAGCCCCCCCTGAGTAGGGGTGGTGGTAGTGACAGGCATCCAGGCCCCCCTGGGTAGGGGTGGTGGTAGTGGCATGCATCCAGCCCCCCCTGGATAGGGGTGGTGGTAGTGGCAGGCATCCAGCCCCCTAATGGTGGGGATGGTAGTAGTGGTAGGCATCCAGCCCCCCATGAGTGGGGATGGTAGTAGTGGTAGGCATCCAGCCCCCCATGAGTGGGGATGGTAGTAGTGGTAGGCATCCAGCCCCCCCTGAGTAGGGGTGGTGGTAGTGACAGGCATCCAGGCCCCCCTGGGTAGGGGTGGTGGTAGTGGCAGGCATCCATCCCCCTAAGGGTGGGGATGGTAGTAGTGGCAGCCATCCAGCCCCCTATGGGTGGGGATGGTAGTAGTGGTAGGCATCCAGCCCCCCATGAGTGGGGATGGTAGTAGTGGTAGGCATCCAGCCCCCCATGAGTGGGGTTGGTAGTAGTGACAGGTGTCCAGGCCCCCCTGGGTAGGGGTGGTAGTAGTGGCAGGCATCCAGCCCCCTAAGGGTCGGTATGGTAGTAGTTGGCAGGCATCCAGGCCCCCCTGGGTAGGGGTGGTAGTAGTGGCATGCATCCAGCCCCCCTGGATAGGGGTGGTGGTAGTGGCAGGCATCCAGCCCCCCTGAGTAGGGGTGGTGGTAGTGACAGGCATCCAGGCGTTCCTGGGTAGGGGTGGTGGTAGTGACAGGCATCCAGGCCCCCCTGGGTAGAGGTGGTGGTAGTGGCAGGCATCTATCCCCCTTAGGGTGGGTATGGTAGTAGTGGCAGGCATCCATCCCCCTAAGGGTGGGGATGGTAGTAGTGACAGGCATCCAGCCCCCCCTGGATAGGGGTGGTGGTAGTGGCAGGCATCCAGCCCCCCCTGAGTAGGGGAGGTGGTAGTGACAGGCATCCAGGCCCCCCTGAGTAGGGGTGGTGGTAGTGACAGGCATCCAGGCCCCCCTGGGCAGGGGTGGTAGTAGTGGCAGGCATCCATCCCCTAAGGGTGGGTATGGTAGTAGTGGCAGGCATCCAGTCCCCCCTGGGTAGGGGTGGTAGTAGTGGCATGCATCCAGCCCCCCCTGGATAGGGGTGGTGGTAGTGGCAGGCATCCAGCCCCCCCTGAGTAGGGGTGGTGGTAGTGACAGGCATCCAGGCCCCCCTGGGTAGGGGTGGTGGTAGTGGCAGGCATCCATCCCACTTAGGGTGGGTATGGTAGTAGTGGCAGCCATCCAGGCCCCTATGGGTGGGGATGGTAGTAGTGGTAGGCATCCAGCCCCCCATGAGTGGAGATGGTAGTAGTGGTAGGCATCCAGCCCCCCATGAGTGGGGATGGTAGTAGTGGTAGGCATCCAGCCCCCCATGAGTGGGGATGGTAGTCGTGGTAGGCATCAAGCCCCCCATGAGTGGGGATGGTAGTAGTGACTGGCATCCAGGCCCCCCTGGGTAGGGGTGGTGGTAGTGACAGGCATCCAGGCCCCCTGGGTAGGGGTGGTAGTAGTGGCAGGCATCCAGGGCCCCCTGGGTAGGGGTGGTAGTAGTGGCAGGCATCCAGGCACCCCTGGGTAGGGGTGGTAGTAGTGGCAGGCATCCATCCCCCTTTGGGTGTGTATGGCATTGGTGTTGGCCATCCCACCCCTATGGTTCTGCTGTTGCTAGTGTACGTTATTTGTGCATCCCTATGTGTGTGTGACATATTTCGTGTACGTGTGGTTTGTTTGTATTGTTGGTGTTTGACTTACCGTCTGCGCCGTATGCGTCCGTGCCGGTCCCGGTAATAGATGTAGAGTATAGGTAGGACCTGCGCAATGGGATTCATGCTTTGATCGTCTCGTTCGGGTTTCTCGTGTCTTCGAGTCGTACTCGTAGCAGGCTTGTTCGTCTCGTAGCCGTGGATCGTCTTGTGGCGCGAAACGGAGCTTATGTACGGCTCGCCCGGATGCTCAAACGTGCCGGACGTAGCGACGAGTTCGGCGCGTACGGAAGACGCATCGTACTAGTCCGGCCGGAAGGTGCTGTGTATTTGGTTCCGTGCGACTCGATTCGGCGTTTACGGATCCGGCTCGGGCGGGGAACAGGAGCTGGAATGGGTAAGTACGGCTCGCTCGGAATCTGGGCTGTTATGCGCATCGTACTTGTTCGTTCGGTAGTGTGTTCGAGTCGGTCGGAAAACACGCGTTCAGCTGGTATTTTTTCCGGACAAATACTGTTAGGTGCTCTTCCGGCCGACATCGGAATCGACCCCTGTGTCTAGAGGATGTAGAATTGCTGGGACCCACAATTCAATGGGAGAGTCGCGGTTGCAGTTTTAAAGTTAAAGGACCCTTCCCAGTGGATTACGAGGAAACCCTTTGGAACATAGAAGGTTGGAGAGCCACCCCACTAGTGGATACCGAAGTACAAGAGTTACCTATCCCAGGTGCATAGGTCTGAAGTGGCGTCGGAAACCGCCGTCGTTCTCAATGGGAGTCTTCAAAGAAATGCAACTGCTGGAAAGAAGAAAAGTGTCCGGTGGAATCCGCAGGTGGATTCTTGATGGAAGGAACCTGAAAGCAGAGGGGGCAGAGTCTGGGTCACTCAGGAGTGACCAGGGGCTCGGTAGACAAATGCCCACCGATGTCGGGTGCCTCAGGTGTGAAGATGGAGACCTTGACTCTACAGCTGCAGGGACCAGGAGATGTCGAGGAGGACCAGGAGCCGGATACGAGCTGTCCCATGAAGGATGTCGAGTGCTGAGGGGTCGGTGTCCGGCGGGAGCACCAACAAGCAATGGTAACCCACGAAGTAGGTCAAAGAAGGTTACGGTCTGGCCCAGCAAGGACCAGAGGACTCACCACAGCAAGGGGAGTCAGGGCAGGCCTGGAGCAACCAGGGGAGCCCAAGAAAATCAGTGTTGTCCCTCAAGTGGACCCACAGGCCGAAGGCACAGGAGTCACGAGGGGATCTCCAACAGTTTCACAAAGTCACAGCTTGCAGGGCACAGAGTGTGAGGAGGCTGGTGTCCTTTGTATAAAGTCTGCGCAGAGGTTGGGGCTATCGATAGCCCAATGCACGAAGTTGGGGAAGACCAACAAGCATATGCAATTGCAAAAGTAGGCAGTGCACAGGGGTTCAGGTTATGCGGTCCCCATGAGGGATACTGGCCTCAAACATGGTAAGAGGGCAGCTCAATCTCAAGGAATGTAGGAACCCGCCTACTGTGTTGCTGGGGCCTTCGGAGTCTGCAGGAGCTCAGGATCAGCAGACCGGTCAGTTGCGTTACAGTGCCTGCAAACGCAGGGGAGTGACTCCTTCACCCCAAGGGAGATACTTCAGTTGTCCTTGATGCTCCACAGGTCCTGCATGGAGCCTGTATGGTGCACGGGCACAGACGATGCTTTGGATGGAGAGGGAGACGAAGTCGGGCCCAGTCGAAGTCCAGCGAAGTCCAGAGTGTCCAGTCGGCCGAAGGTCAGTGGTTTCTTGTTCAGAATCTTGTCCACGTCGAATCTAGGGTCCTACAGCCAGGTAAGCCCTTTTGTACCCACGGGAGAGGGTTGGACAGATTCAGGGGACCCTCCCAGGGGATGGTCAGGACAGGGGGTGGTTACACCCATGGCCTTTGTCAAGTTTCGCACCAGAGCAGGAGCCAACGGCTCCCAGAACTGGTTTAAACTGGACTATGCACAGGGACACCAAGTGTGCCCCTCGTGCAGACTTTCAGGCACTTTGGAAGGGCACCCACCCAGCTCCAATACACTAAATCCTATCTGTGACAGGATGCCTATTGTGCTGCCTTCCTCTGCTCGAGCTTGGCTCAGCAGCAGGAGGGCAGAAATGTGTCTCTGGTCGGCAGCATCCATTTTGTGCTGTCCGGGTCGAGAAGGCTGGTGCCGGGAAGACCAGGGACCCCACGAAGGTTGCTTCAGAAGGGTGGAATCATACCTCCCACACCGGTTACCGGTGTGAAGGTATGATTCCAAGGTGTATGATACCAAACACAACATGTTTTGTTTCAACTGTTTTCAAGATATCATTTACTGCGAGGTTATAATGCACCTCTACCTATATGTCTGGCTGTGTCACAGACAACCCGGGAGAATGGTCTCCGAAGGCTGCAGAGGGGCTCTGCTCATGCAGGGGCACCCTCTCATGTAAAACCCAGCACCCTGCCTTCAGGATTGTCAAGGCCTGCTATAGGGGTGGCTTATAGGTTTTAAGTGTAGTGACCTATAGATATGGTAAACCTATATCTAAAGTAAGTGGTGCATGCACCATTTTACACAGGCTGCAATGGCAGGCCTGTAGTTCCATTTTGCATGGCCTCTCATGGGTGGCATAATACATGCTTCAGCCCATGGGAGGCCTCTGGGTTACCTATGCCCTGGAAAGGTGTACCATATACTAGGGACTGATAAGGGTACCCCAGTATCCAATCTGGAGTGTACCTAAGTACATGCATAACATTTTAGGGAAAAAGCAGATAGACTGGGGTCCTGATTAGCAGGATCCCAGTCAGACTAGTCACAAACAGTGTAACATCAAGCAAAAAGTGGGGGTAACCATAAGAAGCAGATCCTACCTTCCTACACTAACTATAGTGAGCATGTGAGCCAAAATGACTGGGAAAATTAGAAGAAATGGCTGCATTTTTAATTAAAAACATATTACAAATATGTTTTTAAAAAAACACAATTTCATTTATGTTAAAAGTGACAGATTTGCATGATGTCTTATTCATTCATAAATGTGCATGTAAGCCAGTCTGTTTTTTGCAAAAATATTTTGATAGGCATTCATGTTTGTAAGAAGCAGATAGGAATTTGAACACATTGGTGGCAGAGTAACACATACCCAAAAAAACATAATTTGTAGGTCCTTTGTTATGTACAGATGATAAATCAATAATGAACAAAAGTTGATTAGTTAAAGGGACTTTTTAATACGGAATTTTCCATCACGTATATATTGGAGTATTCCATACGGAAAACTACAAATCAGGCACAATAAATGACTCATTAGGCGATTTTGGACATTCGTCAAGGTTGAACAATTCCCATATTGTGATTTACATTTTTGTTTTTGTTATAAAACATATGTGAATCAGTGCATTAAAACATTACTGTAATGTTGTACCAATTTTTGCCTAAAATGAAAGCGAGCATATTTTAAAAATTTGATCACAATGGTAAAACAAACAGAAAATAACTTAAGAACATTTAGGGTCAAAAGTATAAATATTTTTGATATGTAGTAAAGTGTAATAGAAATGTGTTGAGCCCTATGTGTTTGCTTACACTGTAGAAGTCATTGGAATATACCAACAAAATGAATTTAAAATTTCTTCAACAGCATAATTAAATACATATGGCTTGATACATTGGTAAGCAACTTAAACACTGAATACATGAAAATAATTTTTTACATTTGAAGTATACTTCAGTTATATGAAGTAAGTGTTACCATTGTGAAATGGCCAAACAAAAGAAACAGGCTTTCAGTTTACACAAATATTGGTACAACATTTCAGTAAATATTAACTCACATTGATTTATATTTTTATATTAACAAATTAATAAGAAATCAACTTTTTTTTTAACATGGACACACAATGTTATAACGTTTTTTTGCTTTATATTGTTTTTGTGACATAAGTTCAGTATTCAAAAGAGTCAATCAGACCCATTCAGAGGTGTTAAACAGTTCCTGAAGAAATTTGAAAATGGTAACGAGAGAAGGTCAAAAATAATATAGGCACAATAATGGAAACTTACAAAACTGTGACCAAATGGTTTCTGAAGATGTTCCCTACATGCATGAGATAATGATAAACTTAAACCAAAGTTTGAAAGCCTTGAAGTAGGTGACATGAAAATTAGGAAAATATTTTGAGAGAAAGCTTCATGATCAGTCCTATTTCCACAAATACAATAAAACTATTGTATGTGTCTTTATAGCATCTTCAAGAGCAGCAGAAGGGGACATTGGCCACGAAGGCAGGGAAGCAGCTGGCCACTGTGTTTCGGGTGGTGAGACCTCGGACACTGATGGATACAGTGGCATGGAGGGTGAGGGGACTGGAACTTAGTCCACCAGCTCATCATCATCTTCAGAAGCCTCCACAAGCAACCAGCCCCTAGTAGTGGTGGACCCCACAGGAACTGTAGCAAACACATCCTTGTCTACCACCCAGCGACCCATCTCCACCCTTCCTCTTGCTCCCCCCAGTTGGCTAAACCCTGACCCCCTAAACGGGCTGTGGTCTCCTCCACCACAGGCAGTTCACCCCCTGCCCCTATCACCCTGGCTGTGCTGAGTGAGGAGGCTATTGACCTCTTCCGCAGCATCTCTGCAGGCCACACTGCACTCCTGAATGGCATATATGGCCCTAGTAGACAAATGGTAGCATACCTGGAAGCCATTCATAGTTTAATATCTGGTCTGCAGAGATCATTTGCAAGACTAGACTTCTCACTGACCGCAGCCTTCCAGCCAGTCCAACTGTAAGATCCAATGTAAAGGCAGGAAGCAGGAAAACGATAAGTGAAGTTTATTTCAAAGAGAAGTAAAACAGCCCACTGGTGAAGGGCAATAAAACACAGTATCTGTCCACCAGGCCAGCCCCAAAGTGCTTCCTCTACATTCTAAATTACACCTCACAGAATCTAATGACCTATGACTTACATGCATTCTAAGTACTCAATATACAGCATATATATATACATATGTATATATATATATATATATATATATATTCACTGAAAAACCCATAGGTTTTAGGGACAGTTGTAGTTAGTTGGACATTGCACTCGTACAAAACCCGTGAAATTCCCCCGTTATAGTTAGTTCAGCTAACTATAACTTGCGCCCCCGCAATGCACTGCTGATGACGTCACATATTACATCACTCATGACATGGTCAGTGACATCACTGATGACATCTCAAATGACATCACTGATGACATCATGCAGTGACTTTGTGTTTCTGTAAAGTTTAAATATGTTTAATATATATAGGGAAAGGCGTATTGAAGAATGAGTGGGTGTATAAGTGTCTGTATGGATGATTTAGTAGGTGTGTGACTAACTCTATAAGTGAGTGATTAAACGTATCTTACTGAATGCCTAGGTTAGTGACTAAACTGGGTGAATGTCTGTATCCGTCTGTCTGTTGCTGTGTAAGTGGCTGCATGGGTTTGTGAATAGCTACATGAGTGTCTATATGAGTTATTGATTGGTTGTCTGAGTATCTGTATGGGTGCCTGAGTGTTTGTGTGGGTGGGGTGTGTGCGACTCTGTGCATAGATGTGTGAGTGGGTGATTCACTGGGTGGATGGTTTCAAGAGTGCATCTGTGATAGACTGTATGGGTGGGTAAGTGTGTGTAAGAGTGTGTTAGTGAGTGAATGTATGTCCCAGTGGTACATGTGTGAGTAACTACATATGTGAAAGGCAGTATATCTGTGTGTTGAAGTATATAAATAGCTATAAGTGAGAGTGTGTGATTGTGAGAGTGACTGTATGGATGAGTGTGTGCTTGTATCAGTGATTGTATAAGAGCGTAAGAATGTGCTAGTATTTGTATGAGTAAGTGAGCTGGTGTGTGTATATCTGTATAGGTGAGTAAATGGCAGTGTGTTTAATTATTTGCATGACTGACTAGGTGTGTGAGTACCTCTATGTATGAGTGGCGGTGTTTAAGTGTCTATATAGGAGTATGAGTGCATATGATAGTCCTGTACTGAGTGACCGTAAGTATGAGTGACTGTACGGGTGAGTGAGTGGATGTGTGTGTAGACCTAAGAATCAGTGAGTGGGTATGTAGTTATTGGTGTTGGAGTGTCTATGGTTTTGCGAATGGCAGTCTGTAATTTAGAGTGGGTGTATCAAAGGTTATATTAGGGTGTGAGGAGGTGCATGAAATTATCACGTGGATGATGTCATCAGTGATGTCATCAGTGATGTCATTTGAGATGTCATCAGTGATGTCATCAGTGATGTCACTGACCATGTCATGAGTGATGTAATATGTGACGTCATCAGCAGTGCATTGCGGGGCGCGAGTTATAGTTAGCTGAACTAACTATAACAGGGGAATTTCACGGGTTTTGTACGAGTGCAATGTCCAACTAACTATAACTGTCCCTAAAACCTATGGTTTTTTCAGTGAATTTGTAAGGTTTTTTAAATGCTAATTTCTAACTATAACGTGCCTGAAACCTATGGTTTTTTCAGTGAATTTCAAAGGTTTTGTAAATGACAATTTTTAAATGTATTAATTGTTATATTTATTTTTTTGATACTGATTTACTACATTTTTTAAACTATTTATTTTTACATATTTTATTTTTTAAATTACATTGTAATTACATTATACATTACATCACAAAATATACTTTCTCAGAATGAATTACTTTAGTTTAAATACTTTGCAAATAGGCAATAGACTTTTAAGTACAGTAGTTACAGTTGTTGCAATGGGCAACACAATTTCAAACACAATGCAACATTGAGCTCAATGTGAATTTCTAGTTAAATGCAATTAGTTACTTTATGGATTACTTTTCTAACCACAGGACTGGATCCTAGATTCAGTCCTGGGACATCTCCTGTAAACAGTTGAGTAAAAGCGTTTTGGTTACAGTAGTGATTTTTAAGGAATATTATTGTATCTTAAAAGTTGACACTTAGAAACTTTTTCACATAGAATCACCAATGTTATCCTATGGGAGGAAATTCACTTAGCAGGTAAGTAGTGTTATCGTTACTTTTTCTTACTCAGTGGTGGATCCTGGATCCAGCACTGGTGCATCTCCTGTAAACAGTTGAAAAAATGCGTTTAAGTCATACAGGCGATTTTTAAGGAATATTTGTAGTTTGTGAAAATCGACACAAACTTTTCTGCTGAAGGAAATACAAGTTACTGGTAAGTACAGTTAGAATTACTTTTCAGGGTCAGTGCTGGGCTAAAAGAAGCAGCACTGGGTTCTCTCCTGATAACAGGTGAGTAAATCGGAATTCGTAGTTCGGCTGATTTTAGAGGAATATTATAAAGTTCCAAAACTCCACACTTAGAAGAATTTCCAAGTGAAACCAGTCAATGTTAGCCTATGGAAGGAAATTCAAGTTACTGGTAAGTACGGTTAAAATTACTTTTCAGGATCAGTACTGGGCTCAAAGATGCAGCACTGAGGTCTCTCCTGATAACAGGTGAGTAAATCGGAATTCGTAGTTCGGCTGATTTTAGAGGAATATTTGCACAATGGTGAAGGAAGGGGTGGGGCCTGAGGTGACATGTCTGCAAACACACCCTGTGGCGCGTTTTAAGTTGGAGAATTAATTCCTCCTCAATCCCGAGGGTCCCTAGGGGCCAACTAGCCCACCAGATACCTCCAGTATGCGCCAGAGAGCTGCGTTGCAGAGAGGTGTTCAGAGGCCACGCCCCTTTTACAACACTCTGCAATGCAGCTCCGTGGCGCTTACTGGAGGTACCTGGTGGGCTAGTTGGCCCCAGGGACCCTCAGGATTGAAGGGGATTTAATTCCCCATCTTAAAACGCGCCACGGGCCTGTTTGCACACATGTCACCTGAAGCCCCGCCCCTCCCTTCACCACTGTGCAAACGCACCCCGTGGCGCGTTTTAAGTTGGGGGATTAAGTCCCCTTGAATCCTGAGGGTCCCTGGAGTCCAACTAGCCCACCATGTACCTCCAAAAGCGCCACAGAGCTGCGTTGCAGAGAGGTGTAAAAGGGGCGTGGCCTCTGTACACCTCTCTGCAACACAGCCCCTGGCGCATACTGGAGATTCCTGGTGGGCTAGTTGGCCCCAAGGACCCCCAGTATTCAAGGGGAATTACTTCCCCTTCTTAAAACGCGCCAGGGGGCGCGTTTTCTGACTGCTGCAGGGAGGGGGCGGGGCCTCCGGCACGATGCCGGTCTTTTTTTTAATTAATTTATTTTTTTTGTATGGGAGGGGGGCTGCGTAGCCCCCCTTCCTTCGGCCACTTTTGGCCCCGGGGACCCCATCCCCCAGGGCCTGAGGATTTTCTTTTTTTTTTAAATTAAAAAAACGGGAAGGGGGCCCCCTTCCCTGGGCCTCTATTGGCCCCGGGGACCCCATCCCCCGGGGCATGCCCTCTTTTTTTTTTAATTAAAATATTTGGAGGGGGGCTGCGTGGTCCCCCTCCTCAGGCCATTTAAGGCCCTGGGGACCCCATCCCCCGGGGCCGGCCTTGCCCTTTTTTTTTTTTGTAAATTTTTTTGGGGGGAGGGGGGCTGCGTGGCCCCTCCCGGGCCACTAATGGCCCCGGGGACCCCATCTCCCGGTGCCTGGCCACTCGTTGGGGACCGTGGGGGTGTCCCTAATCCCTGCACGGTCCCGCCGGCTCCCCGCGTCCTGCGGGAGCCGGCATTGCTTTTCCATAAGGGGAGCTGCTGACATGCAGCTCCCCTTATGGAAAAGCAATCTGCTTTGCTTCATTGAAGCGAGAGCAGGTCTCCCTGCTCTCGCTTCAATGAAGCAAAGCAAGTTTGCAATGACAGGACGGGAGCCGCAAGGCTCCCGTCCTGCCATTGCAAACAGCAGTGTCCCGGGTAGGCACCCCGGGACACTGCAGGAGCTGGCCCTGGGGGTGGTGGTCCCCAGGGCCATCAAGGACTCCAGGAGGGGGCCGCGCGGCCCCCCTCCCATCCTATGCACAGCCCCGGGGAGGTGGTGGTCCCGGGGCTCGGGGTCCTAAACGGACCCCCACATTTTATTATTTAGTGCCCCGGGAGGTGGCGGTCCCGGGGCATGTGGGGGCTCGAGCCCCCCACACAGGTTATTTTAAAAAATAAAAAGAAGCCCCGGGGGTGGCGGTCCCGGGGCTGCTGGAGGGCCAAGAGCCCTCCCGCAACATTTTAATTCAAAGCCCCGGGGGTGGTGGTCCCCTGGGCTTGGGGGCCTTAGAGCCCCCACATAAATTTACATTAACCCTCGCATGCCCCCGGGACTTGGGCCACCCGGGGCAAAATAGCATCGAAGCGCGGGAGACTGCGCTTCGATTTTTTTTTTATCGGCGGGATCCGTGCACCCTAAGCGCATCCTGCCGATTTTATTTTTAAAAAAAATGCTTTTTTCTGCCCAGGGGGTCCTTGTGGGACCCCCTGAGCAGACCTAGGGGGTCAGGGTGTTTCTACCCTGCGTTTTGCGCACTTGTTTCTTGTGCCTCGGTTCTACCGAGGGACAAAATGGCTGCCAACACTTCCTGATTTGGAGTGTTGACAGCCACTTGACAGCCAATTAGCATGCAGCTCGTGATCGGGATGGTGCGCGCAGGGTGCGCTCAGGGTGCGCTGATCCGACGCGGCCATAGATATATATGTGATTTTACTTGTGATTTTCTCAGGAACTACTGAACGGATTTACACCATTTAAGCAAAAGGCACGACTCTGAACCAAGGGCTACCTTTTTGCCAAATTTGGTGTAATTCCGTTCAGCAGTTCGGGCTGTAGCTGCGACTAACGGTTCCTATGGAAAAATGAATGGGGAAAACACGTTTTGGGACCCCCCTTTTTTCTCGGCCCCCGCTTGACGAATCACCCCGAGACTTTCAGGATAGGAGCGCCCCAACAAGTTTAAAACTTTCGCGAAGATTCGTCAACCGGCGCCAAAGTTATTTCAAATAGAATGTTGCGGATTTCCTATGGAAAATAGGTCCTAACTATAACTATCTACTGGCAACCGCCATTAGATAATATATATATATATATAGATATCATCTACTTCAGCATCGGACCTAAGTTCTACCATTGAGAGTGAGGCAGAGACGGATCAAGCGGAGCTGTCATCAAGATTGGGGTTTCACAAATTTTCATTAGCCGAGGAGGTCAACTGTCTCAGACAAGACAGGAAACAGACTTTAAGACCCCGCAAACAGAATACACAAAAAAACAAAGGCACAATGCAAAACGCAGAGAAAGGCGCAAATGCAGAAGGAGGCGTCATGAACAAAAAGACACAATACAAAAAGAGATGGCAGAACAAGTGAATGTAAAAACCAATACCGTGGTAAATCTGTCACCAATAACACTAACCAAAGCAGAAACACAATTGTTAGAATTAGGATTGTCTTTTTGTCCTCTGAGTGACTTCAACTATACAAGAACACGCGTCGATGTACATCAATTCATCCGCAAATTAAAACTGAAAAAATACTATATGTTGAATCAAAAAACCTCCAATAACATCTTGCCAACGGAGGCCAAGATAAATGACAACCAACAGGGATGCCTGCTGACTGCAGCAGATGCGGAATTGCTGGCAAATCTACAAGAGTTGGCACGAGAGAGCATGCCCAATACCAATGGAGGGGGAAGCCCAAATGGAAGCAACCCTATAACAGCACTAACAAATTTCAAACCCAAATCAACATTCCAACCAGTAATGTTAAGGGATTCTCTTGATATTTTTGGAGAATTGGTGACAACTGAAATTAAAAATTTGAAATACAAAACTGCAAGGTCAAAAAATAAGTACAGATATCAACAACATGCATATATGAAATTGATGCAAAAATTACAAAATAATGAAGAAATCATTGTGCGTAATTCCGATAAAGGTGGTAACATCGTCATTTGGTCTCGCAATGAGTATATGAAAGAGGCATTGGCACAATTGGATGACTTGAATTGTTATAAAAAGTGCAACATGCAAACAGTTCGAACAGCATGGAATCATTTTTATGCCAAACTTAATGCATGGCGCAGTACTGGCTTATTAAGTATGGATGAACTGAAATATCTAAAAAACGAATATCCAGTGATGCCGGTGCTATATTTGATTTCTAAACTTCACAAAAACATAACAACCCCACCTGGAAGACCAATAATTTCAGCAAGAGGGGGGTTATTGGAGAATATGTCAAAATATATAGATTTTTTTCTACAGGACATTGTGAAAAAGCTACCATCATTTGTGCAAGACTCTAGTGACTTCTTGAGGCGTTTGAGTAGCTTCAAATGGGACCCAAATTATTTGTTAATATGTCTAGATGTAACGTCGTTATATACTAGCATTCATCACAATGACGGAATTCGAGCGATAGAACATTATCTGAATCGCAGACCAATACACCTGGCACACCACAACAAAATGTTGATTGCTATGATTACATATTGCCTGAATAATAACTATTTTTTATTTTCAAATCAGGTATATCAACAAACAAGAGGAGTAGCTATGGGGGCATGTTTTTCCCCTAGCTACTCCTGTCTCCACATGGGGTGGTGGGAGGAAATGGTGTTGAACAGAGAATACAAGGACGTATTAGACAATTATGTGCAGCTATGGCTGCATTATATTGATGACTTATTTATAATCTGGCAAAACCAAAGGGGATGATGGACGGAGTGTTGAACATTGCAAGCACTCACCCCCAGTCAACTGATCTGGGTTTAATCCATTATTTATAATCTGGTCAGGCACTGAAGAGGCAGCCCTTGATTTTGTACAGGGTATTAATCAGAATAATATAAACCTTCACTTTACAGCTACCATCAGCAGTACACATGTATATTTTCTTGATGTGGAGGTTTTTATCAAAGATCAGAACATGGAAACTAAACTCTACAGAAAACCAACCTCAGGTAACAGTCTATTACATGCTACAAGTCACCATCCTCAACATCTCATCCAGAGTATACCATTTGGAGAGATGTTGAGGATACGTCGAGCATGTAGCACAGAAACTGATCTTATTGAGGCACAACAATCTAGCAGAGGTAGATTTTTGGAACGTGGCTATGATGTCAAGACAATAGATATAGCCATTGAAAAAGCCAACAGACTAGATAGAGAGACATTGTTGATGCCCAAAAACCCTAGTTTAGATAGGGCAGCTGACACTCAAACGAGACTCATACTGACATACAGTAGAAAACAAAAATCATTACGAAAGATCATTAATGATAATTGGCCAGTAGTAAGAAGTGACCCGGTGATTGGAAAATCATTACCAAAAAATCCCAGTGTAACATTAAGAAAATCTAAGTCCATGAAGGATTCAATAGTTAGCAGTAGTCCTGAGATTTCAAAATCAACTAATTGGCTAACGGCCCGCAGTGGCTTTGTTAAATGCAACAACTGCAGGGCATGTAAATACGCAACCAACAAAACAACATACACTACCCCTTTTTCTGAGGATACCAACAAAATTACAAAATTTCTGACCTGTCGGACTGAGTTTGTGGTGTACGTATTGATTTGCTCTTGTGGGTTGCAGTATGTGGGCAGTACTAAGTTACAAGCCCACAAACGTATACTGCAGCACATGAGAGCAATTACTAACTGTGACGCCACTTATCCAATTGCACGTCATTTCAAGGAAAAACACAGCAGCGATTTAAGACATTTTTCCTACTTTTTGATTGATTCCATTCCAATATCTAGGAGAGGGGGCAATAGGGAGGCAAAATTGAGACGCCTAGAGACACAATACATCATAGAACTAGACACCAAGACCCCTAATGGCCATAACTCAAGTGAGGATTTTTTTACGTGGCTTTAGAAACAATAGAGTACAACATCTCCTAGATACTATGTTTACATTGTAGACATATATGCATAGTATATTAGGTACTTCTCCCCAACTGTCCTGATTAATTTTATCATCTTCAGTTTGCTGCTACATAGCATTTATTCTATAAAAGTTTTTTTGAAAGTCTTTTATAGAACTTATAGATGTTTTTATAATTATGGTGTTTTTAGATACGTTTTAAGGAACAAGGTTTGTTCCATGGTAGCACATTCTTTTATGTACATTTTCACTTAGCACTTTGGATCGGTATAGAGTTGAACAACATATATATGTGTATATATATACAATTTTGCTGCTTTACAAAAGTCACAATATAACCAAGACTTTCCATGGGAACAGATGGGAGTGTTTCAGAGGAAACCACCAGTAGACCATTATACTGTATGAATTATTGTATTTTACATGTACTATTTTATTCATAGTATGTGGCCGTGTAGGTGGTTTTTGGGGGGGAAGAGAAAAAAAAAGTTTTTTTATGAAAAGACATCATATGCTTTTTAAATACTGTTTTTAAATGCTCTTTTAATAGAATTATTTGTATTTTACATGAATTTATATTTAAGGCATTTTTTACCATATGTACAGTATTTTAACTCCCCTGATATTTATGGCGGTTTTTGCACAGATATAAGATGCAATATCAATTGTAAAGCAATGTGTAGTATTTTGTCTATATCTATACCTAACGTATCACGTGCACAGCATTTTTTGCACTTTAAAAATAGGAGGTGGCTCACAAAGCGCGTCATGTGATCAAGGCCATGTCAGGCCGAAACGCGTCAGGCGGTTGTGGTGGTTGAGCATCAATAAACGAATTGCAATACAAAAAAGAGGCGGTTGTGGTGGTTGAGCATCAATAAACCAATTGCAATACACAAATGTGGTTCGACTCCGTCTTTTTCCCAGGAGAAGGGAAGTTACAGAAAACGGGATAGAAGAATATATATATATGTATTCACTGAAAAAACCACAGGTTTCAGGGACGTTATAGTTAGTTGGACATTTGACTTGTACAAAACCAGAGAAATTCGGCCATTATAGTTAGTTGAGCTAACTATAACTTGCGCCCGCAATGCACTGCTGATGACGTCACATATTACATCACTCATGACATGGTCAGTGACATCACTGATGACATCTAAAATGACATCACTGATATCATCCAGTGACTGTGTGTTTCTGTAAATTTCAAATATGTTTTATATATATATATATATATATATATATATATATATATATATATATATGTATATATATATATATATATATATGCCAAGGTGTATTGAAGAATGAGTGGGTGTATAAGTGTCTGAATGGATGGTTTAGTAGGTGCGTGACTGACTGTATAAGTGAGTGATTAAACGTGTCTTACTGAATGCATGGGTTAGTGACTAAACTGTATGAATGTCTGTATCAGTCTGTCAGTTGGTGTGTAAGCGGCTGCATGGGTTGGTGAGGAGCTACATGAGTGTCTATATGGGTTATTGATTGGTTGTCTGAGTATTTGTATGGGTGCCTGAGTGTTTTGTGTGGGTGAGTGGGGGGTGTGTGACTCTGTGCATAGATGTGTGAGTGGGTGATTCACTGGGTGTATGGGTTCCAGAGTGCATCTGTGAAGGGCGGTATGGGTGTGTGAGTGTGTGTATGGGTGTGTTGGTGAATGAATGGATGTCTCAGTGGTACATGTGTGAGTAACTATATATGTGAAAGGCAGTATATGTGAGTGTTGGAGTATATAAATGACTATATGTGAGAGTGACTGATTGTGAGAGTGGCTGTATGGATGAGTGTGTGCTTGTATCACTGATTGTATAAGAGAGTAAGTATGTGTTAGTATCTGTATGAATAAGTGAGGTGGTGTGTGTATAACTGTATAGGTGAGTAAATGGGAGTGTGATCGATTCTTTGCATGACTGACTAGGTGTGTGAGTAACTCTATGGATGAGTGGCGATGTGTGAGTGTCTGTATAGGTGTATGAGTGCAAATGATAGTGCTGTATTGATGAGTGACTGCATGTATGAGTGACTGTATGGGTGAATAAGTAGATGTGTGTGTAGACCTAGGAATCAGTGAGTGGGTATGTAGTAACTGATATTGGTGTGTCTATGGTTTCGAAAATGGTAGTCTGTATTTTAGAGTGGGTGTATCAAAGGTTATAATTAGGGTGTGAGGAGGTGCATCAGATTATCACATGGATGATGTCATCAGTGATGTCATTTGAGATGTCATCAGTGATGTCATCAGTGATGTCACTGACCATGTCATGAATGATGTAATATGTGACGTCATCAGCAGTGCATTGCGGGGGCGTGAGTTATAGTTAGCTTAACTAATTATAATGGCCGAATTTATCTGGTTTTGTACGAGTGAAATGTCCAACTAACTATAATGTCCCTGAAACCTGTGGTTTTTTCAGTGAATTTCAAATGTTTTTTAAATGCTAATTTCAAACTATAACGTCCCTGAAACCTATGGTTTTTTCAGTGAATTTGAAAGGTTTTTTAAATGCTAATTTCTAACTGTAACGTCCCTAAAACCTATACTTTTTTCAGTTAATTTCAAAGGTTTTTTAAATCCTAATTTCTAACTATAACATCCCTGAAACCTATAGTTTTTTTCAGTGAATTTGAAAGGTTTTTTAAATGCTAATTTCTAAGTATAATGTCCCAAAAATTATTTTTCTTAGATTTTTAATTGTTATAAAAATAATGTAATGTTTTGTCTTTTCTAAAATATAAATATACATTTTTTTAAAAAAGTGGATTCACGTACTCATTGTGTACCAATCTCGGTGGGTGCGCGAATCCAAGAATATTGCCGCCATATTGGTTAAGTCATGTAGGGTGTGCATTTGGTATGCGACGGGTGCGCGGATCTCTGCCCCCCGTAACGTCACGTACGTATTTCCGGGGGTCGCGCTGGGTGCGCAAATCCCTCGCAAATCTTTAAGTTTTAAAAGTATATGTATATAACTTTAATATGTATATTATAGCAAGAGATTATTTAATCTAATTATAAATATCATATATTTGTAATTGTAATAAAGATATATTATTGTTAAATATATTTTCTGGAAAGCGTGTCGGGTGCACGCTGGTTTCGTGCCGGGTGCGTGAATCCCATGTGACTTCAAAAGAAACAATTTCATTGGTTAAGAACCTTTTGATTCTAGAACTTGAAGGACCCCACCCATTTTCTTCATTCCTTCAAGAGCATCTTAGCAGACACACCTGTTGTCTTCTGCTCCTCTTGTTTGTCTTTTTTTGGTGCTTTTTTTCACTGATCAAAAAATGGCAGCTGGTAATCCACCTCAGCAGCTTCCACCTGAAGAGGAAGAAGACCTGGAGGAACCCATCAAGAAAAGGTATGAGAGCATCGTGTGGGTATTTTTCTCCATACCACCTGGGGAGAAAAAGGTCAATGCCCGAAAGGTAACCGGTACCATTTGCCAGAATGTCCTCTCACGAGGTTCTGAAAAGAAGTATTCGTGTGGGACGTCTTCGATGTTAAAACATCTGCGGACCATACATCCTCGACGTCTTGCTAGAGAACAGCTTCGTCAGGAACAAGAAAAGCAGCCAAGTGAAGACAACACTGCTGGACTGAGCATGTCATCTGCTTCTTCCTCATCTGGCACACCAAACATTATCCCTGAGTTGGCTAGAGTGGAGCAGCATTGTGTAAAATGTAAAAAGTTACTATATACTTTAGTGAGCAATCACTGGATGCCATCCTGGTTGCTATTAGGAACAACAAGTGTTTTTTTTTATGCAATGAGTTCATAATTGCATAATTTTTTGAACATGTTCACTGTTGGTTCTGTTTTTTTTCAAGAAAGAAACACACAAAAAATTCAAAAAAGGTAAAAACACACAAAAAAATATAAAACAAAAAAAGAAGAAAGAAAATGGTTCTTTTCAGAACCACCTATTTGGTTTAAAAATAGATACATTTGTAAGTGTTGTATTAATTGTGGTAAGCGGAATATATGGAGAAGTGTATGGGTAGTGCATATGTAATTGCATGAGTGCATGGGTAGGGTCTGGGTGATTGCATCAGTGCATGGGTAGTGCCTGGGTGATTGGATGAGTGCATGGGTACTGCCTGAGTAATTGAAAAAGTGCATTGGTAGTGTCTGGGTGATTGCATAAGTGCAAGGATAAAGTGTGGGTGATTGCATAAGTGCATGGGTAGTGTCTGGGTGATT
Source organism: Calotriton arnoldi (assembly GCA_963921515.1). Taxonomy (NCBI): domain Eukaryota; kingdom Metazoa; phylum Chordata; class Amphibia; order Caudata; family Salamandridae; genus Calotriton; species Calotriton arnoldi. Next base: position 2,189,908 of record CAWUFW010000623.1, read on the forward strand.
GGAGTAGTGCATGGGTACTGCCTGAGTGATTGAAGGAGTGCATGGGTAGTGCCTGTGTGATTGCATGAGTGCAGGGGCAGTGCCTGGGTGATTGAAGAAGTGCATGGGAACTGCCTGAGTTATTGAAGGAGTGCATGTGTAATGTCTGGGTGATTGTATGAGTGCAGGTGTAATGTCTGGGTGATTGGAGGAGTACATGGGTACTGCCTGAATGATTGAAGGAGTGGATGGGTAATGCCTGGGTGATTGCATGAGTGCATGGGTACTGCCTGGGTGATTGGAGGAGTACAATGCTACTGCCTGAGTGATTGAAAAACTGCATGAGTAGTGCCTGGATAATTGCATAAATGCAGGGGTAATGTCTGTGTGATTGAAGAAGGGCATGAGTAATGCCTGGGTGATTGCAAGACTGCATGGGTAGTGCCTGGGTGATTGGAGGAGTGCATGGGTAGTACCTACATGATTGCATAAGTGCAGGAGTAATGTCTGGGTGATTGCATATGTGCATGGGTAGTGTCTGGGTGATTGGATTAGTGCATTGGTAGTGTCTGGGTGATTGCATAAGTGCAAGGATAATGTCTGGGTGATTGCATAAGTGCATAGGTACTATCTGGGTGATTGGAGTAGTGCATGGGTACTGCCTGAGTGATTGAAGGAGTGCATGGGTAGTGTCTGCGTGATTGCATGAGTGCAGGGATAGTGCCTGGGTGATTGAAGAAGTACATGGGAACTGCCTGAGTGATTGAAGGAGTGCATGTGTAATGCCTGGGTGATTGTATGAGTGCAGGTGTAATGTCTGGGTGATTGGAGGAGTGCATGGGTACTGCGTGAATGATTTAAGGAGTGGATGGGTAATGCCTGGATGATTGCATGAGTGCATGGGTAGTGCCTGGGTGATTGGAGGAGTGCATGGGTACTGCCTGAGTGATTGAAAAAGTGCATGAGTAGTGCCTGGGTAATTGCATAAGTGCAAGGGTAATGTCTGGGTTATTAGAGGAGTGCATGGGTACTGCCTCAGTGATTGAAGGAGTGCATAGGTAATGCCTGAGTGATTGAAGACGTGCATGGGTAATGCCTGGGTGATTACAAGACTGCATGGGTAGTGCCTGGGTGATTGGAGGAGTGCATGGGTACTGCCTGAGTGATTGAAGAAGTGCATGGCTAGTGCCTGCGTGATTGCGTGAGTGCAGGGGTAATGTCTGGGTGACTGGAGGAGTGCATGGGTACTGCCTGAGTGATTGAAGGAGTGCATGGGTAATGCCTGGGTGATTGCATGAGTGCAGGGGTAATGTCTGGGTGATTGGAGGAGTGCATGGGTACTGCTTGAATGATTAAAGGAGTGCATCAATAATGCCTGGGTGATTTTGTAAGTGCATGGGTAATTCCTGGGTGATTGCATGAGTGCAGAGGTAATGTCTGAGTGATTGGAGGAGTGCATGGGTACTGCCTGAGTGATTGAAGGAGTGCATGGGTAATGCCTGGGTGATTTCATGAGTGCAGGAGTAATGCCTGGGTGATTGCATAAGTGCATAGGTAGTGCCTGGGTGATTGGAAGAGTGTATGGACACTGCCTGAGTGATTGAAGGAGTGCATTGGTAGTGCCTGGGTGATTGCATAAGTGCAGGGATAATGTCTGGGTGATTGCAAAACTGCATGGGTAGTGCCTGGGTCATTGGAGGAGTGCATGGGTACTGCCTGGGTGATTGAAGAAGTGCATGGGTAGTGCCTGTGTGATTGCATGAGTGCAGGGGTAATGTCTGGGTGATTGAAGGAGTGCATGGGAAATGCCTGAGTGATTGAAGGAGTGCATGTGTAAAGCCTGGGTGATTGCATGAGTGCAGGTGTAATGTCTGGTTGATTGGAGGAGTGCATGGGTACTGCCTGAATGATTGAAGGAGTGGATGGGTGATGCCTGGGTGATTGGAGGAGTGCCTGGGTACTACCTAAGGGCCTGATTCACAGAACTAACTTACGTCAAAAACGTAAAGTTAGTACTTTTTGGTATTCACAGAATACACTTACTCATTTTGGTATTCACAGAATGCACTTACTCATTTTGGTATTCACAGAATGCACTTACTCATACTAACTTTATGTCCGCACTCGGGCCGGAGATTCCGGCCCGGTGGTGGAGATTCCGGCCCGGAGGTGGAGATTCCGGCCCGATGGTGGAGATTCCGGCCGGTTGTGGAGATTCCGGACGGTGGCGGACATTCCGCCACCGGCCGGAATCTCCACAACCGGCCGGAATCTCCATCTCCGGGCCGGAATCTCCACCTCGGGCCGAATCTCCACCACCGGGCCGGAATCTCCGGCCCGAGTGCGACATAAAGTTAGTATGAGTAAGTGCATTCTGTGAATACCAAAATGAGTAAGTGCATTCTGTGAATACCAAAATGAGTAAGTGCATTCTGTGAATACCAAAATGAGTAAGTGTATTCTGTGAATACCAAAAAGTACTAACTTTACGTTTTTGACGTAAGTTAGTTCTGTGAATCAGGCCCATAGTAATAGAAAAAGTGCATGAGTAGTGCCTGGGTAAATGCATAAGTGCAGGGGTAATGTCTGGATGATTAGAGGAGTACATGGGTACTGCCTCAGTGATTGAAGGAGTGCATGGGTAATGCCTGAGTGATTGAATAAGTGCATGGGTAATGCCTGGGTGATTGCAAGACTGCATGGGTAGTGCCTGGGTGATTGCAGGAGTGCATGGGTACTGCCTGAGTGATTGAAGAAGTGCATGGGTAGTGCCTGCGTGATTGCATGAGTGCAGGGGTACTGTCTAGGTGATTGGAGGAGTACATGGGTACTGCCTGGGTGATTAAAGGAGTGCATTAATAATGCCTGGGTGATTTTGTAAGTGCATGGGTAATGCCTGGGTGATTTTGTAAGTGCATGGGTAATGCCTGGGTGATTGCATGAGTGCAGAAGTAATGTCTGAGTGATTGGAGGAGTGCAAGGGTACTGCCTGAGTGATTGAAGGAGTGCATGGGTAATGCCTGGGTGATTTCATGAGTGCAGGAGTAATGCCGGGTGATTGCATAAGTGCATGTTTAGTGCCTGGGTGATTGGAAGAGTGCATGGACACTGCCTATGTGATTGAAGAAGTGCATGGGTAGTGCCTGGGTGATCCCATGAGTGCAGGAGTAATGTCTGGGTGATTGGAGGAGTGCATGGGTACTACCTGAGTGATTGAAAGAGTGCATAGGTAATGTCTGGTGGTTGCATAAGTGCATGGGTAGTGCCTGGGTGAATGACGGAGTGCATGGGAACTGCCTGAGTGATTGAAGGAGTGCATGTGTAATGCCTGGGTGATTGCATGAGTGCAGGTGTAATGTCTGGGTGATTGCAGGAGTGCATGGGTACTGCCTGAATGATTGAAGGAGTGGATGGGTAATGCCTGGGTGATTGCATAAGTGCATGGGTAGTGCCTGGGTGATTGGAGGAGTGCATAGGTACTGCCTGAGTGATTGAAAAAGTGCATGGGTAGTGCCTGGGTAATTGCATAAGTGTAGGAGTAATGTCTGGGTGATTAGAGGAGTGCATGGGTACTGACTCGGTGATTGAAGGAGTGCATGGGTAATGCCTGAGTGATTGAAGAAGTGCATGCGTAGTGCCTGGGTGATTGGAGGAGTGCATAGGTACTGTGTGAGTGATTGAAAAAGTGCATGGGTAGTGCCTGGGTAATTGCATAAGTGCAGGAGTAATGTCTGGGTGATTGGAGAAGTGCATGGGTACTGCCTGAGTGATTGAAGAAGTGCATGAGTAGTGCCTGCGTGATTGCATGAGTCCAGGGGTAATGTCTGGGTGATTGGAGGAGTGCATGGGTACTGCCTAAGTGATTGAAGGAGTGCATGGGTAATGCCTGGGTGATTCCATAAGTGCATGGGTACTGCCTGTGTAATTGGAAGAGTGCATGGGTACTGCCTGGGTGATTGCATTAGTGCATGGGTAGTGCCTGGGTAGTTGGAGGAGTGCATGGGTACTGCCTGAGTGATTGAAGGAGTACATGGGTAATGCCTGGGTGATTGCATGAGTGCAGGAGTAATGTCTGGGTGATTGGAGGAGTGCATAGGTACTGCCTGAGTGATTGAAGGAGTGTATGGGTAATGCCTGGGTGATTCCATGCGTGCAAGAGTAATATCTGGGTGATTGGAGGAGTGCATGAGTACTGCCTGAGTGATTGAAGGAGTGCATATGTAATGCCTGGGTGATTGCATAAGTGCATGGGTAGTGCCTGGGTGATTGGAGGAGTGCATGGGTACTGCCTGAGTGATTGGAGATGTGCATAGATCCTGACAGGGTGATTGCATGACTGCAGGGGTAGTGCCTGGGCAATTGCATGAGTGCAAGTGTAATGTCTGAGGATTAGAGGAATGCATAGGTAATGCCTGGGTAATTGTATGAGTGTAGGGGTAATGTCTAGATGATTAGAGAAGTATATAGGTAATACCTGGGTGATTGGAAGAGTGTATCAGTAATGTCTAGCTGATTGCATGAGTATACAGATAGTGCCTGGGTGATTGAAGGAGTACATAGGTAGTGTCTGGGTGACATTATAAGTGTATGGGTACTAGCTACGTGATTGCAGAACTGCATAGATAGAGCATGGTTTATTGGAGGAGTGTGGGGACAGTGCCTAACTGTATAGATGACTGCATGGGTAGCGTTTGAAAAAATGGATGAGTGCAGTAAAAGTCACTGTAAACATTAGTTCATATTATCATGCGTATTACATTATTTCATCTTACCTTTTTTTATTAAAGAAGATACAAAATTCAGTGGAACTATTTTACAGTAGTTTTGTTGTAAACTGAATTTAAAATCTTTTCAAACTTTAGTTTTACCTTCTGTAAAAAAAAAGAAGAAAAAGTGTTATTGCATATAATATTATAGTTTTAAGAACACAACATAATTTTAGAATTACATAACATATTCAGTTTCTCTTTTTTGCTGTTCTCAGATTCTACTGAATTTCACCATACACAGTGATTTCAAGGTAGATCATCATACAACAGTGGGGGAAAAAATTAAATCAATGAGATTGTAAAAAAACAAATCTGTGTTGAAAATATTTACAAGGGCAACTATCTGTTTACCTATCTACAGTTTATAAATTACATTCTTAAACTGCATTAAATCTTTTACTTCTTTCAAGTACATTTTATAAAATATACACTCTCATTTACATCGCATATAATTTAAAGATCAAATATATAAACTACTTCTTTCAAACACAATGTTGCTAATACAATAAGAATTAGCACAAACAATAATCCAAACAGTAATTGTTCACATATTCCCAATAGGCCGAATAATGTTTCCAAAACCATTTGCATTGAAAATATCCAAAATAAACTCATTAATTCGTGTTCACATCTTCCCAATAGGCCGAATGATGTTTTCAAAACTTTGGCATAAAAAATATCAGATATGAATTTGGTAATTTGTAAGGCAACCGACATTTGAATTCCAAATGGTCATCATTACAATGAGTACATCCTTTATTGCACTTTAAATACACAGTATAGTGTCTAGATGTTGTAGTAGGTCCATCATGAAAAATAATAGCCACTGCTTTAAAAGTTCTTCCTGAAATTGATACTTGACTTGCCACAACATTTTTAATTTTGGTTTCCAATTTTCTTCCATCTGCTCTACAACGTTGTAGCATTAAAATTACATATTGTCCAAACCTGTCTATAAATAATGTTGACAGCATTTCTGATTTGCAATGAGAACATTTCATATCTTGATTAGCTGTTTTTACTAATTTGTTAAAATACACTGTTTTGCAATCTGGTATCGTCAAATATATGAATCGTTCAGTGTCTATTTCAGTGGTAGAAGAAAATGAACGTTCTTCACATTTATGATCCCATCTGTAACTTAGTCCAAACAAATTTTCAATTTCTATTCCTTCATCTTCCAATACTGCAAGCATAAACATAAGAAATTCTTGTGCATCTTGTTGTACATTAAGTGTAAATTGCAAAGAACCAGTACATATATCCAAAAGATGCCGTATGCCAGAAGCAGTATGGATTTTAGCTCTATCAGTTACCAACTTTTGAAAAATATAATGTAATAAAGAACAGAATCTTTTTTCTCGATTTTCCTTAATTTCATGATGAAGATCTTCTAGATAAAACACAACATTCACAATTACATTAGAATAGCAGTTGATACCTGAACTATTTTCTAACTGGTATCCTACAATATCATCAACAGTGTCCATTTTCATTTTCTTTGCAGCTTCATCATTCTCTTGAATTGTTTTCTTTTTTTGAACATCACTAGAATGTTTGTCATATTTTAGTTTTGGACACACTACACGTTTTTCATATACGGGATGTTCACCTAAGTTAGGAGCATACAGTCTTCTTAACCAATTATACTCTCTTACATAATTTGCATCAGCACTAACCTTTCTCTCATCAAAATCAATCAAATACAAACCAGATAATGTTCTTACTCGAGACAATGCAACGTATGCCATGCCCTCTTTAAACACTGTACTTCCAATATTTACCAAAGCTCTGTCTACACTTAAACCTTGAGATTTATGAATGGTTACAGCATATGCTAAAGAAAGAGGAAACTGTTTTCTATGAACATACACGTCTTTTACAAGCAAAAATTGAACAGCACAACGTCCAATCTGTTTTACCTCTTCAATCTGATCAAATTTAATCTTCAAAAATTCAATTCCATCTCTGTTCTGAAAATTTTGAAAACCAACAACTTTTCCCATTGCTCCATTTACTAAACCTTCTTCTACATTCAAATTACGCCGTAAAATTACCCGACAATTTACACACATATATAAAGTCTTTTCTAAACCTGCAGTCTTAGACACTGACTTTTCCAAAGAATCCAATTTTGACTGTAATTTCTCTGAGAGAAGAATAGTAACTCCTTTGTGTTCCATTTTATCAATAGCTTCCATTTTCACTATTGGTTGTTCTTCCAATTTCAAAAGTTCTTGATTGAACGTAGAACACTCTTGCAGTGTAGGCATTAGGCAAACTATAGACTTCTTTTCTCCAATTTTTTTGTACATTATTTCAGGTGCTATGTTTTCATTTGCAAACAAGTTCGTTAGTAGCCGACTTTGTAAAGCTTCTTTACCATGTTTTGTCAAAACACCAATTCTTATATCTTGAAAAATGTTTCCATAATGTTCATCACTTGCTTGTCGCATATTCTTAATAAGTTCTTTATATTCAAAATTAGACCAAATGATGAAATTTCCAATACTTCCCAAAGATTTCCTAGTGTCTTCATGGACAAGTGTTTTAAAAACAGGTTGCCCTTTCACAGGAGTAAGTTGTAGTAGGTCGCTGAATACAATTACATGTTTTCCTCCAAATATAACATCATAATCTGTTTTTAAAATCTGTTGCATTCTTAAATTTACAAAGGCAAGCATTAAGTTTGACACCATGCTCACCTCATCAATAATTAGAAGTTTCATTTTCTTGAGTACTCTTGAAACTTCATAACAAGCTTCTGCAGATAGCTTGTGATATTCCAACTTATTTTCATGTTCAACTGGTAGCATAAGTAATCGATGTAATGTAATCCCTTTAATGTTATGTGCTGCTAACCCAGTTGGAGCGGTTACAACAAAAGATAAATGTGATTCAGTGGTTTTGTGTAGATAACTGGTCAAAACTTTAATTAAGAAACTTTTTCCCGTTCCAGCTTGCCCACTGATATACATCGAATAGGTTTAAATGATGTGCATTGGCATTCTTTTTTTTATGCAGTATACCATGCTGTATCTGTTGTGTCACTTGGAGATATATTTCTTTCTGTTCAATATTTAGTTGTTCTTCTAACTTTTCCAACTCAATAATATCCTTTTGTGCTTGTTGCATTGCGGTTTCTACTTCACTCATGGCTATTGCTGCTTCATTTTCAAGAATTGGTTGTCCTAGTGGAGCTTGACTTAGTGGAGCAGAACGTTGACTATCTTGAGAACTGTCTCTAGCTATTTCAGCTGCAATAGTAGTTTCTTGTTCAATCTCTTCATTCAACATTTGTAGATAATTTGGAAAAATTGTACATTCAATGCTATCTTTACATGCATTAAAAGAATCTTCATAGCAGTCAAAATCTCCAAGTAATTCCATTTCAGTACGCTAAGGCTTGAAGAGTTGCAGAAGTGCTAAATAGAAAAAATTCACTTGTATCTGGAGTATCACAACTGAGTTTCCTGTGATTAATAAGATTTCCTTTGGCATGTTTTACCAAACATCCATCACATGCACTTACGGCATATTTTTATTCATTTATATTTTCTGTAACATTTCGCTTAAAACTATAATGTTGCAGTACTTCATATAGACATATGTTTTCCAGATGTGGACTCCTTTTGGGATAGTACGTATCCAACATATTTGTTTTAACAATATCTGTACTTTCCCGCTCATTCAAAGCTAAGTATTCAATTTCTTGTAGAGATTTCCAAACTTGATTTCATGTTACAGCAAGACCTAGACTTAGCCAAATGATTCCTCTTGACTTTGAATATAAACTTGCAGATGTCAACCGATCCGAACATTCGTAGGATCCAATCTCTTGATGGGAAAGCATCTTCAAACTAAAGCTGTACAATTTATTACTAATAGTCTTCTCTTGTGACAATTCTTCCCACATTTCTTTCAACTCCGTCTTTTCAGATTTGGTTATATATGATGTAACATAACGAGCAACAGCAATCGAATTATCTGCAACATACTGGATATCCATGTTTGCATTCCACATTGTCAAAATCACTGGATTGTAGTCATTAATATACTTTGAATCTTTACTTCTTTTAATGTTGTAAGTATTCTTCGGAGATTTTCGAGTTATAGTATGTTTTACTGCTGACATGAAACTGATGACTCTTCCTTTTGAAATTACTGGACGTGGGAATCCAAAACGACATTTTGTATAACATTTTCCCTTTGATCTGTATTTCCGTCGACAATACTTTCCACATCGATGACTTTGAAACCGTAAAACTTGTCGTCTTAAGCTGTTTTCTCCTCCTTTCTTTGCAATGGCACAGGTAACATAGTCTTCAATGAAAGACAAAACAGTTTCATCAGAATCGGTTCCAAATTTAGGTGCATTCTTGCTTCATAATAACATGTGTCTATGAGGAGCACCTCTGACTTGGTACTCCTTTCTCCAAAAGAAATCAATAACTTCTCCAAGAGGTGGATTATTTTTATTGCAGATAAAAGACATCATAGCTTGATACCTATGATTAAAATATCTGCACACATTTACAGGATCCAACTAACACAGTTCTCCAGCTGTCTTCAAATCAATGTTTTTTACATTTGAATTTGCTTCTCGTAGGAATTCAAGTAAATCGTCCCATGCGTATTCAGCACAGCTAAGCGTAACAAACCATGTGGGGGTTCCTAAGTTTCTTAACATACATTTAAGTTCTCCATGACGACAATACCAATACTCATTAGTACCACTTTGACATGCCATCAAATTAATTAACTGAGATTCTAAATGATCATCTCTTTGTTGAACTTTGTCCAAGAATTCCTTTGCAGAAAGATGTGTAAGATGAACTCCTGTTTTTAATACGTGGTTCACTGCATATGAAAGTCCAGACAAGTCACTTTCAAACAGAAGATGAAATAAATATGGAACACAGTGTCGAAATCTTGGATCTTCTGAGTACAATTTTGTCATACGATATTCTGAAGCTGGAATCTTTACTGGTTGTTCATCATATCGTCCACCTTTTCCAGTGGGGAAAAGCTGTGGAAAATAACAAGCTTCTAAACTTTTTTCCCAAACACTCATGGGAGTTCCCTTTGCTTTCTTCAATTGGAATAATTCAATAGTGTGTCCAATCACTTCTTTTGAATGTAGAGGAGGTATACTGTAATGTTCGTAATTTTCTTCACTCCTGGAGTTGTCCACTTTTTTGATTTGACCAGTTGAAATTTCTCTATCATCTTCTAAAGATATTTCTTGTTCTTCCACATATACATTTTTATAATAAATATTGTTTTGTATCAGATATAATGTAGCCTTTTGAAGTTTGGTGACATCTACTAACTCTTGCCATATTTTCTGACTCTTTGTTGGTACACCATTAACTAGAATAACTACAGGTTCACTTTCCTCTCTCTCTACACCAACAGTTTCAATATGTTTCTTAAAATCTAAAGGTAAATAGGCAACTCTTCCTTTTAAACCTCTTTGTAAATCTGTTGGAGGCAGCTTACCTGGTTTAGGCTCCGATTGTGCACAGATTGAATAAGAATGGACTCATACGTATTGAAATCTACCAGTTCCGGAGGAATACCTACCAACTCTAGGTTATTATGTACAGCTCTAGCTTTGTTCTCTTCTAATTTATTGTAACAACATTTACAAATATGTTGATCACTACCCAACTCAAAATGACCTTCCACCAACAAATAAGCACCAAATTGCTCCCACTTATCATTGTTTTCCTTTTCACTTTTTAAATACACATCAACATTTCTAGTTTGAGTTCTATAGTGAGTACGTTGACAACAAATACAAACATAGGGGCTCATTACGATGGCGGGCGGAGGCACAACCGCGGTGCTGGTGGTGGCGGAAAATGTCTTTTTCCGCCCTCCAGCAGCGGTCCTCGCGCCCGCCATATTACAATGGGCAAACATAGCCCATTTCCCATCCGCCGCGGAGTGACATGAACCGCCAGAAATTTGCGCCTGCCACCGCACCGGAGGGAGCCAATAGAGACCCACCGCCGTGCGGAATGACGTCCCGTCCGCCGTACAAATCACGATGCCACAAACAGCCCCTCACACCGCAGCGGAGAATCCACCCACCCAGAGACGGCGGAAGCACGACAGCGGAACGCGAAACCAGACTCCCGGTCCCCTCCACCCGGTCCTGACCGCAATGGATCCAGCTCTTCAAGCCTTTCCGCTGCTGTACCTTATCCACTACCAGCAAGTAATGGACCGTCGCGGACAACGCCGCAGGTACGCAAATACACAACTCCGCACACAACCACAACACACAACTCCTGTGCTGATATACGGTTCCTGTCCACATCAGACACTCTGGTGGGGACAGGAACACATCCCCAAGTGTACCCACACATGTCCTACCTGTTAGAAAATAACCCCTCCACATCCGGGTCACCCACCAACTGCGAAATCACTGTAATGTCCTGGTCACGTCACCACAGCGGTGAAGACGCGGGAAAACCTGCGCACAATGTAGTAGGCAGGCCCGGCGCCAGGCATGGGCAGTCCACAAAGATTCACAGGGCTCCACCTCCACCCTACACACACTACGCTTCCCACACCCATTTGGGGAGATGCTGCGTGCTCCTCCTGTGCCCCCCTGCATAATTAAGCTGCCAGGTGTAGCCAGGCCGTGCACTCCACACACCAAAGGAGCAGGGAGCCTGGCTTGGAAGGTGGGGGTGAAGAGGAACACCCTGCTCAGGGGCTGGACAACCCTCCCCCTCACACCTACCTTCCACACATGTGAAGCAAAATGAGTATAATTCAAAAATGAAGACTGACACTGCATAGGAACATCCACTGAACTGTTCACACTGCCTGTCAAGTCACTCACAAACACCCCACACTGACACCCAGCCACATACACATACCATAGCCCAGCACCAATGGAGGACAAGAAATGGGTCAGCCAAAAGTGAAGTGGACAGTGCTGGAAAGCCATGGAGCAAGCCACATAACTAGTGTACAACACATGCAAGAGAAGGAACATATCACACCATCCTTTGGGCATCAAATCACACATGGGTGGCACAGTGAGTGAAATTAACCCAAAGTGACCTACATGCAACAACTCAGGGAGACATCAAGGCAAGCCATGCATAGGCATAGGAATGATAGGAAGTGTCTGAAGTCAAACAGTGACCAGCCACACATCTGTGTCAACTTACTTCACATGTGTATGTCATCAGCACAACACACAAGGCTCATTGTCACACTCCCTAACTGACAAACACAAGTTGGACCTTCACACATGCCCCTCATCTACCCACCTCACACCTGCAACACTCAACTTCAGTGTGAAACACACAGAATGGTGCAAATGATGTCCTGTGAGTTCACAGACAACCAATCACATTCCCTGGGGTGCATATACAAACATCACACTCAGGGATGTCTGAACCAATGCTGACACAAAAACAATAGCCAAACACAAAGCTCACAAACAACATACACAGAAGTCCAACAAGCCCACACATGGGCAGCCAAACAGTGGAAAGGCAATGTGACCCTAGACAGAACAGGAATACACAACATTGTCACTCATGGCCAATGCACAGACACCAAACATCAATACAAACAAGAGGTGCATCCTCAAAAATCAACCATGAACACCAACTGGGATCAATGGGACAATCAGCTAACATAGACAGAGACACAACACCACTCATCAAGTGGACAAGGTACCATATTGTACCACAAGCATGCACATGCACAATCCTGAAAAGTGACAGGTCAAAAATAGGACAAACCAACAATGTGCACTCAAAACAAGCCCAGCAACAAGAATACACCTTGCTGCATGTGACAGACACACAAGTAATGCACACCACACCTGAAACACACATCTGAATGTATCACACAGCAACAACCACTCACACACAACGTCATGCAGATAGAACATCACACACACATAGCATCTGTCAGTAGAAAGAGCCAACACAGGCCAAACACTGCATACATCCACAACAAAAACCCAACAGATGCACAGACCAAACCATCACAATGCAAACTCAGCTGCACATCATGGGAATGCACAACAAGCAAGTACAAGGCAACATACACTGACAACACTGCATGCACACCAAGCAGTGTATGCACAACAACCAAATCAGTAGCACACACAGCTGAGTGCCACACCATGTACTCCCACAACACAAATCATCACAGCACACACAGAACATCACACCCAGGAAGGGTAGCAGTACCTCAGCAAACACACATACAGCTTAGCCATCACCCACAGGTGCACAACTCAGGGACACCCAGGTGCAAACAACATGACCAGAGGACTGTGCTGCCCAAACATCTGCACTGCACATGAGCAACCATGACAGCAAACCAGTACAAGAAAATTACACATAACTAATTGGGAAACTGTCCTGAGTAGCACATTTGTCCTGCACATAGATCAGCCTCACACAGCATAGTGTCACACTTTCAAGTGGTGGGGAGGCTCACACACTGCCAAGCCATGGGGTGGAAGACATGAGATTTAAGTGGTGTATATTTCAGTAGTGGACAGGTGAGCATTGTACAGTACACAAACACATAGAGGAGTTACTCACAATGTGTAGGCATCAGAAGCACATATAGGGGATGGCATGACTCCACATACCATATACCATACTGGATCCAAAAATGGGTCAAGTGACAGCAATGCATGAGAAAGCACACAAATAATGTCAGTGGGCCCGATTCACAGAACTAACTTAAGACAAAATCCTAAACTTACTACCATTTTGGTATTCACAGAAGGCACTTACTCATTTTGGTATTCACAGAAGACACTTACTCATTTCGGTATTCACAGAAGTTAGGAGTCCTAACTTTAGGACTCCTAAATGCCTTCTGTGAATACCGAAAGTCTTAAAGTTAGGATTTTTCTCAGTTTAGGAGTAGTAAAGTTAGGACTCCTAACTTTAGGACTCCTAAATGCCTTCTGTGAATACTGAAAGTCTTCAAGTTAGGATTTTCTCAGTTTAGGAGTAGTAAAGTTAGGAGTCCTAACTTTACTACTCCTAAACTGAGAAAAATCCTAACTTTAAGACTTTCGGTATTCACAGAAGGCATTTAGGAGTCCTAAAGTTAGGAGTCCTAACTTTACTACTCCTAAACTGAGAAAAATCCTAACTTTAAGACTTTCGGTATTCACAGAAGGCATTTAGGAGTCCTAAAGTTAGGAGTCCTAACTTTACTACTCCTAAACTGAGAAAAATCCTAACTTTAAGACCTTCGGTATTCACAGAAGGCATTTAGGAGTCCTAAAGTTAGGACTACTAACTTCTGTGAATACCGAAATGAGTAAGTGCCTTCTGTGAATACCAAAATGAGTAAGTGCCTTCTGTGAATACCAAAATGGTAGTAAGTTTAGGATTTTTTCTTAAGTTAGTTCTGTGAATTGGGCCCAGTGTGGCTGAGCAGGTCTGCACAGTGTGCACAAACAGTAACAAGACACATGGCTGATCAACAAAACACAACACAGACTTGGCTGTCACACACTCTGCATACTCACAACTGGCAGCAACAACAAGTAGGTGTCCCCCAGGAGTGCAAGGACCCCCCCACACACTGCACAGTGCCCAATCTACAACTCCCACATGTGCCCACAATATGAAGCACATGGCAGACTATTGAAACAAACAGGCACTCATCTCCTGGGTCATACATGTGTGCAGTTGACATTGCAGGGGCACACACACATCAACACTACTGACAATTACAGCCCATTCACACTTCATGACCACACAAGTGCACACATCCAAATATACCCATGTGATTAGGAAGACAGGCCATCACAAGATGACCATACATCAACACTGCTGTTCACACATCAACGAAGATCACACAGATATAATGGACCCTGGCCAGCCCACAAGTAATATTGTGGATAGAATTCACCTCTGTTCTGGTATTGCATCATAACATGAGATGTGTACAATTTAGCAAACATGACCATATGATGAGTATGACAATAGTAGACCATCACAAACACCCATCATTGCACCCTCAACCCTCAGAATGAAGAAAAACTAAAATGCCCCTCACCACTGGCAAACCCTGAAAAAGTGAAATAAGCAATTGGCAATGTTAAAGTGGCATACAGAGCATTTGTCACATGCAACCATACCCATACAGAAAATATTTTTATTTAGCAAGGACACTGTCAAAGCAGACAACAGGAGTAACTGTTTTTATTACATATCACCAAGATAGGCATGAAAAGTAGACAACAGCAAGGCCAGTGGCCAGTCCATAGTTCAAAGGAGGGACATGTGTGCATGAGAACCTGCACAGGGAATGGGCATCCAAAGTTACAAACAGCAAGGCCAGTGGCCAGTCTATAGTCCAAAGGAGGGACATGTGTGCATGAGAACCTGCACAGGGAAAGGGCATCCAAAGTTACAAATAGCAAGGCCAGTGGCCAGTCCATGGTTCAAAGGAGGGACATGTGTGCATGAGAACCTGCACAGGGAATGGGCATCCAAAGTTACAAACAGCAAGGCCAGTGGCCAGTCATAGTCCAAAGGAGGGACATGTGTGCATGAGAACCTGCACAGGGAATGGGCATCCAAAGTTACAAACAGCAAGGCCAGTGGCCAGTCCATAGTTCAAAGGACGGACATGTGTGCATGAGAACCTGCACAGGTAATGGGCATCCAAAGTTACAAACAGCAAGGCCAGTGGCCAGTCCATCGTCCAAAAGAGGGACATGTGTGCATGAGAACCTGCACAGGGAATGGGCATCCAAAGTTACAAACAGCAAGGCCAGTGGCCAGTTCATAGTTCAAAGGATGGACATGTGTGCATGAGAACCTGCACAGGGAATGGGCATCCAAAGTTACAAACAGCAAGGCCAGTGGCCAGTCCATAGTTCAAAGGACGGACATGTGTGCATGAGAACCTGCACAGGGAATGGGCATCCAAAGTTACAAACAGCAAGGCCAGTGGCCAGTCCATAGTTCAAAGGACGGACATGTGTGCATGAGAACCTGCACAGGGAATGGGCATCCAAAGTTACAAACAGCAAGGCCAGTGGCCAGTCCATAGTCCAAAGGAGGGACCTGTGTGCATGAGAACCTGCACAGGGAATGTGTGACACCGTACACTGCCATGGTAAGCAACACCGCCAGGGGGATACCAATGGGCAGTCTAGGCACCGCTGTGCGAGAGATAGGTTTGGGAGGGGGACTGTGCCTCAGATTTGGCTGTCAGTCGAACTGGGAGGTGGCTGATTGTCGGGGTCAGTTGGAGTACTAGACCTGGGAGAGAGAGGACCAGCTGAGGTAGAGGCATCAGTGGCTTTTGTAGGCGGAGGGCTGCTTGGACCGGGTGGCACGGGGAGGCGGAGACATGCTGCCATGAGACACAGTGTGTGAGGGTGAATGTGGAGGGCTGCCTCTCCACTTCTTGGGGATTCGATACTGAAGAATTGTCTTGGTAGGAGTAGGAAGTGTGGTGGGCACACCAGCCTCACTCTCCACCAAAGGTGCATCAGGTGCAGGTGGCTCTCCCTGTGGGGATTTGCTGGATCTGGCGGTACGCTTGGCCTGGCCTTGCCTTTTCTCCTCCATCCCCTGTTAACCATGTGAACCTCCCACAGTGCCCTCCTGTCCCAGCTTCACAGGGGTGTAGGTGGGAGTTGAGGTTGTGGTTGAATCTGCCTTAGAGGGCTGTTTCTGTGGACTCTTAGCAGGCACCAGCTTCACAGCAGGCACGGCAACTGTTTGCCTGTCTTTGGGTGCTGCTTTTGTGACCGGATTGTCCTTGGATGGAGCTGATTTTGAGGCATGTGAGCCTGAGGCCTGCTTCTTGGCTGATGGGCTTTTTCCTTTGCGCTCCTGTGTGAGTTTCTTTTGTTTGGGGGGTTGGTGTCTGCGCTCTGAGCCGCTTGGGGTGCTGCTGTTGTGTGCTGCGTGTGGAGTACCTGGAGCCTGAGGGCTGTGGTGTGTGGTCACTCTCGTCAGATGTTGCCACTGGCAGGGGGGTTGCAAAAAGGAATGGAGCTGGACTATGAGCCTGTGACAGCTGAATGGCTGCCATCACTGTGGAGGACAAAGACTGGACAGTTCTGTGTAGCCCACCCACGTCAGAATGAATCCCCTCCATGAAGGCAACTACCTGTGCCAACTTCTTGTCATGATCCTGGAAGGCATTCAGGAGAGTTGTCTGACCCACACACAGCTGGCTCTAAAGGTCCACAGCCTCAACACTGAGGGCAGCAGGGGAGACAGGGGCAGGGGCTGCGGTGCCTGTGAGAAGGACACTCTTCCCTTTTGACTGCTGCAGGCACGTGCAGCACTAGTGGAAGTAGCCGGGAGGGTGGGCACTGGACGATGTGTGGTGGCACATGAGTCAGATTTCCCGCTCCCTGTGCCCGCCAACATCGAGGAGTCACCGCTGCCATCAGATGACGTTGAGGTTGGTGTTTCTGGGCGTGATTCTTCATGGGCACTCCTGTCCCCCTCCAAGGCGCTGGTCACATCAGTGTCAGTGAGGTCATGTGTAGCAGTCGTGCAAGATGCCTCACCACTGGTGTCCATCCCCTGTCCTTCTGTGCCCTCGGTAGATGCTGCAAGAGACAGAGACGTAGGTTCAGTTTAGTGCCATACTCACAGACATCATATGCAAACAAAGCACAAAACAAGATGATGATACCCCCATGTTACACACACCCCTGTGCAGTCTGCATTTGCAACCTAAATGCTAAAAGCAAAAGATGCATGGTAACATGCATACTTGGCATTAATGACCCATGTGATGTCCACACAGCCAAATAGCGTGCCCGTGCCTCGATGTAACCTGACGTACAGATTCCTGTAAGCATACCTAGGCGCCCGTAGGTGAAAAAGATGTACATCTCAACATGTTGTCACAGTCACATATGGAGTCACTTTAAGGGGACATCACAGGTACGGAGTCCAAAATGTCCTGTTGCAATGGCCACAAGCTTCAGCTATCCCCATGTTGTGCTTTGAAGCACAACTACACTTGCACATTGGTGTCAGATGTGTAGTTCTCACAATTTCGAGGTCAGGCACTGCACACATCGACGAAAGCACACTAAGATGAGGCACACTACCGTTCACTGCCCAGTGATGTCCATGACTCCCAAGATGAAGCTGATGCCATGAGGCCACATCTCAGCATGCAATGTCAAGAGCCAGTACATTAAACACATGATAGAGTACATGTGGCGTAAATGCATGACAGCTGCACTCAACACAGAGGCCTATTACAAGCCATTGCATCACACTAGAAACATTACAGAGTTCCGCATTGGCTCAGGGTTGGGATACATGCAGTCATTCACATCCAAATTCACATTTCGCAGAATACTCACCCCCAACTTGCTGCTGATGGGCCCTCAATTGTCCATCCAGGTCTGGCTGTGTCACTGCCAAGATACGGGCCATTAGTGGAGTCATGCTCCTGCGCGCCAACCTGCCAGTCCGAGGGAGCAGCCCCAGCGTCATCTCTGCCACGTTTTTGCTCAGCCGGCAGATGTCATCCCACCTCTTGTGACAGTGTGTGTGCCGTTGGTTGGAGACACCCAGAGCCCGCACCTTGCGTGCAATGGCCCTCCATAAGGCCTTACGCTGGTGAACTTTAAGCTGCAGGCATGGGAGACAAGAGGAGGAAATATCTGTAACACTGGGTTTTGTTCCACTGTGTCTCAGTACAGGAGCATGCACAAACCTAGCACAGCTACACAGATATGTTTAGCAGTGGCCATACAGCATGACACGTACTACATTAGCATAAGACAATCGAACACAAATGCATGCAGGTATGAGGATGGACACAGTACCTGCCCATCTCATGCATATGCAGAATGCCAGCACAGAAAGCAATGTGAAGAAGGACCACATCGGCAATGCAGTTTGTGAAGGAGCAAGACATACATCACATTGTAAATGTAGTTTCGGGGCAGAATCACTGTGTCCAACCATGCACACCCCTCATGTTCCTTGGGCTGCGAATGGCTACCTGTGTCATGGAAGTCACATTTAGAGACGTGAACTAACATTCTCACACACTTCTCACAAGATCTGTCTTGTGCAAACCACAGGCCTGAGATAGATCATTGCGGGATAGGGTGGAAGACAACACATATGTCTCACTCTGTCCCTTCAGTGATGGCTCCATGTCAAATTGGGCAGTAACTGTGCAGGCCAGGGGGGCTCACACTGAGGTTAAACGTGGGCCATCAGAACATTCACATGCATGTACAATATGAGAAGGCAAACAGTGCCTACACATGTGAGTCAGTACACAAAATGAAAATAATGGAAGGGGGATGTTTCAGAAGTATAAGAATCTTCTGTTTCATATGGGAATTTCCACCAGGATTGTCACCCTCAGCCATTTCACTCTTGTGCATACTGCTCACACATCCCTGGTGGCAATACAGAGTCAAACACACTTCCATCAGCACCCTCTGGACGGAAAGTCTTTGTAATGTCACAAATGAGCATGTGAAAACCTCATGGACTCAAACATCCATCAGCACAGGCAATATATGTACTGACTTCCACTTTCAAAACCTGCAGTGTCACTGTATGGCTGCAAGGACACTGCATGTCACTCCCATCCTGAAGTGCTGCCCGGGAAATGAGTAAAATAGGCTACAAACCCCATTTTACTGAAGTCAGCATGCTAGGCAGTGTATCACACAAACCCACACTCTCAGGCACATACTGCAGCAGATCAACTTCATGTGTGCACTCCCTGCACTCTCACTTCCACTCTGAAACACTTACCATGACATCTGGAGCACCATATAGCCTTCCATTCTGTGAGAGCACCTCGTCCACAAGGACCTCCAGCTCCTCTGTGGTGAAGGGACGGGCCCTGATGTTCTCAGTTCTCGCCATCACTGGGTCCAGGAGACAGGAACAGCAGCAGGTGGTGGTGAAGAGTGTCAGTCAGCAATGTCTGGAAGCAGTGGAAATGTGTGGCTCTCTCCCACACATATATAGCCCCCTGGGGTTGTTTCAGTAGTACTCAGCTGCTGCAATTGGTGGTCCAGGCCAGCTTTTTTCAAATGCATCCAATGACCGGCCCTGCGGTAGTGGAGCACGCCTACCGCGATTTTCAAAAGTGCATTTGTCTTCCGCGATTGCGGTTCCCATTTGCTGTAAGGGCATGGGCATTGGCAGGGTGAGACCGCGGGGCCCAGGCGGTTGCTACCGCGATGGTGCATCTTTCAATTGCATCCAATGACCGGCCCCGCAGTAGCGGAGCACGCCTACAGCGATTTTCAAAAGTGCATTTGTCTACCGCGATTGCGGTTCCCATTGGCTGTAAGGGCATGGGCATTGGCGGTGTGACACCGCAGGGGCCAGGCAGTCGCTACCGCGATTTGGCCACTTGACATTGGTGCCAATGGCCGTGATTACGGTGGCGGAGCACGCCAACCACCATATTCCAATGTGTATATCACTACCGCAATTGCTGTTCCCATTGGCTGTAAGGGCATGGGCATTGGCGGTGTGACACCGCAGGGGCCAGGCGGTCGCTACCGCGATTTGGCATCTTTACCTTGGTGCCTATGGCTGTGATTGCAGTGGCGGTGCACGCCTACGGCACCTATGGACACATCATGCGTTAGCAATGGCAATGGGCAGTTCTCAGCATTGAACAGTAGACACTTACTATGAATCATGCCACCAGATAGTCTAATTCAATGCTAGTGTGACATTTAACTCACTGATGACTACACATGCCATGACAGTGCACAGGATTACATGCATTAGCATGTACTCCCTCACATGTGACTTATGATGTTGTTGTGCATGTAGACAGATCTGTTGTGTGATGGACTCTCAAATATGTACACATGTCAATGTGTGAGATGGCTAAGCAACCCACATTAATGAAGGACTGACTACCTGATGTGCATATTTCACTGTGTAAATTGCTGTACTCATGTTGATACTTAATCTTCATGCACGCACTGTGCTTGTTGTGTTGTTGATCTGTTCCCTGTTCGATTTATGCAAGAAGGTGTGGCAGGTACAGCAGCTACGTGGAAGCCAGCAGGGTTGCTGTTTCAGACATGTGCTGTGTCAACTACTCTCAGGGCTGGTGACACAATATGTAGGAATGTACCTTTTGGCATTCACAT
Source organism: Calotriton arnoldi (assembly GCA_963921515.1). Taxonomy (NCBI): domain Eukaryota; kingdom Metazoa; phylum Chordata; class Amphibia; order Caudata; family Salamandridae; genus Calotriton; species Calotriton arnoldi. Next base: position 2,210,809 of record CAWUFW010000623.1, read on the forward strand.
AGTCTGAATCTGTTTTGGGGGTACTCACTGTGTAAATACTGGACACGTGTTCAACTATTTTAGATCAAGGTGTCTCTACATGTGACTTGTGCAGTAAGCTGTAGTTTCAGGCCATTCATTGTTGGCACTGTGTCAGTCAAATCGCAAGATGTTGGACACATCTGAGAGGGGAATTGAATTGACATCTGTTCCCTTTCATCCTACCTAGGAGGCGGCCAAATGTGCATCGTCCATTCACATTGCTTGCGGACATGGAGGATGAGGACATCATACGGAAATGTTATTTGGATCGTCCTACCCTTCTGGACCTATGTGCTCAGTTGGAGCCCCATCTGAGGCCTCGCCGAACCTATCCAACTGCTCTGACACCAACATGTAAGGTGATGGCGGCCCTGCATTTTTTTGCAACTGGTTCATTCCAGTACATGGTGGCCAGCGCAGGTGGGATGTCTCAACCAATGTTCAGCATGGTGCTACGTGATGTCCTGTCCGCTATGATAAACTACAAGGACAGCTACATCCATTTCCCCAGGAGACATAAGTTGGCAGCTGTGAAGGGAGACTTTTATGACCTTGCCCACATCCCTAATGTTGTTGGTGCCATTGACTGCACACATGTTGGCCTGGTTCCACCACAGGCACGTGAGCACATCTACAGGAACAGGAAGCATACCCATTCCATCAATGTGCAAGTGGTGTGCCAGACGGATATGATAATCTCCCATGTCTGTGCCAAATTTCCAGGATCAGCCCATGACTCCTACATCTTGCGTAACAGCATCGTACCACAGCTGATGGCAAATCTGCATCCAGAGCGTGCGTGGATTGTGGGTGAGTACGCAGAGTCAAGTAGTGTGCTGTATGTGTGACATGCTGTCCTCTGCCACAGTTTTATTACAAAGTTGGTCTGTGTATCTCACACCTAGGTGACTCTGCATATCCCAACCAGCCTTGGTTGCTGAGCCCACTGCGGAATCCCAGGACCCTAGGTGAAGTCCGCTACAATGAGGCCCATGGGAGGACACGTCGTGTGGTGGAGCGTACTTTTGGTCTTCTTAAGTCTCGATTTCGGTGCCTGGACAGGACCGGAGGTGCACTGATGTACTCTCCACAAAAGGTGTGTCAGATCGTAGTTGCATGCTACATGCTCCACAACCTGGCCTTGTGCAAAGACATCCCCCTGATCCTGGACGATGATGAGCAGCAGATGCCCCCGCCTGCAAACCCACAAATGTCCAGTGACGAGGATAGTGGAGAGGAGGAAGGTGTCGACCTGCATCAACAGCTCATCAACCGCTACTTCCCTTAAAGGTGAGTGACATTGTACAACGGTGCCATTGTATTCTGTTTTTGTTGTTGTAGGGAGTGCCTAGGGGAGCTTTGTGACAGCTGCCTGTTGGTGGCTCTGTGCTGAGGGCTGATGTTTCTGGGACAGGGTAGTTATGCACAGCTACATAATGTCTATGTCGATATTGTTGCTCATTGTAATGTGTGCAGGTTTGAGTACCTTGATGACAAGTGTTGTGTAATGGGTGTGATGCCATCACCTGACAAGTGAATGTTGTTCCCTTGTGTTTTCCTAGGTCCCTTCAGCCTCTCAATGCCTCACAACAATCAGTGCACCTGGTACATTTTAATCTGAGTCAAGATTGTACATCCTGTGATAAACATGGAGCTTACACGAAAACATAGGTGTGTAAAGAGTGTTTATTTACAATAAGTATATGTGACAGGGAAGTGATTATTTACAAATAGGTGGAAAGTGAATCAATGAGTTGTCAGTGATGGTAGACAAGACAATAGAGTAGTCACCACATTGATGTGGTGACACAGTCCAACAGACGCCTGCCATCAACATGGCAGTGTGTGTAAGGATAGTCAACAAAGTCAATGGCAAGGTGAAGAGAGGTGCCATCATGGCTGTCTCTTTGACTGGCGTTTGGCTGGTGCTTTGCCACGTGATCCTCCCCTGTTTTTCCTCCGAAGGCCCCTTGAGCGTTTGGCAGGGGGCCTCTGCTGCGGTATCTGCGGTGTCTGAGGACTCATCCTGTTCCAGCTCACCCCTCTCTGTGGCCGAAGGTGAGGTGGTGAGACTGTCATCCTGCAGGCCACTGGAGGGAGGTTGAGCTGTCCTTTGGGCCGCAGGCGTGTCCCTCAGAACACCCACAAGCTGGCCCAAGAGGTCCATGATTTGGCCCATATGCGTGTCCATGGACCTCAGCAGCAGGCGGACCTCACGCACTTCTTCCAGAACCTGGCCCATCTGTCCCTGGGTTTGTTCATAGGCCCCAAGGACTCTTGCGATGTTGGCCAGGGCTTCGGACCCAGTGCCCTGTTGGATTTGTCGCCCAGTTGCCCTCCCACCTGCCCTGCTGTCCCGGACCTGTGGCGTCACCACTCGACGCACCCGCTGACTCTTCCTGCCCTCTTCAGATTGTGGGGTGGTGTGGGTATCCTCTGAGGCAGGGACAGTGTTGCAGGCAGCACTGGTGATGGTGGTGGTGCTGGAGGCCGCACAGGTCATTACAGCAGGGGTCAGCGCAGTTGCTGTTGCTGAGGTGGTGGTGGTGGGGACAGTGGGAGCCTGGGCCCTGGTGCTCCCTGGCAGGCCTGATGTGCCAGGTTCTGTGTCCGCATCCGAGGGATTTAGGGAGTCTGCATCCAAGAGTCTAGGTTCCGGTGGGGGGAGTGGCTCAGCAGGTTGGTGTTGTCATCTGCAGCAGTCAATTCTTGGTCACCTGTGGTACAGAGGAGAAATGGTCATTGAAGTGCACCCCACAAGCTTGGTGTTAGATGTTTGGATGTTACATGTTATACACCACACAGTTTACATTGAGATCACTTTGTATGGCTGCACGGTACTGCGCATCATGACATGATGTGGAGGTACATACATTACTTGTCCATGGTGTGACATGTCAATTGATACCATGCTCCACTTACAGATTGTGTGATTACAAGGACATGTCGTCATCTAACAACTAGCAGCACAACAACTTTATGTGAAGTGTATTTGTTGTTTACTCTGCATGTAAGACGTGATTTCTGCGCATGTACTGGCCATTGTTATCTCATGCATCCCTCTATCATATCATGTGCTTTGCTTTCTTTTTACAACTGACCATGCTTGTTTTGTTTTCATATGGGCCTTGATGCTCTGCCCCCATGGCACTTACAGATAGCATTCAGTGCTGTGCATGATTGTGCCCTTAATTTCTTCTGCATGTGACTTTGTGGTTCAAACTTTAATTTCTGTGACTGTTACATACGCTTAGCAGTCTGCACACTGGAAGTGGCTATTGGATCTATGCCAAGTTGGGTGGGATGTGAGGGCTGGTGTGGTCATATGGCTCCATGCTTTTTGAGAGACATGGCAGGGTGCATGCACTGTCTACCTACCTGTTCTGTGGCACAGTTGGGGGGAATTGCTGACACATAGTTGTGGGTGTGGGGGAGTGCTCCATCTTGCTCAGCTGTGGGACAAGGGGGCCTGGTGGGAGTTGTAGTGCTGGCTGCCTATCCTCACACCCCCCTTCCTGTTAGGATGGCTGCCTCCCTGTGAAGTGGAGCAGAGGTAGGGAATAGGTTACACATGGCTCTTGAATGGGGGAGTGTTCCATCCTGTTCAGGGGTGGGACAGGAGAGCATAAGATGGCTACCTACCTGTAAGTTTGGTTGGTGATATACAATGGCTGCCATATGCTTCTGGGGGGGGAGTGCTCCATCCTGCTGAGCTGTGGGACAAGGTGGCCTGGTGGGAGTTGTAGTGCAGGCTTCCCACCCACAAACACCCCTCCCTGTTAAGATGGCTACCTACCTGTTAGTTTGATGAGGGGAATGCAATGGCTGCCACATGCTTCTGGGTGGGGGGAGTGCTCCATCCTGCTGCGCTTTGGGACAAGGTGGCCTGGTGGGAGTTGTAGTGCAGGCTTCCCACCCACAAACACCCCTCCCTGTTAAGATGGCTACCTACCTGTAAGTTTGATGAGGGCAATGCAATAGCTGCCACATGCTTGTGGGGGGGTGCTCCAACCTGCTCAGGGGTGGGACAAGAGAGCATAAGATGGCTACCTACCTGTGAGTTTGAAGTGAGCAATGCAATGGCTGACACATGGGTGTGGGTGTGGGGTGGAGTGCTCCACCCTGCTGAGCTGTGGGACAAGGTGGCCTGGTGGGAGTTATAGTGCAGGCTTCCCACCCACAAACACCCCTCCCTGTTAAGATGGCTACCTACCTGTGAGTTTGAAGTGAACAATGCAATGGCTGACACATGGTTGTGGGTGTGGGGTGGAGTGTTACATCCTGCTCAGCTTTGAGACTAGGGTGCCTGGTGGGAGTTGTAGCGCTGGCTGCCTGTACACATGCCCTCATGGTAATATTGCTAGCTACCTTTGGGGTGAATCCGAGGGAGTGAATGTTGGAACTGTGAGACATGTGTTGGGGAGAGTGTGGTGCACATGCATGCATTTGGACCTAGGAGGTGTAGCTTTGTAGTTGTGCAAGACAGTACATAGCCGTGTGATGGTAGACATTTGTTAGTACTTACCAGCCTCCACTCCCCTGGGTATTCCTGTGAGACTCTGGATGCAGTATGCCAAGCACCTTCTCCTCCCATGCAGTGAATGTTCTTAGTGGAATGGGAGGGCCACCACCAGTCATCTGAGCCAGCTTGAGATTCTTGTGTTATTCTCTTTCACCTTGCTCTTGAGGTCATGCCATGCTTCACGATCTCCTTCTTTGTGCGCGGGAGAGTCCCTACTATATTGACCTTGCTGACTATCCTTACCCACATTTGTGTTCTGGTGGCTAATGGTGTCTGTTGGACCAGGTTTCCAAACAAATGTGGTTCTACTCTGATTACCTCATCTACCATCACTGACAACTCATTGTCAGTGAATTTGGGCATTTTCTTCTGTGCCATGGTGTGTGATGTGCAAATGGGTTAAAGGTGCAGGTGTGTGAGTGGTGGTGGTGATGTAAGTGGTGTGTGTGTGTGTGTGTGTTTTTTGTGCTGGTGAGATGTGTGGTGGTTTGCCTCTCCTTTGTGCTGTATGGTAGGTTCCTTCAGTGGTGGAGTATTGCAAAGGATTCTGGTCAGGGAAGGATGCTGGTTTTATACTCAGCTTTGTGGGTGTGTCAAGATGGAGTATTCCTGTCAGGTGTTTTGTGTGGGTCGACCTGGGATTTGTATTTTTTAACTTGCCCTGGGGATGTGTCATTGGGGTGTGTTAGGTGTTTTTTGTGGCTGTGCCAGTTTAATGGGTACGTTTGGTGGGCTTGTTGTGTATTTTTTATGTCGTCCGCAAAAATTGTTCCGGAGCGGCTGCGGCAGTGGGTTGACAACTGCCCTTCCGCCGGCTCTCCCATTCATCACTGGTAGTGATCGCGGGGTCAGAAACAGCGGATCATTCCGCTGTCACCTCAATGGTATCCTAATTTCACGTGCGGTCAATCCGCTGGCCGTGCGGCGGTTTTGGGGTTTTCCGCCGCAAATCCGACCGACGCACGCTGCCGGCGGTCTTTCGTGGCATCGTTCCACCGCGATCTGATTTTTCTGGCGGTTGATCCTAATCGGACTGCCGGTTTTGCCGCGGTACCGACGGACGGTTAATTTCCGCTACCACGGCGGTCGGAATGGTTTTCGGCCCGCCATCGTAATCAGCCCCATAGTTTGGTTTTTCACAAGAAACTACCTTAAACTTTATAATTTCTTCTGCAAACTTCTCAGTAGTACTATTTTCAACCTCTTCTTCAACACCTACACTTATGAAACTCTCACTTTCTCTACACTCCTCTTGAGGACCAAAGAAACGAAACTGTATATCATCGGAAACCTTTTTACATCCAATACTAAACCATGCAAAAGAGCTGTGTTTATTTCACTTAAAGATAATGCAGGACTTTTTACATAGTATAATCTTCTTACTAACTTAAGCATTTCTGATTGATGTACTGCTAACATTCTTAAATGATGAAAGTACTTCGACACACTTTTCTAGAAAGACAAGCCAGAGAATGACCCTGCAAGCTAGTATATTTTCTCACTTTACAAGGATCTAGTCCTTGCAATATCTTAATCTTCTGTTTAACACTTTTATTACCATAATCTCGTAAGAAATTTTGTAATATATCAATAGATTCCTGTCGTATACTACAACTACTACTACAATCCCACTTATACACTGGAGCTTGTGTACGTCTCCCTTGAACTTCTTCAGCTATTACTTCTTCCACATTTCTAGGAACCATCTTTTCTTTTTCAATTGGACAACCACTGGTATCAACTGCATGAACTAATGTATTTTGTTAAAAATAGCTTTCTTCATTAAAAAAATGTTCAGTACTAGAAGTGTGCTTCCATTCACCCGAAAAAAGTTTGCAAAAGTTAGTTCTATTAACCACTCTTTTTCTTTTACTTTTCTCCTTCATAAAGTGCATTGTTTTATTCAATGTTTTCATTCTCTTCAATACTAATATAAACAATTTTCTTTTCAATTCAAAAGCCTTTTCGACTACACTTTCAATTTGTTCTTTCTTCTTGTAAAATGCTGATCTTCTTTTATATTTTTTGCAATCTTTCAATAAATTTTGTAGTACTCTACTTTTATACATTCTCTTCCTAATTTCTTTATATTTTTTCATCCTTTTTTCAACATGGATTGTTTTCCTATAACCTGATTTTGCATTAATTTCTCCTCTTTTCTTTTCCTTCTGATTGCTTGTAGTACTTTTCTTTCTCTTTTCCCCATTTTGAAAATCAATTACATTTTTAAAAGTCTTTTAACAAATTCTTTCGTTCTCTTACCAGTAGACTTTTCTTTCAACGTCACATGTTGTACTTCATCTACTTTCTGCTTTTCTGTATCCTTTAAATAGTTCTGTTTTCTTTGTTCTCTTTTCTTTTGAACTTTTCTTATCATACTGAATATCTCTTAATAATTATGGAGAATTTATAAAAAAAAAAAAAAGTTTATTATATTTCTAAAAAATATTTAATATTATTAAAATAATTATATACAAATATTGTCATCTATAAATAAAGAAATACATTGAGTAGTGCCTAGGTGAATAGATAAGTGCAACAGTAGGACCTGGATGATTCTACAACTGCAAGGGCAGCACATAACTAGTGCCTGGGTGATTGCATGACTTAAGGGGTAATATTTGGAGGATTACTGGACTACATAGCAAATCAGTGGGTGATTTTATAACTGCATGAGTACTGCTTGGGTGATTGCAGGAGTTCTGAGGGAATGCATGAGTGATTGGAGGAGTGCAAAGGTAGTGCCTGGGTGATTTTATAAGTGCATGAGTACTGGCTGAGTGATTACATAAGTACAAGGGTAATACCTGCATTATTGAAGGGGTGCAAAGGTAGTGCCTGAAAGATTATATAAGTTCATGGGTAGTGGCTGGGTGATTGAAAGAGTGCATGGGTAATACCTGGGTGATTGCATGAGTGCATAGGTAGTGCCTGGGTGATTTCATGAGTGCAGGGATAATGCCTGCGTGATTACAGCACTGCATATGTAGTGACTGGATCATTGGAAGACTGCATGGGTAGTACTTGGGTGTTTTTATAACTACATGAGTGTTGGGCCTAGCCAAATATAAAACAGCAGACTATTACATGACTCAACTATAAGTCTCTCCATATTGTTAAAAGCTTGCATACATATGTCTCTACGTTTTCAAATCGTCATCATATCGTCGATTGTCGAGGCGAGAATCACCTTCAAGATGCTCACCCACGCACACAAGGCCCTCCACGGCACCGGACTAGCATACCTGAACAGCCGACTCAAATTCCACGCACCCCAAAGGACCCTACGATCAGCCCAGCTCTCCTACGCCGTGGTCCCCCGCACCAGAAAGACCAGATCGGGAGGCCGCTCCTTCTCTTTCCTCGCGGCCAAAGCATGGAACGCCCTTCCGCTCCACCTCAGACAGACAACATCGCTCCCCATCTTTGCAAGAAACCTCAAAACCTGGCTCTTCGACAGACCCTCTCCTTGATGGATGGAACCTGCACCCCCCCCCCCCCCCCCCCCCTAGCGCCTTGAGACCCTTACGGGTGAGTAGTCGCGCTTTAACAAACCCCTGATTGATCTAAAAGAAATATATATACAATATTTCTGAAATATAGTGAAACCTAGAAACTGAGACATGTAATAGATCTGCCTGAATGATTGCAAAACTCCATGGGTAGTGCTTGGGCGATTGTATGACTCCAAAGGTAGTCGCTGGGTAATTTCAGGAGAAGATGGATAGTGACTGGCTAATTGCATGAGTGCACACATAAAGGTTGAGTGCCTGGATAAGTGTATAAATAGCACCTGAAGGCATAGATGAGTCACTGAGTAGTGCCTAGGTGAATAGATGAGTGCAACAGTAGGGCCTGGGTGATTCTATGACTGCAAGGGTAGTGTGTGGGTTATTACATGGGTGCATAGGTAGACACTGCATGATTCTATGACTGCAGGGGTAGTACATAACAAGTGCCTGGGTGATACCATGACTATAGGGGTAATATCTGGGGGATTACTGGAGTACATAGCAAGTGAGTGGGTGATTTTATAACTGCGTGAGTACTGCTTGGGTGATTGCAGGAGTACTGAGGGAATGCCTGAGTGATTAGAGGAGTGCAAAGATAGTGCCTGGGTTATTTTATAAGTGCATGGGCACTGGCTAAGTGATTGGAGGAGTGCGTTGATCCTGACAGGGTGATTGGAGGAATGCAAAGGTATTCCCTGGGTAATTGAACCAGTGTATAGCTAATGCATTGGTGAATGCATGACTGCAGAGGAAATGTCTGGGGATTAGAAGAGTACATAGGTAATGTCTGGGTGATTGCATGAGTTAAGGGATAATATCTGGGGGATTATAAGAGTATATAGAAAGTACCTGGGTGATTTTAAAAGTGCATCGATACTGCCTAGCTGATTAGAGTACTATTGTGGTAGTGCCTCAGTGATTGCAAAAGTGTAAAGGTAGTGCCTGGGTGATTTTATAAGTGCATAGGCACTGGCTAAGTGATTGGAGGAGTGCATATATCCTGACAGGGTGATTGGAGTAGTGCAAGGGTAGTGCCTGCGTGATTAAACAGTGTATAGCTAACGCATTGGTGATTGCATGATTGCAGGAGTAATATCTGGGAGATTACAGGAGTACATAGGAAGTGCCTGGGTGATTTTATAAGTGCATGTGTACCTCCTGGGTGATTGGAGTAGTACTGCAGTAGTACCTAAGTGATTGGAGGAGTGCAACATCCTGAGTAGTAGCAGAATCCTGAAACTGCAGTACAAAAGTCAGGTCTATGACATGGTGTACACTTTTGTACTGCAGCTTCAAAATTCTGTAACTACTCAGGGTGTTGGGCGTACTCAAAATAAAGCATAAAAGCTACACATGAGTCTGTTATAAATCTCACCATATTCCTGAAACTATACATGCATATATGTCTACCTTTTGAAATCATCATCATATTTAACAGAAATAAACAAATAGACTGAACTTTACATTTCAAAGACACACCTACATTTTTGCAGTGTATTTCAAGTGTACCCTTCCCAAGACTCATAGAAAGCAGCCTAATCAGTAATCCCTTCTGCCAACATGTCTTAAAACTCACTTTTATTCTACAGCTTCACCATTCTACGAATATTGGGCCGAGTCAAACATAAAGCAGCAACCTAGCACATGTCTCTACCATAACTCTAACCATATTCCTAAAAGCAAGCATGCTTCTATCTATACCTACTGCCAAAAGCATTACACATATTAGAATACATGTGCAAGTAGAAACATAACCACAGTCACAAGACCATAAAGGCCTTAAAACTTGACAGACTACCCTTAACATTTCAAACACACCTAGATTTATGCGGAAAATTTCAAGTGAACTTTTACACAGACTCTTATAAAGTACCATAATCAATAGTTCCTCTCCCAACATATCTTAAACATCACTTTTCTACTACTACTGCTTCACTACTCTACTACTAATCAGGTATTGAGCATAGCTAACAGCAAAGCAACCCTTCACTTATCTTTGATGAAAGTCTCCCCATATTTCTAAAACCATGTATGCATATGTCTGTACCTTTTGCTAACAGCATCATATATAAAAGTAATACACAGATAAATGTATACCTGTGTTTTATACATCTATCATCTTCAGACAGATAACACATACCATAATATATGTGCAAGTAGACACATATCTCAGTCACAACACCATCCACAGCTCAAAACTTCACAAACTACACTTCAATTTTCAAACAGAAACTGAAAATGATGCGGTATATATGAAATATAACTTTCCACACATCATACAAATTACTCTAATAAATAACATCTCTACAAACATCTCAAACCTCACTTTTGGGCTGCTACTTTACCATTCTACAACCACTTATAATGTTACACCTACCCAAATACAAAGCAGGAACCCTTCACATGTCTTTATTAAAAGTCTCACCATATTCCTAAAAGAATACATGAATATGTCTGTACCATAACACTACCCAAACCTTAAAAATTCACAGAACAAACTTCCAATTTCAAGCAAACACCAAAAATGATGTGGCATATTTCAACTGTACCTCTCTAGAAACTTAAAAAAAGAAGCCTAAGCAATAATACCTTATGTCAACATCTTTTAAACCACACTACTATGCTGCATCTTCACCATTCCACTACTACTCACAGTCTTGAGCCTACCACATAAAAAGCAACAACACCTCTTTGTTATACATCATGCACCTTCAAATGTATAAGACATATGAAAATACATATACAAGTAGAGACACACTTGAGGCAGAAATCCATGCACACCTTAAAACTTGATAGACTCCACCTCCAATTTTAAAGCAACACGTAAAATTATGCGGCATACTACAAATGTACATATCCACACACTAAAACAAACTACCATAATCACTAATCCATCTTCCAATATACACATATTACTATACAAAATCTATTTCAAACAACATTTAACTACAATAAAACAAACTACAATACACATCTCTACATTTAATAATATATTTCAAACATCACAGTTCATCAATAATTTTTAAAGATTAAAAATAAACCTAATACATAATACACCTCACAAATTTATAACTCACCTTCCAAATTGATTTGTAGAATATAAAATATCACAAACTCATAAAAGATTTTCTTATGCAATCAATCAATGTAACGCACACTCTCAGCAAGGTAAAACCATTAATGGCAAACTTTCCCTCTCTTTCTCCACACAAATACATGTAAGTAACAAATCACATTGTTTCCTACATTATTTCAAATTATAAAACACATTTCTATTGGTTAGACATATTAACCCTTACCAACTGACTTCTAAAAGTGCCCAAACTGGTTCTGGAATTTTTTGGAGTCGCGACTCTACCGTGCACCAACGCGATGTAGCCGCGAATCCATACGGGAGTTCAAAGATATATTACAAATAAAAATACCACTATTTTTTAACAACACACCACTTTTAAAGATAGCACTGACTTGGGAAATTGTACTTTAATAACATATCACTTATATATAAATTACAATTTCACATTTTAAGCCCACAGTTAAGTTTCAACACTTCCCCCATTCTGCTTAATGGCAGTTTCCATAGTAACAGTTCATGGAACATTCAACTGAACAAACAGGTCACAAGTTCACCATATTTTCAAGTTCAACACACAAGGTTACAAATGCAAACAGCAGGTGTGGTTGACTTTTGCAAAATATGAGCTTATCCTATCTACTGTACCTTTCAAACAATTTTTACTAACCAATAACGAACATGCTTTTTAAAGAAAGTAACATGCATCCTATTTTTGAGTGTACAATGTTCTTAAACAGCCAATCAATACTCTACTTTTTAAAAAACAGCATCTTGTCCACCATTTTAGATACCTCTCACTCTACCAACTGACTACCTCAGCTACAGACATCTTTTCATTACTTCCAGACATCCCTTCAACCTAAAGCTGTGCATCCGCACTTACATGTAGCAACAACAAACTCATAATAAAAACAAGGGCTCTTTTTAGAGCCACCCTATAACATAATAGTGAATATAATTTTTTTTTACACTATAACATAATAGTGAATATAATTTTTTTTTACACATACATATTTGTTTTTATTTTTTGTGGATTCGCGCACCCGACGCGAATCTGAAAAAGCATGAATTCAATGTACTACAACATAATACACTTTTCAAGTTTAACTATTTATTTGTAATTTTACATAATTTTTAACAACTCTGTCAATTGTAATCTTGTCATTAACTTCAATCACAGTAACTCTTTAACAACTTCACAAACACAACACTACCTTCTAAATGATATACTACTTAATTATTTATTTAAGGTGAATTCACGAATCCAACGCGACGTTACATGGGGGGCCGCGCTGAGAGCCGCGTTGGGGTCATGACTCCAAACTCGAAAGAAAAAAAAAACGCCCCACTTCCATTATTCGGTATTCGCCCCAGAGACCCCATCCCTGGTGCCTGTCAGCATTTATTTAAAAAAATAATTAGGAGGGGGACCGCGTGGCCCCCCTCCTAATTATTTTTATAATAATGGCCCTGGGGACCCCATCCCCCCCCGGGCCTGCCACCATTTAAAAAAAATAATAATAAGGAGGGGGACCGCGTGGCCCCCCTCCTCAGGCCAATAATGGCCCCAGGGATCCCATCCCCCGGGGCCTGGCCTCAGTGTTGGGGATCGTGGGGGGAGCCCCAAAGCCCCCACACTCCCTGCTGGCTCCCTGGCTCCTGCGGGAGCTGGCATTGCTTTTGGGCAAGGGGAGCTGCTAACATGCAGCTCCCCTTGCCCAAAAGTAATTCTGCTTTGCTTCTTGGAAGTGAGAGCAGGTTTCCTGCTCTCGATTCAAAGAAGCAAAGCAGTGTTTGCTATGGCAGGGCCGGAGCAGTGCTCCCGCCCTGCCATAGCAAACGGCAATGTCCCGGGGATGGGCACCCCGGGACATTGCAGGAGTCGGCCCTGGGGGGTGGTGGTACACAGGGCCATCGAGGGCTCCAGGAGGGGGGCCGCATGGCCCCCCTCCCTTAGTGAAAATAGCCCAGGGGAGGTGGTGGTCCCCGGGGTGGGGGGTCCGCAACGGACCCCGGTATTTACATATTCCCTGGGGAGGTGGCGGTCCCCAGGGCTTGGGGGGGCCTGCAAGGCTACCCCACCCTATTTTAATAAAGCTCCGGGGAATTGGCTGTCCCCGGGGTTTGGGGGGGCCCACGAGGCCCCCCGCCCTTTTATAGATAAAGCCCCGGGGAGTTGGTGGTCCCTGGGGCTGCGGGGGGATGCTGCATGCCCCCTGCACATTATGCATAAAGCCACGGGGAGGTGGCGGTCTGCGGGGCTGCGTGGGCCCTCGCTATATAATTACACATTGCCCCCTGGACCTGGCCCACCCGGGGGCTTAAGGAAAATGAAGCGCGGGAGATCACGCTTCATTTTTTTTTACATTTTCTCTGCAGGATTCGCGCACCCAGCGCGACTTCCGCCGAAAAAACAAAAAAAAATGCTTTTTTTTGGCCCTGTGGGACCCCCTGACCAGCCCTAGGGGGTCAGGGTGTTTCTACCCTGAACCCTTTCCTACATTTACAACCTTTTTCTACCTTTTTGATATGACTCGGTTCTACCAAGTCACAAAATGGCTGCCAACACACTCTGGTTTGGAGTGTTGGCAGCCAATAAGAATGAAGCTGGTGCTCGGGAGGATTTGCGGCTCCTCCTCGGTGCTCAGATATCGATATTTCAATTTTTTGAATTTCTCAGGAACTATGAACGGATTTACACCATTTAAAAAAAAGGTCGCTTTCTGAACCAAGAGCTACCATTTTGCCAAATTTGGTGTAATTCCGTTCAGCAGTTCGGGCTGTAGGTAACATGGGGAAAACATGTCTTGGGGCCCCCTTTTTTCTTGGCCCCCGCTTGACAAATCACCCCCACACTTTCAAGACAGGAGCTGACCTGAGCTGGTCATTAGTTTGGAAAATTTCGCGAAGATTCGTCAAACGGCGCCAGAGATATTAGCAAAAGAAAAAACACTTTTTGAATAGAAACAAGGTCCTAACTATAACTACCTACTGGCGACCGCCAGCAGGTAATGTATGTATATATATATATATATGTGTATATATATATATACATATATATATATATTTTTTTTTTACGTTAGAGCAATTCTTAGAATTCTAAAAATTAAATACTGCGGCACACTTCCAGACAGCATAAAAAATTTTATTTATGCAATACGACGACGCGTTTCGGCAAAAACCTTTTGCCGAAACGCATCTTCGTATTGCATAAATAAACATTTTTATGCTGTCTGGAAGTGTGTCGCAGTATTTAATTTTTGGAATTCCAAGAATTGCTCTAACGTAAAAAATTGAGACGGAGGATCCTACAGTTGCGCGCACCGGTACTGTTGGAGGGAGAACAGCAAGAAGTGGCACTTCGGGATTCGAAATATATATATATATATATATATCCAATTACCACTCCTATGTGCATTCACGCACGTCAAGAGAAACGGACAACTTAATGAGCTTAAATTTGCCAGTGCAGAGTTTATTTTTTACTTCTCGGTGCAGTCGATCATGACGCGTTTCGGCCATTATTATATTATATATATAATAAATTCCTAACACATTTCATTTAAAAATGCAGTCCTCTTGTTTCTTAGGTAATTTGACAATACATTTAGACTGGAAACCTGCCTGTTCATCTCTAACAACTTCAGTGGATGGAGAAACTGAAGAAGGCACTTATGTGCAAGCAGCACTGTCTGTCTCTGGGAAATTTGTGTTTTCTGAGGATCTCACACTGTGTTCCACATTAACCTTGAGGTCACCATTTAACACCCTTCCCATTGTCCATACTTTGCTATTGTGGACATCTGAAACCTCTTTACCCGAAACATCACTCAAATGTGTACTTTCCATGATCATGTATCTGAACAATTTTTCCTGGCCTGGTTTAAGAGCTACAACAGAACTCTTGTTCCACCATCCTCTTCTGTGTAACAACACTGCACTGCTTGATACGTTTTTGCACTCATACAGGATTAGAAAACTTTGATGTACCTTTGTGATTCACATCTTGTTTGGATATACATACCCAATCTCCCTCCTGAATAGGTTTAGGTTTAATCCACTGTACGTTATCATGATACTCTTTATTCTTTACTTGCATGCCACTCAAATTTAATTTCACTCTTTTTACCACCTCACCAAACCCATCCATTATAACATTATCTTTGTGAAAATCTGGGGTCAAAAGAGTGCGACATTCCCTGCCCCTCATAAGAAAATACAGTGCAACCCCCATTGTCGAATGAGGTGTAGTATGATAACGCCACAATTTCTCTTTAAGAAATATACTCACATCCTTATTATTAGCCAGCGCAGCTTGTATGCCTTCTTTTGAAAATCTATTGGCCCGTTCCACTTGGCCATCGGCCAATACAATGGCCCTCTTTCTGCTATGATCGCAAACTTCTCTAGAAAACTCAAAATTTTAGATGACACAAATTGTACACAGTTATCCGACATTAAAGTTATTGGAAAACCCTCGACCTGGAATACATTCTCCAAAAATTTAATTACTTCATCAGTATTGGGATCGCTCACAAAAGTGTGATTTACCCATTTTGAAAAATTGCCAATTAGCACATTCAAAAATCTTTTCTCACATCCTAAAACATTATATAGGCCAGCAAAATGAATAGAGATTTTTTCCCAAGGTCTCTTTGGAACAAGTTGGCAATTGACTTGCTCACAAGATTGTTTCCAATATTTATCCAAATTTACACAAACGGAACAGGCATCGATAAAACTCTCAAGAGTAGTGCCTATGCCCGGCCACCAATAATATTGTTTAAGCAATTGCTTTGTACCTGACATTCCCAGATGCCCATGGTGAGCTGTTTTTATCAGCTTGCGCCTAAGTCCCCATGGTGGCACAAATAAATCCAAACTCAATTCACTAGATACCTGGGAAAAACTTTGCAAACTTGAATTTTGATTCCTATTGGGTGGCCACCCATTCACAACATACTTTTTGACTCTCATCAATTGTTCATCTTCTGACATTCTCATCCACTCAGATACAGAAATAATACTGTTACACCTGTCCAAACCATCCACCACTGCAACAGCACACTCATGTTGCTCCAATGCAGGCTCACGCTCATCAAGTTTCTGTGGCAACATAGATAAACAATCCGCTGTAATATTCTTGCCTCCAGAATATGTTGAACCTCAAAATTAAACTCCTGCAGTCTAGCAATTAGTCTCACCAACCTAGAAGAAGTGTTTCCTGCTCTCACTCAATCCATCATATATACCAAGGGTTTATGATCAGTAACTAACACAAACGACCTTCCCCACAAACAGTTTTCAACTTTTCCACAGCCCAAACACGGGCTAAAGCCTCTCTCTCTCTCTATAGTGCTATAATGTAGTTCTGCATATCCTAAAGCTCCGAAAATAAATATTACAATTTCTTTGTCATTGATAACTTGACTGAACACATCTCCCCCCCCCACTGAACTGGCATCAACGGTTACATATGACTTGCCTTGCGGATCAAATGTGCTAAGAGCAGGAGGTAGTGCAATCAAAATTTTAACCTTTTCAAATGCATCATCCTGTCTTTTAGTCCAAACAAACGGTATCCCTTTCTTCAGTAACTCACGCAATGGTTCCACAAAAATGCCATACCCATGTACAAACGTTGCATAGTACTCCCCTAGTCCTAGGAAAGATCTTAAAGAATCTTTGTCATATGGTTTAATAGCATTATTTAGAGCACTGTCCAAGTCTGCTTTAGGATGAATACCATAACACGTTATCCTATGTCCCACATAATCAATCTCTTTTACCATAAGTGTGCACTTAACTCTGCTTACTGTCATGCCTCTGCTTTCCAATGTACAAAGTACACAGTACACAATCCAACAACCTCTCATGTTCTTCACTGTGCAAAAATTAGTGTGTCGTCCTGGAAAGCTTGCACCCCCTTCAAATCCTGAAATATGGCATCTATTCATTTTTTTAAGACACTGGCCGCTGAGGCTAACCCAAACGGTAACCTTTTAAATCGATAACCTCCAAAAAGGAGTCCCAAAAGCTGTCAAGTCTTTAGAAGCTTCTTCCAGATTCACCTGAGGATAGGCTGACTTGAGATCAAAACTGAAAAATATTTAGCTCCATTGACTGTTGCAAGAAAATCCTGTATTGAAGGCAACGAGTGACTGTCAACAACAATATCTTTGTTTAGTGATCTCATGTCAACACATAAAAGCAAATCTCCATTCTTTTTCAAAGCAATGGCGATCGCAGACATCCACTCAGAACCATCTGCACATAAAGCATCAGAGTGTTGTCTGAGTTGTTGACAAATTCCTAATGGTACCATACGCACTTGGTGCTGTACTGGTTCCGCGCCGTTCTTTAATTTAATATGATGTGTGAATTTTCACTTGACCAACTTTATCAGCAAATACACCATTGTACTTTTCAACCAACTTTTCCACACTAGGATGCTGAAGCTCTACATGGCTAAGGTGAGTTCCCTTAACACAATGGGGCAATTTGTCCCAGGACATAATATCACTCTGAGTTTTACAAAATCATACCAACCGTCAATCTCCTTGCCATTGACTGCCACATATATTTGTCCTCAAAATACCATGTCAATATCAATGTTACCAAACGCTTTCGGGTTTATGTCTGCTTTCTTTAAACAAACAGTTTTCCATTTGTCTTTAAAACTGTCCTTAGTCACAATGGTGATCAGAAAACCTGAGTCAGCCATTACATCTAATGGCACTTTCTCAATGTGCACTTCTCCCAATGTCGCTTTGAATCCAGTTTTAATCGCATTTATGTTGAATTCATCATAGAGTGTAAGGACCATATTCTCCAACTCGTCACTTACTTCTTCCACTGTGTTTCCACTCATACCAAATCTCACACTCCTGTATACACTCTCGATCTGCCCCACTTTGTTGCACTTATTTCATTACCTTTTTCCTGCAGGACTGCTACCGAGATGTGTTTTAGAACCACATCTGTAACAACTGACACCTGGTCTATTATATATGGGCTTAAAGGTTTTTTCTTTACTTGAACAGCACACACCGGTGAAGTTGCATTACTTTCCTCACTAGTCAATGCTTTGGATAATAACATAGATCTCTCTATGCCCTTCGAAATATCCAAAACTTAGTTTAGGATTTCTACGTGCCAGCAATCTTTCTTGGATTTATTTCAATTTACAATTAAACAAAACGTGATCTCTTATGGATGTGTCTACATTTTGACCAAATTCACAATTTGCAGCAAGTACTTTTAATGCTGCTACATGGTGTTCTACTGATTCACCTCAAAATTGTTTCCTTTTAAAGAAAACATGCCATTCAATCATGACATTAGGTTCCTCAGTAAATTGTTTTTCAAGTCTTCCTACAGTATCTATAAAGAGATTCCATGGAACACCTATCCCTCCAGGCGTTAGAATCAGCTGCAAATTTTCACAAATCTCAATAGCCGCAGTTCCTAAAAACGGAACAATAATGACAGTTTCCTTTCCGCAGAAAATGCTTTGCCATCAATTGCAATTAAATAATTCTCAATGTTTTATACCATTTCTTCCAAATTAATGGTGGTTTACCTCGAACTTGCAGAAATTCAGACAGTTGATTAAACATTTGGGAATTAGCCATCACAAATATATACTATACAAAACAGTATTACTCGAAAAAATGGATTCTGTTTTTCTTTTTTTTAATATTGATTATTACGTGTTTAACTGCACTCACTTGTCCTACTACCACAGCATGTACAATGAGGCTCACCGTCTGTAATGCAATCTCATTATGATAGTTGAAACAGAGTTCTGCGTAAAGTATCATTTAAAACTGCCAGCATGCTGAAAGTGTGTGAATCACTAAATAAGCAACTCTCTGTAAAGTTGAATCCTGAGAAAACATGCAGTGTGTGAATCACTGAATAAGCAACTCGCTGCAACCCTGTGTGAAGTGTGCGCATCACTGTGAGAAGTGTGTCCCGTACATAGTAATAAAAATAGTGTACACGTCACCAATATTGATACGCTGTGTGAAGACAAACCCATTCAAAGATGGCTGCCACGCACAGAAGGACACAATGATGCAAGTGTGTCAACGTCGGGAGAACCGCATCGGCAGCAAAGACATGGAATGCAGTTTCACGTTAACCCCAAACACAAATGCCTCCTGCATGCTCCAGCCTTGTTTCTCTCTGTGTTAAGGTAATGTGCATGAGGGCATCCTCTGAGGCATTCAAATCCAATGTCTATGGGCAAATGCACTACGCAGGTAACACAAACTATCTTTAAATCACATAGTGCCAATATCGGCAACACTCAGTTATCATACAGTGACATACATAAATAAACCACACAACACCTTTTTAGTGGAGAAATTTTGCTGCAGGTTTATTTGCATAACCAATATGCCAACATGGTGGGTTATCTTACGGGCGATCCCAGGGCAGGCCAGCCCCTATGCCGCCTGCCAGCCTGATGAGCCAAATTCCACCGTGGCCGTCGCCAACCGGTGGTTACCAATTATTGGGAGAGGCCACCTCTCCCCTCAGTGAACCGCCAGTCCACTCCCGCACTCACGCCCCCCACAGGTGGGCGGAGCGTTCCAGGCAGCCCCGGTTGCTCAGACCCACAACCGCCTGTAGGCTAACGGGCGCCGTAGTTCTTCCAGGGGACACGCTAAGACATCCCTGGGTATCCTTGGCTTAGCACCCTGTTGTGCTGCTGCAATATAGTACCCTTCTGTACCTTGCAGACTCTGGATCGCCCTGTAACTCCTCCACAGCTCTGGGGGTGCCCACCGTCACCACCAGGGCCCCCCACCAAGGCAGATATTCCTACCTACAGCCTGTTGCTTCCAAGGCCTCCCCCAGGTCCAGCAAAAATAGGTCCATGCCTACCCTTGAGAGGTGAATCCCATCCACTTCCCAACATCCAGTAGACTTGACATTAAGTAAACCATGCCTGATGAAGCCAAATCCCCTTTGTTCGGTGAATTTACGCATGGCGCTGTTCACTCTCCTACGTGATATCTCAATTGCCTCTCCCGACCGGGCTCCTTGCCAAACTTGGCGAGGTAAAATGTCGGACCACCACAGTTCACATGCCCTCAGCTGAATACTCAATTGACACATGATGTCCCTCATGTCCTGGAGCAGTCCTCTCCTCCCCAGAGTCGTCAGGTCATTCCCTCCCAAGTGTATGACCAGAATGTGAGGTGGACCGCTCCATCCCCCCAGTCTCTGCTGTAGCTTCCTCCTCAGCTCGTTCCAACGCATGCCCGGGTAACCTAGCCACGTGATCTCTGTAGCGGAGAAGCCATGTCGCCACTTCCTTATCTCAGCCCACCGTGCCACTCTAACGATGCTTGAATGGCCAATTACCCAGACCTTGGTTCCTGGTAAATAAAGAGATGTTGTGTTTGAAAACCAAGTTTATTAAACGTATATATTCTATGATCTACAATTGCACAACAAAAACCACATCACTGCAACATCATTTGGCCATCCGGGCCAAAACCGTACACCTATAAACACCTGTCAGTTGCCACATAGACCTAAGAGGCTTCTCGCCCTAACCTTCCGTTCAAGGCCTTATATATCATTTGTAGCATTGCGACTCCCAGCGCCCTACTTGCTTAATTCGCTCTGGCGGCATCCCTGATAAGAAGGCAGTGGTTGCCGCCCCAATCCTGAAGGAGTGACTGCTAAATCTCTTGTCTCCCCCTGCCTGTCCTGACAATTGCAAGCATGTCTGCATGATGTGGTCTACTTGGAACTTTGTAACCGGAGACCCGTCCTCATGTACAAGGAAGTACCCCGCAGTCCCCGGGCGAAGGGCCAAATAAGCCTTGCCCAAGAGCAGGGGGCAATACCTAGCGTCCCCCAGCCCCTGTAACAGGACTACTCTCCCTTTTCCTGCTTGATCTGTTTTTGATTGTCTCACAACTATCCTGAGACATGATGAGCTAATGGTAATGTCCTTGATATTCAAAGCCACCCCCGAGTAGTCCTGCTTGGATCGCGCCACTAGCTCAGCGAGACGGGCAGCGGTCAAGAGACCCTCCAGTGGGCGGGAGAAGGCTTTTGTACCCGTGTCCCCCTCCCACGGCCGGAAGTGACGCGGCCAGCCGACCCCCTGGTCCCTAGCCCAGGGAGCCTAGAATGCATACATCTGTGCCTTCCTGTGGCACTAAGGCGGCCGCCCTGTTGGAGGGTCCCCTACGTGGCCCCCCGGGCAGCCTTGGCAGTACCTCAGTAACGAAGAGCTGCGTAGATCAAAATCTGCAATTTTAGATGATGTTTCCCATAAACACCAGAAACATCTGCTCCAAAAGCGTGTACCATGAGCCAAGTCTGTGGTTCCTTCCTTCACAGTGAGCCAAGACCAAATCCGCAGTCACCACGGTAAGCAACGTTTATTTAAAAGAGAAGTAAAATGACCCACTGCTCTGGACAATGACAAACCACATCCAGCATTGATTTCAACAGGAGACGTACTGTTGGAAAGGGGGATTCTTTCCTTTCCAGTGCAGTTTTATTAGATCTTGCAGAAAATGAAGAAGTCAAGGCTATTTCCACTGGTCCTGGCTAAAATGTTACCAAGGAACTGGTACATGTCTCAGTTGACACTTCTAGCTTAGTCTTTTTCACGGCCATGGCTTCTACTATAAGAGTATGAAGGTCTGACTTGGGATCAATGTCTCTCACTATATTCTCCAATAAGATTAACACTGAACTTAATATCTATTCTTGTGAAAATAGGGACCTGGGGCCGCATTATAGATGCATTGGATTTTCCTTCATTGTGCTGCATTATGATGAATGCGCTGCCCTCAGGGCAGCTGCGAACTTGCGCTGCCTTAGGGGCAGCGCATTCATGTGAAAAACAGAGCGGCTGCTTTGAAGCAGTCAGTGACTGCACCCACCTGCAAGGGGATGTCTGGGGACCCCTTTCTCCCCTCCACAGGGCTACTCTCAGGGGGCGAACTGACAGTGCGCCACCTTTTCTGTGGCGCACTATCAGTGTTCCTCCTTTTAGGTGACGCACTGTCAGTGCACCTCCTGACAGCTTCTTTGCCTCTGCGCCCACGTCTGTAATACGGCGATGGCACAGAGGCAAAGGGATCCCCTCATTTGCATGGGGCAAGCCCCCATGCAAATGAGGCAACGTCGCTAAAGATAGCGCTGGTGCTTTATGTGCAGCAGCGCTTTCGGTATTACAGAAGGAGCTGCACAAGCATCTGCGGCCCCTTCTGTAATACCAAAGTGCCCCGGGGGCACGAAAAGTGGGCCCAAACGCCTGTTTTTCACCTGGTGCACTTTGTGTAATACGGCCCCTGGAAACTATAAAATCTTGGCTGGCTCCAATGGTTTATCTTTGCAAAATCATGTTCTCAACTGAGAAAACCTTTGGTTCTGCCAGCAAAGGGGTTGTAGCACTATCGCCCAGGGAATCATTCATGGAGGAATTCATATTTCATGTCCTTTTGTCCTGATTGTTGAAACACTGCAACTGAGAATATTCGGCCTAATATTTTTCACTTGAATGGGAACTTTGGGCAATGTATAGTCATTTGACAGCGAAAAATCGATGTTAAGGCTCCGGTGGTGATACACCTTTCAAGTGGTACCAGTTTCTAGTGGATTACTGTTCAGGGATGAATGCATGCAAGACGGTAAACCCTGAGCAGTAATCCATTCCTCTTTTTTCCACCACTGGTGACAGATTGGGGGCTTTACCCACAATTTGTCTGCTCAAGGAGAAAACGCCCACTAGAAGACAGGATATTTTTTAAATTTTTTTTAGATATAGGGTTGCGGCAGGCGTATCTAGCCGTGTCCCATACGAACCTTAACTTCTAAATAGCAGTTCTGCCTCCCTGATGGGGACAATAGCCTCACTAGAAGCCAGGGCAAACATATTTCAAAAAAATGTATGGTTGGGGGCGTTCTCATCCTGGCATTAGTTGCTATCTACCCCACCCAAATGCCTAGACAGTCTTTCTGCCCCCTAAGATGGACATATTGAGGGATTTATAGGCAATATGTCCACTCCAGTGGGGTAGGAGGGGCAGAAAGTCCGCTAGACACCAAGGGAACATATTCTTTTAAAAATATGGGTGGTGGAGAAACCCGTCCTGGCATTGGTCCAATCTCCACCTCCTACAAGCCCTATATAGTATTTCTGTCTTTTTGATTCCTTGTGGAGGGATCAGTGACAATACATTGTGGTAAAGAATATTCGTTGATTAAAATATTGTATCAAAAATACAGTTTACCACAATGTCATCATCCAAGACTTATAATGGTAAATACAATATTATTGGAAAAAAATATTGTTGACAATAATTTCATCTAAAAACATACAAAAAATATTGACAGTTTTACCTGTTCCATGCTGAGGATGGAACGGTTCCGTCCTCAGCCACGGTGGGCATGTGCTGAGGACAAACCCATACCGTCCTCGCATCCGCCCCACTAGCACCAGGAATTTGTTTTTTTTTAAATGGAAGCATCCCCTAAGGTAAGGGTCGCTTCCAAATGGTGGCAGATAGATTCAGCCATTTTCTGCCCCCCTGGGGGCTAATTGGCTGTATTTGGAGTCCCATCTGCCCCTGGGGGGGGGGCAGAAAACCCACTAGCACCAGGGATGTCATCATTTTATGTTTGGGGGATGGTCCCTTGGGCAAGGATCACCCCTATTGGGTGTAATACTTTTCTTGAATTACTTTGGGCCATTTTCTGCCCCCCGCACACAGGGTCAGATAGACACTATTTGGAGGCCCATCCAGCAGAAAACCCACTAGCACCAGGGACATGTATATATTTATGTTTGGGGTGGCCCCTTGGGTAAGGGGTGCCCCAGTGGGGTGGGGCATCGGTTATTATTTACTTTTGGCAGTTTTCTGTCCAATTTGGTCATATTTTTAGACCCATCTGCCCCCTAGGGGGGCAGAATAGCACTAGACACCAGGGAAAGTTGGGGGATCCATGCAAGACACACCTCCCTGGACTCCCCCAAGTGTCTAGTTTTCAGAACTGTCTGGGTTTGGTAGGCTTCCCTAGATGGCTGCTAAGCCCAGGACCAAAAACTCAGGTGACCCCCTTGCCAAACCAGGTCGTTTTGTGATAGATAATTTTAATGTCTCCACAATACGTTTTTATGGCCCTTCCCTGTCGCGGGTACTTGGCCCACTCACACAAGTGAGGTAGCATTTTTATATGGAGACCAGGTGGAATGCTAGTTGGAAGGAAATTTGTGTCAGCCCAGTGATCCCACAACTTTCACGCAGGGAAATGTGAGGAAAATGGTATTTTGTTAGCTAAATTTGAGGTTTGCAGGGTATTTTGGTTTGGAAAACGTTTGGAGATCCACACATCCCACACTCCCCCAGGTATCTAGTTTTCTAAACTGTCTGGGTTTTTTGTAAGTTTTCCTAGATGGCCGCCGAGCCCAGGACCAAAAACGCGTGTGACCCCCTTTCAAAATCAGGACGTTTTGTGATAGATAATTTTGATGTCTCCATAATGTGTTTGGGCCCTTCCCTGTCGCGGGTACTTGGCCCACCCAGACAAGTGAATTA
This sequence comes from Calotriton arnoldi, assembly GCA_963921515.1. Lineage (NCBI taxonomy): Eukaryota > Metazoa > Chordata > Amphibia > Caudata > Salamandridae > Calotriton > Calotriton arnoldi. The sequence continues at coordinate 2,235,520 of CAWUFW010000623.1, forward strand.
GCATTTTTATCGGGAGACCTGTGGGAATGCTGGGTGGAAGGAAATTTATGTTGGCCCAGTTATCCCACAACTTTCCCACAGAGAAATTGTTTAGGTAGATTAGAGGTTTGCAGAGGATTCTGGGTAGGAAAATGTTTGGGGATCCACGCAGGCCACACCTCCCTGGACTCCCCCGGGAGTTTAATTTTCAGAACTGTCTGGGTTTGGTAGGTTTCCCTAGATAGCCACTGAGGCCAGGACCAAAAACGCAGGTCGTTTTGTGATAGATAATTTTGATGTCACCACAATATGTTTTGTGCCCTTCCCTGTTGCGGGTACTTGGCCCACACACAAAAGTGAGGTACCATTTTTATTGGGAGACTTTGAGAAATGCTCAGTGTGTGGAAGTTTGTGACTCCCCACAGATTCCAGAACGTTCCAAACACAGAAATGTGAGGAAAATGTGTTTTCTCTTACAAAGCTTGAGGTTTGCAAGGAATTCTGGGTAACAGAACCTGGTGAGAGCCACCCAAGTCACTCTATCCTGGATTTCCCTGGGTGTCTAGTTTTTAAAAATGTACAGGTATGTTAGGATTCCCTGGGTGCCCGCTGCGCTAGGGCCCAAAATCCACAGTTAGGCACATTGCAAAAAAGGGTCAGTTTTCAGTGGAACAATGTAATGTGTGCACATTGCGTTTTGGGCCATTTCCTGTAACACACAAGTGAGGCACCATTTTTATCGGGAGACTTTGGGGAATGCCAGGTGGGTGAAGTTTATGGCTCCCCACAGAACACAGTACTTTCCATCACAGAAATGTGAGGAAAATGTGTTTTCTTTGACAAAGATTGAGATTTGCAAGGAATTCTGGGTAACAGAACCTGGTGAGAGCCACACAAGTCACCCCATCCTGGATTCCCCTGAGTGCCTTTTTTTAAAAAATATTCAGGTTTGCTAAGTTTCCATAGGTGACCGCTGAGCTTGTGTCCAAAATCGACAGTTAGGCACTTAGCAAAAAAAAGGGTCAGGTTTCACAGGAAAAATGTGATGTGTCCACGTTGCATTTTGGGCTGTTTCCTATTGCAGGCACTAGGCTTACCCACACAAGTGAGGTACCATTTTTATCAGGAGACTTTAGGGGAATACAGAACAGTAGAACAAGTGTTATTACCAATTGACTTTCTATGCATTTCTGCCTTACGAATGTAAGACAGTGTGTAAAAAAGAAGCCATTTAGAAAAATTCCCTCTAACTCACAAGCTAGTATGTGTACTCGCAATTTCAGAGATTTGCAAGTAACTTTCAGAAATACATATGTTTCCTTAATACCTATTTTTCACACTTTATATTTGACCAAATGAATTGCTGTATACTTGGTACACAATGAAAAACCATTGCAAGGAACAGCTCAGTTATTGGCCCTGGGTACATCGGGTTCTTGGTTAACCTAGAAGTCCTATATATCCCCACAACCAGAAGGGCGCAGCGGACGTAACAGTATATTGCTTTCAAAAATCTGCCATACTCAGAAGAAGTTACAGGAGAAAACATAGGCACAAATGACAGTTTTTTTCAACTCAATTTCAATTTTTTTTATTTAAACTGTTATAGGTTATGTCTATAGGAAAACCTTCAAGGATCTACACAAATGACCTCTTGCTGAATTCAGAATTTTGTCTACTTTTCAGAAATGTATAGCTTTCCGGCATCCATTATTGGTTTCATGCCCATTTCTACCACTAACTGGAAGGAGATTGAAAGCACAAAGAATAGCAAAAATAGTCCCACTAAAATGCCAAAACTGTGTAGGAAATTTTTGTTTTCTGACAAAAGTTTGCCTGTTCCTGAAAGCTGGGAGAATGGTTATTTTAGCACCGCAAACCCATTGCAGGGAAAAAAACAGACACTTTCTTCTGAAACACGGTTTCCACATTTTCCCCCCAAAATACCCAAAATGGAGCTGTATTTTGGCTAATTTCTCGGTCCTCTCCAGGCGAACCCACAAACCCTTGGTACCTTTAGAATTCCCAGGATGTTGGAAGAAAAGGACTAAAATTTGCATGGATACATTATGTGTTCAAAAAGTTACGCGGCCTTAGCGCGAACTACCCCAAATAGCCAAAAAAAGGCTTAGCATGGGGTGGGGGAAAGGCCTAGCAGCGAAGGGGTTAAAGTTGTAAATCTTAAATATTTTAATGTATAACATCAATATAATGTAATTGAAATAAATCCCACTAATATTTAATATTCCAATTCAATACTTTATTGTTTTAAGTTAGTAAAAACCATAACAATAATCCAGTAAAAAACAAATAAAACAATATTTTCATGATAAGACATAATGGCTGGCATTGTCTGAATGTCAATCTGTCATCCTGGAAAGTGCTGAGTGCCATTAAATTCCCACAAATACAACCAAACAATTAGTTAAGAAATGCAGCATTTGTATACTAAGACCTCCTGGCTAAGATCGCCATTGTGTCTTTGGAAAAAAGGGCATTAATTAGGTTTAGAACATGCAATGACTGAAAGTTATTAAAAACATTTTTAACTATGCAGCCACAAAAGATGTTATTAGAGTAGTGATCATCACAGGGAACTGTTCTGTTCCAAAGTGTCACTGTTCTTCTGAGGTGGAAAATTGAATTGAGAAGACGTTAAATGATGGAAACGACAGTCTTTGACCGACAACTACTCTTATGGGTCAATGGGTGATTCAGTCCTAATTAATTTTTATATAAAACCAAGTATTTCATCATTTTGCAGTTGAGCTGAGGAACGGTTGGGTCAAGTCCTTTTATTGTGGCTGCTATGCTAGAATGAATACCCCTAACATTAAAAGTGTTTTTCAGTAATAAGACCCGAACAGATTTTAAAGGGGGACATATACGGATCAAATTAATGAAATCCTTCTCTGCTCCACCACATAGACTACATGTCCTAAAGCCATTATATTTCCAGGATGGTTGATCTGCCAGGGACGTCCAGCTAGCCAAAACGAGTGGCCATAATTTTTCTTTTTAAATGTACAGGAAATGTTGTGCTGAAATATGCTGCCTGTTTCAGCATGGAATATGCTTGAAGAACTATCCAGGCATGCACACGATTGGTTAGTCTGAATTTATCCTCTGAAAGCGATTGCATTTTTGCGGATTTATTTATTAGCTTTCGAAATACTGGGAAAGTGAAATTCTCATTCTAGAGATTTGTTGTATTTGCTGCCTTCAACGAAGATCTCAGGTATTCGCTGTAGGTGGAATGAGGGTCTTCTTCCTGGGCCTGCCAAAGGGTATTATTATTTAATGAACTGGTTTGATTTGTTCATATTTTGTACCATGTTTTTCTTGTAGAGTATCCTCTCCCTATAGCTTGTTGCGTAAGACCAAATTCCAGACAAACCTGTGCAGGAGAGGCACTCTTTGAGAGGCCAAATACTCTTTTATACACTTTTATTTGAAGACTGTACAGAAGTATTCAGTCTTTACCATGCAGGACCACTCTTGCGTATGCCACTGTCGGCATCAATTTTGCCACTATGACCACCAATAGTGGTTTAAAGGAAGAAACATTCAATTTGTTGTGAGCAAATAGACATACTGTTTGTGATCTTGGAAGTTCAATCGGTTGTCTATGTACAAGCCTAGTTACTTGTAATTAATGACCACCTCTAGGGTTGTGTCACTGAGCTTGATTGGGTGTTGTGGTCCAGGTCGGTTCCTGATTGTCATTGTTTTTTTGTTTTTTTTATTGATTTCAAGAGCGTTAGTCTTAACAAAAACTACTAGCTCATTGAGTGCTCTTTGAAGGCCCACTCTCATTTGGCTAAGTAAGACAATGTCATCTACATACGAAAGATGTGTCACGCATATAGTACCCAGATGTGGTGGATGGGAATTTACCTGATCTAATCTTGTGGAGAGATCGACCATAAACAGATTAAACAATTGAGGAGATATGACACAGCCTTGTTTGAGGCCTACATCTGTGTATATTTTCCTTGATGGTCTTGTGCCATCGCCTAATTTAACTTGAATACATGTATGCGTGTACAGTTGCATTATGGCTCAAAGGATTCTGTCTGGGAGGCCCCATGCCCTTAGTTTTATCCACAGTAAGCCCCGATCTACACGGTCAAAGGCCGCTGTGAAATCTATGAAGCTTAGATGTAGGCTTTTCACAAGTGCTTACACTTATCTGCTATTAGTGTAAGTGCTAGGATATTTGTAGTTGTACCGAAGCCTCTGCGGAATCCTGTCTGCTTGAGTGGCATTCGCTTGTTGTTGTCAACCATTCAACCAGTTCATCATGGATTAGCAATGCGTAATATTTGGCTTCAGACTGTATAAGTTGTATTAGCCTATAGTTGGCTGGGTCTGACTGGTCACCACCCTTGTTTACCTGATTTATTATTGACCCTCTACAGCTCTTAGGAAGTGTATCCATTATTCCCACCTCATTATACAATGCAGACAATGGGATTGCCCTGTAATCAGGACCAAGTTTAAAAATGGCCTGCAGAATTGCATTTGGCCCTGTGGCCCCATTCCTTCGCTCTAACATTATTACTTTTGAAACCTTCTCTACTGGATAATATTGAGTTGCCTACCCAACTAGGCAATCCAGAATGATGCGTGGGTGAGTTGTGTCTGTTGTTCCGAAAGTTGAATCCGTTATTATCTTATGATCCAGTACATTATTGGTATTGACCCACTCTATATGATCTAGGGATGAACCATTGCTGAATGTCTTGATTAGATGAGCAGCCCAGGCTGCCTCCATTACACTTGAGTTGTTTATTACCAGTGAATCTCTTGTAATCCCATTAACTATTTCCCAAAAGGCTCTAGTATTCGTTTTTTTGCATTGAAAAGAAGCTTTGTCCAGAATGCATCCATCTGGGCTTTCCGATCCTCCCAGATTTGTTTTTTATATTGCTTATTAAGATTTTGTATTTTATCCCAAGTGTGCTTTGAAGCTTTGATGTTCCTCATGGTTCTGGCTACCCTTCTTAATTCCTTTCTGAAGACACAGGCCTTATTTGTGGGCCATTGGACTGCTTGTGGAAAGGCCCTCTAGCATAGTTAATTGTGGGAGCCCCTGTTAGCAGTTTCATTGAGAAAGCCATCCAGATATCTACTTGGCTGCCATTTAAGGTATTACTGGTCTCCATTATTTCCTTAGCCATACTTGCTAATTCGGGAAGTGTGTTAGTCGCCCATCTTAGATGTTTCAGGTTGGTTGTTGTTAACTGCCCCATATTGACAGCGTGGTTGTGTGTCTTGGAGGGTTTATGCTCATCTTCAAGTGTTGATAGGAATGGTCACTTCGGGTGGTGTATTTCATGAAGTATTTCCTCAGGTGTGCTAGTAAAGGTAAGGTAAGAATTGTATAATCTATTGTTGACTGCAAATTTGCACCATGGTAAGTATATCTCTGGGGCCTATCATCCTAGGATCTTTCATTTACAACTCTCCGACGTAGGTGTTCCAAGACCGTAACTAACGTTTGCCCATTAAAATCAAATTGCTTTGATGCAGAGCATGATTGTGGTTGTACTGACCAAATTGGGTTTTCTGCTGCTAGATGCTCATCTCTACTAATATTTGATATTATATATAAATATATACTTATATAACAACATACCCATTTATATATCTATGTGCAGTGTTATATATATATATAAATTCCCTCACAACCCCTCCATCTGTGTCATGTGATCAAGGCTCCTTGGAGCCGAAACGTTATGGCGGCACAGCAATAAACTATTGAAGATCGACTAAACCTGGGTCCTTGTCCGTAATTTCAGCGGATTACTTGGAGAACGCGGAGTTCGGAGTAAAGTTATATTGAATGGCCGTTGGTTTCGCACGGCCACACATGGGACCCCCTTTCCACCAGAGGTCAACGCGCAAGTGAAACGACGCCCCCGGGCTCGCCTGGAAAACTCATGGATCCGGAAAGGATACGTCGCGTTTGACCCCCTTGAACCCGAATACACCCGAGAACCGGAAGCAAGGCTGTGTAACACCGGGTCGGAGGACACGGTGATAGCAGTACGAGCTGAGGTAGGAACAAGCGGGTATTCAAGGGAGGGAAGGTGTTCGGTATGTGAGCAGGAGAGCGGGATTGCCACATAGCTTAACCTGCCATCCTTGGGAAACTACTTGAGGAATCATATATTGCAAAGATGTCGGCCGACACAGTTAGAGAGAGGGTGGCTGCTGCAATGGACATGTTCTCAGACAGCCCCCCATCTACGTCAGGTGCCAAACAACCAGACGCTGGTAATAGAAATGTAAATAATTCAAACTCCTTAAAAGAAAAATTTTAAAAACTTGAAAAAAAAGTGCAGAAGCGAACAGAGCAAATGGTGGGAATCACTCTCGTTACAAAAATACATAGAAGTGGGCAGAATTCCGAGAGGTTTGCGAATTTTAAATGCTCCGAGCTATGAAGACCCAAACCCCGACCTTATGCGTGAGTGGGCTGAAAGTAATTTGGATTCTTCCCGAAGACTTGTTTTAATCTTAATCAAATACGCTGATATAGATGGAGCCCAGCTCTTTAAAGAAATAGACGAACTGAATGACGAATTGGCACAAGGAGAAGAAACTGATGAAATGATTAAAATGAGGAAAGAAATGATGGTGCGCCTTAAAAAAGAAGAAGACAAAATTAAAGACAGAAAAGCCTACAAGTTTCAAAGAGATCGTAACGATTACGAACTTGGACAAATATTCACCTTTTCCAAGAAATACGATGGTTTCAGAGCTACTAACAGCAAATCAACACAAAAGATATGTACAGCTAAAAGAATCCGGACACGGGACATGAAACTTCAAGATCCGACATGAGTTCAGCAGGAGGTAGTGATTCAGACTCCGAGATGAGAAATCCAGACTCCGCTGATAATCTCAAAAAACCATTACCAGGAGAGGAGTTAGTTTTTTTATGTCAACAAAGGAGACAAACTCTCCGCCCCAGACCTAAAAAACAAAACGAAGAGCCACAAACTACAGGTGCAGGCAGAGGCGCAAAGCAAGCAAGAAGCGCACAGAACTATTCAAGGAAAAGGGGAGGGGGTCAGTGGCAGAAAAAGTAACTATAGAAGAAGAATCAAATCAAACCATAATTAACCTCTCCAATGTCAAACTGTCAGCAAAGGAAGAAAGCGTCTTAAGTCTGGGTTTAACGTATTCCCCAGGTGCCAATTTTGATTATGCATCCACAAGACTCGATGTGTACAAAACAGTGAGAAAACTCAAGCTCAAGAAATTCCATACATTATCTAAACAAATGAATTCCAATGTGACAACAGAACAAGTTCTGGAAGAATACCCGAATTTATCACAGGCAGATATACCGCTGCTATTGGAAATGGAGAGCCTTTGGGACCATAGGGAACAAGACTATCAGCAAAGTCATCCATTTAATTCTGACGCAATGGAAAACGTGCAAATGATGAATGTCAATAAAGGACCATTACAACCAACTCCATTTAAACAGAAGTCCACATTTAATCCCATTACACCTCGGGATTCTATTGATGTCTTTCACAAGACAGTGACAACACAACTGAAAAAACTGAATAAAGAAGTAGGAATGACTAAAACTAAATATAACAATCAACAGCGACAATATCAGAATTTGGTCACAAAATTAAAAAGAAACAAAGGTATTATAATAAGGAACAGTGATAAAGGTGGCAATGTGGTCATTTGGCCACAAGAAGATTATCTCAAGGAAGCATTCAAGCAACTGAATGACAAAGAATGCTATTTGAAAATTAATGTGGCAAACCTGAAAAACATTCATGCCTCATATTACAACAAATTGTCTATATGGAAATCAAAAGGACTTATTACTGTCAATGAATACAAATTTCTTAAAACAGATAACCCTGTAACACCAACGATATACTTCATCCCCAAGGTGCACAAAAATCCGTTAACACCACCTGGTCGTCCGATCATATCAGCCAGAGGGGGACTTTTGGAACATACATCCATGTATGTGGATTTCTTTTACAGGACTTTGTTAAGAAATTGCCGTCTTATGTCCGCGATACTGCAGACTTTCTTAGGAAAATCAACACTGTGGAATGGAAAGAAGGTTATCTGCTAATGACTATGGACATAATGTCATTATATACAAGAATTAAACACGATGATGGGATCCAAGCCATAAAGCATTATTTGACACAAAGACTGACATATCATACTGAACATAATAGTATGTTGGTGGAAATGTTAAAATTTTGTTTAACCAACAATAATTTTATGTTTAATAACCTTTTATTCCAGCAAGTCAGGGAGTGGCCATGGGGGCCAGCTTTTCACCCAGTTATGCCTGTCTTCATATGGGCTACTGGGAGGAGCTGGTCCTCATGGGCACACATTGTCATCTTGTTGAGAACCATGTCCAGACATGGCTTCGATATATAGATGACATATTTGTAATTTGGCGAGGAACACAAGATGAGGCCATAGCTTTTGTTGAAAAAATCAACTGTAACCAGATAAATCTACATTTTACATCTACCATCAGTGCCAGTAAGGTTAACTTTCTTGACACTGAGATTTATGTCAAACACAATAAACTTGAAAGTAGGCTCTTTCGCAAAAGAAACGGCAGGTAACACCACGCTACACGCAACCAGTGCTCACCCAAGACATTTAATTAATAGTGTACCATATGGTGAGATGCTGAGGTTACGCCTTATTTGCAGCAATGACCATGACTTGGCAATAGCACAACAAGGTAGTTACAGGAGATTTAAGGAAAGAGGATACAATGACCTGATTATATCTAAGGCAATATCTAAGTCCATGCTACTGAGTAGGGATTCCTTGCTTTTGGATAAGCAGACTGATGCACATGCAGTGAGCAAGATACTTGAACCAAATAAGAAACACAGAGAAAACACGTTCCGAATGATAACTAGATTCAGTAACCAACACAACAAAATACAAAAGATCATACAAAAGAACTGGCCGCTGGTATTGAATGATGCAATCATTGGACCCCTGCTACCGCAGAGGGTATCATTTACTTACAGTAAATCAGCTTCTATGAGAGATGCATTGGTCAATACTAGCCCTGAAGTTATTGAGAAAACTAATTGGTTACAGACTAACAAAGGCTTTTTCAAGTGCAGGACGTGTAAAGCCTGTGTCCATGGTATTAACAAAAAAACATACCTAACACCTTTCAGTAAGAAGGAGCATACAATACAGAAGTTCCTCACATGCAAAACTGAATATGCTGTCTATGTGCTGGAGTGCCCATGTGGCCTCCAGTACATAGGCAGCACCAAGTTGCAGGTACACAAACGTGTCCTGCAACACCTTCGTGCTATCTGTAATCAAGATAATACTTATCCAGTGGCAAGACATTTCAAAACAGCCCATAATTCTAAAAATACAGATTTGAAATATTTTGTAATTGACAGTGTTCCCCCTAGCAGACGAGGCGGAGATAGAGAATCCAAATTACGTAGACTTGAAACAAGATATATACTACAATTGGATTCTAAGGCACCAGGAGGCCTTAATGCTACGGAGGATATGTACACATGTTTGGGTTAATAGAAGGCAGGAAAGATCAAGTTTAGACACATGGGTAACTAACCATGATGATCAATATATAGAATCTAATACAATGAATTTAACACCAGATTATTTGACTTAACATCGCAATATGAACATGGGATATTTGGCAATATTTTGCCACTCAGTGCTGCACAGTACATAATATCCTTTAAACACTAAGCACAGATAAATATATATTTTTGGATTTTAAAAAATTGTTGACATATGTATACCGATTATCGGTTTAGAATTTATGTCAGCGTATTTATCAATATTTTTAGATATTTATAGAATTTATCTATTTATCCATTTAGATATTTATGTATTTATTGGGTTGCATTTTTTCAAGTATATATGGATGACATTGTATTTATGTTGATTTTAACTTTTATAATTATATCTATTTATATATTTATATATTTATATATTTATATATTTATATATTTATCTATTGCCAAGTTTTGCACATTCTATGCGACACAGTTAGCTATCAATCAAATAAGCATGTATCTATATTTTTAATAATTGGTCAAGTAATAACAGTCTATACCAGCAGTTGTACATATATTTCAAATCCCTCGGTTTGGATGGCAACATACATTTGATTTCAGTATAGTCTACACACTCTGTTCGCAACAAATTTAATTTATGACTAGAGGATTAACATACACTCGTCATTTGTAAGGAGTCTATTGATTTTAAACCACTGATTCACATTCTTTTTTACACATTGGTAGCACTTAATGACATGGACTATACGTAATGACAGAGAAACACTTCCCCAAGCCATTTATGGTTGTAGTGTTTAATACTTACGTACCAAACAATAACTTTGTATTTAACCATAGATTAAGGAACAAAGGATTAATCATATAAATTTCATTCTAGTATTCCTTAAAACATGATATTATTTAACTTATTTGCAATGGGTATTTTACCATTATACTAAGCAAATCGAATCTTTAACGTACGTGCGTAACTGTTATAGTTCTGAACAAAACAAATGTGGTGATGTAATATATTTCTTCTATGTCTATGAGAGAGTTTCTCTTTTTTTATATACAACTATTGGTTTTTTTAACCTGCACTTGTCACTTTAAATTCCCTCACAACCCCTCCATCTGTGTCATGTGATCAAGGCTCCTTGGAGCCGAAACGTTATGGCGGCACAGCAATAAACTATTGAAGATCGACTAAACCTGGGTCCTTGTCCGTAATTTCAGCGGATTACTTGGAGAACGCAGAGTTCGGAGTAAAGTTATATATATATATATATATATATATATATATATATATATACACATCCTAGATTCCGTTGTCTTCCACGGATTCCTCCTACACACGGGCACGGACCACCAGATTAGTGCATAAATTATTTTATTGCGATGCAGCCATTACGCATTTCGGCTATAATAATATATATATATATATATTATCTACTGGCGGTCGTCAGTAGGTAGTTATAGTATGGACCTTGTTTCTATTCAAAAAGCGTTTTTTCTTTTGCCAATATCTTTGGTGCCATTTGACTAATGGGGCACTCCGGTCAGCTCCTGTTTTGAACGTTTCAGGGTGATTCATCAAGAGGGGGCCGAGAAAAAAGGGGGGTACCAAAACACGTTTTCTCCATGTTCATTTCCATAGGAAACTTTAGACAAGGCTACAACCCGAACTGCTGAACGGAATTATACTAAAGTGGGCAAAAAGGTAGCTCTTAGTTCAGAAAGCAACCTTTTTTCAAAATGGTGTAAATCCGTTCAGTAGTTCCTGAGAAATTCATATATAAAAAATATGGATACCCGGTGACCGCTGTGGATCCGCGAACCCTCCCGAGCATGAGTTTGACTCTGATTGGCTGCCAACACTTCAAACCAGTTCGTGTTGGCAGCCATCTTGTGACTCGGTTGAGCAAAAAGGTAAAAAAACATTAAAAAACAAGAAAAGGGGGCAGGGTAGAAACAGCCTGACCCACTAGGCCTGCTCAAGGGGTCAGCGAACCCGCTGATTTGTTTTGGCCCCCGGGCGGGCCAGGTCCCGGGGGCAATCCTTAATTATGTTGCAGGGGCCCACGGGGCCCCCGGAGCCCCGGGGACCGCCAGCTCCTCAGGGCTATGTTAATGATTTGCGGGGACCACACGGGCCCCCCACAGCCTCAGGGACCACCATCTCCCTGGGGCTTTTTTCTAATAAAAAAAGGCATGGGGGGGCTCCTGCCCACCCCCACACTGCCCTGGGAACCACCACCTCACCAGGGCTTTAATATTTAAAAGCGGGGGGGCTTGCGACCCCCCTGCAGCCCTGGGGACCACCACCTTCCCAGGGCATTGATTTATTAAAATACAGGGGTCCGTAGCAGACCCCCGGCCCCGGGGACCACCACCTCCCCGTGGCTGTTCAAATGCTGGGAGGGGGGCCGTGCAGCCCCCTCCACGAGCCCTTCATGGCCCTGGGGACCGCCATCTCCCAGGACCGGTTCCAGCAATGTCCCGGGGTGCCCACCCCCAGGACATTGCAGTTTGCTATGACAGGGCGGGAGCTCTGCTCCCACCCTGTCATAGCAAACTACTGCTTCGCTTCATGGAAGCGAGAGCATAAAAACTGCTCTCGCTTCCATGAAGCGAAGCAGTATTGCTTTTGGGCAAAGGGAGCTGCATGTCATCAGCTGACTTTGCCCAAGAGCAATGCTGGCTCGTGCAGGAGGCGGGGAGCCAGCAGGGACCGCGGGGGCATTGAGGCTCCCTCCGCAGTCCCCAACGTGAGGCCAGGCCCCAGGGGATGGGGTCTCCGGGGCCAAAAATGGCCCGAGAGGGGGGCCACTCGCCCCCCTTCCATTTTTAATTATAATGAAAAAAAAGATAAGGCCAAGCCCTGGAGGATGGGGTCCCCGGGGCCAAAATTGGCCTTGGGAGGGGGGCCACGTGGACCCCCTCCAAAATTAAAAAAAACAAGGCTGGGCAGGCTCCGGGGGATGGGGTCCCCGGGGCCAGAAATGGCCCGGGGGGCCAAGCGGCCCTTCTCTCATTCTTTTTTTATCAAAAATGGCAGGGCCCTGGGGAATGGGATCCCTGGGGCCGACATCTGGTAATGAAACTGGGGGCATTAATTATTATTTTTTCTCTCGTGATAGGAGTCGTGAGCCCATCGCGGCTCTCAGCATGGCCCCCCAGTGTAACGTCGCGGTTATTCGCGGATCCACCTCAAATAAATAATTTAATAGTATATAATTCAGAAGGTAGTGTTGCATTTGTGAACTTTATTTATAGAGTTAATGAGATTGAAGTTAATAATCACATTAAATTTGATATAGTTAGTAATAATATAAAAACATTTAAATTAAAAGTTGAGCTTGAAAAGTGTATTTTGTTGAGGTACATTGAATTTGTGCTTTTGTTTTGTGGATTCGCGACGGGTTCGCAAATCCTGATAATATTTAAAAAGAGTGTGAATGTTAAAAAAAAAAAGATTTACTGTTGGGTTATAGGGTGGCTCTAAAAAGAGCCCTTGTTTTCATTATGACTTTGTTGGAGCTACATGTAAGTGCGGATGCACAGCTTAAGGTTGTTGAGAAACACTCTGTTCCCTTCATCTGTGAAGTGAACTCCACCACTTCTGTAGATGTCATCCATATCACAACGTAGATTGTTGTTATAGATGGATGCCCATCCTATGGTCTCTGAGGTAAGCAGAAACAGCTTTATTGACATTCTTCCTAGCTTCTGTGGACAGAATTTATTTGACCACTTCCATTTCTTTCTTTGGCATATATTAGAGTATACAAAGACAGTGTGAGGCAAAAACAACATCAATTGTGCAAAGGTATCCTTCATTAGGATTTCCAGCCCTACCCCAGTCAATGTGCCTAGGTCATTGCAACCACAGTGCACAATCATGAGGTCAGTGGGTTGGAGATGCAAAAAGGTTGTAACAAAAGGCATCAATTGGTGCCACTTTAATCCGCTCTGTGCAATCCATTTAATATCCACATTTTGCAAACCTAGGTCTTTGTCAATACCTCTATGTTCAGCATACCTTTTGCACCAGAAAGCATAGCTGTGCCCTACAATCCATATTGTAAGCATCTTGAAGAGATGTCTGGAAGGAATGAAAAGATGTCTGTAGCTGAGGTAGACAGTCGGTAGAATGAGAGGTATCTAAAATGGTGGAGAAGATGCTGTTTTTGAAAAAGCCGATAAGTGATTGGTTGTTCATCATAATTGTGCACTCAAAAATAGGAATGCGTGTTACTTTCTTGAAGAAGCATGTTTCTGATTGGTTATTAAAAAATGTTTTGACGGTACAGTAGATAGGATAAGTTAATATTTTGAAAAGTCAACCATGCCTGCTATTTGGATTTGTAAACTAGAACAGTTGAATGTTGCAGAAACTGTTACTATGGAAACTGGGATTAAGGAGAATGGGGGAAGGGTTGAAACTTAGCTGTGAATTTAAAATGTGAAAAGGTAACATATATAAGATATATCTTATTAAATTAAGTTTTTCTAAGTCAGAAGTATGTGTAGAAGTAGTGTGTTGTTAAAAAATAATACTAGTTTTGTTAGACATAGGTTTTTGAACTCCTGTAAGGGTTTGCGGCTCCATCGTGACGCTAAACTGCGGCACCTCGGTGGAGTTGTGACTCCAGAAAATTACAGAACCAGTTTGGGCACTTTTAGAAGACAGTTAGAAAGGGTTAATATGTCTAACCAATAGAAATGTGTTTCACAATTTAAAATAATGTAGAAAGCAATTTGATTTGTTACTTACATTTATATGTGTGCAGATCAATCAATCAATCAGGGGAATTGTAAGTGCACTACTCACCCGTGAGGGTCTTAAGGCGCTGGGGGAGCAGTTCTGTTCAGTCGAAGAGCCAGGTCTTGAGTGTCTTCTTGAAGATGTTCAGGGAGGGGGCGCATCTGATGTCAATCGGGAGCTCGTTCCAGGTCTTGGCCGCGATGTAGTAGAAGGTTCTTCCACCTGTTCTGGCTCTGCGGATGCGAGGGGTTTCGGCGAGGGCTAGGTCGGTGGATCGGATGTTTCTTTTGGGTAGGCGGAAGGAGACTCTTTTGTTGAGGTATTGGGGTCCGGTATTGTGGAGGCATTTGTAGGCGAGGGTGAGTATCTTGAAAGTGACTCTCTTCTCAACAGGGAGCCAGTGGAGGTTACGCAGGTGTTGGATGATGTTTTCTTGTCGAGGGATGCTGAGTAATAGTCTGGCTGCAGTGTTCTGTATGGTCTGGAGCTTGTGGAGCAGAGACTTGTTAATCCCGGCATAGAGGGTGTTTCCATAGTCGAGTCTGCTGGTTAGGAGTGTGTGGGTGACTGTTTTTTTTTTTATTCGGGGGATCCATTTGAACATCTTTTGGAGGGTGTTGAAGCAGCTGGAGGCGATAGCGTTGACCTGTCGGGTCATGGAGGGGGAGGAGTCGAGTACGATGCCGAGGTTCCGGTTGTGGTCAGTGGGGGTCGGAGCGGGTCGGAGGGCTGCCGAGTGCGGTGGGCCACCAGGTCTTGTCCCATGCAGAGGGGGAGGGTCTGAGTACCTCTGTCTTCTCTGAGTTGAGCTTCAGGCAGCTGCTGCTCATCCAGGATGTGACCTCCTTCATTCCTTCCTGGAAGTTGAGTCTGGTGGTGGGGGGGTCCTCGGTGAGGGAGAGGATGAGCTGGGTGTCGTCTGCGTAGGATACTATGCTGAGTCCGTGCTGTCTGACGATGGCGGCGAGGGGGGCCAAGTAGATATTGAAGAGCGTGGGGCTGAGCGACGATTCTTGGGGTACTCCGCAGTTGATTTCCGTGGGTTTGGAGAGGAAGGGAGGTAGTCTGATTCTTTGGGTTCTTCCGGTGAGGAATGAGCAGAACCAGTTGAGGGCCGTTCCTTGTATTCCGGCATCGTGGAGTCTGGTGGTGAGTGTGCGGTGAGAGACGGTGTCAAAGGCTGCAGAGAGACTAGTAGGATCAGGGCCATGGTGTGGCCTTGATTGAGGAGGGTGCGTATGTCGTCTGTGGTGGCGAGAAGAGCGGTCTCGGTGCTGTGGTTTTTGTGGAATCCGGATTGGGAGGGGTCGAGGATGGAGTTTTCTTCGATGAATTTTGTTAGCTGTGCCTTGATGGTATTCTCAGTGACTTTGGACGCCAAAGGTAGGAGGGAGATAGGGAGTAGTTCTTGAGGTCCATGGGATCAGCTGAGGGCTTCTTGAGAGCAGGTGTCTGACTTCTGCGTGCTTCCAGTCGTCGGGAAAAATGCCGGTCTTGAAGGTGGCGTTGATGGTGCGCCGTAGTTCTGGGGCGATGGTGGTGGCGGCTCTGTGGAAGATGTGCGGTGAGCAGGGTTACATCGGGGCCCCTGAGTGGATGCCCTTCATGGTTGAAATGGTGTCTTCGGTGGTAGTTGGGGTCCAGGAGGTGATAGTGGGCTGGCTGGCGATGCTGGAGAGGGAAGTGATTTAGGAGTCGGTTGTCTGGTTGTTGAAGTTGTCGTAGAGGCTCTTGATTTTCAGATGGAAGTAGGATCCGAGCTTGTTGCAGAGGTCCTGGGAAGGGGTGATGTCCTTGGTTTTGCTGGCGGGCTTGGTGAATTCCTGGATGACGCTGAAGAGCTCCTTGGAGTTTCTGGAGTTGGCGAGGATCTTGTTATGCATGAAGGTCTTTTTGGCGGATCTGATGCGTTGGTGGTATTCCGTCATGGCGTTCTTGTAGGTGGTGCGATCTTCAGGTGTTTTGCTGTTTCTCTAGTTCTTCTCGAGGCGTCTGCAGGTGCGTCTGGATTCTTGGAGGTCAGCGGTGAACAAAGTGGCCTTCCTGGGGCGCTGTCTGTCGGGGCAACATAGGGGTGCGAGCTTGTCTGCGCAGTTGGAGATCCATCTGTGGAGTTCTTTGGCAGCGAGGTTGGTGTTGGTCGAGGTGGGTGGGCATCGTGGTTGAGGGTGGAGTTGAGCTTCTCCTCAGTGACTTTGCTCCAGTTCCTTTGTGGAGGGCGTGGTGCGGGTTTGGGCGGCGTGGGGTTGTCGACGTGGAAGTGAATGCAGTGGTGGTCCGTCCATGGGGGTTGCATGGTGTGGCTGAAGTGGATGTTGTTGCCTTCCGTGACGATGGGATCGAGGGTGTGTCCTGCCTCGTGGGTGGGCGTGGTGACGAGCTGTTTCAGTCCGATGTTGGCGAGGTTGTCCAGGAGGGTGGTGGAGGAGTTGGGGTCGTTAGGGTTGTCGAGGTGGAAGTTCAGGTCTCCGATGAGTATGCAGTCCATGGAGGCAATGGCGTGGGGCGCGATGAGGTCGGCGATGGTGGTGGCAAACGGAGTGCAGGGTCCGGGGGTCTGTAGATGAGGGTTCCGCGAAGTGTGGTTCTCAGGTCGGTCTGGACCTGGAAGTGGAAGTGTTCGGTGGTGGAGAAGGGGTTGCTCGTGGTGGAGGCGGAGAGTTGGAGGGAGCTCTTGTGTGCGATGGCAAGTCCTCCTCCTGGGCGGTTGGGGCGGTCCTTCCTCTGGATCTTGTATACGTCAGGGATGGCAGTGGCGATGTCAGGGCAGAGGAGGTTGTGGTCCAGGTTTCTGTAAGGAAGGCGACGTCTGGTGAGAGGGTGTCGAGGAGGTCCCTGATCTCTACGGCATGTCTATGCAGGGAGTGCACGTTGAGGAGGATGCAGTTCAGGGCTCTGGAGGTGTTGGTGCTCGTCATGGGGGCGGTGGCGGATTTGTTAGGTATGGTCGTGAGCTTCTTTACCACCAGAAATAGCTCTTTTACTGAGTTTTTAGAATGTTCTATCTGTTGGGTGCATCATTCGGCCTATTAGGAAGATGTGAACAGAAATTAGACAGGAGTGCAAATTATTAGTATTTATAATTAGTGTTTGGAATATTATTTCCACTAGTTTTTTATTGCATTTGGAAAATTGTGTTTAAAAGCAAATAGTTTATATATTTGTTCTCTATGGGCCCGATTCACAGAACTAACTTAAGACAAAATCCTAAACTTACTACCATTTTGGTATTCACAGAAGGCACTTACTCATTTTGGTATTCACAGAAGGCACTTACTTACTCATTTTAAGTAACTTACTCATTTTGTGTAACTTACTCATTTTGGTATTCACAGAAGGCACTTACTCATCAATGAGTAAGTGCCATCTGTGAATACCAAAATGAGTAACTAGCTCATTTTGTGTAACTTACTCATTTTGGTATTCACAGAAGGCACTTACTAATTGATGAGTAAGTGCCTTCTGTGAATACCAAAATGAGTAAGTTACACAAAATGAGTAAGTTACACAAAATGAGTAAGTTACTCAAAATGAGTAAGTAAGTGCCTTCTGTGAATACCAAAATGAGTAAGTGCCTTCTGTGAATACCAAAATGGTAGTAAGTTTAGGATTTTGTCTTAAGTTAGTTCTGTTAATCGGGCCCAGTATTGTACCAGATGTAAATGAGAGTCGACATTTTGGCAATTATATTTGAGATGAATAATGGAGTTAATGTAGATGAAGGAAGAAATTAACAAAGTGTAGATAGAAAACAAATAGCTACAGATATTGAAAAGGATGCTGTACACTGACTTGTTTTTTTTTTCTACAATCAATTTGATTGTTTTCTTCCCCGCTTTTTAATGATGATACTACATTGAAATCACTGTGTATGGTGAACTTAAGTGGAATCTGAGAACAGCAAGAAATTTAAATTGAAAATGTTATGTAATTCTAAATTTATGTTGTGTTCTTAAAAATATAATATTAAAATTTCTGTAATATATTATCATTAAATTACAGTTTTTCTTCTTCTTTATAATAGGTACTGTTGAAGTTTGAAAAGAGTTTTAATGCTGTTTAGGAGAATACTACTCTAAAATACTTCTACTGAGTAATGTATCTAAATTACTTAAAAGGTAAGAATACATAATATAATATGCATGATTACGTGAACAAATGTTTAAAGTTTAATTATATGTTATTTGTTTCTAATATAAATAATGATGATCCTTTACACTACTTAAAAACTATCATTATCTTGCTCATGTAATCAGGCAGGCAGTCATCCTTTCACGTAGACACTACCTATGCACGTATCCATTCTCTGAAGCACAAGTCTTGCACTAATAGGATAACACAGTCATTACCCTTGCATTCTTTCTTTCACACAGGCACTACCCATGCACTCATGCAATCACCCAGGTAGTACTCCTGCACTTATGGAACCACCCAGGCACTGCCCATGCACTCATCCAATCACTCAGGCACTGCTCCTGCATTCAACCATTCACACAGGCACTACCCATACACTTATCGAATCACCCAGGCACTACTTCTCCTGTTATGCAATCACGCAGGCACTACCCATGCAATCATGCAATCACTTAGACACTATCCATGCAGTCATGCAATCACTCAGGCACTACTCTTGCACTCAACCATTCACTCAGGCAGTACCCGTGCACTCAGCCATTCCCTCAAGGACTACCCATGCACTCATGCAATGACTCATGTTCTACCCATGCAGTCATCCAATGACCCAGGCATTACTCTTGCAGTCATCCTTTTACTCAGGCAGTACCCATGCATTGATCTAAGCACCTAGTCATTACCGTTGCACTCATAAAGTCACTCAGACACTACCCATGCACTTATCCAATCACCCAGGCAGTGCCCATGCACTCACGCAATTACTCAGGCACTACTCTTGCACTCAAGTATTCACTCAGGCACTACCCATGCACCCATCCATTCAGCCAGGCACTACCTATGCACTC
Organism: Calotriton arnoldi; assembly: GCA_963921515.1. Lineage (NCBI taxonomy): Eukaryota > Metazoa > Chordata > Amphibia > Caudata > Salamandridae > Calotriton > Calotriton arnoldi. Next base: position 2,254,821 of record CAWUFW010000623.1, read on the forward strand.
ATCCAATTTCCCAGGCATTACCATTGCATCCATGCTTCCACTCAAGTACTTCCCATGCACTCATCCTATCACCCACACACTATTCCTGCACTCATGCAATCACCCAAGCCCTACCCATGTACTTATGCAATCACCCAGGCACTACCCATGCAGTCATATAATCACTCAGGCACTACTCTTGCACTCAACCATTCACTCAGGCAGTGCCCGTGCACTCAGCCATTCCCTCAAGGACTACCCATGCACTCATGCAATGACACATGCACTACCCAAGCACTCATCCAATGACTCAGGCATTACTCTTGCAGTCATCCTTTTACTCAGGCAGTACCCATGCACTGATCTAAGCACCCAGTCATAAACTATTTTCTTGGAAGTAACTCTCTTCATTAAAAAAAGGTTCACTATTAGATGTATGTTTCCATTTTCCACTGAAGATTTTACAAAAGTTGCTTCTGTTCACACGTCTTTTTTTAACTTTTGTCTTTCAGAATCTTCATTGTTTTATCCAACACTTTCATCCTCTTCAAAATGAAAATGAATATTTTTTGTTTTAACTTAAAAGCAGTATCCACTATGCTTTCAACACGCTGTTTCTGTTTCAATTGCAGCACTTTCTTTTTATATTTGCGGCATCCTTTTATTAAATTCTGAATTACTCTATTTCAAAAACTCTTTGAAGAATTTCTTGAAATTGGTTTTGTCTACGGGTAACAAATACTCTTTCCTCATCATGTTTTTTTTCTTGCAATGTGAAGTCGAAGTCTGCTTCTCCTTACTTGAAATTTTCCTTTGTGTGATGTTATTTTCATTAAATGTTCGTAATACTTTTTTTAGAAATTGTCTAGTGTTTTTACCAGAAGAAACTCTTTTTGTAATACTCTTATTTTCTTGTAATCGAAATTTTTTACTTTTCTTTAAGTAGATTGCCTTTTTTTTTCTCCTTTTTTTTCAGTTCTTCTAGGCATTTTCAATTTGTAATCCAAACAAAATAATTTTCTGAGAATGAAAAAAAAGTTTAAATTATTTGTTATATCTGTTCAATATGTCAAAATAATCACATACAATTATATAAGTTCCAGTGGCGGCTTGCGGAGGAAATGCTGCATGGTACTGGAGCGGAATAAGGGAACAGTAGGGTGGCAGGTAGTGTCATCCGACATACAGCACGTATTTATTGAATTATTTAGATTCACCTTCCCATTTTATATGTGACTCCACTACCTCCTACATTTCCCCTCGCCCCCCCACCCCACCCCCCCCGTCCCATGCACCCCACCGTCCCATGCCACTTCCTCTGCAACCCACTACAGATAACTTTGTAGATACTATTTTGTAAAATTGTTATCTGTATACTTAGAGTGATATTCTCAACTAAATGGCACATGTAAACGTTACCCTTATTAGTTTAACACTTCTATCGGCAACATAGCAAGCATAACACTGCACCATATTAGCAAAGATATGGTACAGGCTTACATTTTATTGTGGATGTACATAAACAAGTACAGATCAACTGTTAGAGAGCAACAAAAACCACCGACATGGAGATGGAGAGGGGGGAAAGATTAAGGGACATATTCACAAGGAGTCATCGCCGAATTAACGGCAGTTTATCGCAGCCAAACTCGTGATAAATTTACCCCCCCATTCACAAGCCCGTTAACAGCCCACAGCACTAGTATACCCGCAATAGCAGCCTCAAAAAACATCGCCACAGAGGACCCTCGCAAATATCGCTAATGAGATGCAGAGTAGGCGTTCCCGTGACAAAAGCCGAGACAACAGCACACCTCAACATTCACAACGACCAGCCACATCCGCGATAAAAACACAAAACCGGCGATAAGGCACGATAGCACCAGGAAATTTACACCTGCTCTGACCTGGTGTAAAGTTGGACAGCAGCCAGCACCACAATAGGGAGCACAGCCCAGGGCCACATCCGAAGGGCAACAGATGCCATGGAGAAACTCATCATGCGGCCCGGACACCCAACAGGGCCACAACACCCACCGCCAGCACCCCAGGACCCCATCCCACACCCGGAACACCCCCCGGCACCACCCCAACCCCGGACTAAGAAATTGCACACCAACACCACCAACACCAAAACAAACACCTTGCCTGATGTCGCACAAGCAGCAAAATAAACGTACATGCGTGACCAGAAAATGGAGAATAAGTCATACAGCAATGCAACCACCAACACAAAACCCCAGACAAACAAAAGCAGAAACAACCCCTAGGATGAGTCCTAGCTGCTCCCACTGCACAATCCGTAGCACACAGCCCGGTAGACCAAATCCAAGAGAAGAAGGTGTGCCATGCGCGCAACAAAGGAAAGAGAGGGAGAGAGCGAGGTAGAGAGACGGAGTGAGATAGCACAAGCAGCGCAAGGCCGCACGGGCACCTGGCTCCACATGCCAACATCTGTGTGTGCATCGCCATCCGTACACCATGAGCCCAAGGCCGTGTCCCAATATCAGCGCCAAAGCCACATCACATTCCCAAAACGAAAGTAGTAGTGAGACAAACATCAGTGATGAAAGCACCATTGTCCCAATGCAGAAGCCGGGAGGACACCTGCACCTCTGACCTTGGTCCTGAACGTGCCTGGAGCACCCTGATAGAGATACAATGGCAGATGGGGATGACTCCCACACCACGCATTCCGCAAATAAACCATCCGACTTATCCACAGCCCACACATAGAAGCCCCTGCCTGTGGTACTCCCGCATGGGATGGCCTTGACACCCACGGAAACAGCAACCCATGTCCCACAACGTTGCACACACATTCAAATCATTGCTCAGAGCTGTGGCATATCCTCCACACAACAGCCGCAGTCCAGAAGAGTGCCTGTTCACAAGACGCACCAACGCAATGGCAGGCCATACCAGGCACATGCACAACACCCATCACGTGTAACAGTACCGTGCACGTATGCTGCATTTACTGGGCGCACTGCCACTGGCAGTGCTGCGGATCAGTTACAGGTTCAGCTTCTGCATTGCCCATGTCACCAGCGTCCAGCCCTGGTTCCACTGCCGAACTTGCACATTCGAGTGTCCCATGGATGTCTACCTATCCAACACAACTGTTGATGAATTGGACTATAACTTGTGTTTGCGCCCCCTGTTGGATCACGAACAGGAGTGTAACCGAGACAGCCGTGCATGGGATGCCTTGACATACTGGGTATGTATTGGTAGTTGTGCATGGGAGATGGCACAATTTCTCATGTGCAGTGACCACATCGAGGCGCTCCCCTATTGGGCTGTGTTGCAGATCGGTGAGACGGCGTGGGCTGAACACACCTGCCCGGACCACCTAATGGATTGGCTCACCCTGGTGTTCCTTGAACACGACAACGACGTACTATTGGAACACATTGCACATGAAGCTGCACGGGCATTCATGGACGAGTAACTACGTACCTGCAGCCACATCCTATTGCCACCCACAGCACATGGCCCAACAACTTGTTGCACAGTGGGGATTGCTCACATATCCCACCAAAACAGAGGACACGTCTCCCTTCGGTCAGGCTCTGGATGCATGTGCGTGGAATAACGCGTGTGCACACACACCTGTCCAAGGCGACGCAGGTCCATGGTCCGAGCAACACAGCGTCATTTGGCAATGTTGCCAATTCGGACACACTGCTGGGTGAGAGCACACACATGGCGATGTAGCACGACATGCAAACCTGTCGGACCCTCACACCTGATCACTGTCGGCAGAGCAGACAATTTCCACACCCCGGAGGCAGAGCACCATGCAGACCCCACGTACAGTCAGTCGTGCCCCCTCACACAGGACACTGTGCAGATGCCAAACAACTCATGACTTGTCCAGCAAGGCAAGGTGGGCTGTGAGCGTTGCCATATGTGATGAATCTTGTCCATTTCAGCCCCAACATCATCTGCCCTTTGACATGTACTCATGCTGTGTGTAAGTGTCTTAAGCATGTCCGTGCCTGTTGTGGCCGTTGCCTCGTCCGTACTGACACGCACATGCCAATAACGCCTATGCCACTCCACTGGTGTCTAACTGTGAGGTGTGTTGTAAAGATTGTCCACTCGTATGCCACAATGAGCCTCGTCCCAACACAGGGAAGAACTGACTGTCGCATGTGCAATGGGGGTGTATCCCTTTGGCATGCTCCGCCTCTGTGAGCCAGACATTGTTTTTGCATAGGTGCTGGACGACATCTGATGCAGCCCCATCACCTACGCAGTCTGATGTGTCAGGGGCACACAGCCACGCAGCAATCACCCCTCCATACACACCGGACACAGAACCCATATGAGGGGAGTTTTGTACCACATTGCCTTCATTGCTGATGTTCTGTGATTGCTATGTGTGTGGGCTGCATTGTGGGGGAATTGCCCCTGCATCTCTGATTTTGTGTAGCCTTCTCCCCTTGAGACGGGGTGCCTTTGGATTGTGTGCTTTTCGGGGCCTGTTTTGCTTTTGACTTGGGTGATGTGTGCTCGCGGACTGATTTTGTGGCCTGGTGCATTGTTGGTCTGCTGCGTGTATTGTAAGGCATGGGTTGTAGTTGCACGTGGACACGTCGGAGTGTGACCTGCTCCTTTGAGGATGTGATCCGCACTTGGCTCCGTCCATGTCGCTTCGTGGGCCATGTCATTTTCTTTGTGCAACTGCTATGCTACCCGAAATGCAGTGTTACTTGCATAGTCAGTGTGGGTCACGGATCTGCTGGTTTGCTGGATTCAGCATATGTGCAAGGGTAGGTTGTGATATTGGTGATAGGGGGGGGCACTCTGTGCACATTGTGGATGGGGGCCTACTTGGCGTTTGGATGTGTGCTGCAGTGTGCCAAGGCATTCAGGGACATGTTCCAGGGTCATTGTGGGTGTACTGTGTGCTGCACAAATCAACGCCGTATCTGATTTACAAAACTACATACTCGTTTAAACATAACAAACTATACTGCTTATTTGTTACCTCTATACCTTACTCCTAAATCCATGTAATCTTTCAAACATATGTCACGTCACTTTTGACCCATGGAAACTGATTACAACCTTTTCTTTACACTACAGATCCCATGAACATGCTAATAAAGGTATAAGTGCTATTTTCATACTAAATAAAGCTCTCTTACTTAATTTTTATACACAATACTGTTTGGTGCACAAAATGGGGGTGACACATGAGGAGAGGAAACGGAGGTGTAATCCCTAAACTTTTATTGTACCGTTCCTTTAATATACGTATATTGAGGGTTTTAAGTGGGATGAAAAAAAATGCAGCTGTCTAAAAGGGGTAGCAGTGTTCAGCACTGGTAACACCCAGCCCACTTAAAGTCCTGCGTATATTCAGCACAGAGACACACCCTAACAATTTTCATCACTTATAATCACAGTTAGTTTACTAGTGTGAAAAAATCGTATAGAAAATTTACTAAGAACATTTTTAATTGTTTTTATCTCTCACACATTTATAAAATATCTCTTGTAAAGAAACGCCCCTCTCCACCTTTATTTCGTACTGAACGAGCAATAAATATTACCTTTACCAGCATCTAGTCACTAACTACTAACACTGTGCACTGTACCCAATTGTAAAGCAGAAATAGTGTTTAGATTATGTCTTAAAGTATCATCAAATGATTCAAACCATGCATACATACACAAAGCAACGTGCACGTTTACTTTGTCCATTTACTCTCTATGTAATCTGTGCACATTCTGAACGGGTTCGCAGTATATCACCTGTTTTCACTTATACTCAAATGTACCTTACAGTAAAAAAATGACATCACAACCTATGCATATGTAATATTTCCTACATAATACAGTGCATTTCTATACCATTGAAACTGATTGCAACATTCTTTATATAGTACAAATTCAACCAATATGCCAATAAACCTATAAGTGCTATTTTTATAATACAAAAAGCTGTATTAGATTATTTTTATAAACAGTACTGCTGGGGGCACAAAATGGTGGTGCAAGGTAGACAGAGTAAATGAAGGTGTAATTCCAAACTTTTTATGTATCGTCCCTTTACTATACGTATATTAACAGCTTTAACTGGGATGAAAAAATTGGCGGCTCTCTTAAAGGGGTGGGGGAGCCTACTACTGATAACACCCGGACCACTTAAACGCCTGCGTATATTCAGCAAAGGAACACACCGTGACAATTACTATCACTAATAATCACATTTACTTTACCACTGTGAACAAAATCGTACAGAAAATATACAAAGAACATTTTCATTTATTTTTTATCTCTCACATATGTAAAAAAAATGACTTCTGAAGAAACGCTCCCCAACAACTTATATTTCCTAACAACACCCAAATGTAAAGCCTCGCAGTACCACACCAGCCTTGACTGACATTGAAATCTACCTCTCAGTGTAAAAAATGACACCACAAACTGTGCACATAACATTTCTTCTTTTTTTTCCATCTCTGTTAAGTTAATAACACATGAATTTTCTACTGTCACCGCTTCTCCACTATTTCCAGACTGAGCATAATTTCCAAACGTGCGACATTCTGTTAATCTCGCCGGTATAGATATACAAATCGAAATTAACGCTACATCGAATTTCCAAAACCATACAGGGCCATATTCACAAGAATGGCGATAACATTATCGCCGCTTTAGCGGCAGGAAACTGCTGCTAAAGCGGCGATAATGTTATCGCTCGTCTTGAGAATATGGCCCACAGTCTTTACAGATAACAACTTACACATTTTCTTTGTGAAAACTCCTAAACATATATAAAGTACTTGTTTAACAACTAGTTACACATTATGCATATTTTAGAACCAATAAAACACCAGACTTTACTAACACTATGTTATTTAGAAATAAAAAATACTTTCAAAGTTAAAAATATCGTCTGAAATACTTAACCACTACTACAAAACACATAACACACCTTCTTAATTTCTAATTTACCTTCGTAGTTGGTATGCAGATTTCAAATGTCACAAACGCATGCAATTCTTTTCTTGTCACACAGTACATGTAATGCACCCACACACCTGAGATTTATGCCAAACAGATCTGCCTTCAGGAAGGAAATTAAAACATGGCTCTTTTCCCAACCCTGAACATGTCGGCTACTGTTTTTACATATCACCTAGTGCCAAGACGCCTCGGCAGTAGTGCGCTCTACAAATACCTTCAGTCAGTCATCAAGAATGGAACCAGTAATGGCACAATTTCCCTGTTGCTCCACACATAAATACATGTAAAGAACAAATCAGAATAGTTCCTTATTTTTTTTAGATTGCAAGACCTCTCTTTATTGGTTATTTTTGAGCTTTCCATATAAACAGTTTTTTTAAGGACACATACAGGTGAAAAGTTCAACGTATTGTATCAACACTTTCTAGAACATTCTACGACACGTGCAGGTTAAAAGTTCATCATTTTTTTTAAACCTACCGATATTTTTTTTTGCAACATTTTCTCCAACATTTAACGGCACGTGGAGATCAAAAGTTCACCATTCTTTCACGTTTGAACTGCACCTTCCAAATACAATTAGCAGGTGTGGTTGAGCTGAGCAAATTTCATCCTATAATATGTACTCCACGTATAAACTGCTTTTTTATTAACCAATCACAAAGATGCTTTTCATCAAAACTAATATACACCCTACTTTTTAGGACACAATACATTTCATCTCCCAATCGGTTAACGTTTTGTATGTAAAAAAAAAGTAGTTCCCCATGTTTAAACATATCTCTCATTCTACGAACAGACTGCATGAGCTACAGACATTTATCCATATCTTCTAGCCATACCTTCAAAATGCTAGAGGGGATTGTAGGACATAGCTATGTTTTCTGAAGCAAGAGGTATGCAGAACAGAGACGTATTGACTTAGACCTAGGTGTACAAAATGTGCACATTAAATGGTTTGCACAGAGAGGATTGAAGTGGCACCAATTGCTCCCTTTGGTTAAAACCTGTTTGCATCTCCAACACCCTGATCTTATGATTGTGCACTGGGGTGGTAATGACCTAGGCACATTGACTGGGGTAGGTTTGGAAATGCTTATGAAGGACACCTTTGGACAATTGATGTTTTTTTTGCCTCAAACTGTCTTTGTATATTCCAATATATGCCAAAGACAGAAGTGGAAATGGTCAAACCAATTTTGTCATAAGATTGCAAAAATCTAGGAAGAATGTCAACAAAGCTGTGTCTGCATACCTCAGAGACCATAGAATGGGGTCGATCTACAACAACAACATACATTTTGATATGGCTGATATCTACAGAAGTGATGGAGTACACTTCACAGATGAGGGGAACCGAGTTTTCCTGATTAACCTGAAACTGTGCATTCGCACTTACATGTAGCTCCAACTAATAAACACAAGGGCTGTTTCTAGAGCCGCCTTAAATTCCCAATTTCGGCTCGCAGAGTGTCAGCTGCGGTTCGGCTAGCAGAGGGACACCTGCGGGCCGTTGGGCAGGCTCGCAGAGGAAGAGCTGCGGCCCGTGGGCTCAGCTCGCAGAGGGAGACCTACGAGCCATTGGCTCACAAAAGCACAGCACCGTACTGGCTCGCAGAGGGAAAGCTGTGGTCTGACTTGCAGAGGGAGACCAACGGGCCAACAGGCCTGCTAGCAGACACACAGCTATCAGTTAATGGGCTGGCTCACAGAGATACAGCTGCGAGCCCTCCGAGCTGCAACCCGACGGGCTAACTCGCAGAGGGAGAGTAACGGGCCTACGGGCCTGCTAGCACAGACACAGCTACGAGCTAACGAGGTGGCTCACAGAGGTAGAGCTGTGGGCCCGACGGCTCGCAGACACAGAGCTGCGACTCGCGGACTGGCTTCTAAAGGCATAGCCACGAGCTGATGATGTGGGGAGAGGGAGCGTAAAACAAGCTAACGAGGTGGCTCACAGAGGTAGAGCTACGGGCCAGACGGCTAGCAGACACAGAACTACGAACCGACAGACTGGCTTCTAAAGGCATAGCCACGAGCTGATGATGTGGGGGGAGGGAGCATAAAAGGAGTATCTCGCACAGACAGACCTGTGGGATATTTTCAGTATTGCCTCGCAGAGGTAGAATTGCAGATCCAATGCCTTTTAGAGGGAGAGATGCGAGCTGACGGACTGAGGCACAAAATGGATGACAGCTCACAGTTGCAGAGCTGCGAGCCGACGGACTGGCTTCTAAAGGCATAGCCGGGAGCTGGTGATGTGGGGAGAGGGACCGTGAAAGGGGTATCTCACACAGACAGAACTGCGGTATATTTTTAGTGTTGCCTTGCAGAGGTAGAACTACGGACCTGATGCCTTGTAGAGGGAGAGTTGTGAATCACAAATTGGCTGCCAACACTTCCTAGTTTCAACAGTTCGCAGCCAATGAGCCGCAAGCTCGTGCTCGTAGCGCCTCAGCCAATCAAATGTCAGAATTCTTAAATATCGATATCTGGAAAATGTGATATTTCTCTAAAACTACTGAGTGGATTTACCCGATTTAAACAAAAGCGTGCTTTCTGGACCAAGACCTTTTTCTCTGCCAAATTTGGCATAATTCCGTTCAGCAGTTTGACCTGTAGCTTTGTCTAAAGTTTCCTATGGAAATTGCATGGAGAAAACACGTTTTGGGACCCCCTTTTTCTTAGCCCCCCTTGACGAATACCCCCAAACTTTTAGGATAGGAGCTGACCTGAAAAGAGGAACTTTTGGAAAATTTTGTAAAGATTCGTCAAACGACGCCAAAGTTATAAGCACATAAAAAAATGCTTTTCCTATGGAAACATGGTCCTAACTATAACTACCTACTGGCGACCGCCAGTAGGTATATATATATATATATATATATATATATATATATATATATATATATATATATATATATATATATATATATATATATATATATATATATATCTCATGCTTTTAAACATGGTGGAGTTTTGTTTACATAACAACTATTTTTTGTTCCAAAATAACCTGTACCAGCAGCTACGTGGAGTAGATATGGGGGCCAGCTTCTCCCCCAGCTATGCTTGTCTCCACATGGGCTGGTGGGAGGAGTTGGTCCTCCTTAAAGAACACACATTGGTGATTAAAACAAATATCATGGCATGGTGGAGATATATTGATGACCTCTTTGTTATTTGGAAGGGCACAATTAATGAGGCAGAAGAGTTCATTGAGAATCTCAACACCAATCAATTGAATTTACATTTTACAGCAGACATTAGTCCTGATACTATAAATTGTTTAGATGTACAGGTGCTTGTGAGAAACGACAAATTAGAAACAAAGTTACACAGAAAATCCACAGCTGGCAATGCAGTGTTACATGCGGGCAGCGCACACCCAAAACATCTCATCCGCAGCATTCCTTACGGTGAGATGCTAAGGTTAAGACGCATCTGCAGTTGTGACAGTGATTTGATCACAGCACAAGAGAGTAGCAGAATGAGATTCAAAGAAAGGGGCTATTCTACCACCTGCATTGATAAAGCAATAGAAAAGAGTATGTCCAGAACCAGAGAAAGTTTACTATGTAAACCTCAAGTAAAACTAGCAACATCAATAGAGGGTTCCAAAAAACAAGAGAAAGATGAGGCCTTCAGATTTATTTTTAAATTTAACAAACAGGAGAATCAGGTGAGAAAGCTAATAATGAAAAACTGGCCGTTAATTTTAAGCGACCCTATGATTGGCCATTTACTCCCTAAGAAACTGGCCATCACATACAGTAGGGCCAAATCGATGAAAGACATTCTGGTACAAAATGATCCTAGTGGTCCCAGTTCCAAGACTTGGTTATCTCAAAGAAAGGGGTTTTACAAATGTAAAGTGTGCAAAGCGTGTCAGTTTGGCAATAACACAACCACTTACACGACCCCTTTCAGCGACCTAGAATGCCCTATTAAGTTATCTCTGAATTGCAAAACTGAGTATGTGGTCTATGTGCTGGAGTGCCCTTGCGGTTTAAGATACATCGGCAGTACAATACTGCAAGGGCACAAAAGGGTGCTCCAGCACATCAGAGCGATAAAAAATCAGGACCATAATTATCCAGTCGCAAGACATTTTAGTGAGGTACACAGAGCTGACCCCAGTGGTCTGAAATACTTCCTAATAGATGCGGTCCCACCAATGAAACAAGGTGGTGACAGGGAAAAACAGCTCAGACTACTTGAGGCCCAATATGTTATTAACCTCGATACCAAACAACCTAGAGGTCTTAACGCCACTGAAGAGTTACATACCTGTCTATAATAATTTAGGTTATTAGATATCAATCAAACTGAATTAACAATTTAAATTATGCCTATAGGCCTGTGTCATTCAAAATTGTAAATACTACGCTAATATTAATACATTTCTTTTTATATGCTGCCACTGTTAATCACATATTTTAAATTTGAATTTTACACATAGGGTTAGGTAGTTTTTTTTTAACACTAATTTTAGTAATTTTATTTACATGGTTTTAAACACTTCTTATTGTTGAAACAGCACTAGCACTTTAGCATCAAGTTTAGGAGGCAGTCGGTAGACTCATTATATAATATCTACTGAATCCACCCACAAGAAAGGGATAGATCGCTAAGAAAAATTATTGTTTAACAGGTAATAGAAATGAGGCATTCATGTCGGGATTCTATAGATTATGGTTTTTACAACTACCTATCTCAATCTTTTATCAAGAATTTTTATTATTATTAAGTTTAAGAGAGGGAATCCAGTTATATTTTAAATTAATAAAGCAATTGTGAGTAATGCCATGTTGCCAACGACCACACTACATGTTTAGGCATATATTAGGTATTTTACCAATATTGAAGTATTATATTTCCTTTTAACATTATTGGTGTGTTTCTAGCAAACGACAATTATTTATGTATTTAAACTAGTATGTTTTCTTGCCGTCTATGTCTACGATTTTTACTTGATGCACCTGTCACTTTAAGCAATGCACAGAAAAAAAGAAAAAAACAGTGTATAAAAACGCTACCTACCTGACAGAGCGTGTCATGTGATCAAGGCCCGAGGCAGGGCTGAAACGCGTCATGGCTGTAGAGGTTGTTGGTGGGCAATAAAGAACATCTTGCTGCATTATTCTGTGGTCCGTGCTCCATTATTGGAAGGAAGATATCCAGTGTGTCAACGGAGTTGCCAGTAATATATATATATATATATATATATTTATTTTTAAAAAGTATATATTTTAATTTTTTTTAAAATTGTAATTTAAAAAAAATGTAAAACAGTTTGAAAATATTTATTACAGTTTATTTACAAGTGTTGAATTCTGTCCATGACACGTTTCGGCCACGTCACATGGCCTTGATCACATGATCGCGCAACATCATTTCCTGGTTTTAAACCTAAATGTCACGTGATTCACTTCTACTTGCAACACAATAACAACTGAAAACAGACTATTGGTGGCACATTCCTCCAGACTTACGCTACAAGTGTGCTAATGTACACATTGCATATATTACCTTGTTTTTAAACAATAATTTATATCAACTAGAATAAAAGTACTGTATCAAAATATACAGATGGAATTCAAGTATACTCATCAATACATCAAAAAGGCAAATGCCCCACCTCATAACTATTTATGTGCAAACCTCTCAATAGTGAATACCATTGAGTTTCAAATTGTCTAATAAAAGTACAAATACTCATACCATCCAAATGGAAACTGATTGTACTGATTCAGTACAAATGTGTGCAAATACACCTACTAACAGTACTACATTGATCAATATAAATATTATTGATTAAATACACATATAGAAATGAACATAGCAATTATTAAAGTGCACTGTGCGTCTATCATTTATCATCATCATAAAATACGAGCCTTAATGCTAAATGAGGTACGGCTAATTCCACCCTAAATAATCTGTTCACAATTGTCATTAGGTAGATCAAAATTTGATCATAAAGTGCCTAAATAATAAAGTGCAAAATTCACCCAAAAGTGCAAGTGCTTTACAGTACTAGAGAGAAGAACAACGGTAGAAAGAACTAACTATTAATTTAACAATAAATATGTGGATATATATATAAGCCCTCTAATGCCATTACTCATTCTTTATGAGAGAGCATTGTGTGGTGGAATACATAGCTGATAGCTTAGAAAAACAGATCATAAGCACAATAAAATGACAGATCACTAGCAGAAAAGATGTCACATTGGAAGAACAATCTTAATCAGTAACGATACACAAAAGTCATAAACAATTCATAAAAATTCATAAAAACTTCATAAAAAGTTGTGTAAATCATCACTGGTGTTGAGGCCATTGGGTGTCTTAGTGTCTAGTTCCAAAATGAATCTAGACTCCAGCTGGTGCAGTAATTTCACTCTGTTGCCACCTCTCCTTGGAGCCTGAACTGCTACTATGACAAAATACTTAATGCAGCTAAGATTATTGTCATGTGTTTCTTTGAAGTGGTGTGTCACTGGGTAGGTTGGATCTGAATTGACAATAGCTCTTAAATGTTGTAAAATCCTAATATGCACCTGCAGCTTTGTACTGCCCAAATAACGCAACCCGCAGGTGCATTCAAGGACATACACTGCAAATTCAATTCTGCAATTATAAAAACCTTTTAACTCAATAGATTTGGAACTAAAAGCGGTTACATAAGTGGACGTATTCACCCTAAATTTACAGCCCTGACATTTCATTTGAGATGTCATCAGTGATGTCATCACTCATCAGTGATGTCACTGACCATGTCATGAGTGATGTAATAGGCGACGTCATCAGCAGTGCATTGCGGGGGCGCGAGTTATAGTGAGCTCAGCTAACTGTAACAGCTGAATTTCTCTGGTTTTGTATTTTGTGTATTTGTATGTATATATATATATATATATATATATATATATATATATATATATATTATATATATATAAATATATATATATATATATATATATATTATCTAGTAGATAGTTATAGTTAGGACCTAGTTTCCATAGGAAAAGCGTTTTTTCTTTTCCCAATAACTTTGGCGCCGGATGACGAATCTTCGCGAAATTTTCAAAACTAGTGGGGCGCTCCGGTCAGCTCCTGTCTTGAAAGTTTTGGGGTGATTCGCCAAGCGGGGGCCGAGAAAAAGGGGGGTCCCAAAACGTGTTTTCTCCATGTTATTTTCCATAGGAAACTTTAGACACAGCTACAGCTCGAAATGCTGAACGGAATTACACCAAATTTGTCAAAAAGGTAGCCCTTGGTTCAGAAAGAGCCCTTTTTTTAAATGGTGTAAATTCGTTCAGTAGTTGCTGAGAAAATCAAAAAATAAAAGTTTCGATATCTAGAGGCGCGGTGGATCCGCGGACCCTCCCGACCACGAGCTTTATTCTAATTGGCTGTCAACACTCCAAACCAGGAAGTGTTGGCAGCCATCTTGTGACTCGGTAGAACCGAGTCACAAGAAAACAGGGAAACAAACGTGAAAAACAAGAAAAGGGGGCAGGGTAGAAACACCCTGACCCCCTAGGCCTGCTCAGGGGGTCCCACAAGGACCCCCAGGGCCCAAAAAAGCATTTTTTTTTTTTTAAATCGGCGAAATTCGCGCTGGGGCCGCGAATCCCGCTGAAATTTTAAAAACAAATGAAGCGCAGGCTCCCGCGCTTCATTTAATTGAGGCCCCCGGGTGGGCCAGGTCCCGGGGGCATTTGCAAAAAATATATGCGGGGGCCCGCAGGGGCCCCCGCAGCCCCGGGAACCGCCACCCCCTGGGGCTTGGTTAAAATGATGTACGGGTCGCAGCCCCGGGGACCGCCACCCCCGGGGTATCTTTTTAAATGTGTGGGGGGCCTCCAAGGCCCCCCCAAGCCCCGGGGACCGCCACCCCCCGGGGCTTTTATTAAGTATTCACTTGGGCACACGGCCCCCCCGCAGCCCCTGGGACCGCCACCTCCGGGGCTAGTTTTGAAAAATAAAACAATCCTGTGTGGGGGCTCGAGCCCCCCCACATGCCCCGGGGACCGCCACCTCCCCGGGGCACTAAAATGGAAATGCGGGGGTCTGTTACGGACCCCTGAGCCCCGCGGACCACCACCGCCCCGGGGCTTTAATCACATAGGGAGGGGGGCCGTGCGGCCCCCCTCCTGGAGCCCGTGATGGCCCTGGGGACCGCCACCCCCCAGGGCCGGCTCCTGCAGTGTCCTGGGGTGCCCACCCCCGGGACACTGCTGTTTGCTATGGCAGGACGGGAGCCTCGTGGCTCCCGTCCTGCCATAGCAAACTTGCTTTGGATTTTGGAAGCGAGAGCAGGAAACCTGCTCTCGCTTCCAAAATGCAAAGCAGACTGCTTTCCACACGGGGAGCTGCATGTCAGCAGCTCCCCATGTGGAAAAAGCAATGCCGGCTCCTGCAGGACGCGGGGAGCCGGCGGGACCGTGGGGGCATTGGGGCTCCCCCCACGGTCCCCAATGGATAGGGCCTGCCCCAGGGGATGGGGTCCCTGGGGCTAGAAGTGGCCCAGGAGGGGGGCCACGCGGCCTCCCCCCCCCCCCCAAAAAAAAAAAGGCCGACCCCGGGGGATGGTGTCCCCGGGGCCAATAGAGGCCTCAGGAGCGGGGCCAGGCAGCCCCCTCCTTAAAAAACATAAATATATGTGGCCATGCCCCGGGGGATGGGGTCCCCGGGGCCGGAATTGACCACGGGAGGGGGGCCCACGGGGCCCCTTCCCGTTCAGATTTTTTATTTTATTTAAAAGGGGTCAGGCCCTGGGGGATGGGGTCCCCAGGGCCCAAAAAGGAAAAAGAAGGGGGCCACACTGCCCCCTTCTAAAAAAAAAAAGACCGCAATCGTGCCGGAGGCCCCGCCCCCTCCCAGCAACACTCTGCAAACGCGCCCTGTGAGGCGTTTTAAATTGGGGAATTAATTCCCCTTCAATACTGGGGGTCCCTGGGGGCCAACTAGCCCACCAGGTACCTCCAGTAAGCGCCACAGGCCTGTGTTGCAGAGAGGTGGTCCAGGCCATGCCCCTTTTTACACCTCTCTGCAACGCAGCTCTGTGGCGCTTACTGGAGGTACCTAGTGGGCTAGTTGGACCCCAGGGACCCTCAGGATTCAAGGGGACTTAATCCCCCAACTTAAAATGTGCCACGGGGCGCGTTTGCACAGTGGTGAAGGGAGGGGGCGGGGCCTGAGGTGACATGTGTGCAAACACGCCCTGTGGCGCGTTTAAAGTTGGGGAATTAATTCCTCTTCAATCCTGAGGGCCCCTGGGGGCCAACTAGCCCAGCAGGTACCTCCAGTAAGTGACACAGGCCTGCGTTGCAGAAAGGTGGTCCAGGCCACGCCCCTTTTTACACCTCTCTGCAATGCAGCTCTGTGGCGCTTACTGGAGTTACCTGGTGGGCTAGTTGGACCCCAGGGACCCTCAGGATTCAAGGGGACTTAATCCCCCAACTTACAACACGCCAGGGGGCGTGTTTGCAGAGTGGTGGAGAAAGGGGGCATGGCCTTTGTCTACCTCTCACCAATCCCACTGCGTGGGGCTTACTGGAGCTAAAAGGTAGGCTAGTTGGCCCCTAAAGGACCCCCAGCAGTGAAGGGGACTTCAATCCCATCCAAGAGCGTGCCAGGGAGCGTGTTTGTAGAGTGGTGGGCAAAGTGGGCATGGCCTGGTGCAGTACTTACCAGTGCTGCTGTGTGGGACTGACTGGAGGTAATAGTTTGGGAAGTTGGCCCCCAAGGATGCCCTTGGGGGCCAGCTACCCCTCTTGTTACCTCCAGTAAGTCCCACACAGTGGGATTGCTAAGACGTCTTCGGAGGCCATGGCCCCCTTTCTCTACCACTCTGCAAACGTGCCTCGTGGCAAACTACGGGATGGGGGATGAAGTCCAATTTAGTCCTGAGGGAGTTTTGTGGCCAAGAATCCCTCCTGGTACCTCCTGTAAGTCCTACGCAGCGGAATTCCTGAGCGTTGGTTGGACGCCCAGCACCCTTTCTCCACCACTCTGCAAACTTGACTACTAGTTAAAGTAGCATATTTCTGCACCTCTGACTTAGAGGTAGTTTTAATCCCCCTGCCCTATTATGTACTAGGGCCTTACAGAGGAGGTCATGCTAATCACAAGGGTACCCCAACACATAGTGTTCCCTAGTGTATGTAGGTGTTTTCACTGTATTCTAAGTGTCTTTTAGCATAGCACTGGCTCTAGGCCTGGTTAGTCAGAGTCAGTTACCACCAGTACCCATCTGAAAAAGTTGTGGGCACAAGATGATTTTGCAACAAGGCCTCTTTCTGCTCCTCTGTTAGTTCTTTCTGCACATGTCTTGCTTCTTCCTGCACTTTTGTTCATCTTTGTGGACTTCTGTTGCTTCTTTCTGCATTTCTTTTGCTTCTTTCTGTGCGTTTTTTCTTCTTTCTTCACATGTCCTACCTCTGTAGGCATAGTTAGAAACTAGCATTTAAAACACCTTTGAAATTCACTTAAAAAACCATAGGTTTCAGGCACGTTATAGTTAGAAATTAGCATTCAAAAAACCTTTGAAATTCACTGAAAAAACCATAGGTTTCAGGCACGTTATAGTTAGAAATTAGCATTTAAAAAACCTTTGAAATTCACTGAAAAAACCATAGGTTTCAGGCACGTTATAGTTAGAAATTAGCATTTAAAAAACCTTTGAAATTCACTGAAAAAACCATAGGTTTCAGGCACGTTATAGTTAGAAATTAGCATTTAAAAAACCTTTGAAATTCACTGAAAAAACCATAGGTTTCAGGCACGTTATAGTTAGAAATTAGCATTTAAAAAACCTTAGAAATTCACAAAAAAAAACATAAGTTTTAGGGAAAGTTATAGTTAGTTGGACATTTCACTCGTACAAAACCAGAGAAATTCCCCCGTTATAGTTAGTTCAGCTAACTATAACTCGCGCCCCCGCAATACACTGCTGATGACGTCACATATTACATGACTCTTGACATGGTCAGTGACATCACTGATGACATCACTGATGACATCTCAGATGACATCACTGATGACATCATCCATGTGATAATTTGATGCATCTTCTCACAACCTAATATAACCTTTGATACACCCACTCTAAATTACAGACTGCCATTCTCAAAACCATAGACACTCCAACACCAATAACTACATACCCACTCACTGATTCTTAGGTCTACACACACATCCACTCACTCACCCATACAGTCATTCATACTTACGGTCACTCAGTACAGGACTATCATATGCACTCATACACCTATATAGACACTCACATACCGCCACTCATCCATAGAGGTACTCACACACCTAGTCAGTCATGCAAATAATTAATCACACTGCCATTTACTCACCTATACAGTTATAAACACACCAGCTCACTTACTCATACAAATACTAGCACATTCTTACGCTCTTATACAAACACTGACACAAGCACACACTCATCCATACAGCCACTCTCACAATCACACACTCACTTATAGCCATTTATATACTCCAACACACATATATACTGCCTTTCACATATGTAGTTACTCACACATGTACCACTGTGATATACATTCACTCACTAACACACCCATACACACACTCACCCACCCATACAGTCCATCACAGATGCACTCTTGAAGCCATGCACCCAGTGAATCACCCACTCACACATCTATGCACAGAGTCACATACACCCCACCCACATAAACACTCAGGCACCCATACAGATACTCAGACAACCAATCAATAACCCATATAGACACTCATGTAGCTATTCACAAACCCATGCAGCTGCTTACACACCAACAGACAGACGGATACAGACATTCACACAGTTTTGTCACTAACCCATGCATTCAGTAAGATACGTTTAATCACTCACTTATAGAGTCAGTCATGCACCTACTAAATCATCCATTCAGACACTTATACACCCACTCATTCTTCAATACGCCTTTCCCTATATATATTAAACATATTTAAACTTTACAGAAGCACACAGTCACTGGATGATGTCATCAGTGATGTCATTTGAGATGTCATCAGTGATGTCATCAGTGATGTCACTGACCATGTCATGAGTGATGTAATATGTGACGTCATCAGCAGTGCATTGCGGGCGTGAGTTATAATTAGCTGAACAAACTATAACGGGGGAATTTCTCTGGTTTTGTACGAATGAAATGTCCAACTAACTATAACTTTCCCTAAAACCTATGGTTTTTTCAGTGATTTTCTAAGGTTTTTTAAATGCTAATTTCTAACTATAACGTGCCTGAAACCTATGGTTTTTTCAGTGAATATATATATATATATTCACTGAAAAAACCACAGGTTTCAGGGACGTTATAGTTAGTTGGACATTTCACTCATACAAAACCAGTGAAATTCGGCTGTTATAGTTAGTTCAGCTAACTATAACTCGCGTCCCTGCAATGCACTGCTGATGACGTCACATATTACATCATTCATGACATGGTCAGTGACATCACTGATGACATCACTGATGACATCTCAAATGACATCACTGATGACATCACTGATGAAATCATCCAGTGACTGTGTGTTTCTGAAAATTTTAAGTATGTTTTATATATATATATATATGCCAAGGTGTATTGAAGAATGAGTGGGTGTATAAGTGTCTGAATGGATAATTTAGTAGGTGTGTGACTGACTGTATAAGTGAGTGATTAGACGTGTCCTGGTGAATGCATGAGTTAGTGATTAAACTGTGTAAATGTCTGTATCAGTCTGTCAGTTGGTGTGTAAGCACCTCCATGGGTTGGTGAGCAGCTACATGAGTGTCTATATGGGTTATTAATTGGTTGTCTGAGTATCTGTATGGGTGCCTGAGTGTCTGTGTGGGTGGGTGGAGGGGGTGTGACTCCCTGCATGGATGTGTGAGTGGGTGATTCACTGGGTGTATGGGTTCAAGAGTGCGTCTGTGATTGGCTGTATGGGTGGGTGAGTGTGTGTAGGGCTGTGTTGGTGAGTGAATGTATATCTCAGTGGTACATGTGTGAGTAACTACATATGTGAAAGGCAGTATATATGTGTGTTGGAGTATATAAATGGCTATAAGTGAGTGTGTGATTGTGAGAGTGGCTGTATGGATGAGTGTGTGCTTGTGTCAGTGTTTGTATAAGAGCGTAAGAATGTGCTAGTATTTGTATGAGTAAGTGAGCTGGTGTGTGTATAACTGTATAGGTGAGTAAATGGCAGTGTGATTAATTATTTGCATGACTGACTAGGTGTGTGAGTACCTCTATGGATGAGTGGCGGTATGTGAGTGTCTATATAGGTGTATGAGTGCATATGATAGTCCTGTACTGAGTGACCGTAAGTATGAATGACTGTATGGGTGAGTGAGTGGATGTGTGTGTAGACCTAAGAATCAGTGAGTGGGTATGTAGTTATTGGTGTTGGAGTGTCTATGGTTTTGAGAATGGCAGTCTGTAATTTAGAATGGATGTCTCAGTGGTACATGTGTGAGTATCTACATATGTGAAAGGCAGTGTATGTGAGTTTTGAAGTTTATAAATGACTATATGTGAGAGTGAGTGATTGTGATAGTGGCTGTATGGATGAGTGTGTGCTTGTATCAGTGATTGTATAAGAGAGTAAGTATGTGTTAGTATATGTATGAATAAGTGAGGTGGTGTGTGTATAACTGTATAGGTGAGTAAATGGGAGTGTGATTGATTCTTTGCATGACTGACTAGGTGTGTGAGTAACTCTATGGGTGAGTGGCAGTGTGTGAGTGTCTGTATAATTGTATGAGTGCATATGATAGTGCTGTATTGATGAGTGACTGGTTATATGAGTGACTGTATGAGTGAATAAGTGGATGTGTGTGTAGACCTAGAAATCAGTGAGTGGGTATGTAGTAACTAGTATTGGTGTGTCTATGGTTTCGAAAATGGTAGTCTGTATATTAGAGTGGGTGTATCAAAGGTTATATTAGGGTGTGAGGAGTTGCATCAGATTATCACGTGGATGATGTCATCAGTGATGTCATCAGTGATGTAATTTGAGATGTCATCAGTTATGTCATCAGTGATGTCACTGACCATGTCATGAATGATGTAATATGTGACGTCATCAGCATTGCATTACGGGGGCGTGCGTTACAGTTAGCTCAACTACCTATAACGGCCAAATTTCACTGGTTTTGTATGAGTGAAATGTCCAACTAACTATAATGTCCCTGAAACCTGTGGTTTTTTCAGTGAATTTCAAAGGTTTTTTAAATGCTAATTTCTAACTATAACGCCCCTGAAACCTATGGTTTTTTCAGTGAATTTCAAAGGTTTTTTAAATGCTAATTTCTAACTATAACATCCCTGAAACCTATGGTTTTTTTAGTGAATTTCAAAGGTTTTTTAAATGCTAATTTCTAACTATGCCTACAGAGGTAGGACATGTGCAGAAAGAGGAAGAAAGGCGCAGAAAGAAGCAAGAGAAATGCAGAAAGAGGCAACAGAAGCCCAGAAAGACAAAGAAAGGTGCAGAAAGTAGCAAGAGATATGCAGAAAGAACCAACAGAGGTGCAGAAAGAGGCCTTGTTGCAAAGTCATCCTGTGCCCCCAACGTTTTGCTGACTGGTACTGGTGGTAACTGACTCTGACTAACCAGGCCCAGAGCCAGTGCTATGCTAAAAGACACTTAGAATACAGTGAAAACACCTACATACACTAGGGTACATTATGGGTTGGGGTACCCCTGTGATTGGCATGACTTCCCCTGCAAGGCCCTAGTATATAATAGGGCAGGGGGATTAAAACTACCTCTAAGTCAGAGGTGCAGAAAGATGCTTCTTTAAGTAGTAGTCACGTTTGCAGAGTGGTGGAGAAAGGGTGCTGGGCCTACAACCAGCGCTCATGAATTCCGCTGCGTAGGACTTACAGGAAGTACCAGGAGGGCTTCTTGGCCCCCAAAGTCCCTCAGGAGAAAATTGGACTTCATCCCCCATCCCGTAGTCTGCCAGGAGGCGTGCTTGCAGAGTGGTGGAGAAAAAGTGGCATGGCCCCCGAAGACGTCTTAGCAATCCCACTGTGTGGGACTTACTGGAGGTAACAAGAAGGGTAGTTGGCCCCCAAGGACATCCTTGGGGGCCAACTACCCCTCCTATTACCTCTAGTAAGTCCTACACAGCAGGATTGCTAAGTTCTTATAGCAGGCCACGCCCCCTTTGCCCACCACTGTGCAAATGCGCTCCCTGGTGCACTCTTGGATGGGGATTGAAGTCCCCTTCGCTGCTGGGGGTCCTTTAGGGGCCAACTAGCCTACCTCTTACCTCCAGTAAGCCCCACACAGTGGGATTGCTGAGAGGTGGACACAGGCCACGCCCCCTTTCTCCACCACTCTGCAGACGCACCTCCTGGTGCGTTCTGGGTTGGGGGATTAAGTCCCCTTGAATCCTGAGGGTCCCTGGGGCCAACTAGCCCACCAGGTATCTCCAGTAAGTGCCACAGAGCTGCATTGCAGAGAGGTGGTCCAAGGCCACTACCCTTTTTACACCACTCTGCAAACGCGGCTCCTGGCGCACTGCTGCTCGGAGGATGAAGTCCACTTTTGTCCTGAGATCCGCAGGACACAAAAGGACCTCATCGCCCCACCAGCAGTGTGCCAAGAGGCGTGTTTGCAGAGTGGTGTAAAAAGGGGCGTGGCCTCGGACCACCTCTCTGCAACGTAGCTCTGTGGCGCATACTGGAGGCACCTGGTGGGCTAGTTGGCCCCCAGGGACCCTCAGTATTCAAGGGGAATTAATTCCACAACTTACAACTCACCAGGGGGCGTGTTTGCAGAGTGGTGCAGAGAGGGGGTGGGGCCTCCGGCGAACTGCCGGCTTTTAAAAAAAAAATTTTTTAGAAGGGGGGCTGTGTGGCCCCCCTTCTTTTACCATTTTTGGGGCCCTGGGGACCCCATACCCCAGGGCCTAACCCCTTTTTATAAAACAAAAAAAAAACGGGAAGTGGGCCGCGTTGCCCCACTCCCGAGGCCAAGTTTGGCCCCGGGGACCCCATCCCCCGGGGCATGGCCAGTCTTTTTTTTTAAATTTATTTAATTCTTTGGAGGGGGGCCACGTGGCCCCCCTCCTCAGGCCACTTCTGGCCCCGGGGACCCCATCCCCCGGGGCCTGGCCTTACCGTTGGGGACTGTGGGGGGAGCCCCAATGCTCCCACGGTCCCACCGGCTCCCCGCCTCCTGCGGGAGCCGGCATTGCTTTTGCACTGGGGGAGCTGCTGACATGCAACTCCCCTTGTGCAAATGCAATTCTGCTTTGGTTTTTGGAAGCAAGAGCAGGTTTCCTGCTGCTCTCGCTTCCAAAAACCAAAGCAGTGTTTGCTATGGCAGGGCGGGAGCCGTGCTCCTGCCCTGCCATAGCAAACAGCAATGTCCTGGGGGTGGGCACCCCGGGACATTGCAGGAGCTGGCCCTGGGGTTAGCGGTCCCCCTGGGCCATCGAGGGCTCCAGGAGGTGGCCGCGCGGCCCCCCTCCCTACATTTCAAAGCCCTGGGGAGGTGGTGGTCCCCGGGGCCCGGTGGTCCACTACGGATCCCCGCATTGAAATGAGTATGTGCCCCGGGGAGGTGGTGGTCCCCGGGGCATGTGGGGGGCTCTTGCTCCCCCACACATCTTTTTTTTTAAAAACAGAGCCCCGGGGAAGTGGCGGTCCCCGGGGCTGCGGGGGGCCGCGTGCCCCCTCATTTCATTATCAAAGACCTGAGGAGGTGGCGATCCCTGGGGTATCGTGGGGGGGTTGGGACCCCCCCACGCATTTATTTTAAAGCCCCGGGGAGGTGGCGGTCCCCGGGGCCGCGGGGGGGCTGCGTGCCCCCCGCATACAAATAAATAAGCCCCGGGAGGTGGCAGTCCCCGGGGCTGCAGGGCCCCTGCAAATTAATTACACCTTGCCCCCGGGGAGCTTATATAAAACAAAGCGCGGGAGGCCGCGCTTCGTTTTAAAAAACATTTCTTTATTTAAAAAAACAAATTGAGCAGGCCTAGGGGGTCAGGGGGTTTCTACCCTGCCCCCTTTTCTTGTTTTTCATCTTTGTTACTGTTTTCTTGTGACTTGGTTACCGAGTCACAAGATGGTTGCCAACACTTCCTGGTTTGGAGTGTTGGCAGCCAATTAGAATGAAGCTCGTGCTCGGGAGGAGTCGCGACTCCTCCTCGGTGCTCAGATATCGATATTTATTCTTTTTTTAATTTCTCAGGAACTACTGAATGGATTTACACCATTTAAAAAAAAAAGGGTGCTTTTTGAACCAAGAGCTACCTTTTTGCCAAGTTTGGAGTAATTACATTCAGCAGTTCGGGCTGTAGCCTGTTCAAAAAATTATTATGGAAATTAACATGGGGAAAACACGCTTTAGGACCCCCCCTTTTTTCTCAGCCCCTGCTTGACGAATCACCCCGAAACTTTCAGGACAGGAGCTGACCTGAGTGCCCCACCAGTTTTGAAGCGTTCGCGAAGATTCGTCAATCGGCGCCAAAGATATTGGCAAATCAATAAACGCTTTTGCTAAGGATAATAGGTCCTAACTATAACTACCTACTGGCAATCGCCAGTAGGTAATATATATATATTCACTGAAAAAACCATAGGTTTCAGGGACGTTATAGTTAGCTGGACATTTCACTTGTACAAAACCATAGAAATTCCACCGTTATAGTTAGTTCAGTTAACTATAACTCGCGCCCCCGCAATGCACTGCTCATGACGTCACATATTACATCATTCATGGCATGGCCAGTAACATCACTGATGACATCACTGATGACATCTCAAATGACATCACTGATGACATCACTGATGACATCATCAAGTGACTGTGTGTTTCTGTAAAGTTTAAATATGTTTTATATATATGGCAAGGTGTATTGAAGAATGAGTGGGTGTATAAGTGTCTGGATGGAGGATTTAGGAGGTATGTAACTGATTGTATAAGTGACTCATTAAACATGTCTTACTGAATGCATGGGTTAGTGACTAAACTGTGTGAATGTCTGTATCAGTCTGTCTGTTGTTGTGTAAGCTGCTACATGGGTTGGTCAGTAGCTACATGAGTGTCTATATGGGTTATTGATTGTTTGCTTGAGTATTTGTATGGGGGACTAAGTGTGTGTGTGGGTGGGTTGGAGGTGTGTGACTCTCTGCATAGATGTGTGAGTGGTTGATTCACTGGGTGTATGGGTTCAAGAGTGCATGTGGAAACAGCTGTAAGTGTGGGTGAGTGTGTGTATGGGTGTGTTGTGAGTGAATGGATGTCTCAGTGGTACATATGAGAGTAACTACATATGTAAAAGGCAGTATATGTGAGTGATGGTGTATATAAATAACTATATGTGAGACTGAGTGATTGTGAGAGTGGCATATATGGATGAGTCTGTACTTGTTTCAGTGATTACATAAGAGACCAACTATGCGTTACTGTCTGTATGAATTAGTGACGTGGTGTGTGTATAACTGTTTAGGTGAGTAAATGGGAGTGTGATTGATTCTTTGCATGACTGACTAGGTGTGTGAGTAACTCCATGGATGAGTGGTGGCGTGTGAGTGTCTGAATATGTGTATGAGTGCATATGATAGTGTTGTATTGATAAGTGACTGCATGTATAAGTAATTGTATAGGTGAATGAGTGGATGTATGTAAAGACATAGGAATCAGTGAGTGAGTATGTAGTAACTGGTATTAGTATGTGGATGCTTTCGAAAATGGTAGTGTGTATTTTACAGTGGGTGTATTAAAGGTTATATTAGGGTGTGATGAGGTGCATCAGATTATCACGTGGATGATGTCATCAGTGATGTCATCAGTGATGTCATCAGTGATGTCATTTGAGATGTCATCAGTGATGTCACTGACCATGCCATGAATGATGTAATATGTGAAGTCATGAGCAGTGCATTGCGGGGGCGCGAGTTATAGTTAACTGAACTAACTATAACGGTGGAATTTCTATGGTTTTGTACGAGTGAAATGTCCAGCTAACTATAACGTCCCTGAAACCTATGGTTTTTCAGTGAATTTCTAAGGTTTTTTAAATGCTATTTTCTAACTATAACGTCTGTAAAACCTATGGTTTTTTCAGTGAATTTCAAAGGATTTTTAAATGCTAATTTCTAACTATAACGTCTGTAAAACCTATGGTTTTTTCAGTGAATTTGAACTTTTTAAAAAAAATATTAAACTACTTTTCTGCTATTTGTCATTAGTACTGTTTATTCTCTCTTTTCCACTACAGAAAAGAAAATAAACTGTAAAACTGTTGTGTAATGTAATATATTTCACAAATTACACTGTTACTTATCAAATAATACAACATAATATAACATTTTCAAAACATATTTTTCTCCCTTTTTCTGCTATCAGATTCTACTTAACTTCACTATTCACAGTGATGTCAGTGTAGTATCATCATAAACAGCTGGGGAAAAAAAACAATCAACTAGATTGTTAAAAAAAACCAAATGACTAACTCTTACAACCACAATAACAAATCAACACAAATAACACATCCAATACTATTTCCAATTTTTAAATGTTACCTTTACTGTGTACTTTCTGTTGACATTTTTCCTCAAGGCCAAATAATGTGTGGAATTTTTTTTTTAAATCATCCAGTATCAATTCCTTAAAGCATCTTCCCATTTTCCCTCTAGGCCGAATAATGTATCTAAAATTTTTGTTTCAGAAATATCAAGTATGAGTTGGGTAATTCATAAGGCAATCTCGGTTTAATTTCCAAGTGTGTATCGTTGCAGTGACTCCAACCATTTTTGCATTTCAAATATACAGTATAATGTCCACATGTGGTAGTACCTCCAGCATGGAAAACAATAGCCAGTGTTGTGAAAGTTCTTCCAGAAATAGATACTTGACTAGCAACAAAATTTTTAATTTTCGTTTCCACTTTTCTTCCATTTGGTCTACAGCGTTGTAGCATTAAAATTACATATTTTCCATATCTTTCTAGGCATAATGTAGATAACATTTCTGATTGACAACGAGAACATTTCATATCATGATTTGCTTCTTTTACTAATTTCGGAAAAGGTACAGATTTGCAGTCAGGTATTGTTAAATATAGAAATCGTTCTCTGTCAACTATAGTACTAGAAGTTAATGAACACTGTTCACATTTGTGATCCCATTTGTAACTGAGTCCAAATAAACTCTCAATCTGGATTCCTTCATCTTCTAATACTCCAAGCATAACCATCAGAAACTCTTGTGCATCTTGTTGTATATTAGGACTGAACGTTAAAGATCCAGTACATGTATCCAAGAGTTGTCGAATACCAGAAGCAGTATGGATCTTACTTCTGTCAGTTCTCAATTGTTCAAATAAAGTATAAAGTGCAGAACATAATCTTTTTTCCTGACTTTCCATAATTTCACCATACAGATCTTCTAGATAAAATATAACGTTTAGAATAACATTACCATAGCAGTTGACACCAGAAGCATTTTCTAATTGGTATCCCACAACATCATCACTTGTTTGTATTTTCTGTTTCTTTGCATCTTTTCTTTTCTCTTGAATTTTTTTCTGCTTTTCAACCACACTTGATTCATCAACATGTTTGCGTTTTGAACACACAGCACGTTTTTCATAAATAGGATATTCACCTAAAGTTGGTGCATAAAGTCTTCTTAAACGATTATATTCTCTTACACAATTTACATCAGCACTAACCTTGTTTTCATCGAAATCAATTAAATACAAACCAGACAATGTTCTAACTCGAGATAATGCAACGTATGCCATTCCCTCTTTAAACACAGTTCTTCCAACATTTACTAAAGCATTATCTACACTTAAACCTTGAGATTTATGAATGGTTATTGCATATGCTAAACAGAAAGGAAACTGTTTTCTACGAACATACAAGTCTTTTACCAGCAAAAAACGTACAGCACAACGCCCAATTTGTTTCACCTCTGCAATCTGATCAAATTTAATTTTCAAGAATTCAATTGCATTTCTGTTTTGATATTTTACAAATTCAACAACTTTCCCTATTGCTCCATTCACTAAACCTTGTTCTATATTCAAATTACGCCTCAAAATTACCCGACAGTTTATACATACATCTAAATATTTTTCTAAGCCAGCAGTTTTTGATACAGACTTTTCCAAAGAATCCAATTTAGTCTGTAGTTTATTTGAAAGAAGAATTGTTATTCCTTGATGCTCGATTTTATCAATAGCTTCAATGTGAACTATTTCTTGATTTTCCAATTTCAGAAGCTCTTGATTAAATGTATAACACTCTTCCAGTGTAGGCATTAAGCAAAGTATAGACTTTTTTTCTGCAATGTTCTTGTACAGTACTGCTGCTGGTGTGTTTTCAGTTGTAAACAAGTTCTTTAGTAGACGACTTTGTAAAGCTTGTTTACCATGTTTGCTTAGAACACCAATTCTTACATCTTTCAGAATATTTCCATAATCTTCATCACTTGCTTGTCGCATATTCTGAGTGAGTTCTTTATATTCAAAATTTAACCAGAGATTCACATTTCCAATACTTCCCAAAGATTTCCTAGTGTCTTCATGTAGAAGAGTTTTAAAGACTGGTTCTCCTTTTACAGGAGTTAGTTGTAGCAGATCTCCAAATACAATTAAATGTTTTCCTCCAAAGAGAACGTCGTAATCTGTTTTTAATACCTGTTGCATTCTTAAATGCACGAAAGCAAGCATTAAGTTTGAGACCATGCTCACCTCATCAATAATTAAAAGTTTCATCTTCTTCAGCACTCTTGACACTTCATAAGAAGCTTCTCCAGACAACTTCTGATATTCTAATTTATTATCATGCTCAACTGGTAACATTAGTAATCTATGCAAAGTAATTCCTTTAACATTGTGCGCAGCTAATCCAGTTGGAGCTGTTACTACACAAGATAAATGTGAACCAGTAGTTTTTTTAAGATAACTGGTCAAAACTTTAATTAAAAAACTTTTACCCGTTCCAGCTTGACCACTGATGTACATCAGAATAGGTTTAAATGATGAACATACACATTCTTTTTTTCATGCAACAAACCATGTTCTATCTGTTCTCTCACTTGTACATATATTTCTTTCTGTTCAATATTTACTTGTTCTTCTAACTTTTCCAATGTAATATTCTCCTCTTGTGCTTGTTGCATTGCAATTTCCACTTCATGCATAGCAATCGCTGCTTCATTTTCCACTATTGGTTGTCCAAGTGGATCTTGACTACATGGACCAGAACTTTGACTATCTTGAGAACTTTCATTTGCAACTTCAGCTGTAATAGTCTTTTCCTGTTCAACTTCATCATTCAACATTTTTAAATATGTAGGGAAAATTGAACATGCAATGCTATCTTTACATGCATTAAAAGAATCTTCGTAGCAGTCGAAATCTCCAAGTAATTCACTTTCGCTACGCCATGGTTTGAACAGTTGGAGAAGTGCTAAATAGTAAAATTCTCGCTTGTCTGGAGTTTCACAACTGAGTTTCTTGTGGTTGATAAGGTTACCTTTTGTGTGTTTTACTAAACATCCATGACATCCAAGTACTGCATATTTTCCTTGTTTTAAATTCTGTTTAACATTTCTTTTGAAGCTGTAATGTTGAAGTACTTCATACAGACATAGCTGTTCCAGATGTCGACTCCTTTTCGGATAGTATGTATCCAACATATTAGTTTTAAGAATTTCTGTACTGTCTGGTTCATTTGCTGCTAAGTATTCAATTTCTTCTAATGATTTCAACACTCTATTTCGTGAGCAGGCAAGACCTAAACTTACCCAAATGATCCCTCGTGATTTTGAATATAAACTTGAAGAGGACAAGCGGTCTGAACATTCATACGATCCAATTTCTCTGTGGGAAAGCATTTTCAAAGTAAAG
The DNA here is from genome assembly GCA_963921515.1 of Calotriton arnoldi. Lineage (NCBI taxonomy): Eukaryota > Metazoa > Chordata > Amphibia > Caudata > Salamandridae > Calotriton > Calotriton arnoldi. The sequence continues at coordinate 2,284,705 of CAWUFW010000623.1, forward strand.
CTGTACAATTTTTTGCTAAGGCTTTTCTCTTGTGCAATTTCTTCCCACATTTGTTTCATCTCGGTTTTTTCTGATTTCGTTATATATGATGTAACGTAGCGTGCAACAGCAATTGAGTTGTCTGCAACATACTGGATGTCCATATTTGCATTCCACATTTTTAAAATAACCGGATTGTAGTCATTAATATACTTTGACAGTTCTGTTCTTTTCAAGTTGTAGGTATTCTTTGGAGATTTGCGAGTTATTGTGTGCCTTACAGAAGAAAAAAAGAATTTACTCTTCCTTTAGAAATTACTGGACGTGGAAATCCAAACCGACACTTGGTATAAAATTTTCCTTTAGACTTGTATTTTCGTCGGCAGTACTTTCCACAACGGTGACTTTGGAAACGTAAAACTTGCTGTCTCAAGCTTCTATCTCCTCCTTCTCTTGGAATCTCACATGTCACATACTGTTCAATGAAAGACAATACTATTTCATCTGAATCAGTTCCAAATTTAGGTGCATCCTTGATCCACAATAGCATATGTATATGAGGAGCACCTCTCGCTTGGTACTCCTTTCTCCAAAAGAAATCGGTAACTTCTCCAAGAGGTGGATTCTTTTTATTGCAGATGAAAGACATCATAGCTTGAAACCTATGATTAAAATATCTGCACACATTTACAGGATCCAAAGAACACAGTTCTCCAGGTGTCTTCATTTCAACATTCTTTATATTGGAATTTGCTTCTCGTAGAAATTCAAGCAAATCTTCCCATGCATACTCTGCACAGCTAAGTGTCACAAACCATGTTGGTGTACCTAAGTTCCGTAACATACACTTCAGTTCTCCATGACGACGATACCAATACTCATTTGTTCCTCGTTGACATGCCATCAAATTAATTAACTGTGCTTCTAAATTTTCATCTGTTTGTTGAACTTTCTCCACAAATTCTTTCGCTGAAAGAAGTGATTGATGAACTCCAGTTTTCAGTATGTGGTTCACTGCATAGGACAGAGAAGACAGATCACTTTCAAACAAAAGGTGAAATATATATGGTATACACTGCCGGAATCTAGGATCTTCAGAGTATAATCTTGTTGAGCGATATTCTGAAGCTGGAATACGTACAGGTCGGTCATCATATCGTCCACCTTCTCCAGTAGGAAACAGCTGTGGAAAACAACGAGCTTCTAAGCTTTTCTCCCATACACTCATTGGAGTTCCCTTTGCTTTTTTCATTTGAAATAACTCAATACTGTTTCCTATTACTTCTTTTGAATGTAGAGGACATATTGTGTAATGTTCATAAATCTCTTCACTCCTTGACTTGTCCACTTTCTCTATTTGACCACTTGAAATTTCAGATTCATCTTCCAAACTTATTACCTGTTGTTCCACATTTACACTTTTATAATAAATATTATTCTCCACAAGATATAACGTAGCCTTTTGAAGTTTTTTAACATCCACAAATTCTTGCCATATTTTCCGACTCTTTGTTGGTACTCCATTTACTAGAATGACTACTGCTTCATTTTCATCTTTGTCTCCACCAACAATTTCAATATTTTTCTTAAAATCCAAAGGTAAGTACACTACTCTTCCTTTCAGCCCTCTTTGTAAGTCTGTTGGTGGCAGTTTACCTGTTTTAGGCTCCATGCGAATTATAGTTTGAAATGGATGAACAGATTGAATTAGAACTGACTCATATGTATTCAAATCTGCCAGTTCCTCCGGAATAGCTACTAATTCTAACTTATTATGTACTGCTCTAGCGGGCATTTTGTTCTCTTCTAATTTGTTATAACAATATTTACAAATACGTTGATCACTGCCTAACTCAAATTGACCTTCCACTAACAAGTAAGTTGCAAATTCTTTCCATTTATCATTATTCTTCTTTTCAGATTTCAAATACAAATCAACATTCCTAGTTTGAATTTTATAATTAGTACGTCGACAACAAACACAAACATAGTTTGGAATTTCAGAGCACACTATGTTAAACTTTCCAATTTCTTCTTCAAACTGATCAATCATAATCACTTTCCCATCTTCTTCAACATCTGTAATTGTCAAACTTTCACTTTCTATACACTGCTCTTCTGAACCAAAATATCGGAACTGAATATCATCACACTTTTTTTGTACATCTGATAAAGAACCGTGTAAAAGAGCTGTATTTAGTTCACCTAAACATAATGCAGGACTTTTTACATAGTACAGTTTCCTTACAAACTTCCGCATTTCTGAATGGTGTACTGCTAACATCCTTAAGTGATGAAAAACACTTTTACACACTTTTCTTGAAAGACAAGCCAGAGAATGCCCATGTTTCTCAGTATATTTTCTTACATTACAAGGATCTAGTGTTTGTAACAACCTAATCTTCTGTTTTACACTTTTCTGTGTATATTCTCGTAACAAATTTCGCATTATATCAATAGATTCCTGTTGAATACTACAAATACTGCTACAACCCCACTTATACACAGGAGCTTGTGTGCGTTTCCCTTGCACTTCTTCAGCTATTAACTGTTCTGCACTAATAGTAACCATTTCCTCTTTTGCAACAGGACAACCATTCTGAACTTCGTAGCAACGACCTCCAGTATCAACTGCAAATGGTAAACTATTTTCTTGGAAGTAACTCTCTTCATTAAAAAAAGGTTCACTATTAGATGTATGTTTCCATTTTCCACTGAAGATTTTACAAAAGTTGCTTCTGTTCACACGTCTTTTTTTTTACTTTTGTCTTTCAGAATCTTCATTGTTTTATCCAACACTTTCATCCTCTTCAAAATGAAAATGAATATTTTTTGTTTTAACTTGAAAGCAGTATCCACTATGCTTTCAACATGCTGTTTCTGTTTCAATTGCAGCACTTTCTTTTTATATTTGCGGTATCCTTTTATTAAATTCTGAATTACTCTATTTCGAAAAACTCGTTGACGAATTTCTTGAAATTGTTTTTGTCTACGGATAACAAATACTCTTTCCTTATCATGTTTTTTTTTCTTGCAATTTGAAGTCGAAGTCTGCTTCTCCTTACTTGAAAAGTTTTTATTTTTCCTTTGTGTTATGTTATTTTCATTTAATGTTCGTAGTACTTTTTTTAGAAATTGTCTAGTGTTTTTACCACAAGAAACTATTTTTGTAGTACTCTGATTTTCTTGTAATGCACATTTTTGACTTTTCTTTAAGTAGATTGCCTTTTTGTTTTTCCTTTTTTTCAGTTCTTCTAGGCATTTTCAATTTTTAATCCAAACAAAATATTTTTCTGCGAATGAAAAAAAGTTTCAATTATTTGTTATATCTGTTCAATATGTCAAAATAATCACATACAATTATATAAGTACCAGTGGCGGCTTGCAGAGGAAATGCTGCATGGTACTGGAGTGGAATAAGGGAACAGTAGGGTGGCAGGTAGTGTCATCCGACATACAGCACGTATTTATTGAATTATTTAGATTCACCTTCCCATTTTATATGTGACTCCACTACCTCCTACTTTTCCCCTCGCCCCGCCGCCCCACCCCCCGTCCCATAAAGCCCACCGTCCCACGCCACTTCCTCTGCAACCCACTACAGATAACTTTGTAGATACTATTTTGTAAAATTGTTATCTGTATACTTAGAGTGATATTCTCAACTAAATGGCACATGTAAACGTTACCCTTATTAGTTTAACACTTCTATCGGCAACTTAGCAAGCATAACACTGCACCATATTAGCAAAAATATGTTACAGGCTTACATTTCATTGTGGATGTACATAAACATGTACAGATCAACTGTTAGACAGCAACAAAAACCACCGACATGTCGATGGAGAGGGGGGAAAGATTAAGGGACATATTTACGAGGAGCCATCGCCGAATTAACAGCACTTTATCGCAGCCAAACTCGTGATAAATTTACCCCCCCATTCACAAGCCGGTGTTAACAGCCCACAGAACCAGTATACCCGCGATAGCAGCCTCAAAAAACATCGCCACAGACGACCCTCGCAAATATCGCTAATGAGATGCAAAGTAGGCGTTCCCGTGACAAAAGCCGAGACAACAGCACACTTGAACATTCACAACGACCAGCCACATCCGCGATAAAAACACAAAACGGGCGATAAGGCGCGTTAGCACCAGGAAATTTACACCTGCTCTGACCTGGTGTAAAGTTGGACGGCAGCCAGTACCACAAAAGGGAGCACAGCCCAGGGCCACATCCGAAGGGCAACAGATGCCAAGGAGAAACTCATCATGCGGCCCGGACACCCAACATGGCCACAACACCCACCGCCAACACCCCAGGACCCCATCCCACACCCGGAACACCCCCCAGCACCACCCCCAACACCGGACTAAGAAATTGCACACCAACACCACCAACCCCAAAATAAACATCTTGCCTGATGTCGCACAAGCAGCAAAATAAACATACATGCGTGACCAGAAAATGGAGAATAAGTCATACAGCAATGCAACCACCAACACAAAACCCCAGACAAACAAAAGCAGAAACAACCCCTAGGATGAGTCCTAGCTGCTCCCACTGGACAATCCATAGCACACAGCCCAGTAGACCAAATCCAAGACAAGATGGTGTGCCATGCATGCAACAAACGAAACAGAGGGGGAGAGCGAGGGAGAGAGATGGAATGAGATAGCACTAGCAGCGCAAGGACGCACGGGCACCTGGCTCCACATGCCAACATATGTGTGTGCATCGCCATCCGTACACCATGAGCCCAAGGCTGTGTCCCAATCTCAGCGCCAAAGCCACATCACATTCCCAAAACGAAAGTAGTAGTGAGACAAACATCAGGGATGAAAGCACCATTGTCCCAATGCAGAAGCCGGGAGGACACCTGCACCTCTGACCTTGGTCCGAACGTGCCTGGAACACCCTGATAGAGATACAATGGCAGATGGGGACGACTCCCACACCACGCATTCTGCAAATAAACCATCCGACTTATCCACAGCCCACGCATAGATGCCCCTGCCTGTGGTACCCCCACATGGGAAGGCCTTGACACCCACAGAAACAGCAACCTATGTCCCACAACGTTGCACACACATTCAAATTATTGCTCAGAGCTGTGGCATATCCTCCACACAACAGCCGCAGTCCAGAAGAGTGCCTGTTCACGAGACGCACCAACGCAATGGCAGGCCATACCAGGCACATGCACAACACCCGTCACATGGAACAGTACCGTGCACATATACTGCATTTACTGGGTGCACTACCACTGGCAGTGCTGCGGATCAGTTACAGGCTCAGCTTCCGCATTGCCCATGTCACCTGCATCCAGCCCTGGTTCCACTGCCGAACATGCACATTCGAGTGTCCCATGGATCTCTGCCTATCCAACACAACTGTTGATGAATTGGACTATGACTTGTGTTTGCGCCCCCTGTTGGATCACGATCAGGAGTGTAACCGAGACAGCCGTGCATGGGATGCCTTGACATACTGCGTATGTATTGGTAGTTGTGCATGAGAGATGGCACAATTTCTCGTCTGCAGTGACCACATCGAGGTGCTTCCCTATTGAGCTGTGTTGCGGATCGGTGACACGGCGTGGGCTGAGCACACCTGCCCGGACCACCTAATGGATTGGCTCACCCTGGTGTTCCTTGAACATGACAACGACGTACTATTGGAACACATTGCACATGAAGCTGCACGGGCATTCATGGACGAGTAACTACGTACCTGCAGCCACATCCTATTGCCACCCACAGCACATGGCCCAACAACTTGTTGCACAGTGGGGATTGCTCACATATCCCACCAAAACAGAGCACACGTCTCCCGTCGGTCGGGCTCTGGATGCATGTGCGTGGAATAACGCGTGTGCACACACACCTGTCCAAGGCGACGCAGGTCCATGGTCCGAGCAACACAGCATCGTTTTGCAACGTTGCCAATTGGGACACACTGCTGGGTGAGAGCACACACATGGCGATGTAGCACGACATGCAAACCTGTCGGACCCTCACACCTGATCACTGTCGGCAGAGCAGACAATTGCCGCACCCCGGAGGCAGAGCACCTTGCAGACCCCACGTACAGTCAGTCGTGCCCCCTCACACGGGGCACTGTGCAGATGCCAAACAACACATGACTCGTCCAGCAAGGCAAGGTGGGCTGTGACCGTTGCCATATGTGATCAATATTGTCCATTTGAGCCCCAACATCATCTGCCCCTCGACATGTACCCATGCTGCGTGTAAGTGTCTTAAGCATGTCCGTGCCTGTTGTGGCCGTTGCCTCATCCGTACTTACACGCACATGCCAATAAAGCCTATGCCAATCCACTGGTGTCTAACTGTGAGGTGTCTTGTAAAGATTGTCCATTTGTGTGCCACAATGAGCCTCGTCCCAACACAGGGAAGAACTGACTGTCGCATGTGCAATGGGGGTGTATCCCTTTGGCAAGCTCCGCCTCTGTGAGCCAGACATTGTTTTTGCATAGGTGCTGGACGACATCTGATGCAGCCCAATCACCGACGCAGTCTGATGTGTCAGGGGCACACAGCCATTCAGCCATCACCCCTCCATACACACCGGACACAGAACCCTTATGAGGGGAGTTTTGTACCACATTGCCTTCATTGCTGATGTTCTGTGATTGCTATGTGTGTGGGCTGCATCGTGGGGGAATTGCCCCTGCAGCTCTGATTTCATGTAGCCTTCTCCCCTTGAGACGGGGTGCCTTTGGATTGTGTGCTTTACGGGGCCTGTTTTGCTTTTGACTTGGGTGATGTGTTCTCGCGGACTTATTTGGTGGCCTGGTGCATTGTTGGTCTGCTGCATGTATTGTACTGCGTGTATTGTAAGACATGGGTTGTGGTTGCACACGGACACGTCGGAGTGTGACCTGCTCCTTTGAGGATGTGATCCGCACTTGGCTCCGTCCATGTCGCTTCGTGGGCCATGTCATTTTCTTTGCGCAGCTGCTATGCTATCCGAAATGCAGTGTTACTTGCATAGTCAGTGTGGGTCACGGATCTGCTGGTTTGCTGGATTCAGCATATGTGCAAGGGTAGGTTGTGATATTGGTGATAGGGGGGGCATTCTGTCCACATTGTGGATGGGGGCCTACTTGGCATTTGGATGTGTGCTGCAGTGTGCCAAGGCATTCAGGGACATGTTCCAGGGTCATTGTGGGTGTACTGTGTGCTGCACAAATCAACGCCGTATCTGATTTACAAAACTACATACTCGTTTAAACATAACAAACTATACTGCTTATTTGTTACCTCTATACCTTACTCCTAAAACCATGTAATCTTTCAAACATATGTTACGTCACTTTTGTACCATTGAAACTGTTTACGACCTTTTCTTTACACTACAGATCCCATGAACATGCTAATAAAGGTATAAGTGCTATTTTCATACTAAATAAAGCTCTCTTACTTAATTTTTATAAAGACTACTGTTTGGTGCATAAAATGGGGATGACACATGAGGAGAGGAAACGGAGGTGTAATCCCTAAACTTTTATTGTACCGTTCCTTTAATATACGTATATTGAGGGTTTTAAGTGGGATGAAAAAAAAATGCGGGTGTCTAAAAGGGGTAGCAGTGTTCAGCACCGGTAACACCCAGTCCACTTAAAGTCCTGCGTATATTCAGCACAGAGACACACCCTAACAATTTTCATCACTTATAATCACAGTAAGTTTACTAGTGAGAAAAAATCGTATAGAAAATTTACTAAGAACATTTTTAATTGTTTTTTATCTCTCACACATTTATAAAATATCTCTTGTAAAGAAACGCCCCTCTCCACCTTTATTTTGTACGAACGAGCAATAAATAATACCTTTACCAGCATCTAGTCACTAACTACTAACACTGTGCACTGTACCCAATTGTAAAGCAGAAATAGTGTTTAGATTATGTCTTAAAGTATCATCAAATGATTCAAACCATGCATACATACACAAAGCAACATGCACGTTTACTTTGTCCATTTACTCTCTATGTAATCTGTGCACATTCTGAACGGGTTCGCAGTATATCACCTGTTTTCACTTATACTCAAATGTACCTTACAGTAAAAAAATGACATCACAACCTATGCATATGTAATATTTCCTACATAATACAGTGCATTTCTATACCATTGAAACTGATTGCAACATTCTTTATATAGTACAAATTCTACCAATATGCCAATAAACCTATAAGTGCTATTTTTATAATACAAAAAGCTGTATTAGATTATTTTTATAAACAGTACTGCTGGGGGCATAAAATGGTGGTGCAAGGTAGACAGAGTAAATGAAGGTGCAATTCCAAACTTTTTATGTATTGTCCATTTAATATATGTATATTAACACCTTTAACTGGGATGAAAAAATTGGCGGCTCTCTTAAAGGGGTGGCGGAGCCTACTACTAATAACACCCGGACCACTTAAACGCCTGCGTATATTCAGCAGAGAAACACACCGTGAGAATTACTATCACTAATAATCACATTTACTTTACCACTGTGAACAAAATCGTACAGAAAATATACAAAGCACATTTTCATTTATTTTTTATCTCTCACATATGTAAAAAAAATGACTTCTGAAGAAACACTCCCTAACAACTTAGATTTCCTAAGAACACCCAAATGCTAAGCCTCGCAGTACCACACCAGCCTTGACTGACATTGAAATCTACCTCTCAGTGTAAAAAATGAGACCACAAACTGTGCACATAACATTTCTTCTTTTTTTTCCATTTCTGTTAAGTTAATAACACATGAATTTTCTACTGTGACCCCTTCTCCACTATTTCCAGACTGAGCATAATTTCCAAACATGCGACATTCTGTTTATCTCGCCGGAATAGATATACAAATCGAAATTAACGCTACATCGAATTTCCAAACCCATACAGGGCTATATTCACAAGAATGGCGATAACATTATAGCCGCTTTAGCGGCGATAATGTTATTGCTTGTCTTGAGAATATGGCCCACAGTCTTTTACAGATAACAACTTACACTTTTTCTTTGTGAAAACTCCTAAACATATATAAAGTACTTGTTTAACAACTAGTTACACATTATGCATATTTTAGAACCAATAAAACTCCAGACTTTACTAACACTATGTTATTTAGAAATAAAAAATACTTTCAAAGTTAAAAATATCGTCTCAAATACTTAACCACTACTACAAAACACATAACACACCTTCTTAATTTCTAATTTACCTTCGTAGTTGGTATGCAGACTTCAAATGTCACAAACGCATGCAATTCTTTTCTTGTCACACAGTACATGTAATGCACCGCTTTCATCAAGAATGGAACCAGTAATGGCACAATTTCCCTGTTGCTCCACACATAAATACATGTAAAGAACAAATCAGAATACTTCCTTTTTTTTTTTCGATTGCAAAACCTCTCTTTATTGGTTATTTTTGAACTTTCCATATAAACAGTTTTTTTAAGGACACATACAGGTGAAAAGTTCAACGTATTGTATCAACACTTTCTAGAACATTCTATGACACGTACAGGTTAAAAGTTCATGATTTTTTTAAACAAACTGATATTTTTTTTGCAACATTTTCTCCAACATTTAACGGCACGTGGAGGTCAAAAGTTCACCATTCTTTCAAGTTTGAACTGCACCTTCCAAATACAATTACCAGGTGTGGTTGAGCTGAGCAAATTTCATCCTACAATATGTACTCCACGTATAAACTGCTTTTTTATTAACCAATCACAAAGATGCTTTTCATCAAAACTAATATACACCCTACTTTTTAGGACACAATACATTTCATCTCCCAATCGGTTAAGGTTTTGTATGTAAAAAAAAAGTAGTTCCCCATGTTTAAACATATCTCTCATTCTACGAATGCAGTGCATGAGCTACAGACATTTATCCATATCTTCTAGCCATACCTTCAAAATGCTAGTGTGGATTGTAGGACATAGCTATGTTTTCTGGTGCAAGAGGTATGCAGAACAGAGACGTATTGACTTAGACCTAGGTTTACAAAATGTGCACATTAAATGGTTTGCACAGAGAGGATTGAAGTGGCACCAATTGCTCCCTTTGGTTAAAACCTGTTTGCATCTCCAACACCCTGATCTCATGATTGTGCACTGTGGTGGTAACGATCTAGGCACATTGACTGGGGTAGGTTTGGAAATGCTTATGAAGGACACCTTTGGACAATTGTTGTTACTTTTGCCTCAAACTGTCTTTGTATATTCCAATATATGCCAAAGACAGAAATGGAAATGGTCAAACCAATTTTGTCATAAGATTGAAAAATCTAGGAAGAATGTCAACAACGCTGTGTCTGCATACCTCAGAGACCATAGAATGGGGTCGATCTACAACAACAACATACATTTTGATATGGCTGATATCTACAGAAGTGATGGAGTACACTTCACAGATGAGGGAAACCGAGTTTTCCTGATTAACCTGAAGCTGTGCATTCGCACTTACATGTAGGTCCAACTAATAAACACACAGGCTCTTTTTAGAGCCACCTTATATTCTGAATTTCGGCTCGCAGAGTGTCATCTGCAGTTCGGCTAGCAGAGGGACACCTGCGGGCCGTTGGGCAGGCTCACAGAGGAAGAGCTGCGGCCCGTGGGCTCAGCTCGCAGAGGGAGACCTACGAGCTGTTGGCTCGCAAAAGCACAGCACAGTACTGGCTCGCAGAGGGAGAGCTGTGGTCTCACTTGCAGAGGGAGACCAACGGGCCAACAGGCCTGCTAGCAGACACACAGCTATCGGTTAACGGGCTGGCTCGCAGAGATACAGCTGTGAGCCCTCCGAGCTGCAACCCGACGGGCTAACTGGCAGAGGGAGAGTAACGAGCCTACAGGCCTGCTAGCACAGACACAGCTATGAGCTAACGAGGTGGCTCAGAGAGGTAGAGCTGCGTGCCCCACGACTCGCAGACACAGAGGTGCGAGCTGACTGACTGGCTTCTAAAGGCATAGCCGCGAGCTGGAAATGTGGGGAGAGGGACAGTGAAAGGGGTATCTCGCACAGACAGAGCTGCGGTATATTTTTAGTGTTGCCTCGCAGAGGTAGAACTATGGACCTGATGCCTTGTAGAGGGAGAGTTGTGAATAATAAAATGGCTGCCAACACTTCCTAGTTTCAACAGTTCGCAGCCAATGAGCCGCAAGCTCGTGCTCGTAACGCCTCAGCCAATCAGATGTCAGAAGTCTCAAATATTGATATCTGGAAAATTTGATATTTCTCAAAAACTACCAAACGGATTTACCCCATTTAAACAAAATCGTGCTTTCTGGACCAAGACCTTTCTCCCTGCCAAATTTGGCGTAATTCCGTTCAGCAGTTTGATCTGTAGCCTTGTCTCAAGTTTCCGATGGAAATTGCATGGAGAAAACACGTTTTGGGACCCCCCTTTTTTCTTAGCCCCCCCTTCACGAATCCCCCCCAAACTTTCAGGATAGGAGCTGACCTGAAAAGAGGAACTTTTTGGAAAATTTTGTAAACATTCGTCAAACGATGCCAAAGTTATAAGCACATCAAAAAATGCTTTTCCTATGTAAACGTGGTCCTAACTATAACTATCTACTGGCGACCGCCAGTAGATAATATATATATATATATTCTATGAAAAAACAATGGTTAACCCTTTGTTATATTCAAGAAAACTTTATTTATTCTTTTTATACAAACCAAACATAAAATACACACAGTAGAAATTCTTCAGTTATATGTATACCTTACATTTATAATTTACATATCACCATTCAATGTATATACCTTTATCTATTCTAGCTACAAACAAAAGTTAATGTACACAAAAATGTTAATTGATAAAATATAGTTATACTTCTAATTTATAATTTAAGTAACACCTTCAAATTATTATAACTCATGCACCTCCACACACAATGTATTCAACTGGGTAGCCACACTACATTAACTATATCCTATGCCCTTTTATATTATATAGTTATAAAATCTAAAAACATATTATTTAAAATAATAGTGATGACATCACAAATCATATTTTTTATGAGAACATGACGCATGGTAGAGTGATGACTTATAACTAATGTAGTGTGGCTACTGAGTTGAATATACTGTGTATGGATGTGCAAAAGTGTAGTGTCGTGCAGTGGAATTGCCTACAGTGGAATGCTATAGAGTGTATTGGAGTATAGGGTAGTAGCATACAGTGGAGTGGCATTGACTGGAGTGGTGTACAGTCCAGTGGCTTACACTGGAGTGTGCTAGAGTGGAGTAGCGCACAGTGGAATAGAGCAGTGGAGTGGCGTACCTTGGAGTGTTGTAGAGTGGACTGGCGTAGAATGGAGTGAGGTACAGTGAAGTGGCATACATTAGAATAGCGTAGAGTGGAGTGGCCCATACTGGACTGGCATACAGTGTAATAGTGTACACTGGAGTGAGCTAGAGTAGAATGGTGTAGAGTAGATAGGTGTAGAGTGTAAAAGCATAGAGTAGAGTAGCGTAGACTATAGTGTAGTGGTGTGCAGTGGAATAGCATATATTGGAGTGGTGTACAGTGGAGTGGAGTACAATGTAGTGGCATAGAGTGTAATATTTTAGAGTTGAATTTCATAGAGTGGAGTGCTGTAGAGTGGAGCGGGAGACAGTGTTGCGGTGTAAAGTTTTGGGGCATTCAGTGAAATAGTGTACTGTGGAGTGGCGTAGAGGAGAGTGTTGTACAGTGGAGTGGTATACAGTCAAAATAGCATACAGTGGAGTGGGATTCAGTGGAGTGGCATAACGTGCAGTGGTGTACAGAGGAATAGCGTACAGTGTAGTGGTGTACACTAAAGTGGCATATAGTGGAGTGACATACAGTGTAGTGTTGTAAAGTGGAGTTGAGAACAGTGAAATAGCGTAGAGTGGAGTAGCGTAGAGTGGAAGGGCATGCCAGAATGGCATACACGGGAGTGTAATCAAAGGGAGTGGCGTAGAGCATAATTGTGTACAGTGTAGTGGTGTAGAGTGGAGTGGTATAGAGTGGAGTGGGGTAGAGTGGAGTGGTGTAGAGTGGATTTGTGTTGAGTGGAGTGGCATATAGTGGAGGGACGTAGAGTGGAGTGGCATACAATGTAATAGTGTAGAGTGGAGTGGCGTAGAGTATAGTGACGTGCAATGGAGAGTGGTAATTGAAACAGGCATACTGTAAATGTGTGTTAATGAATGTAGATGTAATGTGGCAGTAAAATATATTATTTGGTGTAAATGGTAATTTTTGGTAGTATGTGTTAATAGGGTAAGTAGTTTTAAAGTTAGAATTCTTAAAATATTTAGTTATATATTGTGGGGCAGTATACTGTGGTAAGTTTGGGTCATATGTACAAGCACTGGAGAAAACTATCGCTAACGTTGTTTAGCAGCAATTTTCTTACCGCCGTGTACCACTGAAAACTATCGCCATGTTAGCGATGTATTCACAAGCCGTCGCTACATGCCGATAGCTTCAGGGATCGCTGCGAAAACTGCCACTAACATTAGCGTGATAGCGATAGGAATTCCGGTATTAGCGGGCGAAAACCAACGAAAGGCCCATTAGCAGCGAAAAAACGCACATTAGTCAGCCCAACGTGAGTTTTTTTTGCCTCTATTGGAAAAAGTAGCCTATCGGTCGACCTCCAATAGAAAATAGGCAAAAAAAAACAATGAAATGCAGAATGGAGCAGCCAGGGCCAAATGCAGCACACATCAACAACCCCCTCAAGCCACCCAACATCAAGGATGATCAGGATGAGAGCCTGGATGCCTCGCAGGACCTATGCCTGGAGCCTGGATGCCTCGCTGGACCTGCGACTGGAGCCTGGATGCCTCGCAGGATCTGCGCCTGGAGCCTGGATCCTCTCTGGACCTGCGCCTGGAGCCTGGATGCCTCTCTGGACCTGCGTCTGGAGCCTACATGCCTCCCTGGACCTGTGTCTGGAGCCTGGAGTGGGATGCGGAGGAGTTGTGGAGTCGATGAGCCGTGGCGGTAGATATTGAGGCGCGGCCACATAATGTTGCCCTGGCCAGACGCTGTGGAGGGTGAGGTCCCTGAGCTGCGCCGCACTTGTGTGGCGGGAGCGCTGCAACTTCACGCCTAAGGGGGCCCTGCTGCATCAATTGCATTGGGAGGTTCACCAGTGGACTTGTAGGCGACTGCTGTACCCAGGCTTGTTAAATCCCACCTGGCTGAGGCTCCTGCTGGCTGAGTCACAGATTTGGAGAGAGTGCAGCGGATTGTGCCACAGTGTCAATGTCCAGGTAAGGAGAAGGACTCGTAGTGAAGGAGGCCCGGGGGTCGAGCACCTGTAGATGACGCACCCCCAGTGGCTGCTCATCCGCTATGGCGGAAGAGCGTCGCCCCACTGCTTTCAAGCAGTGCATGAAGAGGAAAAATCATCACATGATGATGACTTCCTGATGGAATGATGCTATGTTTCTTTTGCGGACGGGAGGGTGGGCAGGGCTGCTCCACTCACAGAGCAGGGCAGGGGCGGAGTGGCATTCCCACTCAAGTGCGCAATGACTGTTTGGTCAGCCCGCTCCGGCCGCCCAAAGCAATCATGTGCACTGTCCTGTTCGCAATGCAGGCTGCTGCATTGAGAACATGTCCACCCCTCCAACCCCTGGCTGACGCCTTGTCCCAGCGCCAATGACAAATCCCAATGCCGCATTGCAGCATTGACTTAGGGGAGGGAGCCTGGCTGCCTACTTCCTGTTCCTGGAAGCAGACTCAGGAGAGCAGAAGCAACAAAGACAAGGGACCCGGCCTCGAGGTAAGATTTCTCTCATTTAAATATTCACAACACCCGCTCACACACACACACACACCCGTGTCCCAGCCCCATCCAGTGTCCTTTCTGGCGTTTCCCACCTCCCAGCTGTCCGGTCCCCCCGCAGCACTTCTCAATGGCGGCCTCTGTGCACCTATGCGCAGCAGGCATACCACTGTTGTGCCAAAGGTATATATGAAGTTACAACGCATACCATTACATCGCATTCCATTACAATGCATACTAATATTAGGCATATTGCAACAGTGGGGAAGATGTTGGATAGCAGAGATGTAAAAATTACTATTCCCACTTCAGTGAGTGCAACCCTAAAACTAACCCTTGCACCCCAAAGCACACCCTGAACCCTAAAATTCATCTTTGAGCCCCCAAAACACACCCTAAAAATCATATTTGACCCAAATGCACACCCCAATTTTCATATTTGACCTAAATTCACACCCCAAATTTCATAATTGACCCCAAAACACACCCCAAATTTCAAATTTTACCCCATAATACACCCCAAATTTAATCTCCGACATCCAAAACCCATACCCACCCTAAAACTTAAAAATACTCCATTACTGACCTCACACTGCGTTGTAATGGAATATGATGTAAAGGCACCTGCGTTGTTGGAATGGGGTTGTAAAGGCCTTACGATGTAATGCCTGCGTTGTAATGGACGTCTCCCGTGCCAAAGGCAAACCATAGGCAAGCCCGTCTGCGTCCGTCTGCCCCTGGACCGCGCTCAGCACCAAGGACCCTTCCTCTCGGACACTCCACCACTACGATGCCAGCACCCTCCTCACCATCAACCCTGGACACCACATCACCTGCCAGGACCAACCTCTGCTCCGGCCATTGCCATCACTGACGGCTACTAAATCACCCGCAAGGACCACCCCGACCGTTCAGGAGGAGGCATTGCCATCGCCTACAAAAGCACACTCTGACTGACCACACACTCTAATGACCCAACGGTGGCCATGGAACACCTCAACTTCCAGATCCAGACCAACCCCCAAGCCCATCCTCTGCGGCACCCTCATCGGCAGGCCCCCCGGGCCATGGACCCCCATTCTCTGATACAATTGTAGACCTCATTGCACCCCAGGCTCTCCCATCCACCGGCGACATCCTACTCGGTGAACTCAAGTTCCACCTGGACAACCCCAGTGACCAGAACACCACCCCCTCCTGGGGAAGCTCCCCAACATCAGACTCAAGCAGCTAGTCACACCAGCAAGCCACATAGCAGGACACACGGTCGAGCAGGTCTCTTCCGCCAGCAGGAACTTCAACTACAGCCACACCACCAGACTCTCCTGGACCGACCATCATTGTATACGTCACGTCTTCACCATGCCCACCGTACACCACCACCATCATCGCCCCCCCTCGCAGCTGGATCAAGGACACCAAAGAACGCCTCGTCAACTCCCTCAGCACCACCACTCCGCCAATGCTTACAGACGATGACACCGCAGCACGCAACCACCACCGATGGATCTCCAACTGCGCCGACACCCTGGCACCCCTCAAGAATGGGCCAGGCAAAAATTAGCACCACGTTGCGCCGTATTTGCAAAGTGACGCATGTAGGCATATGCGTGACCTTGTGAAGCCCTGTGCCACATCATACCTGCATCAGGTATGATGTACGCAGGGTGTGCGTTCCCACGCGACAAGGCACAGTGAAATACCTCAGATTTCACTGCAACAATTGTAGGACGGCACTGCGTCAGTACCTTACGCCTGCCTGATGGCAGGCGTAAGGGTGATGCAGTGCCACAGCGATAGGCTGGCCCCATTCATTGCTGGAGTTGCGTCATGCTTGTGACACGACTGCAGCAATGCGTGACTTTGGCGCAGACAGATACGTCAGGATTCCAGACGTATCTGTCATTACTTGCGTCATGGAGCGCTGTCCAGTGAATAAAGCGCATCCGTGGTGTCGCAAGAAGGGCGTAGTGAAAAGTGTTGTAACGCTGTCTAGTCACAACACTTTTCATGACTGAGGCCCAGGAATGTGCACTATCTTATTGATGGTGCGCATTCATGCCCTGTAGTTTTGTCGCAGGGCAGCGCAGCAACATTGCTTGCAGCGCTGTCCAGCACCAAAACCTGCTGAAAAGAGGCCCCAAGTGTTATCTCCATTTTTAAGACCAACTATTTTCTGGTCTTAAAAAACTGCCTCTAACTGCAGTTAGCGGCAGTTTTTTGGGTCCTCCAAACTTCAGGAATCCCCTTGTAAATATCGCGTTGTGGGGTTAGCGGCCGTTTTTGCACGGGAACGCCTCCCTTGCATGTCATTATCGCTAACAGAAGTGGCAATCTTTAGAATGGACGTTTTCGCCGGAAAACTGCCGCTAACAGAGGTTAGCGACAGCTAGTACATACGGCGATGAAAATCTTGCCGCAAAACCATCGGAAAAGTGCCGCTAAGGCAGCGTTAACTCCTTGTACATATGCCCCTATGTGATTAGCTAATGGCTGTTTTTACAAGAGGTAAAAGACAGCCATGTTGTTTTCAGCCCATTTTGTCTGTGTTCTGCGTTTTGTTGCATTCTGGGTTAGAGTCTTAGATGTAGGTAAGTAGCAGGTTTCTTTTTGTTCCCCACTTATTAGCACTTTATTAAAGTGGTAACCGGTAAAGAATGTATTTAAATTTTCCATATATTTTTACAGCAGTTTATGGAGCACTGCACATTTAAAAATAAAAATAAAGTAGCATAGTAATTTGTAGGTATTACCGCGTTACTCCGTAGACATTTTTACTGAATATTTGCATATGTCGAAAAAGGAAAATATGAAGGGGCATGGCAAACTATCATGGCCGTGTGGTCATGATCCACCGAGGCTCTGCAGTATTTTGAATGGAATTGAGGAGTCTGATGCCCAAAACACACGCTTCACCACACTCCGGCATGTAAGGGACGGTGACAACCTGCAGGGCGAAGCGGGCTGCTTTTGCACCGAGGCGGCTTTCAGAGACCCAACATTGTCTGCATCAGCCTATGGTGGCAGCAAACCTCGTGGTGGCCATTGGATCCAAGGCGCAACCATGCCTCCCTCTGCAGTGAATTCGGGGGAGCTGGGCAATATGCGAGACCCCCACAAAAAGAGCAGTGGATTACAGCAGTGAGGAGGCCTGAACGGGGGGTGGTAGCATCAGAGGCCCAGCAATTTTGAGTCTGTCTGTCCTCAACATGGGGGCTGTCGTGGACATTGTCCCACATCGGGCCGCGTGGACATTGTTTGAAACTAGCGCAGAATGAACAAACGCTATAGAGGGGCAGAGAGGGCTTGCGGCACTGACTAGCATCCCGCACTTCCAGAACGGAAGGTTGAGGTGCCTGGGATTTGGCTGACTCCCAGCTCGTAGGCCCTATGTGCTCTGCCAAACCACCACCCTGAGCAAAGCACTGCCTTACAGCCCCAAAACACTGCAGCGGGAGAATCAGCGCATTTATGAACACTTGACCAGGGATATAACCAGAGAGTAAAGCAATATCACCCTAATTAAGATACAGCGGAACCCCCATGGTCTCTCAGGGGCCACAATCAGAATAACTGTCAACCGTTATTGTCAGAAAGACAGAATACTGGGATGAATGCCGAACTCCCTGAAGGCCTGCCACGGATGCCCAGTTGCTCTGCGACTGCTAACCCCTTGAACATCTGTAGCATTTGGGGAGCGGGGACGACATAGGGTCTTTGCATCTGCTCCTGGAAAGGTACTGTTTGACATTCAGTTCTGATGTTCTGTGCTCAATGCTGTCCTACAGCCTCTATGCTGCCAAAAAAAGCACAATCAAGTAGGGTTTCAAGCTAACTAAAGCACGAGACCCCCACCAAAACTCTGTCTCCAGTGAGACGATGGCCCTAACTAAAGAAGATCTCCTTTCCTCCCTACAAGAATTTAAAAAAGAAATAAGAGAGGCAATGAAAGCGGATCTCGCCTCCTCCTTTGAAACCTTCGAATCTGATATTAATGGCAGGCTAAATTCACTACAACAAGACCAGGACTCAGTAGGTACCCGGACCTTGGATCTTGACACGAAGTGCCAAGAGATGGAACAGAGGATGGGCTGGATGGAAGATTCTGCAGAACAATTACAGACCCAAATTGCAATCCACCCTTTGGAAGTGCAAAGAATTGGAAAATCGCTCCAGTTGAGACTACATTCAGATATGTAACTTGGACAAAGTAGCTGAAGGCCCAGATCTGAAAGTCTTTGTGGTAGGCATGTTCTCTGAGATCCTGGGGGAGAACCATGTGGAGGTGAGGCTGGACCAAGTGCACAGAGTTGGTCCGATCAGTTCTGGAGGGGGGAAGGGACCCCGGGATGTTCTGGCAAAACTTCACTCCTTCAAAATCAAAGAACTGATTCTCCAGGCCACCCGGAAACTACAGACAGTTTCATTCCAACATTCAAATGAGCCAAAAGCTCTCTTTTCCAGGGTATTGCCCCAGCTACACGGTTGCTTACAATTCAAGCCAGTTACATACAAACTTTGCCGCGACCACATCAAGTGTAGAACGACTTACCCTTTGGTCTCGCCTTTGATTATCAAAACAAGTTTCATAATTTTACAGAGCTGAATGAAGCTGGCACCTTGTTGGAGATACCGACTCCCGAGCGCCAAGGTTTAGATAGAGAGATGGGCGAAACATCTGGGGGTTCTGCAAACACCTCTGCCAAAGGACAATGGTAATCGCAGCATGGAATGAGGCACCAAGGCAAACGATGGACTTAGAGATGGGTTGTGACCCACGAGACGTACTCTTCGGCTACTGCATTGTGCAGGGACGTATACCCTCAGACTACTATTTGATATTTGATATTTATTGATTTATAAAGTGCCTGAATCACCCCACCAGGGGTATCTCCGCGCTATAGAGTTACTACAGCCCACCACAGAAAAGGAGCGAATTAGAACAGTGAAGTTTTTAGAAGTCTTCTAAACTGTAAATGATCTGGACATTGTCGCAGATGGATCGGAAGCTGGTTCCAATAAGAGGGGGCCAGATGGGAGAAAGCTTTACCACCTAGTCGGGCTTTTTTATAGCGTGGAGTCTGAAGTAAAGATTTGGACCCTGATCGAAGGGATCTAGGTGGCAGATATTTGGTGAATTTGTCTGCTAGGTAGCTAGGACCTTGGCCATTCAAAGATTTGTGGACCATACAGCAGATCTTAAATCTGATCCGCTTCCGCACCAGAAGCCAATGCAGTTGCCGCAGAAGTTGGAGAGAGGGCGTTCGCGGGGGAGCATTGGAGACCAGACAAGCTGCGGTGTTCTGGACTACTTGCAATCTATTTAAGGAGGCTTCATTATCTGAAATCAGCAAAGCATTGCAGTAGTCTAGGCGGCTTAGCACCAGTGCCTGGATAAGAGTTTTTCGAGTGGTTAAAGGTAAGAAGGGGAATACTTTTCGAAGAAGACTTAGCACATGGAAGCATGCGCCGACCGTAGATATGGCATGCTCCTTCATTGTCAATTTCTGATCCAGGCGGACTCCCAGATTTTTGACCACCAATTTGGGAGTCGGAGCAGTGCCCAGTTCCTCTGGCCACCATCCCGGGGACCACCTCACCAAAGCATCTCCAAACAACATGATCTCAGTTTTCCCCGCATTAAGTTGGAGGAAATTATCCCTCATCCAGCCAGCGATGGCCGTCATGCCTATCGAAAAAGTAGACTGGGCATTAAGATTGTTTTTATCAAAAGAAAATAGGAGTTGAGTATCGTCCGCATAGGATATTGGAACAAATCCTAAATTCCTCAATAACCCTGCTAAGGGAGTAACATATATGCTGAATAAGGTGGGGCTGAGGCAGGAGCCCTGAGGTACTCCCTTAGTCAGTCTTGTAGTCTTAGATCAGAAAGGGCCTAGGTTAATGGTCTGGGTTCTATCAGACAGAAAGCTCGACATCCAGTGTAAAGCATTCCCTTGGAGGCCAATTTCCCTGAGTCTCCTGAGCAGAGTCTAATGGGCGATCGTATCGATCCCTGGTTCAGTGAGCTATGGACAAGTAGACTGTACTTGGGGCAAGTAGACGGTACTTGGGGCACAACTCTGGCTTCATACCTATCAGATGGCCCACTGCCCTACTGACCAGGTGCCAGCTGCCAGACTACCTTGATATTTAATGACATCTTATAAAATATTACAGCGGTTATTGACATGAATGCCTAAATTTCATATGTTCGGTGTAATTCTAACTCAATGTTGGAGAACTAGGTTTCCTGTGTTATCGTTACAATGCTTTTGCTCCTAATGCATGAGTGGGTATGGTATGAAGGGATAGGTTGGGGGCAGCGGGGTGGTATAAGCCAGGAGTAATGGAGTGTTTTGGGGCTGGTGGAAAGTCACTGTCATTTTACCTCAGCTATCACTTAGCCCAGACAAAGATGCACACAGATATTACACTATATCCATGGCACTAAATACACTGTCATGGAAAGTCAAAGGGCTTAATTCTCCAGCTAAATGCCACAAACATTGGACAAACATACTTGACTGGAGATTCATTATTATAGCGCTCCAGAATACTCACCTTAAGCAAAGTGAGAATCACATGTTTAAACACAAAGGGGTCGATTCCGATTCGGGCCGGAAATTTCTCCGACCGAGCCGGACCCGGAGAGATTTCCGACCGAATCGGACCCGTGCAGTCCGACCAAACGAGTACGATGCGTCCGTATGTTATCGGACTCGAGTCGGTCGGACTCCCATTGAAGTCAATGGGAGCCGGTCGTACAACGCGTACGGGGGCTCCCATTGACTCAATGGGTGCGAGTCGGACAAGGGCGCCCCCTACAGCGGGTACGCGGCGAAGCGATTCGCGCCGTACACGCACAGGTAGGGGAGACCCATGGGTCCCCCCTGTGTGCGACTCGCGCGGCTACGCGTACAGGGGGGTCCGACACGGACCCCCAAAGTACGGCTCCGACAGCTCTTACGAGCCGGAGTGCGCGGCTCGGTCGGACAGCTCGCGGCACGCATCGTACTTACCCGGCCGGGAAACGTCTCCATTGCGCGGTGCGAGTCGAGTCCGAGCGAGTCGGTCGGAGTGGTTCGAGCCGGGAGCGAGTCGGTCGGAGCGGTCGGGACGCCCGGACGAGTCGGTCGGCGATTTCGCATCGTACTCGCTCGGCCGGACCCGCGTACGGTTCGGTCGGGAAACAGGGCTCCGAATCGGATCCGGTAAAGCCGAATCCGATTCGGAGCCCTACCGGCCGAGATCGGAATCGGCCCCAAAGCGTATCCCCTGATATACAAATCATCTGCAAACACTAAACATAATGGAGTGGCCCTCCATTTTCACTCTTCTTTAAAGTTGCAAATAACCTGCATCAAAATAGACATAGATGGGTGGATATTAATGGTCAAAGGACACATTAAGGAACGGCTCTGCATGACAGCTTTGGTCTACGCATCCAATATGGGACAAGCTGAGTTTTTCCACTCTTTTGCTTTCGCTCCTGGGTGGATTTGTAGAAGGGACATTATTTTGATGGACAACTTTAACCTAACCTGGGATCCCACTTTTGATATCACTCACCCGCACAGGCTACAAACTGGGAACTTTTCTAAAGGAATGAAGCAAGCCATCCTACACTTGGGCCTGATAGATGGCTGGAGGGTCATGCACCCTTCAACTCGGGATTATACATTTTTTTCCCAAGTCCACCGCACATATTCATGGCTCGATTACATATTCATAGGCTAATGATTACAACACACTATTGCTAATGCCAGATCTCCAAACAACATGATCTCAGTTTTCCCCGCATTAAGTTGGAGGAAATTATCCCTCATCCAGCCAGCGATGGCCGTCATGCCTATCGAAAAAGTAGACTGGGCATTAAGATTGTTTTTATCAAAAGAAAATAGGAGTTGAGTATCGTCCGCATAGGATATTGGAACAAATCCTAAATTCCTCAATAACCCTGCTAAGGGAGTAACATATATGCTGAATAAGGTGGGGCTGAGGCAGGAGCCCTGAGGTACTCCCTTAGTCAGTCTTGTAGTCTTAGAGCAGAAAGGGCCTAGGTTAATGGTCTGGGTTCTATCAGACAGAAAGCTCGACATCCAGTGTAAAGCATTCCCTTGGAGGCCAATTTCCCTGAGTCTCCTGAGCAGAGTCTAATGGGCGATCGTATCGATCCCTGGTTCAGTGAGCTATGGACAAGTAGACTGTACTTGGGGCAAGTAGACGGTACTTGGGGCACAACTCTGGCTTCATACCTATCAGATGGCCCACTGCCCTACTGACCAGGTGCCAGCTGCCAGACTACCTTGATATTTAATGACATCTTATAAAATATTACAGCGGTTATTGACATGAATGCCTAAATTTCATATGTTCGGTGTAATTCTAACTCAATGTTGGAGAACTAGGTTTCCTGTTTTATCGTTACAATGCTTTTGCTCCTAATGCATGAGTGGGTATGGTATGAAGGGATAGGTTGGGGGCAGCGGGGTGGTATAAGCCAGGAGTAATGGAGTGTTTTGGGGCTGGTGGAAAGTCACTGTCATTTTACCTCAGCTATCACTTAGCCCAGACAAAGACGCACACAGATATTACACTATATCCATGGCACTAAATACACTGTCATGGAAAATCAAAGGGCTTAATTCTCCAGCTAAATGCCACAAACATTGGACAAACATACTTGACTGGAGATTCATTATTATAGCGCTCCAGAATACTCACCTTAAGCAAAGTGAGAATCACATGTTTAAACACAAAGGGGTCGATTCCGATTCGGGCCGGAAATTTCTCCGACCGAGCCGGACCCGGAGAGATTTCCGACCGAATCGGACCCGTGCAGTCCGACCGAACGAGTACGATGCGTCCGTATGTTATCGGACTCGAGTCGGTCGGACTCCCATTGAAGTCAATGGGAGCCGGTCGTACAACGCGTACGGGGGCTCCCATTGACTCAATGGGTGCGAGTCGGACAAGGGCGCCCCCTACAGCGGGTACGCGGTGAAGCGATTCGAGCCGTACACGCACAGGTAGGGGAGACCCATGGGTCCCCCCTGTGTGCGACTCGCGCGGCTACGCGTACAGGGGGGTCCGACACGGACCCCCAAAGTACGGCTCCGACAGCTCTTACGAGCCGGAGTGCGCGGCTCGGTCGGACTGCTCGCGGCACGCATCGTACTTACCCGGCCGGGAAACGTCTCCATTGCGCGGTGCAAGTCGAGTCCGAGCGAGTCGATCGGAGCGGTTCGAGCCGGGAGCGAGTCGGTCGGAGCGGTCGGGACGCCCGGACGAGTCGGTCGGCGATTTCGCATCGTACTCGCTCGGCCGGACCCGCGTACGGTTCGGTCGGGAAACAGGGCTCCGAATCGGATCCGGTAAAGCCGAATCCGATTCGGAGCCCTACCGGCCGAGATCGGAATCGGCCCCAAAGTGTATCCCCTGATATACAAATCATCTGCAAACACTAAACATAATGGAGTGGCCCTCCATTTTCACTCTTCTTTAAAGTTGCAAATAACCTGCATCAAAATAGACATAGATGGGTGGATATTAATGGTCAAAGGACACATTAAGGAACGGCTCTGCATGACAGCTTTGGTCTACGCATCCAATATGGGACAAGCTGAGTTTTTCCACTCTTTTGCTTTCGCTCCTGGGTGGATTTGTAGAAGGGACATTATTTTGATGGACAACTTTAACCTAACCTGGGATCCCACTTTTGATATCACTCACCCGCACAGGCTACAAACTGGGAACTTTTCTAAAGGAATGAAGCAAGCCATCCTACACTTGGGCCTGATAGATGGCTGGAGGGTCATGCACCCTTCAACTCGGGATTATACATTTTTTTCACAAGTCCACCGCACATATTCATGGCTCGATTACATATTCATAGGCTAATGATTACAACACACTATTGCTAATGCCAGATTTCATCTTATTGCACTCTCAGATCATACTCCAGTGGAGATTATACTGGAGTGGCAAGCCCTTAAATACAAATCCCGGAGATGGTTCTTTCTAGTACCACTAATGCCGTAACACTATTAGAGAGTACTTCCAAATGAAAAATCCCCAAGACATCGACCTTTCCACCACCTGCGATGCTTCTAAAGTGGTCCTTAGAGGGAAATCTATCTCAGTGATGACTACCCTGTCCCAGCAGAAGGCCCAAGATTAGTTAACACTCAAGGCTGAACTCAAGTCAGCGGAGCAAGCTCACAAAGATTCCCCCTCGCTGGTCTTACAACGAAAGGTGATGGCCTTGCTTGGTACGCTTAGCGCTATATATACAAATAGGGCGGAACTAACATTATTGCAGTTTTTTTTTAAACTACATATGTACAGGGAAACAGCATAGGTTTGCATCTGGAGTTAAACATGAAAAAGAATGCATTCACCAGTTGCATTTGGATTCCGGAGAAGCTGTCGCTGCAGAAGAGGGTAAGGCCCAGTCAACACTGAGGGGAGCGCAAATTGTGGACAGCATGTACCATGATGCAAAGGAGCAAACTTTTCACCCTTTTCCCTGCCCAAACTGATTTTCATGACCTTCTCTACCATTTATCTCCCGTTCCTAATGTTCCTTTTTGTAAAAATTGTGTTCCAGCCCATTGATTACACTTCATCTGGCCAGAGATTCTGGCCCTGGTGCGGGTATTCCGGCCCTGGTGCGGAGATTCTGGCCCAAGGCGGCGATTCCGGCCCAACTGTGGGCGTAAAGCTTCTACTCGTAAATGACCTCTTTGACTACCAAAAGGCATAAAGTTAGACTTTGTCTCAGATTGCCTTTGTGAATCGGGCCCAATATTTGTAAAATATGTACAGTGTATTTTTAATTATTTTAAATTTTTTCTCTAGGCAGTACTGAGGTACTCTGTACCGTTTTTTAAAAAATATATAGAATCTTATGAATATTTTTCCCTACTTTTAATAAAGTGGTAATAGGTAGGGGAAAATATCAAACCTCATACTTACCTACATTTAAGGGTAATATGTCAAACACCGGCAAAGTGTACCTAAAAACAGCATGGCTTCCTTTAACTTTTGTAAAGGCAGACATTCAGCAGTCACATAATGACTTGTCATCATTATTTACTGCAAAATTTTGTGATAAAACCGCGGCCACAGATAACACTAAAATGTCTTAGAACTTAAAAGATACTTACACTACTTACCTCTGGTACCCAGACAGATCATCTGTGAACCATATTGTCTATTCTTGCCAAATTTCATGTTGAGCCGTTTTTGTGCTATGCAGGATAGAAAACTGCACTGGTGGCAAAATGTGTTTTGTGACCCCCTTTTTATCTTTGCACCCCCTAGACCAATCAATGTGAAACTTTGCACCATCCGCCAATATTGAAGGAAGAATAGGTAGGTAGTTATAGTTAGGACCTAGTTTCGATAGGAAAAGCATTGTTTTGCCAATATATTTGGCGCTGTTTCATGAATCTTCATGAAATTTTCAAAATTAGTACAACAGTTGGTTCAGCTGCTGTGTTGAAAGTTTCGGGGTGATTCATCAAGTGGGGACTGAGAAAAAGGGGGGTTCCAAAACACTTTTTCATCCATGTTAATTCCCATAGAGATTTTGTGCACGACTGCATCCCGAACTGCTAGATTGAATTACACAAAATTTGGTAGAACGTTTGTTATTGGTCCAGAAAGGGTCCTTTTTGTTATTTGGTGTAAATCTGTTAAGTAGTTTTTGAGATATTTAAAGAAATCAAAATTTGTATATCTAGAAACGTGAATACTTTGTGAATATTGATGATCTTGTGCAGAGATCTGACTGGCTGCCAACACTTCAACGAGGAAGTGTTGGCAGCCATCTTGGGCCTCGGACTCAGCCGAGTCCCAAAACAAATCGCAACAAAAGATAAGGGATCAGGATAGGAATACCCTGACCCCCTAGCCTTGGTGCTGGGGTCCCACAGGGACCCTGACAGGGCAGGAACGCATTTATTTTAATTTTTGCCGCGAAATCACGAGGATTCGTAAATTAGTGGCAATTTTGTTTTTAAAGCGCAGTCTCCCATACTTGTACTTTTTCAGCCCCCGGGTGGGTCAGGTCCCAGGGGCATGCTGTAATTCTAATATCTAATATTCTAATAGATAAGGGCACCGCCTAATAGGTTTTAGGTGTGCTCAAAACTCAAAAGTTTTGACTTTGCAGCCTCAAATGTTGAAAGCATGAACTGGTCTGGCAGCTGCACCCGTGCATAGGGTCAGGATGTAAAGTGCCACCTTGGTGAGGAAGACCACGGGGAGAGAGTGTTGGTAATACCCTACATAGACCCGGGTGAAAGCTATAACACAATTTAAAAATAATTGACTTAGAACAGCAAGTATCAGATGTGTGTGTACAAGGAAAATTAGACACCATACAGTCTATCATGGGCATTATAGAAAAGTGAATATTATGCAAAACATAAAACACGGGAATAAAACATGAAAATACATCAAAACAAACCATAATAAACATAAACTGTGTGTGCGCACATACATACACCCCCGTGCCTACACGTATCCATGTATAGCATAAGACAGTGTCTCAAGGGGTATTGTTTGGTAGGGAAATTCATAAGGTGCAAAATGAATTGCCAAGAACGGGGGAGGGGAGCAGGGAAACAAAAGACCGTGAAGCAAAAAGATTAAGGAATTTCTTTCCACATATATTTGACATGGAAAAATAAATAAACGATCATAAATGCACTGTGTTACATTAAATGTCATGTAACCTGTGTAATTGTGCACAAGTGCTCATGAAAAGTGAACGGAGCTGGTGACAGGTAAAGGAATATATACAGCGGGAAGGAGGCGTAAACAAGGTTATATATACAATGTGGTCATTTGTGATGCCCGTACATTTAATACATTATGGTCAAATTAATTCTTCTGGGCAATCACAAGGTATGCGCCGTGAATTACGCTGTGGGGGTCGACGGCGTTTTGGCCTTTATATAATGTTAGGCCATCATCAGGACCAGGTTACAATTTGGTATACAGTGTTGGAAAGCCAGGCAATAAATGGCGAATAGGGAGAGGGCGCTTGAGGCATGGAAAAGAGAGCTTCTGCGGATGAGGCTGCTGGATGTGCGGACGTGGACTGAGTCCACTGGCAAGTCACGGTGTTCAATTGGTGAAGGCTGCCAGGCTGCGTTCGCATGTGTATTTAGGAGGAGTGTAGGAACACACGTCAGGCTTGTGGCTGGATTCCTGGACAATTGAATTCGGAAGGTGGAATCGGCGTGCATCCGGTCGGTGACTACGACCTCACAAGGAGTTCCTGTGGGATTTATTGGGGAATAGCATCCATAGTTACGCGGGAGATCGCAGGGGCGGCTAGGTTCGGTCTGCTGGAGACAGGGAGACAGTACATAGGACAAAGGTCCCAGAAAACAACAATACAATGTATAAAATCAAATCATACATTCAAAACGAAACATAAGACACAAGGTATTTGTTGCACACAGTGTTTAATTCACACTGGGCATTGATCTCTTAGTGAAGATATTTACACATTATTACATGTGACAGTGTCCCTAGGCGGGAACGTGATGATGTGGGGGAAAAGAGGGTTGGGTGATGGTGCTTCAGTGAGGATAGGGAAGTGATTAAAGGATAAAGTGTCAATCAGAAACAGTTCATCACTTAAAAAACCCATGTGGCTCATACATCGAGCCTATAAATCACAGTTTAGCAGAAACAATATACAGCCATGGTTTTAAACAGTAACACAGTATGAAATATCTGTTGTTTATGCTGGCTACACGGTAAAATGTCGACGTTTCGACCCCAATAAAACTGTAGGCTGTTGTATCCCTTACGCCAGGGTCTTCATCAGGACAGAAGTGTGGGGATGAGGGAGGGAAGTGATCTAGGGAAGGACATGAAAAAAGCCTTAGAACCATATTAGCGTAAACCAGAGTCTAATCTATATATACAAGGATTGAATCCAAAAGCCATTATTACCATACAGCCTCTGCACAGAGGCTAAGGGCATAGAAGGGCGCGTGGGCTCCGATCGCGTGAGAGCGACCAGGCACCTGCAATGATTAGGGTGCAAGATCAGTTGTGAACAAGCATAATTTAAAGAGGTAAAGAAGGGGGGGAACCGCAAAGTGGTCTCTTACTTCATACAATGATGAGCTTGGGCTATGTCGTGCCGGATAAGTCGGATGTCACTGACATAGTGAAGGTGATCTGCAGAATATAATAAACAGAACCACTAATGAGCAACATGGATTAAATTAAATCACCTCATGGTATTATACTATTAACATAAAAGATGCGCGTGGAAAGAACATGTACCTGAGTTAGCAGAAAAGCACACTGAATCCAAATGTATCTGTGGATAAAGTGTGTGGAATATGAATTAGAAAGGAGCGTTTACAGTGAGTTAAAGAAAAATATGCAGCACCAGCAAGAGCGTGACGGTGCACGGGTAATTACCTGCGCTATGGAATGCGGACCAGACGGCTCCTGTTATCTTTACGTCTGAAAACATAAAAGCGGGGGGGAGCAAACTTAAGTGTGGTGAAAACACGCACTAGAATGCAGTGGTGCGTAAAACAGATCATGTGGGGGGGCCGGGTGCTCAAGTCAACTCACCTCTGCTCAGCGTGAATGCCTCCGTTCGAGTAGAGTGAACCGGAAGGCTGGGGACAGCTGTTTAAGTATAGCCGTCAATCACGCGTGTCAGCAGCGAGCGTGCAGACGCTTAATGCTTGGTAGCTAGGGAAAGACGGGTGGTGTCAGAGAAGAAAGACTCCTGTCCTGATGCTCAAATCTTAACAACTCCATAGTGATGGCAGTGTAATAACAAGAAATAGGGCGAGTCATGAAAGGCAGAACAACATACCTTAAAGATTAATTATGTATGACCATACGCAACAAAAGTGTTGCAATTCTGTACATGGTTGAGCTCAGCGGGCCAAACAGGCCGTACGGGTAGGCAATGCAGATGCACTAAAAGATGTACTGATACGCCCGGGGTAGTCGGATGGCCTTGATCACAGGAATGATCTCAAAAATTACATTAACCATTACCGTTCTCTTTCCCAAGTTGGCTCATGCATTACAGACATATCATGAGAAAATCGAGTAACACAGTGGAAGTGCACATTGATTTACAGTTGTCCTACTGTACAGGGTGACGCGTACATCACTATAATGCTTAGAAATTAGAGAAAAAAAACCATGATGACATTCAACAAGCTAATGTATTAACACAATTGTAAAAATGCACAATTATGACATCTGCTGGTTTAGTTACATGTCGCTAGGTTCATAGGTCTGAGCATATTTCCACAGTTGTTATGATAGAACACAATGTAAAAAAGCCTTATATGGACTGGGCACGCACATTAGATTGCTAAATGACTGTTAATCAGATGTTAGGCAGGCAAATTGGGCATGGCTGATTTCTGACTCGTTCAGGCCATTCCTAATGGAGTCAAAGAGGGACATCCACTTGCATTCCCTCAAATTAAGAATAGCACCAATGTTACCTCCCCTAGGGCCAAGGGATGCTCTCTCTAGTACTACCCATCGTAGTTCATCGGGATTGTGGTTCATAGTAGAAAAGTGTTCCACAAGTGGTGCTCCCTGTGTTCCACATCTTACCCGGCTACAGTGCTGGAGAACACGGGCCTTTATCTTCTGTTGGGTTTGGCCTATCTAAATGAGATCACACGGACATAGAATGCCATAAATTACATTATTTGTGTTACAGTTGGAGAAAGTTTTCAAGGGAATGGCATGGCCCTTGTAGGTGAACTCTTTCATTTGGATGGTTGTTGGGCATGCTTTGCAATGCCCACATTTGAAATGGCCATGAATAGGTGGTAGATTCCACATGGATCTGATCGAAGGTTTTTCCGGAGTCTCTAAAAAAGAACGTACAACGTGTTCCCTGATGCTTTTGGCTTTTTTAAAAGAATGCATCGGAGGGCTGTCTTGCTCTATGTCGTCAGATATTAGGCCCCAATGTTTATTGATGGTTTTCTTAATGGCGTGGCTCTGCGTCGAAAAGGTCGTGACGCATATCATCCTATCCATGGGTCCTTTGTCTTTCTCCTTGGGTGTGAGCAGGGTCTCATGTGGGGTATACCAAGCCCTTTTCTGTGCCCTTTTGGTGAGCCTTTTTGGGTAGCCTCACTCCATGAGTCGATTCCGCAGGTCTTCTGATTGTGCCATGTAGTCACTCTTCTTAGAGCAGTTTCTGCGGATACGCAGAAATTGCCCGTACGGGAGATTGTCTCTAAGTCCTCTGGGGTGATGACTGTTGTACCTAAGAAGGGAGTTGCTCTCCGCGGGCTTCCGGTACAAAGTGGTGTAAAGTTGATTGTCCTCAGCCTTAATGGTTATGTCCAAGAAATCTATTTCACTCTGGTCAGAATGAATAGTGAATTGAATATCAGGACTTCTCTCATTGAGCCAGGAGTGGAACAGGCCCAGTTCAGTAGAATCCCCAGTCCAAATCAAAAGTATATCATCGATATACCTCCTCCATAGGGATACCTTCTCCAGGTAGGGATTTTCCTCTCCAAATATAAAAGATCTTTTGAAGTGGTCCATGAAAATGATGGCCAAATCTGGGGCGAAAGCAGCCCCCATCGCTACTTCCTTCGTCTGGAAATAGAAATGGCCATTGAAAAATAAAAAGTTCTTCATCATGGCAATCCGGAGAAGGTCTATGACGAACTCTGTTGGCACCGTCATCGGGGCCACACGTTGGTCTAGAACTTCACCAATTACTTCAAGGGCAGTTTGTTGCGGTATACTTGTGTAGAGGGACACAACGTCGCAGGTCGCAAGAAGTTGGCTGTGGGGTTCAAAGGGGCGTTTGTCAACAAGGTTGATAGTTTGCATTGTGTCCCTAAGGTACGCCTGTGTTGCCTCTGCTATGGGTTTGAGGAAATGGTCAATATAACGACTCAAAGGCTCCAGCATCGAGCCACAACCTGAGACAATGGGACGGCCAGGTGGTTTCAGTGGGTCCTTATGTATCTTCAGTAGTGTATAGAGTGTAGGTAACCGGGGTTGCTTCTGATTCAGATACAAAAACTCATGCTTCATAAGGAAGCCTTCATCCAGGCCTCAAGTGGTAATTGCCAGTATCTTTTGGGCTAGATCCTTAGAAGGGTCTGACCCAATCCTCATATAACTCACTCCGTCTTGGAGTTGGTTCAGGATTTCTGTTTTGTAGTCGTTGACATTTTGCACCACAATCGCACCTCCCTTGTCTGCTGGCTTAATAACTATGTCCTTATTGTTCTTCAGTGATGTCAAAGCATCCTTCTCCAGCTTGGTGATGTTATACTTGGTGTACTTATGTTCCTTCAGTATTTTGGATATGTCTCTCAGGACAACACTCTCATATGTTAAGATCTTGTTAGTCATGCGGTTTGATGGTGGGAAAAACGTAGAGGGAATCCTCAGACCCGTCTGGGAAGTTGCTCCAGATGAGGGCAACTGCTTGAAAAAATATCTCAGGCGAATTTTCCTAAAGAAACAGTGGCGTTCAGTCTTCAATGCAAATTCATTTGGGCGTGCTGTCGGTACAAAGGAGAGACCTTTGCTCAGAACATTGGCTCCTCATCTCTCAGTGTGTAAGAGGAGATATTTACTACGGGGTTCTGCGTTCTTCCTATCACCTGTAGACCTTGTGTCGGGTTTGTATCTCTCCGGCTGGAAACGGACCTGCTTCTGTGCCCTCCCGCGGCCTCTGTCCGAGCTGTTGTTGTTCACCAGCTGTCCTCGTAGTAGGCCCCTGGGCCAACTTCCGCCTCGACCTCTGGGTGGTCTCCATTGGCCCTCCCCTAAAAAAGGAGAAGGGTAGGGTCCTTGAGGTGGGTAGGGTCCTTGGGGTGGGTACCATGGGTCTTGATATCCGTAGTTCCCACTTGTGGCGGGTTGCTCGCTGTCACTATCAGTATTGTAAGACGAATCCGAAAAGGTTGTAAAGTTCCTGCGTCCGCGATAACCTCCACGTCCTCTTTGGTTGAAACGTCCTTAACCGTCCTGCTTATAGTAGTCTTCTTGAAGGTACGGGTAGGTATTCTTCTTCTCGTAATACCGAATATACTTTGCCAATTTCTCAAGTTTCTTGGTCTGAGCAGTTGTTTCAAATTCTTTTAGTGTTTTGCATAGATGTTCCAAGGCGTCTTTAGCGTTAGCGAGTGTAGAGTCCCCCGCTATTTCAATCTTAAGTGCAGTGATCTGGCTAAGCAAAACCTGTACCTGTTCCGCTGCTGTCTCTACTCCCAGCACCATCCAGTGCCGGGAGCAATTGTTGGCCACGTGGCTGAAACCCTCTTTGAACTTGGGTACGTCTACGAAGATGGCTGGTTCGTTGCGTACCTGCAAGCCCACCGGGATAATGTTGGCCTGTAAATACTTGGTAAGTAGATGTCCATGCAGGCGAGTTCGTACCAATTTCTTCTCTAGGCGTTCTAGGCGCGCAATCTTGTCATTTAGAGTAAAGTCAATGTTGGGGGTGGTTGCAGACAAAAAATTATTAGTGGGGTCCTGTATCAGCTGATTGATATACTCTTCTGTATATGAAAGAGTCTCGCTCTCCAGCATATTTGTGAAGTATTGACTGAATCAACAATAAAAAACCTCGCAGGTGTGCACCTGCTCTAAGATAGTTACCTAAAAAGGGTAAACCCAAGACTTGTCTCTGGGACCTGGGTAAAGGACAGTATGTAGGAACAAAGGTCCCAGAAAACAACAATACAATGTATAAAATCATATCATACATTCAAAACGAAACATAAGACACAAGGTATTTGTTGCACACAGTGTTTAATTCACACTGGGCATTGATCTCTTAGTGAAGATATTTACACATTATTACATGTGACAGTGTCCCTAGGCGGGAACGTGATGATGTGGGGGAAAAGAGGGTTGGGTGATGGTGCTTCAGTGAGGATAGGGAAGTGATTAAAGGATAAAGTGTCAATCAGAAACAGTTCATCACTTAAAAACCCATGTGGCTCATACATCGAGCCTATAAATCACAGTTTAGCAGAAACAATATACAGCCATGGTTTTAAACAGTAACACAGTATGAAATATCTGTTGTTTATGCTGGCTACACAGTAAAATGTCGACGTTTCGACCCCAATAAAACTGTAGGCTGTTGTATCCCTTACGCTAGGGTCTTCATCAGGACAGAAGTGTGGGGATGAGGGAGGGAAGTGATCTAGGGAAGGACATGAAAAAAGCCTTAGAACCATATTAGCGTAAACCAGAGTCTAATCTATATATACAAGGATTGAATCCAAAAGCCATTATTACCATACAGCCTCTGCACAGAGGCTAAGGGCGTAGAAGGGCGCGTGGGCTCCTATCGCGTGAGAGCGACCAGGCACCTGCAATGATTAGGGTGCAAGATCAGTTGTGAACAAGCATAATTTAAAGAGGTAAAGATGGGGGGAAACGCAAAGTGGTCTCTTACTTCATACAATGATGAGCTTGGGCTATGTCGTGCCGGATAAGTTGGATGTCACTGACATAGTGAAGGTGATCTGCAGAATATAATAAACGGAACCACTAATGAGCAACATGGATTAAATTAAATCACCTCGTGGTATTATACTATTAACTTATAAGATGCGCGTGGAAAGAACATGTACCTGAGTTAGCAGAAAAGCACACTGAATCCAAATGTATCTGTGGATAAAGTGTGTGGAATATGAATTAGAAAGGAGCGTTTACAGTGAGTTAAAGAAAAATATGCAGCACCAGCAAGAGCGTGACGGTGCACGGGTAATTACCTGCGCTATGGAATGCGGACCAGACGGCTCCTGTTATCTTTACGTCTGAAAACATAAAAGCGGGGGGAGCAAACTTAAGTGTGGTGAAAACACGCACTAGAATGCAGTGGTGCGTAAAACAGATCATGTGGGGGGCCGGGTGCTCAAGTCAACTCACCTCTGCTCAGCGTGAATGCCTCCGTTCGAGTAGAGCGAACCGGAAGGCTGGGGACAGCTGTTTAAGTATAGCCGTCAATCACGCGTGTCAGCAGCGAGCGTGCAGACGCTTAATGCTTGGTAGCTAGGGAAAGACGGGTGGTGTCAGAGAAGAAAGACTCCCGTCCTGATGCTCAAATCTTAACAACTCCATAGTGATGGCAGTCTAATAACAAGAAATAGGGCGAGTCATGAAAGGCAGAACAACATACCTTAAAGATTAATTATGTATGACCATACGCAACAAAAGTGTTGCAATTCTGTACATGGTTGAGCTCAGCGGGCCAAACAGGCCGTACGGGTAGGCAATGCAGATGCACTAAAAGATGTATTGATACGCCCGGGGTAGTCGGATGGCCTTGATCACAGGAATGATCTAAAAAATTACATTAACCATTACCGTTCTCTTTCCCAAGTTGGCTCATGCATTACAGACATTTCATGAGAAAATCGAGTAACACAGTAGAAGTGCACATTGATTTACAGTTGTCCTATTGTACAGGGTGACGCGTACATCACTATAATGCTTAGAAATTAGAGAAAAAAAACCATGATGACATTCAACAAGCTAATGTATTAACACAGTTGTAAAAATGCACAATTATGACATCTGCTGGTGTAGTTACATGTCGCTAGGTTCATAGGTCTGAGCATATTTCCACAGTTGTTATGATAGAACACAATGTAAAAAAGCCTTATATGGACTGGGCACGCACATTAGATTGCTAAATTACTGTTAATCAGATGTTAGGCAGGCAAATTGGGCATGGCTGATTTCTGACTCGTTCAGGCCATTCCTAATGGAGTCAAAGAGGGACAGGGAGATGCAGCGTAGCACCGGCGTTACGCTACATCTTCCTGTCCCGTGCTCTCCATGGTACTGGAGTCAAGCTATCCTGGCTGATAAGGGGTGAAACCCTGAAACCGGTCCTAGGATGCTTGTTTCCAGTCCAGGGAGGACCTGGCCTGGCAGTTCGGGCTGGACTGTTTCCATTGGTTGCAGGGTCAGGACTGATTTGCATATGGCTGGGTTCAAACTGGAATGGCATGGGGAGCAATAAATTAATTTAGGCCCAGAGCTCTGTACTGGGGTGAGTGTATGACATTGTTCTGCATTCTGTCCATCAATTTTTATTTTTGCATTATGTATAGGTGAGGCATCTGTTATGTCAACATTCTTAATAACACAATTAGTCACAGTGTTGACCGAAATAACCTGAATATCACATGGAGTACCAGAAGTCCCACTTTCTGTATGTCTGCATAAAAACTATTCATGTCCCCAAGATGGCACAGCAATTGCACTACCAAGTCGAGGGAAGCCCGCCATCAAGCAATTTAAGGGCCTGATTATGAGTACGGCGGTCCATAGGACTGCCGTATTCGCAGTGGAGGTCCAACTACCACCACCACTGTGGCACCATGCACCGCCTTCTGAGTGTTTCAATAAATTTGGGCAACCCAATATACCCTTGTACAGTTAAACAAGGAAAGATGCCTACAAGGGATTTATTTGGATCATACTTTTTTGAACAAATATATCTTCAAAAGATTGTCATCATATCACACCATAAATTAATTGAGTCAAAACTTTTTATGATTTCTTTTGTAAATTAATTACAATAGCCGGCTATATTATTGATAGTTTTATTTATATCAAAATGGAAAGAATAGGGGTTCAAAACAACCACTTCTCACATACATTGATAACAGAAATCCCAAATAAATCAAAGATGAATGTACACTGGTCATCAATGTATAGCTGACCATCTCCACAAAGTCAAAGATTGAGTCTGTCCTATGCATAGGATCTAGAACTCAAAAAATTAAATTTAACAATAACTAAAGGGAAGAATGGTCATACATCCATGTTTCGGTCTCCATCGCAGTGTATCAATGAGACCATCTTCAGCACATACATAAATCTTGTGAGAATCCACGACCTTTCTAAAAAACAATAAATAAAATAAACACAACTAAAGAAATGATCAATTAACAAATGGAAACCCGGAAAGTTATTGAAAAAGAGAGCAGATTCTATTGGAGGTCATAATTGTGTTGATAGACTTCAGAACACCAGTTGTTAGTTAAAAGGGGAAGTTAAAAATTACATTATTAAAAAGTGAAGGAGGATACCAGGATCATATCGAGAATTTTATGAAGGCTATATATCTAACCCCAGTGTCAATTCTGAAATAGAAGAACAGAGTCTAACTGCTCAGTAATTTCAATGTCAGACCGACACAGGACCGTCGCCTCCACCGGGATCCAGGATTGTATTATATTAATTTCATTTTTTATATTTTGCTTCTATAGCAAGGTCGGACCAACACAGGACAGCCGCCTCCGCCGGGATCCAGGATTATATTATTTAAATTTAATTTTTTTATATTTTACTACTATAAAAAGCATATATATATATATATATATATATATATATGTGTGTGTGTATATATATATATATATATACATATACATATATATACACACACATATACACACAATAGATACAGAAATAAAAAATAAACAATTCAATTGTAAAATATATTAATTAATTTAGCCATTAAATTTTAAACCCCCAAAACACATTTACTAAAAATACTATAAAAATTTACAAAAAGAAGAAATAATATAAAACAAACAAATAATGCTATAAAACATATTCAACCAATATTAGAAAAAGCATTGGAGTCTAGAAATATTGTGTATACTAGTCCCACTCCAGTTCAACCAACAATAGGGAAAGTGCTGGACTACGGAGGGGTTATGTTTACTATTCCCACTCCAAACAGTGCAACAGTAGGGAAAGCATTGGACTTCGGAGGGGTTACATTTACTATTCCCCCTCCAGTCGACGCAACAGAAGGAAAAGTACTTCACTTTCAATGCATTACATTTATGAATAACCATATTAATGTAGAAAACTATTAAACTCTTAATATAAACATTATTAATTAACATAAAAAAGTATATATGTACTACCAAAAAGAAGATAAAACCATTAGCAATATATTTAATTTAAATTGATACATAACAAATTCAAATAACAAATATCATAGCACAAACAAACTTTCACACTTACCATAAAATGAACTAAAAAAGTTTAAAAAAATATGATTTTTAAGAAAAATGCAAATAAATAAGAATTATAATAAAACAAATATTTATTTTCTTCCCAACCAACTCACTCCAAAAAAGTAAAACACTACATTAAAAAATATATGTGTAATATGCACATACATATTAAAATCCATTAAAAAGTAGAACAATTACACAATTATTTATAACTTAATTTACTTAGCAATCAAATAACAAATAATGTACAAAAGTACATTAAATTACATTTTATTTTATATTAGTTCCCACCCTATACCCCTAAAAACCTAGCAGGCCACCGCTAAAATATAACTAAAATAAATAAGTATAAAATAATTTACATAATTAATAATCGATTAAATAATTAGCAATTAATAAATAATTGTAAAATAATTATTACCTAATTAACTTCTCAGCCGATATCCCTACAAACTTAGCAACCTGCACCTAAAATATAAATCAGTATTAAACAATTTACATATTTGATAATCAATTGCATAATGAATTAACCATTAATAATTAAATGTTAATTAATAATTGCTTATTTAACTTCCCACCCTATCCCTTTACAGACTCAACAATCCACTACAATACTATAAATTACTATTAAAAATTTAATAAAATGTTCTAAATCACTTAAAATTGCAAAGTATATTTTAAAAATTAATAATTATACAAACAATAGCAACACATAAAATTAATATATGAACGGAACTGAGTTAAGAAAATTGAAAACAATATTTTTTACAACTACATTACTGATGGCTAAATTCTTAAAAATGATATAACTTACCCAAAATAATGATACTCTTGACAACGATATTTTTACATCACGATATTTTTGATTCACAATATTTGTCAGGAGGGTCAGATGGCCACTGGACACAAGGGATTTTTTTTTTCAAAAGCGAAAGGGTGGGTCTCTGGTCATTTCCCCCACCTGTGTGCCTAGACAGTCTTTTTTCACCACTGGAGGGCAGTTTGGGGGGTTTACTGTCTAATCTGTCTTACCCAAGTGAGCAGAAATTCAATTAGACACGAGGGAAAATATCTGAAACAAGTAGTGGGGAGAGAGGCTTGCTTGTCCTGAAACTGGGCTTCACCCTCCACCACAGCCACTGATATCTAAGCAATCTGTGTCCCAGGTTTGGAGCCTGATGCCACGATTGGCCGCCCCACCACCTCATTCTTTTTTTTGGACATTTTTCCCTGGTGTGTAGAGGAATCCTCTCAAACTGCCCCACCCTGGAGGCAAACAGGTAGGCTTACCTCCTATCCACTCACACCAACGAGGGAAGAGCCCTCTAGACATCAAGAATTTGTTACCAGAAAAAGAAATGCAATGGCAGGCCAGCCCATCCTGGGTTTGGGCCACAGCTATAGACACTAGATAGCTTTTCTGCCCTGTTGTGGGCAGATTAAGGGATTTAACCACCTCTCTGACCTTCTGAAGGGACAGAAAGAGTGCTATACACCCAACACGGATAATAGTTTTAAAAGGACAAAGGAATTGGTGGAGGAGCCGCCTGTCTTGGCATTGGCTCCCCTCTCAATTCCATGTACACCGAACTATCTTCCTTCCCACCTCATGGGGCAGATTTGAGTATTTTCCACCAATCTGCCTGACACATTGGCCATAAACCCACTAGACACCGGGGAAAATCTTTTAAAAAAAGGAATAGGTGGTGGCTTGACTCGTCCTGGCATTGGGCTGCCCTCCTATTCCCATGCCATATACTGTCTGTGTACTCTCCCACCCCCAGAGTTATCTTAGAGATATTTCTCCCAATCTACCCTCCACAGAAAGCCCACTTAACAGGGATTTAAATAATCTAAAACACCCACAAACTTTTATCCGTAATGAAATTCACAAACGTTTTGCAACACATATCTGATCATCTAAGGCAGTCCCAATTTAAAGGTGCAAATTGGTGCAGTAAGTGTGAGTGTTCGTGGATGACGGAATTCTAATCAATCCATGTTGGCTGGGTGGGGGGGAGGAGAAGGTGTCCTACAGAAAAATATTTCGGGTGTGATTTCAATTTCACGATTATCATCTGTGTTAGGTCTTACTTATGTTGCAAGTTGTGACACTT
The DNA here is from genome assembly GCA_963921515.1 of Calotriton arnoldi. Classification (NCBI taxonomy): domain Eukaryota; kingdom Metazoa; phylum Chordata; class Amphibia; order Caudata; family Salamandridae; genus Calotriton; species Calotriton arnoldi. The sequence goes on from CAWUFW010000623.1 coordinate 2,324,666, forward strand.
TTCATTCACTATCCTTTGCTTAGACACCTTTTTTTTCTGAAAAACATCTTCCCACAAGAACACCTACAAATGTGATTTAGAATAATCATAAATTCCGCCACTCGTGTAACTCAGCCCCTGTGGATTAGAATACTTTGAGTTTGATACACCAAGGGCATGGTTTCCAAAGCTTTTGCTGTGACTTCCTCTTAGAGTACCCTCGAATTCCAGGAGTAAGACAAGAGTACTGGAAATCAGGAGTAAGTCACACCTAGTCACAACAAAAGCTTTGTAAATCAGGATAATACCCTTCACCCCTGTATATTCTCCTGTGTATAGTTCTCGGACAGACAATATGCAACAGTAAATATTGCAGAAAGGCGCATTTGCACATGTGCATTTTTAAAACTATGTATTACACATAAAAGGTATGTTGTCAATACCATTCCTACACTGTCAGACTTTATGGGGTGTTAGTGCGTTTATCCATCGTATTGGCTAATTTCATCTAAATTGTTTAGGAGTAAATGTTACTGAGAAAAAAGGTGTTGTATATAATTGGCAAGTTTATGAATATCCTCATAATTACAAACCTGTGATTGTTCGCTTGATTCACAATGGTCACTCCCTGCCTTTCCCTTTGGGAACATTGATGCTCTTGTCTCTGACCTTCAGCGGTGGAACGCTTCTGCAACGTTCTTCATTACTGTACATGTACATTAAATACCTCGATACAATTAAAAAATGAATATTGGAACGCATTGTACTAATTAAATAAATATAGATGGAAATTCACAAAGGCAGGTTAGAGTGCCTAAAAGAGTACTGCACTCTTAGCATACTTATTATTAGGGAGTTTGCCGTTTCTGTGTCAATTCACAAAGGCAGGTAAGAGTACGTAAAATAGTACCCCTGTAGTAGTGCTCTTTTCCCAGTGGCGTAGCAAGGTCAGGTGGTACCCGGTGCGGAAAATTTCTTGTCACCCCTGGCTTGACAAAATGGCAAAAATATGTGTTTAAAACACATATTTTTGCCATTTTGTCACCCCCCTCAGTGATTTCTTGTCACCCCCGGCTTGAGAAAATGGCAAAAATATGTGTTTAAAACACATATTTTTGCCATTTTGTCACCCCCCCTCAGTGATGACACCCGGCGCGGCCCCCACCCGCCGCACCCCTTCCTACGCCACTGTCTTTTCCGTACTCATAATTGAATCGCCCTTCACTTGGTTCTCTTTCAGTTCTGCAAAGGTATGCGATGTTGATTTAGTGATAACATTTTAAAATAGCTGATGTGTTGCTAATTCTATTCATTTCGTTGTTGCACAACAAACAGGATGCACCTGCAATGGTTAGTGAAATAAACAGAAATAAAGATATTTCCTGCTAACGCTATCTAAGAGACGATCTGGTGAAATAACAATTCACTAATCAAATGTTGACAGAAACTTGCAAATCTAACTTTTTTCTCAACTCTGGGGTATTTGTAGTTTTTTTTATAGCTGCACAATCCCAACTGTTGTTCCAAACATTTAGTACATATGCATTTTTTTACCTTTTATATTTGATGGCTCAGTAGACTAATGCATCCACTGCAGGGCTATTTGTTTGCCCTCATGTTATGTTATGTTATATTATAGAGAATTTATAGAGCTCACGTAAACCATGAGGTCTCTTGAAGCTAAGGTAATAAAGGCAACAGCTATCAGGCAGAATTAATTACTCATAGGCTTGTCTGAAAATCCAGGTTTTCAAAAGCTTTCTGAAGCCCATGTAATTGGTTGATGATCTAATGTTTGAAGGAAGAGTATTGCATTCCCGGTGTAAGGCGCCAATGCAGAGAAAATAACCCCTCATAGTATTTTTGTTTTACTTTTCAGGGTCAGGAGTAATTCCCACTACAGAGAGAATAGGGCCAAAGAATTTGAGTTTGGTTTTGCGAAACTCACACTTTTCTGCTTTTAACGTGAGACCTGCATCGGCAAGCAAATAACACTCTTTCCTAAGAGCTTTGTCATGTTCCTTTTGTGTGACCCCAAACACTAATCAGCACTGTAGTTAAAAGCATTTCTGACAGGTTGAATATTTGGTGAATTACATTCTGAAAGATTTCTGCAGCTGATGACACACCAAAACTGAGGGGCATATGTACAAAGATATGATGCAGTGCTGAAAGCAATTCAGCAGCGCTGCATTATTTAAAAAACGGCGCTCCCCTGTGTTTTCCCTAGTGCTGTCTCTGAAAAAGCTGCCTAGCACCTGCAGTGCAGAGATGATTGTTTATGTGCAGGAAGGGACACCTTCTTGCACATAAACAATCTATAAAGGCAATTTGGTCCTTCCATGTGTGCTGCAGAATGCAGCACACATAGAAAGAGTGAAAAACGAGGAGAAATAAAAGTATTTCTCCTTGTTGCGCCATTCTAACACCACCCTTTCAATGGCATTAGTTTTTGGCGCTACCTCAGATTTACATTTCTTGTAAATCTGGGGCAGTGTAAAAAAACAATGGGTTTTGCATGGGTACACCCACAGCAATACACATTGTACGCCCATTTGATGCGGAAAATTGCATCAAACGGTACGATACTTACAAGGTGGCGTTAAGCCATGCAAAGTGGCTTAGCGCAGCCTTGTAAGAATAGAGAAGGGCATTGCGCTACTGGAGCATTGTAAAAAGTGGCGATCCGATGGCGCAGTCCACTTGTAAATATCCCCTTGAGTCTTTTGTATCTGAACAAACCAATATGAGTTGAAAAAGTAATTATATACCTACAGTTCTCTTCCTGCTCAAGCTGTTGATATCCTTTGTTCAAATCAAGACGGAAGAAGACTTTGGCACCATTCAGCTGTGTAATCATGTCCGCTATGTGTGGACCTGGATGTCTCTCTCGATTGCTTTTTGGCCTGACACATATCAATACAAATGCGCATTGCACCTTCACTGTACTTTTTTGGCACTACCACTATGGGTGAAACCCATGGCATCGGACCAGTAGAGCTTTTGATGATGTCATGCTTTAATAATGTTTCCAGTTCTTTCTAAATGGCCTCCTATAAATGAAAAGCAATCAGACGGTGTTGCTGAGCAACAGGTCGAATTCCCTTATTAAAGTGAAGTTGCACCTTTATTGTCTTAAGTTTCCCAAGTCCACGAAATAACGAGGGAATTGACTTATTATTTCAGAATGTGCTTTGAGGTTGTAGTTAATGGATTTCAGTCCCATTTCAGCAGCATTACTGAAACTGAGTAGACATGCACTCGATGAAGTACGTTAGAGAGCATAAATTGGTGCTTGACCCATCGTCTTCTCATGCCTCATGGTTCTCTGTGATATAGGTCTTTATTCTTCGATCTGCAACCATGAACTGAACGTACTGCGTCATAGAATTCATTGACCACACCCAGACACACGCAAATACCCCATTCATACTGAATTACATCTGTCCAATATCTAAACACATTCATTCAGACCCTACTCAACATTCATACCATCACAACCAACATGAATCTTCTCTATTGCAATTAATAAAATATCTGCCAACTTTGAAGGGGGGAAAAGAGCTGAGGTTGGATTCAAGGGCATCACTGCAGATGGTGCTGAGGACACAGGGCTCAGTGACTTGGTAGGCATTGGCTTCTTCAGAAACGGCCCATAGGCCAGAACCTGTGAAAGCACAGATTCATGTGGTGTCAGCAACAGGGCCCACAGATTTGCCAAACCTAGAAGAGTTTTGCCACCCTTGGTGAGTGGTACAGAGTAGAGGGCCCGTCCTAAAAATCAACATGACCTGAAAAAGACCTCAACCAGCACAAGTCTGCAGATGGAACTGGACTCTTCCTTTCAAGAAATAGACTCAACCTACATGATAAGAGACTGGCATCTGGGAAAGGTGTTGAGTCCCTAAACAACCCCAAAAATGAATGACTTTCTTGAGGAAGAAGAAGACCTCTCTTTCTGTTGGCACTTTTTGTGTTTTTTGTCGGAAGATCTTCTGGGAGACCGTTCCCTATCAGGAGACTTAACTGAAGGGAGCAGGTGCTGCTTTTCAGTGTCCTACCAGGTCTTAGACAAATGTAGTTTGTATTCCCGTCCACTGGTGGCCTTCAGTGGTTCAAACAGGAAGTGTTAAAAACTGATGGATAGTGATCAGAGCTGAAACACCACAGGCAGATGTCATGTGGATCTATAAGGGACATCTTTGTATGGCACATACTACAAGAGTTTAACCCTGAAACCTTAGGGGCATGAATTTGAGTTAGTCACTGTTGAAAGCTGAGGAACCTAATCAGTGAAGCAGTGAGAGAGAAAAAAAAGAAAATGATGTGGACATGCCAGTTATTATCAACCTCGCAGAGAGCTCAAGAAGTCAAGGTTGAAGATGCATGAAGCCAGCTAGCAACGTTGAAGAGCTATTGCTGGGGAAGAAGTTTCCAGATGTAGCCCAGTGCATTGAGGAAATTTTTAAGTTGAGGAAACTGGGAAGATGTACCCAGAAAAATGTCCTGTGCCATCTGGGTAAAATCATAGGTCCCTTGCGTACTAGTTATTGACTGTCAGTGGGTGAAAGTTCATCAACTTCCTTAAATTAAACCCAGACATAACATAACAGAGATTCTTATCATTTCCCCTTACCCTGCCCTTACCCTGCCTGTTGGATGAGAATCTCTTGTCCAGTAGTTAATAGACCTTCTCCAGTGCCATCAAAGGTCATCTGCAACCTGAGGATCTTAATAGACAGTGATTTACTCTCAAACCCAAAGGTGGGAAAGGTAGCAAATATCTGTTTGCCCATATTTGGACTCTGAGAAAAATTCTGTCAATTATTGACTCGAACCTTGATGTGACAAATCAATGATCTCGTCCAATATAAACTGGACTCCACTAACTATATTTATCTGGTAGGCCCAAAGGGGATTCCTCAGCACCTGCAAGTGGTCCAAAATACTACTGTGCCTGCACTTCCAGGTGGGATCTTACCACTCCTGTGATTACGTTTCTTCTCTGGTTGCCTATACACTCTAGAATTATTTTCAGGGCCGTTATCATTGTACTTAAGGTATACTCCCTATATTTTAGCTGCCAAATGTAGGCCTTGCTGTCTCTCCTGTCTGCTTTGTTCCACACATCATCTTCTTCTGGGTGTTTCTATGGTAGTAATGATGACCTTTGGAGGGTGATCTTTCTCCATTGTGGCCAACAAATATTATAATACACTACAACATAGCCTGTGAGCACAAACCAATCCATGCTACTTTAGGACATCCCATAAGATATGGCTTTTAAATATATAAACTTTGTTTTTCTTTTATCTTTTATTTGGATTACCGTGTATCTTTATGTGCCTCAACAGTGGCGTGAAGCGCAGTGCACATGTACTCAAAAAGTAAATAACATAACAACACTAGACAGACCTATTATTCATCAGTCTGATGCCCCAACAGCCAGCTCTAGGGACCCACGTGCATAATCACTGGACCCACAAGCTGAAACAGTACTTTTAAACCCACCAGCAAGACCATAGTTTGCACCATATGGATCTTATGATCAACCAACCAGATATGGAGACCTACCAACCAGACCTCAGGACCTACCAGCCTAAGCTCTGAAAATATCATCCTAAACTCTGGATCCACCAGCTGGACCGAAAGCCACTCAAGCTGAACATCAAGGACTCAGGACCCTCCAGTTAGAATCAGTTCTCAAGCCCCAAAAGCCATAGTTCAAGGACCCACTTGCCAGAGCTAAAAACCTTCCTGCCAGGTATCAGAACCTACCTGCCTGGCATCAGAACAAACAAGCCACACCTCCAGACATACTATAAATACCTCAGCATGCACCAATGCGACCATTGGATCCACCAGCCCAACCACAGGATCCACCTGCCAAACCACAGGATACACCAGTCTGCCCTCAGGATCCACCATCCCAATCAAATCATCCACCTGTATGGCTGTAGGATTTAACAGATTATCCTCACAACCGACCACCCTGATCTGAGATCCGCCAGTCAAAACTTGTGTCCAATAGCCAAATCTTGGGTCTACCAGCCTGATGTCTACTCTCATCATACAGACCACTTGATCTGGACACTGGATATCAGGAAAACTGAGGAAAACCCCAGAACCTACCAGTCAAATTTCAGGATCCATCTGCATGACCTCAGGAACCACCAGCCAGACTGCAGAAACAATCAACCATGCCACAGTGTATACCAGCCAGATCTCTACTCCCACAATACTGCACCTTAGCTCCCACAAGCAAAACTATGATTTCCAGCATATGGACATTATGGTCTGTCTGCTAATTTTGAGGGGCCACAAATAAGCTCTCTGGGTCTACTGCCAGCCTATACCCTGGACCCATCAGCAGGTCCCAAGTACTCAGTAGTTCTCAAGTTCTAACCTCAGGACTTACCATCTGACCTCAGTTTCAACTAAACCTCTCAGCTCACTAGCTGTAGCTGAGTATCCAGCAACTGGACCTAAGGACCACATGCTGGACCAGCTGGGGATCTGCTATGAATTGAAAAGGTCCCCTTGAGATCATTAAGGCCAGGAATGAAGATCTAGAGGCCCAATCCCAAAGGAACCATATAGGAATCCTCGGCCTGCCAGAATCAACCTGTCATACGGTTCCTACAAATTAAGTAGGACTGTGTATCTGGACAACATAGCCATCAGAATATGGAGAGTGAGTTCACATATATCATCAGAGTATGTAGGCCCAATTCCTATCTATCTCACAGTGCGCCATCTGAACCCCTACCTTCCAGGGAACCATATGGTATCTGCAACCTCAGAACATGACCTCTCTAATTCCCCAAGGAAATAATGGAAACAGAGCTACCCTTTCGTTGTTACTCAGGCATGCATAAGGGAGACAGAAGAAAGATACAAATTGGCTTTTCAAACATTTATTGAAACAATTATATTCTTCTGTAAAAAGCATGTGCTGCAATTATTACTAGGATGAAACATAGCATTGTAACCAGCATGAACAGTTCAACCATTTATAACATTATTGTGAGATTATATGGTTATATAATTATATTCATACTTATTCTCTCATTCCAACCCTTCATTCTTTTGCCCACCAAGCCACCTCGGCTTGGACCCAGTCATATGCAAATCAGTCTCAACCCGGCTCCATAGGAACAGTCCAGCCTGAACTGCTACACCAGGTACTGTCTGTACTGAACACAAGCAACCCAAGACCAGTGTAGCCCTGATTGGGGCTTGTCAGTCAGATGTAGCCTGGCTCCAGTGGCACAGTGAGCATGGGACACACATTTGGGCTTACCCCTGCCACTTAGGGCATCAGGACCTCGGGAAATGTCAGACACATCAGACACATCTTAACCTAAGCCCCTCAACCAGACCTCTGCTCCCATCAACCAGAATGAACCGCCTGACCCATCAGCCTACAACTGGGCTGACCTCTAATTCCCCAAGCCAAATCTGCGCCTCTGCTCTCATCAACTGCAACCTCTTCTGCCACCAACCAGCACCTCTGCTTCCACAAGCCAGACCTCTGCTGCCAGCAGCTGTAGGTTAGGATGTTGGGACATCCGCTCCAACCACGTACAATTCCCAACAGATAGACCGTATGATCCATCAGCCACATATCAGGACCAACCAAATAGATCTCAAGACTGCCCCATAGTCTAACCTCTGAGCCCACCAGCATGATCCGAAGACCCACCAGCAGAACACTATTGCCTCAGGACACATACGTGAGGCCAGCCAGTTCTCATGTCCCACTAGCTAGACCTGAGGTCCCTTTAGCTGGGGCTCATGATGATTCACCCACTGGTCTGGCCTCACTGGCTTTACTTTAGGAAACACCAGCTGGACCTTAGGATATATCAGCTGGTCCTCAGGATACACCAGCTGAACCTTAGGATACACCAGCGATGACTCTGGAAACACTAAGTGGGCCTCAGGATGAAATAGCCTAACCACAGGCTCCACCAAGTTCCACTGATACACCTCAGCCTTCATTGGCTGGATCTCAGGGACGAAAACCTGGGCATCAAGGCTGAAGAGCTGGACTTCAGGGTCAAACAGACAGACTTTTCAACCCCCCACCTCAACCCACTATACATCGTGATGCATAAGTTTGGCCTTTGGGTAGGATCCACCAGACTGATCTCAGGACCCAACAGCAAGGTTCGGTACCTGTCAACTAGACTAAAGAACCCACCATTCAGAAGATAGTACCCACTGTTAAACCTCAGCCCACTATCCAAACCTCACCTCCCCCAGGTGGACCTCACCTCCCACCAACTGAATGGCAGAATCTACCACACCTTGTGACACTCCAGCCAGACTTCACCCTCTCAAGATCTACCAGTCAGACATTGCAGTCCACCAGCAGCTGGTATGGTAATCCATCATAAGCACCTGACAAATTAGCAGCCAAAACTCATAGTCTACTAATTAGGCTGCAAGATTCACCAGACTTCACTCCGTATGAGCCAGACCTCAGGGCACACCAGCTAGACCTTAGGAAAAATCAGCTAGCCTCAGGACATCCCAGCCAGGCCTCAGAGCAAGCCAACCATGTCTCAGGACATGCTTGATAGGCCCCAGACATGACAGTCAGATCTCAAAACCAATCATCCAGACCTCAGGTTGCACAATAAAGCCTTAGGACTCAACAAACGGACCTCAGAGCCTCCCCATCCACAGAGCTCAATCTTGACACCAACCAGCCGGATTTCAGAGCTCAGTAACCAGTCCATGCAACATGCCAGTCATTTCTCATGAACCTCATCTTCACGGCAGCGAGACCCTGGGAAACAAAGTTGGACCTTTGCTCACACCCATCAGAACTATGCTCCAGCCGAGAAGACATCTGCTCCCACGAGTCAGTTCTCAGCTTTCACCTCTCGATATCTTTGGCCTAATGTCAGGATCCACCAGCCACATCTCAGGAACCATCATCCCAACCTCTGAACCCACAAGCCAGACATCAGACCCAGCAGTCTAATGTCTAGACCCAACAGCTTAATCTCACAAATGCCAGAGCTGGATTTCGGGATCTGGACCTCAGCACTCAACAGTCGACCTTAGTACCCAACAGCGAGACCTTGGAACCCAGAAGCTGTACCCCAGCACCTGCTAGATGATCCTCAGGATGCTCCAGGTGAACCTTAGGATGCACAAACCCGACCTCGGGACATACCAACCAGACCTTAAGAGGCATCTGCCAAACCTCAAGATACACCAGTCAGATTTAGGGATCCCGTATCTAGACCTCGGGACACACCACCCAAACCTAGAGAAACACCAGCTAGACATCCGCTCCCACAAGCCAGACATCTGCAACTACAAGTTAGACCTCAGCATCTGCCAAATAAACCTCATGAACCAATTAGCCAGATGACCGGATGTAGCAGCTATATATTGGGACCTACCAGTCAACATCTGGACCACCAGCTAAACACAAGGACCCACTAGTCAGCATCCAGGACTCACTAGCCAGAATTTTGGATCAGCAAAAATGAAGGACCAACACCCAGAGCGTATGACCCATTAGACCCACCAGCCAGAACCCAGGACCACCTGCTGGACCTCAGAACCTACCAGCAAAAAATAGAGGGTCTCTCAGCCTACCACGTAGGTCTTGCAACCAACCATGTAGACCTCGGAAATCCATAAGCCAGACCTCAGAATACCTCCATCCAGCCTTGGTTCATGTTATGCAAATCTCAGCCCCCATCAATTGGACTGCAGTCCTCACAAACCAGCTCTCATATCCCACCGCCCAGACCACTGGACTAACATGCTAAATTATAGACTTACCTGCTGATTTTTAGGACCCACCTGTTTGGCATCAGGACCCCGATGTCATACCTGAAGACTCATGTTAGAACCTTAGGCCCTGTATGCTGGAACCTCAGCACCCTGAAACTTGAGGATACACCTGAAATCTTCTCCCACCTGTCAGGCTTGAGGACACTCCTGCAACAATCCAGGACCCACCAACCAGACTGCAGGCCAGAAGCTCAGGACCTATGGTTGCTGCTTAAGTGATACTACTCAGAGGAGTGTGTAGGTTTAATTTACACTTATGAGTCAGAGGAATCGAGTGCCTGTAACACACCCAACTCTGACTCATATTACCATATTCAATTATATTGATCTTGGTCCATCTCCTGCTTCATGTGCTGGTCCTCTTCCTTTACCTCCTCCCAGCCCATCTCCTGCTTATGTTTCTCATCCTTGTTGTCTTGGTTTAGGTCATTGTCTTGGGTTTGTTTCTTGGCCACATGCTGTTATTCCTCTAGGACCTCTTCATCCTTGTCTTCTTCAAACTAGTGTTGCTTGGTGTCCTGCTTTTCATCATGGTCATCTCACTTCTTTTGGTACTCCACCTGGTTCTCTTCCTGATTCATATTCTCCACATACTTCCTACTCCTGGTATTAGTCTTCATCCACCTAGTACTGGTCCAAGTGGCTCTCAACCTACCAGTTCTGGTCTTCCTTCCCCTTGTGCTCATGATCCTCATTCAACTTGTTTCTCGCCTTATTCTCCTGGCTTCAGTCCTGTGGTCCCAGGTCCTATTGACACTGACCCTCATCCTAGTGCTCGAACTGGTCCTTCTTCTCATATCCGTCTTCCTCTCTGTTCTCCTCAGTCCCTTCCAATTTTCCTCTTAGTCTTGCTTTATCTTCATTTTCTGGTTATTCTCCTGGTCTTTTTCCTATTCATGGGTCATCTCGCCCTAGTCCTCCATGTCTCATGGTCCCCTTCCTTCTACTTCTCCATGCCTTGTCCTGGTCATCATGCACTGGCTGTTCCTTATCATCCTTGTAAGAAATTGGGTTACTTGTTGAGGAGGAATGAAACACTACTCAAGCAGCAACCACAATCCTTGTCTGGGTGAAGGCACAAGCAAACCCAAAATTAACCTGTGCTCGAATCTCTGGTAGCTTGGCACAGAGCAGTCAGATTTAACTCAGAGGCAATGTGTAAAGTAATTCTGCTGCACTTCAAACAATAATAATGAAAACACTACACAAGAAGAATCCCACACTAATTAAGAGAAATAGAATACATTTTAATTAATAAATCAAGACCAAAATGACAAAAATCTAATCAATAGAACCAGAAATATGCAAGCATTCAAGATTTCAGAGAAAATAGCGCCAAAAAGCACAAAGCGCCAACTGTGGTTTTCTGGTCACTCTATTACCAGGACAAAGACACAAGTGCAGGCCAACCACGATGGAGCACAGGACGGCTACTGGGACCCACTTAGGTCAGCTGAAAACAGTACCTTAATCCTGATTGCGAAGGGATGAGGAGTCTAGAATCGAGGATGCAACACACAGCAGAGGAAATGCGAGGTCCAGGGGAGCAAATGCATCACACAGAAGTGGTTCTGATGGACGGCGTTGGATGAGGCGATGCCCTCGCATGAAGATGCATTGTGTGGCGGTGGTTCTGATGGACTGTGATGGGATGTTCTTGCATCAGGGGAGTCTGCTCAACAGAGGTGATATGTCGGTTCTGAGGGCTGTGTATCGAGCAGCAGAGGGGATGCTCCAGTTCTGTGGGAGATGTGCCGTGCTACGGAGGAGGAGCGTTGGTTCTGCTGATTCCATAGATTGGCTCGGAGAGCAGCTTCAGGCCCACTTCCAAAGGTCCAGGAATGGGGTGGCACCACTTGGGAGGGCAGGACTCAAAGATGTTAGAGTCCAGGTAATGGGCTCATGGCTGTTGAAAGCCTGTTCTGTCTTTGAGGCTTCAGATCAGGAGGCCAGCCAAATAGCCCTTGGGGTTACTCTGTGGTCCTGGGTTTAGAGATGTAGGTCCAGTCCTTCTCACCTAGGCAAGAGGGCAGTAGGGCAGCACTCTTTAAAGGCAGTAGTCAAGCCAAGTGGTAGTCTTTTCAGCAGCACAGCAGTCCTCCTTCCTGTCAGAGTCCACAGGTCCAGAAGTGTACTGAAGAGTTGGCTTCTGAGGTCCAATATTTATACATGGTGTCCACTTTGAAGTAGAGGAAACTTCTAAAGGTTACCACAACCCTGAGGTGTCAGGCATCCCCTTACTCCCTGGCCTGGCCCCAGCTTGCCTGGGGTCGCAAAAGACCAGTGTCATTCGCTTTGTGAGAGTGCTCTGACAGAGCCTTTGTGATGTGCAAGGGTGGTAGGTGACAGCTCCTCCTCCTCATTAACTCAGAGTGGCCCATCCTGCCAACACCTAGTTTCCCTTTATCTCACTGTTTGGGAGCAATATACAAAGACCAACTGCCAGCTAACCTATTCAGTGACCACAGATCAGGCTGCAGGCACCAAATGGTTCGGACAAGAAAATGCCAACTTTCTAAAAGACCTTTTGAAAGAAATGGCAACCTAATTACCCCTCGGGAGCTTGGGTATCAATATCTTATAAGGTAAACTGCTGATAAGGGGTTCATTATGTGCTCGTATAGATATCAATAATGCATAATAATGATTAATTCTTTCTGACACCAACCTGCATTATTGATATCTTTACGAGTTCATAAATGATTCCCTTATCAGCAGTTTACCTTATAAAATTTAAAAAAAACTTTATAAAGTGGCATTTTCAGAATTGTGACTAAAAATCCAACTTTACCATTCAAGAGGGCTTTAAATTACAATTCTTTAGACACCAAACTAGACTTGTCTACTTGCTCCCAATGGGAAGTTACAGCTTGGTAAATGTGATAAGGTAACTGCAAAGGGAAGAGGCAGGCCTTGCAGCAGTGAAAAATGAAAAAAGAGTTTTTCACTACCAGGACATGTAAAACTTAAAAGTGCATGTCCAGCTTTTTAATTACACTGCATCCTTCCTTATGGGCTGTCTAGGGCCTATCCTAGGAATGACATATGTATTGAAAAGGAAGGTTTGGGCCAGGCAAAAGGTTTATTTTTCAGGTTGAAATGGCAGTTTAAAACTGCACACACAGGCTGCATTGGCACTTCTGAGACATGTTTGCAGGGCTACTGATGGCACAATATGCGCTGCAGGCCCACTAGTGGCATTTAACTTACAGGCTCTGGTAAAGTGTAGTACGACGTTACTAGAGACTTGCAAGTAAATTAAGTGTTCCAATTGGGTGTAAGCCAATTTCACCTTGTTTAAAGGAGAGAGCACTGGCACTTTAGCACTGGTTAGCAGTGGTAAAGTGCACATAGTCCTAAAAGTCAGCACAAATGGGTTAAAAAAGCAAGAGAGTGAAGGCTAAATATTTGGGGATGACCCTACAGAAAGGGCCAGGTCCAACAATCCCCCTTGACTTGGTTCTCCTCCTCCCCAGTCCTGGTACTTGTACTCTTTATTGTCATCCTTTTGTTCCTCATGCTCTTAGTCATTTGCCACCTCCAGGGTCTAGTATGCATGGGTTTCCGTAGTCCTCATCCAAGACAACATCCCCGTCCTCTGCTCTTTCTTGACCTCCTCCTCATTGTCCACCTCTTCCTTCTGATCCTGGAGGTGTTACTCCTCCCAGAACTTCTCTTAGTAATTGTCCTCCTGGTCATTATCTGCTTGGTCCTCATCCTCCGGGTGGTCCTAATAATGCTTTGGCTCTTGGTCCTCTTTCAAGTCATCATCCTCATCATTGTCATGGTCTTTTTCCTTCTTCTGGGTCTCCTCCTTATTTATTTATTTATGTGTTTTATAGAGCGCGAACTTGACCCGTTAGGGTATCAGAGCGCTTTACAGGAGAGCAACGCAATCTATAGACAGACTTAGAATCAACCAGTAGCAGCTCGAGTGGCCGAGGTACATGAGGGAAGGGAGCACGTATTTGCAGTTTACATAATCAGTTACTCAAGGCGAGAAGCCATATTTACAGATAAAATTACAGATTATTCAAGTCGGGCCCCAGGTTCCTGATGGGGTGACAAGGTAGTCCGAAGGAGGTAGAGGACGGCCATTGGTCGGGCCTGAGTCAATGTTTAGCCGAGAAATTTGCCCATAAGGAAGGTTTTGGTATCCTTTTTGAAGCGAGCCAGAGAGGGGATTCTTCTGATGTTGGGTGGGAGAGAGTTCCAAATTCTTGGAGCCGCCCCTGAGAAGGCTCGATTGTAGGTTTTTTTTTCCCGAAAGCGTGCAGGTTGGAGCAAAAGGTCTCTGGAAGATCGGGAATTTCTGGTTCCTCAGGAGATGACAAGTTTCTGTGTCAGATAAGCAGGGGAGTTAGAGTATAAAGCTTTGTGCGTGATGCATGCTAGTTTGAGTTGTATTCTTGCCTCCAGGGGAAGCCAGTTGAGAGCTTTCAAGTGTGGGGAAATATGATCGTATTTCCTTGTGCCGGTAAGTAGTCTGGCGGCCGCATTGAGGCAGGCTTTGAGAGGTGCCAGGGAGATCTTAGGTAAACCCGAAAGGGTTGAACAGCCGTATTCCAGTCTAGAGATGACGAGAGCTTGGACTGCCATTTTTAGGTCGGGAGCATTGAGGAAGGGTTTCAATTTCCTAAGGTAGCTCAGGTGGAATCTGGCTGTTTTGGCCATCGAATTGATGTGGTCTCGCATGTTCAGGTTGCTGTCGAGGGTAATTCCCAGGGATTTAGCCGAGTTCACTATGGTCGGTGGGCAATTTAAGGCTGTGATAGCCTTAATCCATGACTGAATCTCGAGGTTGGTGTTGGGTGGGGAGATCATGAGAAATTCAGTTTTCTTTGCATTGAGTTTAAGATGATTAGATGCGAGCCATTGGACAGTGAGTTTCAGGGCTTCGTTCAGGGAGAGGATCTCTTCGAGAGAAGAGGTTTTGATGTAGATCTGGGTGTCATCAGCGTACATATGATCGGAGATATTGGCTGCGCGTAATATTTCAGTAAGCGGTTCTAGGTAGAGGTTGAAAAGGGTGGGGGACAGGGTTGATCCTTGAGGGACTCCAACCGTGACCGGGGATGGTGACGATAAGTTGCCGTTGATTAGGAATCTCTGTGACCGGTTGTGGAGGAAGGACCTAAACCAGTCTAGGACAGTGCCATCCAATCCCATCCTGAGTTTGAGGCGTTCAAGAAGTTTTTCATGGTTGACCGTGTCAAAGGCTGAGGATAGGTCAAGGAGGATTAAGAGACACGTTTTGCCTTGATCAAGGGCTTGGAGAGCATCATCCACGATATGGAGCATGGTGGTTTCGGTGCTATGCCCTGGTCTTAATCCGGATTGGAAGTCATCCAGCAGGTGGAAGTTGTTGATGTGATGATTTAGCTGCTGTTGCACACATTTCTCCAGCACTTTGGCTAAGAGTGGGATGTTGGAGATGGGTCTGAAGTTGTCGGGGGAGGCTGGATCCAGCGATGGCTTTTTCAGAATGGGGAGGACTTGGCCGGCTTTTAGAGATTCAGGTATCGTTCCCTGCTGGAGGGAGGCGTTGATTATTGAAGTCCAGGTGGGAATAATGGATTGGGCGACGGCAGCAAGGCAGTTGGCAGGGAGCGGGTCATTAAAGTGGTTGTTCGGGTTTAAGGTAGAAAGGATTTTAGAGATCGAATCTTCATCATAGTCTTTAAAGACAGTCCAGTGAGCATGGTTTTTGGGTGGAGCCAGTGGGTGCGTCGCGGTGGGAGGTGGCGGGTCAGGAAGGGGATGAGGGTATGTGATGGAGTTGAGTTCGTTTCCGAGGGCTAAGATTTTGTCAGCGAAGAAAGAGGAGAATTCCTCTGAGGATATAAGAGATTTGGGGGTTTCTTTCGATGTTTTGGCTAGTTTATTAGATTGGTGTTTGACCAGTTCGAAGAGCTTGTGGGGTCTGTTATTGGCTTTCTCTAGTTCAGTTCTGAAGAAGTCTTTTTTTGAGTTGAGTATGTTCCTGTTGTAGACATTTCTGGCCTGGCGGAGGAGTTTTAAATGTGCGGTGGAGGGGTGCTGCCTCCAGGATCTTTCAGCTTGCCGGAGGGCTCTCCTCTCATTATTAAGGGATCCCGTGAACCAGGGGTGTCTGTCCTTGATTTGGGTTCTTTTCAGTTTAAGAGGGGCTAGATCATCAAGGATGTGTGAGATAGTCGTGGAGTAGTGATCATTGAGGCCACTGACTGTTGTGATATGTGTAGGGGGGGGGAGGTCAGATTTGCATCGGGCCTCAAGTTCATTGCGGTCCAAGTTCTTGGGGTCTCTGATCCAGCGTTTGGGAATCGTCGGTTGCGGTGCTTTTGTCTTGAGGGTGCCAGGTAGATGGAAGGTGATGGCATGATGGTCAGACCAGTCACATGGGTCAATAGAGATAAGCTTGACAGTTGATTCTTTGGAGATGATCCAGTCAAGGTCGGCCCCTTTTGGGTGAGTTGGTAGTGAGCAGGCTTGGGTCAGGGCTTGGTCTGCCAGGAGGTCTTTGATGGTGTTGACATGAGGATCCTTGGGATCGTTCTAGTGTAAGTTAAAGTCGCCTAGGAAGATATCTTTGGCATTGGTGGGAAACTTAGCTGTGATGATTTCCATGAGGTGGTCGGTGAAGGAGCCGTTCCTGCCAGGGGGGTGGTAGAAGATGTGAAGGTTGCATAGTTGGGTGGAGTTGCTGCAAATAGTGAGGGCGAGGTATTCGCAGGATTCGGTGGAGTCCGCCAAAAGTTCCGTGACACGAAGGTTAGAGCGGTAGATGCAGGCGATGCCTCCTCCTTTCTTGTTCGATTGTCTGTCCAGCCTTGCGATGTTGTATTTAGGAGGGACTAGTTGGTCCAGGCATGGAGATGAGGATTCATTGAGCCATGATTCTGTTAGGATTGCTAAGTCGATGTTTTTGCCAAGGATGAGATCGGCAATATCTGCAGCGTGCTTAGCTGCTGATCGGCAATTGATTAACAGACCAGACAGAGAAGATTTGGACAGAGTTTCGGGAGTCTGGGCGGACAGGAGAATGGGTACTAGATTACTCTTGACCGCCGTTCTGTTGCGGAGGGTGGCAGGCCTGTTGGGGTTGATAGTGACCGTGCGGATGGCGAGTTCGGCATTCCCCTCGAAAGGATGAGGGGTAGCTGGGGTGGAGTTGTAGTCTCGGAGGAAAGCCAAGATTTCCATTTCCGTGAGATCTAGTGGACTTGGAGCGGCATGGGAAGGGGTGTAGGAGAGGACCAGAGCGGCGGTTTCTTCCTCTGAGAGGTGACGTTGTTGCTTACGGAGGCGAAGCTGTCTCAAGGCTAGCGGAAGAGGTTGTTTAGGGTGCTCTGTTGAAAGTGAGGGGGTGGAATTTGGCAAGGGCATGAGGTTGGCGAGGGAGAGTTCAGCGAGGTGAAGGAGGTTCATTAATTCCAAGATGGAGATGTGAATGCTCTGGGTTAGTTTGGTAGCTCTGGAGAGCAGAGAAACCCTGTCCCTGTCAGGTGGAGACATGAGAGGGCGGGGGGCAGTGGTTCGGGAACCGTTCTGTCGGCATGTATAGGTGAAAGGAAGGGCGGACTAGTACGGTCTGTGTTGTAGGTTGTTAGATCTATGATGGTGCCCCTTTGCTGGTTGGGTTGAGGGCTGGGAGGGCAAGCACGATCTGTATCATAGGTCTTTGGGGGCGTGTCGGTGGCATAGTCTACTTGGGGGGCTAGTGGGGAGGGGGTCAAAGGTCTAGGGGTATTTCTGATGGCAAGGCCAGGCGCCGTGTTGGAGTGGATAGGGGGGTCTGTCTTGGAAGACCTGAGAGGGGTATGTGAGTGGCTAGTTACGATGGGTGGGCTGGATGAGGACTCATCGGGGCGGGAGTTAGTTACCCTACCAGAGCCTTGCAAGTGGTTTCTGAGGAGGGTGAAAAGGTCTGCAAATTTATCCAAGTTTTTGGTTGAGGCTTGGATCAAGATAATGCCATTTTTGTAAAGGGTGATGGTGAGGTCAGCTCGCAGGGTTGGAGAGGGTGTTATTGTTAGTTTAGTGCCGTATGGGATGTTCTTTGTTGCACGAACATTGAGGAGGTGGGCAAAGGTTTTGTGCCAGGCAGCAGTTCTTCTAGAGTAGAAAATGAGGTCGTTAATGATTGTAACGAAGGTCAGAGATCAGTGACTCAGGGTGTCTTTTCAGGGTGGAGTGCTTGAAGGATTTGGCGGCGGTTTTGGAGAGGTTGGGGGGGGTAGACCAGTGTGTAATAATTTGCCCCCATAGCGGATAGGCCAGGACTTATCATGCTGGCTCGGGTAGGTTACTCGAGGGTCAGTTACCACTAGGGACAAATTTGCAGCGGAGTGGGCTGCTCGCCATACGGGAACTGGAATTGAGCAGAGTCAGTAACATGGGAGAGCGCACTGTTAAGGTAAGAGCATGGTTCCTAGCACTCGAAGAATATCTAGCGAGGATGAAGAAGAATGGTTGGCAGCTCTCGAGGAGTAGCTAGTGGGGGTGAGGATAGTCAGGTTGTCTTTAGGATTTACGCCCGTGTGAGGTCAGGCAATGAAAGGTGATTGTATTGTCTTCAAACTGTCGCCATTTAAGGGTCAGGCGATGAGCAGTCTGCCAGATATAGGAAATTGTGGAGATTTCGACAAAGGTCACAGATGGTGATAGGCAGTATATGATTCCATACTGCTAACTGCTCATTTTCGATGCTGTTTGTGTGATTCAATCAGGGGGAAACAGTGGTCCTTGTATTTACCGCAGCGCCGAAATTTTAGGACCAGGCAGCCATCGGTTACTGCAAATGATGATAGTTATGATGAAAGTTATGGGGATCAGTCCATCGGTTCCCACAAATGACCGTCGGTTCCTACAAATGATGATAGCTATGAAGCCATGAGTCCAGGGAGAACAATGAGAAACAATGATCCCCGTATTTATCGGGGCGCTGCCATTTTGGGTCCAGGCAGCCGTCAGTGCATTTATTGATAATCCATGGGGAGATGCAGCGCAATATCCTGGCGCCAACGCTTTGCGCCGCAGACTTACGTCTAAATCGGTCTGGTGCAGCTCGTGGGCTCAGGCATCAGGCGACAGCATCGGTGGGGCGCAGCCTCAGCGTGTAAGAAGCGATACAAAAGGGGATGATGGACGGAACGTTTGAGCCAATCAAACACTCACCCCCAGTCAACTGATCTGGGTTTAATCCAAATGCCAGAAACCGGTCCTAGGATGTTTGTTTCCGGTCCAGGGAAGACATGGCTTGGCAGTTCGGGCTGGACTGTTCCCATGAGGCACAGGGTCAGACTGATTTGCATATGGCCATGTCTGAACTGGGGTGGTGGAGTGAGCTAAAGAATGATGATGGATTAAACCCAGATCAGTTGACTGGGGGTGAGTGTTTGATTGGCTCAAACGTTCCGTCCATCATCCCCTTTTGTATCGCTTCAGCGTGTAAGAAGGCAGGCACGCAATGCCCGGACAACACCGCAGGAGCCCGTCTCAGTCCGGTGTAAGTCGTGGGGCTCAGGCTATTCCCGGGATCCAGAATCGCATTCCCAGTGAAGGAGGGGGCAAGCACGCAATGCACGGACAGCACCGCAGGAGCCGATCTTGGTCCCGGCGTGATTTGCAGGGTTCGGCTGTTCCCGTGGTTTAGCTTCACCGAGGCAGTCACGGAGGGGACCGGAGATCCGATGCCGTCTGTCGGCGTCTCACCGCCAAAGATCCGTCTTTCCAAGGAGCTGGGCATCAGCCGGGAAGCGTGCAGATTGCTCCGGGAGCTGGGCACCAGCCAAGTCGAGCGGAGCTGGGTCCGGGCAGCGAGGGCGCCGATCTGGGCTGAGGAGGACGACAATCCGGGTAAGTTTGCTGCCAACCTTCGTTTTTGCGCGATGGTTCGGAGGGCTCCACTATCCGGTCCAAGGTGCGGGCAAGTGGTGGGCTGGTGCTGTGGTTTTTCCGGGGATATTCACCCGATGGTGATCCCCAAACCGGGAGCTCCTCGGGGGGCTCATCTTCTGGTTGTCCTCTTGCTAGACATTCTCCTATCAAAATGGTCATCCTCCTTCTCCTTGTCTTCCAGATCATGAATGTGGTCCTGGCCTTCCCCCTTCTGGACTTTGTCCAGCTAATGATTGGCCTCCGAGGAACTGATCCATCTCTCATTCCACCTTGGCCTCCTGGAAGTCCTCCTTCTCCTGGCCACCTTCGGCTTTGTTCTGGTCCTCCCCATCTTGTCCTATCACCTGGTCCAGTTTATCCTTCCTGCTCCTCCTAATTGCCTTGGTCCATCTCCCTCTGGCCTTTACGCATCTAATCTTTGTGCTCTGGTTTGTCATCACCCTCCTCCTGGCCACTCTGGATGTACTTCTCATCCACCTAGCTCACCTCTGCCAGATCATCTTACCCTGCTTACCCCATTCTCCTGCTACACTTACCATTACCCATGTGTCACTTCTGCACCATTGCTTTTTGTGGAATCTTCTGCCAAGGAGGCCATCCCAACCCCAGTGTCTTCCTCAACACTCTGCTGAGGTACCTCAGAACCCCTCTCTCTCCCACTTCTCACACACCCCCACTTTCCCCACTTAGGACTAGGAGGAATATCACCCACCCGATTCCAATTAGCCTGGTGTTCCTGCACCTAAATTTACCGGCTAAGAGTATACTACGCTTGATTTTACCAGGTGCAAAATTTTGTATATCGACTAGGAATGCAGAGCAGATAGACTGCACAGCCCAATCTCTTCCTTCAGCAAGGGGGAGCATACAATGATGTGCCCTAATAGTCCCTGAGCCTACATTGGGCTATTAACGGCATACATTTTATCAAGCTCGGCAGGATAAAAGTAGGGGTGTGCAAAATTTGATTAATTTGCTTTTGTGTAGTTATGAAATGTTTGACAAAATTACGTAAAATTGCACGTAACTACATGAAATGCAAATCTGACATTTTGCTCTATATTTTAGTGTGAAATGCATCCTCGCTTCATGTTTTTACATGAGGGCGTACATTGAGCTAAAAAATATTGCAAAAAATAAAAAGCACCACTAACAACAATCACTCGCATTCTGTTGTTCCCATGCATTGCAGTCATTTTTTACCATCTGTGGCACATAATTATGTGAAGTAGCGTTATGGCGTATTGTTGGGAATTTCGAGTAACAAGCATGAAGTGAAATTCCTTAATTTACGCAAAAAACACCCCTGCAACCCCAAAACTCATACACACCCTAAACACCACTTACCACCCAAAAACTCCTACAAACTCTGAACCCTAAACACCCCTTACCACCCAAAAACCCATACCCACCCTAAACCTTAGAAATACCCTTAGGACCCCAAAACCCATACACACCCTAAACACCCCTTATTACCCAAAAACCCATACCCTCCCTAAACCCCTAAAATACCCTTACAACCCAAACACCCATGCCCGCTCTAAACCCTAAAAATACCCTTGTTACCCCAAACCCATACCCACCCTTAACACCCCTTATCACCCAAAAACCCATACCCATCCTAAACCTTAAAAAAAACCTTACCACCCAAAAACCCATACCCTCCATAAACCTTAAACTACCCTTGTCACCCCATAACCCATACACACCCTAAACCCTAAACACCCCTTACCAACCAAAAACCGATGCCCACCCTAAGCCCTAAATCCTACAAATTTCCCTTGCCACTCAAACACCCATACCCACCCTAAACCCTAAAAAACCCTTACCATCAAAAAACCCATACCAACCCAAAAAATACCCTCACCAGCCAAAAACCCATTCACACCCTAAAAATAACCTTGCCACCCAAAAACCCATACCCACCCTAAACTGTAAAAAACCCTTAGCACCCAAAAACCCATACCTGCCCTAAACCCTAAAAATACCCTTGCCACCCAAAACCCCATACCTGCCCTAAATCCTGAAATTACCCTTGCCACCCAAAATCCCAAACCCACCCTAAGCCCTAAAAATTCCCTTGACACCCAAACCCCTAAACCCTAAAAATGCCTACAGCTCTAAAACCTGTATACTCTTACCCACCCTAAGCCCTAGAAAAAGCTTCATTTATGTGTGTGTGTGTGTGCATTAAAAACTCTTAAAACTTAAAACAATTAATACTTATATATACTTACCTTTAAAGGTTTTACATCGAAAATGCCTTTACAATTCATGCCTTTACAACGAAATTCATTTTAACCCCTTCGGCGCTGCGCGAATTCTCCCGCTGTGCGGGAGAATTAATCAGTGGGTGTGTTTTGGACGGCCCCCGGCCGTCCTCCGCACACGCCCACCGTGACGTCGGATGGCCGGGGGCCGTCCTGAGCACCGAAGGGGTTAATGGCGTGCGTGTTGTAAAATCCTGCGTGGTGAAGCCTTGCGTTGTAGTGTCGCCTGTGTGGTTAAGCCTGCGTGGTGAAGCCTCAACTTCTATTTGTAAAGGACCACATATTTGTGTTGCCCGCACAAGATTGTTCTTTTGCTGTTTTTTGTCTCAAAATTTGGTTCGTATATTCAGACGTGAGACAAAATAATCCGCCTTCTTCCTTTTCCGGTTTTATATCCAGATCTCAAGACAATGCCTGAAGAAAGCATCAATCACAAGGTAGCTGAAGAAAGCAGTGGCTGTTTCCTTATTTGGGTCTGTATTAAACATTTTTTCTGTGTTATTCTTATATATATCCGAAAAAGCAAAGCAGAGGCAGGGTATCCCTAAACAAAATATGTAACAACAAAAGCAGCTGTAGATAGCTCATAAAAACCAGATGCGATTAACAAACTAGTGTGTACATCTGGCCTACATCAAACTTATAGTACAGATATATGAAAACATGTGTCCTTATTACAGTGTAGTCATACATAGATGTAAGGTACAGGTAGGAGGTAACCAGGTAACATAGCCTCAAGGGAGTCATTCGGTCTCCTGCATAGGGCAGTGCTAATAAAATACACTATTGATGTAATTAACGCATACTAAATGGATGAACAATATGCAACATACATCAATTTGAATCATAATATGAGATCAGATGGATAGTGAGCCACACAACAATCAGTGTGACACCTTGTTGTTTAAAGTTTGTCAGCAAACAGAATTACATGAGTTAGAAATGAGAGGACAGATGTGGGAATAAGCTAAACTTAAAACACAATCTTCCGGGTTCCACGTGAACCAATATGGTTGCTGCACTGTGAGCGATACTTACCAGCCTCTAACCAATGAATCCTCACATAGCGGCGAGACTTCACATTTGTTTTTTGATGTCACAGAGGGTGCAGGTCATATTCCGTCTTTGTTTGAGATGTTTTCCTCCTGAAATGTCTGTTTAAAAGAGGAAGCCACGCAATAGGCATGAACATTATTTGGGGCTAGTTAGGGTTCGCAGCTGCGACCTCTAACTTGCTCCCTGCTACTCCTGACACACTTCCTTTGTGACCCCTGGCCTCAGAGGTGGCAAACCTTTTGCCTCCTCTGAGGCCAGGGGGTCACAAAGGGAGTGGCAGGAGTAGCAGGGAGCAAGTTAGAGGTTGCAGCTGTGACCTCTAACTAGCCTTAAATGATGCCAATGGCAATAGGACTTATTTCCCATCATACATCTGTGCAGGAAGTGGCATCGCTGGATTGCCCATCATCTACCTGCACAAGAAGTGGCATAACTGGTTTCCTGTCAAATGTGACTTTAAAAGAAAAAGCCAAGGAAGAGGACTCATCTTCCATCATCCATCTGCAGAGAAAGTGACATCAGTGGATTTCCCATCATCCATCTCCACAGGAAGTGTCATCACCTGATTTCCCATCATCCATATACACATGAAATGACATCACTGGATTTCACATTATACATCTGCACAGGAAGTGACATCACTGGTTTCTTGCCAAAACGGTCTTAGAAGAAGCCAAGGAAGAGGACACATTTCCCATCATCCATCTGCACAGGAAGTGATATCAGAGGAATTACCATCATCCATCTGCACAGGAACTGACATCACTGGCTTTACCATCATCCATCTGCACAGGAAGCGACAACACCGGTTTCTCACCAAAACTGTCTTTAAAAGAAGAAGCAAACTAAGAGGAGTCATTCCCCATCATCCATCTGCACAGGAAGTGACATCACTGGATTTATCATCATCCATCTGCACAGGAAGTGACATCACTGGATTTCACATCATCCATCTGCAAAGGAAGTGACATCACTGGTTTCCCACCAAAATTGTCTTCAGTTAATGGAGGCTGCAGCGCATACACACAGCAGATGCACACAGTGTGCCCACCACTGGTAAGCTGAAAGTGTCCAAAGGCAGCCCTTCTGTTCCCATCCTTGCCCCACCAGCATCCAGTATCAGGACCCCCGTTCCTCCTCCCACCCACCTCACCCCCCAGCGCTACTCCACCAGACCGCAACGAACGCAGGGCTTCGCAGATGTATTCTCGCCCGACTCCTTTGGGATTTCCCTGCAACAAACAAGCCACAATTGAAAACATTGATCTGCCTTGAGAAAGCCCTGGCCTGCTGGCCTTTGGGCGAAACACGTGTCGGCTGTTCCCCTGTTTTTCACATTGATCTAAGAATAAAAAGATCTCTTGAAAATCAAAATTAGACGCTCTGCTGTTTCCATGATGCAAGAAAACTATTGAGGGATGTACTTACCCTCTGAAAAACAAACACAATAAAATAAAGCACAGAACCACTCACCAAGCACTAGAATCCTGTTTTGGGTGGCATCTGGGTAAAACCACCGATGTGGTTTGTGCTTCAACAGATTAGGGGTCCTGACTAATTGAGTGTGAACCTTGGTAAAACCCACCAAACCTTTGCTACTCCATCTCTAGCCTCTGCGCCCTAAACCCCGGTCACATCTCCCAGCACTGCTACCATGCTTCCCAGCCCAACACTCAAGGTATATTCTCCTGCACCACCTGCCATTTCACATGCACCATCCTGTACCCATCTCCCTCCTCCATATGCCTCACACAGTTAACATGCTCAACAAAAATGACAACACACCTGACCCCCACTACATCACACCCTTACCTGTCTTCCATGCTACTCAGCACTCGGTCCCCCACAAAGCACAATACCAAAATTTGAGATCTGCTATACAACGGCTCACTGGCCCTGCTTTCCCTGTCGGAAACTTGTCTGACTCCCTCATCGGCCCCTGAAATCACCACATTAATTCCCTTCGGATATTAGATCACAAGACAGGACAGAACAAACAGAGGCAGGCTCACTATCATCTTTAAAGAATCCATCCAATGCTCCACCACCATGGAAAGCACCACCAGCAACATGGAACACTTGACCTTCAAACTCCTTATCATCATCATGTACACCCCGAGTGGCATCCTCATGTATCCTCCTCCTTGACCCTGCACCAACTTTGACAGCATCATTGCAGACTATGTCGCCCTCCTGATCATTGACTCCAGTGCCTTCACTCTCCTTTGCGACCACAACTACCACCTGGAGAATCTCACCAAACCCAACACGACCAACATCCTCATGGATCTGTCCTACCTTTAACTCATCCAATTAGTGCAAGGCCCCACACACGTAGCCAGACACCTACTGGTCACTATCTTCAGCAGCATCACAGTAAACAGGCCTATCCCGATCACATGATCCGATCACACCCTCATCAACTTCAGAATACCAATCCACACCACCACATCCACACCATCACCCATCATCACAGCAGCATTGGAACAAGAGCTTAAACGTATTCTGGTCTTCCCAACTCCTACATCACCGGCCTCAACACAAAAACAATCTCCCCAAATCAATCTCCAACTGTAATGCCTGGATGACCACCTGCGCAGATACCCTGACTTTTCTTAATGTCAGCAAAGCCTGAGAACTTGCCCGCAAGCAGCTGGTCCTTAGAAGAGATAAGGCTCACCAAACACCACTGCAAGCAACTTGAACACAGATAGAGAAAAATGCAAAACAACACCAAAAGGAGCAGCTACATATATGCCATAAAATGGTACCATCAGCAAATCAGAGTCATCAAAAACTCAGCGCTCACCCACCGCATCAAACACAGCACCAACAGGGACAAAGAAATCTTTACCATAATGAAAGACTTCAGGCCTGATTACAGAGTCAGAGGAAAAGCGAGTCTGTGTGACTACATTCAACACGAGAAGCCACGAAATGAAGAAAATCATCAGAAAATATTGGAACCTAGCTGCCTCAGAAATTAGCGTAACAACTGATCCTGTCTTTACCTTCAAAAGAGCGAAAAACATATGTGACCACGTTGTCAGTGCATATTTGGCACCACCAAGCCCCCCTGACATCAGAACGCAACTACAACTACCTACACTAACAGGCCACTTCAAGTGCAGCAAATGCAAAGCTTGAAAACTCACAGTTGAAGGCGCCTCCTTCATTAACCATGGACGAACGTTTCAACTGGTACACCATACCAACTGCAATAGCACCAATGTTATCTACGCCATCCGGTGTCCCTCTAACAAACTCTACATTGGGCAGACTACGCAGAAAGTGAAGAGCAGGATCTTACAGCACTGCAGCAGAGTGCGCTGCAAATCCCAGGGAGCACCCCTGGTCGAACACTTTCTAGACATGAACCATCAAGCAGAAGACATCAGATGGTGGGTTCTGGAAAGGGTCCTTCCACACTCAAGGAGCGGGGACATGGTGGCATTACTCAATTTCAAGGAATGTAGATGGACCCATCTACTTGAAACCGTCAATGATGGACTGAATGAACTGGAAGAGACTAGCAGAAAACTTGGCCTCCTTACAAGGAGATAACATAGCCATAAGGGCTTTTCACATGTTTTCCCCCCTAGTTTCACAACCTTTTAGATATAGAGCGAGACCCAAACACACTGCATTACACCACCTGCAGTCTTTGGAATTATTCTTAGAATACAGGAATCTGTCATGGAATTTGTCTTCATGATACACCCATATAAAAATGCCTAACCATTCAACAGGTAGATGATATAATCTATGTGCAAAATATTGACACCACCTACATTAATAAAGTCAACCATTATATGTACCTGCCTTTACTAACAATAGCTAAACAGCTCTTGAAGTATTGATTCAATTGTTTATTTCTCAGTTTACCACAAATGGACAATGATTGGTGTAACCAAAACCTTTTGCAATGGTTGATTTGTCGATAAATTCTGGTGCACACCAGCATGTGTATTATTCACTCAGTACCACACGTTTAATCTTCAAGTTTTCTTTCGACATTGTAATGTTCATCAATAAGAAAATCATGTTATTAAGCGTATTAGATGATTAGGGACACATATGTACTAGGTTACATCAGACGCCTTACTCACATTGGTTAAATATAATTTTAACGTTTACCACAAATGGACAATGATGGGTGTGACCAAAACCTTTTGCAATGTTTGATTTGTCTATAACTTCTGATGGACAGAGTGTGCCTACCAGCAAATGTATTATTCACTCAGGACATGTCCTTTAACCACATATGTTTAATCTTCAAGTTTACTTTCGACCTTGTAATGTTCATCAACATGGAAATCATGTTATTAAGCTGATAAGTCTTGAATTTGTATAACCATGAAACTCCGTACACATGCATTTTGTATATCAAGCCGGGCTAATTTAAATTAATGGCCTGGGAGCTTTTAATGATTCTCCCTCACACGCAAATCCAATCCTTCACACCCTGTCTCCAGCCGGGCCCAATTAACCATCAGCCGGCAGGTTCCTTCAATTAAGCCCCCGCAGCTGCACGTAATGGATCAGCTGAATCTTCTTAACTCAGCTTCAGCTCCAGGCACACACTTCTCATTTTCAGAGCTGTGCCGGAGAGGTAAGATGCTGCCCTTCATTCCCCTCCTCTATGCGCTCCCCTTTTTAGGTCTCGCCTAGCGTTGCAGCGCATGCGCTGCTCGCTTTGCGAGGCATGTAGTATATACTGTAGCGTGGAAGCTTTCTGGAAGCTCCGCCCACTCTCCGCCCATCTTTTTGATTGGCTTACATCCTAAATGCTGCCTTCTGATTGGTGTTAGGCTTGTTAGTCCCTCCTCCTGATGGCCATGTTGTTATTTGTATCCTTCCCTGGCTATTGGCCCCTTTACTCAAACACTATTTTGTGCCCTGTCCCCCCCCCTCCGCACCCTCCAGCAGTTCGTGATTTTTCGCCCCCCCTCACACCTCCCCACTCCCATTTGTGCCTTCGTAAACACCCACATTCCCATTTCTAATGCAATACGTCTCGCGTAAATGCGAGTTGTATTGCATTGCAAATGCTTGTTTTCAAGTAGTGCGCAGTGATTTACAGGCAGGCCCGACGAAGCCGTAGTGTACCGGAAGTAACATCCCTGGGGTGCACCGGAAAAGAACCCTCGGTTGCTCCGGAAGTCTTGTTTACATTCCAATTGCGTTTCACTGGCGGCGCCCGCGAGGTCCGAAGAGAATGGTAATTTTAAAATATGATACGTATTAAATGATTATCGCTTTCCTCGTGTTTCGAAAATTACCGAAATTTAGATTTTTTTCCAAAGCGAGTGCAGAAAATGAGGGAGGCCTCACTTTAAAAGCGCAAATTCTCCCTCCCTTACATACGGTTAGACATTGTCTTAACCTCTGCAGATCTCAAAGATGGCCACGATATTTACACACAGCTGAGAGCGATGTTCCTTAACACATTCTTCTGCTTCTATTTTGCTCAGTACGTTTCAGAATCGTCACTTTCTCCTCTTTTTATTTCCACAGTCGTGTTACTTTTCTGTGCTCCTCCTACTTCTATTATCTTCCAAAGCGTGCAGCTGCCTAGTGCCGGGTTTTAGGAGCTGCTTTCCGCTACGCCAGTGGAGCCGCCTGCATGGTGAGTCCGCTTGGGACAGAGAACCCTTGCAATGCCCAACCTCTCCCACCAATTCTGTGGGTGTGTTATCCTCGGCCTCTGAGAGATACCCTTAAGTGTCAATCCTGGGCTGTCACTGACTACCATCCCAAAGAGCAGTAGTCTTGGAGTTAGTTCCACTTTACCCAGCACCACCTACAACTGACGAATGCCTCAGCTATTAGCTACTTTTTGAGCATTGACTCAGTGGTGTCACCTGTGGCATCTCTTTGCCACCTGGTGACAAATGACACAGAGATAGATGAGAAATTATAATGTCAGTGGCATGTATCAGTGATTCCGGGACTGCCCCACCAGGTCTGTAAGCCATCAAGCAGTGATCGTAAAACCTCTTTTCTCATACATGCAGAGAGCAGATATTGACACTGGAGTTAATGTTTACATGTGCTTCTGGGTGCAGAAAGAAAAATAACTCTGTCCACTTCTTCTGCTTACCAAGAAAGAACGATCGTAGGGCTGTCAACAGTGCTTAATTTGTTAAAAATTAATAGGTGTACGTGCAGGCCCCCAATTTTTTCCCCTACGAACTTGCAGCCATCTGTTGGTGTTGCCATTTAGCAAGATTGCCTAGATGGGATTCCACATCATGCTTCTTTCTTCCACTATACTATATTTCCTCTCTGTTGCTGGAAAAGATGGAATCTAGCTGGATAGTGTATCCGGCAGCTTCCGTCGCACCGGATCTGTGCCTGCCATAGTGTAACGTGCTGACTTTGCTTCCTGTGCAGTTTGTTGACACCTAGACACATTTAGCAGGGCCTGCACTTTGATTGTTTTGTGTTCAGAGTAGGCCTGGGCAGTAAATTCCGTTTCGCTCACGGAATTCGTTCGCGCTTTCAAAATGCGTGTTCGCGAGATATTTCTCCCCGAGCACGCAAACAGCGTTCGCGAACAGGAAAAAAGCATCGCGAACGGGCGGAACAAGCAATTCCGCGTGTTCGCTGAACTTTTGCGTGCTCGCTGAGTTTTTTACCGTTTTGCGGAGCTTTGCGTAGAGCGACTACGCAAATTCCGCCCACCACAGCAACCTACAAGAAGTGAGGGAAGTCTCTTGTTTTCAGTTCTAGTCTCAAATGCCACACTTAAAGGGTCATTGACAATCATTTTATTTGAGTCTTGACCTTGCTGGGCTCTAGCTGAAGCTAACACATCTTAATGCCAATGTCACCAAAGGCAATTAGCTTTCCGCTTCACAAGTGCTTAAAAGATAAACTGATTTCCTTTTACATTTGTCCTTGTTACCAGTTTCTTTGGGCCCGCTTTTTTTACCAAATAAATTCATTGTCACACTCTGCTGTGTGACGCCACCCCTTTTTGCTGCCTCTCATTTACCTCCAATTTAAGACCCTGTTTCAAGACCTTCACTTCCTTCTTCCAAAGATAAGTTGGTTCACATAAAGTCAAGGAAGGTGCATCTCACGTCCAGAATGCATTGTTTTCTTTGGTAAAGGCTCCCGACACGGAATGATCTGGTGACCTGCCTTTTTAATTATCTCTGATGGTTTGCTTCACACAGTGGTGAATATTGTGAGAGAACTTGAATACATATCCTCAGTGCCTGCTTTTTCTCAAGCTTCTGTGATTACAAAAATGTATATATAATAATCACCGGAAGTTCTTTGGTCGTCCCTGTGTTGTAGTGATTATCGTCAGCTAGGGATGTCGTGCTGCAAATACATGTGAACGAGGCTACTTTGCAGTAATGTGTGATAATGTGCTGCATCGCTAAATACTTATAAGGTCCCAAAGGCCAGACCGATTGCATTGCAAATGCTTGTTAAACACAGGGAATTATTTCACTTCAGAGACACGTCACACGCTGCTCTTTTTCTAAAGCGCAACGATTAATTTCCTTTTTAGCCACGCTGTGCTTTGTATAAAACTCACTCTTCAACAATTGTTGTCAAGCACAGGGATTAATTGCATTTCTTAACCACGCCGCTCTTCATCTAAAACGCGATGATTCATTCCTTTGCTTCATACAATGTCACTTTTAACCACTTTGATGACCTTCAACCTCATAGCTTGTCAAGCACAGGGGTTAATTGCATTTCATAACTACGCCGCTCTTCTTTTAAAACGCGATGATTCATTCCTTATCTTTTTCTTAGCCACGCTATTTTCATACGATGTCATTTTAAACCACTATGATCACTTTCACCTCATAGCCAGGTTATGTCTGGTGCACATTTACATTAGAAGAATCGGCACGCACAGGTCTATTCGCTTAGGTATTTCGCGCTCTATTATAAGCGCCGTGATTAATTTCATTTTTGAATGTTAAATCGTTCTACACGCACCGTGATCACGTTCATCATCGTAACCAGTCAGCTTACTGTGCACAATTCACACTGAATTGATTTTAATGCTGATTAGAAGATCAGGCACGCATATGTACTATGTTACATCAGACGGTGTACTAACTTTAGACACCTCGTGCTCTCTCACTAGCGCCTGCCTCTTCACCAATTATTCACAACACCCTTGCGTCATAGACATTTCATTTTTTATCTGACTGATCTGTCTCTCGTCCTGCTCACGCCATTTTTAACCCTCTGTGTGAGCAGCCACAGTTGTCAATGCATGGACTCTATGACAGCCACCACAAGGGCATCAATATGTTCACCTAGCTCACTAGTAACTCATCACTTCTTGCGTTAAGGTGGCATTGAATTTACGTGCATACATTAACTGACATCCAGTCACCCTTTCCCTTTAGCTACAGTACTGTGCCGTGCCATTGATGTGATTCACAACCATCAAGGACCTCACTTCAGTCATTGCTTTGAATCCAACCGAATGGTGGACCATACCCTGCAAATCTCCCTTGATTCGGGTAGGTCCCCAGTTAACTCACCATGTTGTTGCATTCCCCACATCCAACACACCATTCTAAATCCAACCATTTCTAATTGTACAGGCTGTCCCTTGGTTCGTCTAGTCCTGAGGAAGACCCGCTGTGCCCACTAGTCAATCACGCACATTTCTGGGTCGAAACGTCGACGTACTTGTGATAATCCTGACCCTACTCTCTCCACCCCACGCGAAATGGAAATTTAAAATCCCAAGCGGTGTGGAGCTTCATGTACCTAGGGATGGATGTCCTTTGAATGACTAATTTCAACAATTCTTGCAACATGGTATATATCTTGTTCACATTTAGCACTTATTTCGCACTTTTTGCACCATATCACTTGCGCCGTTGGAACAAATTGTATGTTCATGAACTTTGACAGCCCTCTAATGTCAGCTCGACACCATAAAATGTAAAAAATATATGGGTTTATCCTTAAATGCAAACTTTGTTTGATTTCTTTTTGGTGTGTGTTTTTCATTTTGTGACTCATTTGGTCTTTCCGTTTTATTGATTATTGCTGAAAAGTAGTATTGTTGTTTTATTGGTTATTATTCAGTATACCAGGAATCAACTCTGTACCTGACAGAACCACATTCTCCACATTCTGGCGGCTGGTGAAGTTTGAGAGTGGTATGGCGGGGCAGCACGATAGGGGGAACGGCACGCCATTTTGGGGAGGCCATTCGCCATTTCCATTTGTGGATACATCGGGGCTTCCCCGCTTAAAGTGTGTAATCTTAGGCAAATATTTTATCTCACAATAACTCTGCAAAGGAAAGACAGCTGTGAAAGTGAAAAATGAGCAGTTAGTTCTTCAAGAGAGGGGTTACTAGCATATCCCAGAACAAGCCTGTATCCATGCAAGCGACCTGAAGCCAAGATATCCGGGAGACGAACAGCAATAGAAACAGCGGTGTGAGGACGAACGGGGAGTTGTTGGGCAAAGTTACCAGCAGCAGAAAAGAACTTGGCAGGGAGTGAAGCAACCAGCATGAAAGAATTAGGGTGGGGGCCGCAATGACCAACAAGATAGGGCGCACTGCACTGCCGAGCAGAGAGCGCCACAAACACCCTGCCGCGCCTTGCACCCCCACGTCACCCTTTGCATTATTCACTCCACTGAATGCAAATAGTTAATGCGTGAGCCTCTTCCTTCCACGGAAGAAGACATTTCCTCTCCGCATTTTTCCTTTCTCGCTCCACAGCACTAAGAAGTGCCGGCAGTCTGGAGTGAGCTCTTTCAGGCACATCTAGGGCTCACCTCACCAACCCCCGCACTACCATTTTTTTTTTTTTTGCAGTATAGCGCAAACTCGACTTGAAGGCATTTACATTACACAAGCACACATTCATGTTTTTTGTTAACCACAGGAGGCACCTGGCAATTACATGGATTGGTGAAAGTTCAGAGAACTTAATGCAAGGCAGCACCCGCGGTGGGGAAAAATGAAGAGCCAGCTAGGGAGACGTGAAAGGTGAAGGTCACAAGCCCTAAAAGTGACTCTAGGTGCTGGAAGTCAACGGAATCCGGAGACGGTGCGAGCCAGTCGCGGCCGGCAAGCCAGGTGGGGGTAAGGGCCGAGCGGGGGGGGTCAGTAATTAAAATAAAAAACTTACCTTTCTTGACCTCCGGATCAGCAGCGCCGCCGCCTCAGCTCCTGCCTGCCACTGCTCCTGGCCGCGTTTTGCCTCGGCAGCCTCCCTCCCCTCCCCTAAGCCAATCACAATGCTGCAATGGCAGCGTTGTGATTGGTAAGGCGCAGCGGAGAGCACCCCAGCCGGGCCATTTTCTCTATGTAGGCTGCATGCAGCAGCCTACATAGAGAAAAAGAGGGAGTGCGCATGACTGCTTTGTTCGGTCCTGGGGCCGACCAAACAGTCTGTACCCACAACAGTGGGCAAAGTCACTCCCCCCCTGCCCTCGAGCGGGACCGCCCACCTGCCCTTCCACAACCAGGCACTCCAGGCACTTCTGCTTTCTCGCAATGCGAGAAGCAGAAACATAAAATGGTAGTTTTACCATTTTATATTTCTGCCTTCTCGCACTGCGAGAAAGCAGTGGGGCGACGCCCCCACGCCCCTATAGAGGAGCCGCCACTGGTGATACTGTCACAAACGTAACGGCTACCCCGTTTGCTGTATTACAAGTTCCATAGGATATAATGGAATTGTAATATGACAGAGGGGCTATCCGTCACGTTTATGATGGATTATCCCATCCACCAAGATCATAATCAGGCCCCTCATCTCTCTGGCTGCAAGCTCCATCAGTGTAGCCCTCTCCAAGCATCTCTGCACCTAGCTGTCTCTATTTGTCAGCAACAAGATCACTAGAATCTACAAAAACTTCAAGCTCCAACTGGACTCTTTCACCCTCGCAGTCCTCTTGCCCATCTCTACAAACACCCAGAAGACCACCCTGCCCACATGGCCTACCATTGCGGCTTAAGAAACCGCAACAACCATGCAGTCCATATATTACTGAGTACCCTCAGACCCCTGCCCTCACCACGTCTTCATCACAGGACAGGACCCTATCAGTGAGGTCCTCCCTCCAATCCTCATAGAATCAATCATCACGGCCACCTATCTGGATGTCTGGAAACATGCCACAGTATAGTCCCCATTCTCATGAAACCCTCAGCAGACCCGAAGACACTAGCCAACTGGTGTTTGTACAAAATATTGATTTAAAAATATTGGGACACAGCAATATCGGAAATTAAATATTGCGATGCACAAATATTGTGATGTACAAATGTTGTGATGCACAAATATCGTTGACAATAATGTTATTGCAAATAATATTGATGTTTTTAATATTGTTTTCACTAACAATATTAACTATCATTTTTTAAATTATTTTAATGTGTTTTAGTAGATACCTTAATTTTATGTGTGTTAAAACAGTCAGCCTTAGGATGGTCTTCCCCCCCAACCCTTTGTGTCCTCCTCCATTTTTTTTCTGACCTCGTTTTTTGCTGGCCTTAGGACTCTGCACACTTTACCACTGCTAACCAGTGCTAAAGTGCATGACCTCACTCCTTAAAACATGGTAACATTGACTTATCCTCAATTGGCATATTTAATTTACTTGTAAGTCCCTCGTAAAGTAGTACTACATGTGCCCGGAGCTTGTACATTAAATGCTACAAGTGGGCTTGCAGCACTTATTGTGCCACTCACCTAAGTAGTTTTTTAACATGTCTTAGGCTTGCAATTGCAGCCTGTATGCACAGTTTTAAACTGCCAGACATGTAATTTTAAAGTTCTACATGTCCTGTAAGTGAAAAACTCTTAAATTAGTTTTTCACTACTGCAAGGCCTACCTCTCCCATAAACTAACATAGAGGTTACCTTAGTACATTTAATAGGCTGTAATTTCTAAATGGAAGCAGGTTTCCATGTCATGTTTGGTGTCTTTGGAACTGTAATGAAAAATCCCCACTTATGGTGAAGTAGTATTTTAAGTTACAATTTCGAAAATGCCACTTTTAGAAAACTGGCTTACTCCTGCCTTATCTATTTAGTGCCTGTAGCCTGTCTCTGGGTCATATGACTACGTGCAGCTGACAGCTGGGCTTTGTGTATTCCTCTTAGACAGCCGCACACAATAGACAGTTTAGGTGTGCCTGGACTGAGCATCACTGGCAGGAAGAGAGGGCAGAGCTGGGCCCAGATCTACTTAAACTTGAATAGGCTGTGTTTCGCCTCCACACTAAGGACTGCATACCCCCAGTAGTTTGTCTGGAGCCAGAGCAGGAAAGGCATGATGTCTGGAGACTTCAAAGGGAATTTCTAGAAACTTCTCCCACTGTCCAAAGGAAGAGCACCTGGTATAAATAATGAACCTCAGACGCCACCTCTTCAGTATACTTCTGGAACTGGGGACACTCTGCCTGGAGGAAGGGCTGCTGTGCAGCTGAAAGGACTGCCACTCTGCTGGACTGCTGATCTCACGGACTGCTGCCCTGCTGTGCTGGCCTACTGCCTGCTGCCTTCCTGCCTGTGTGAGAAGGACCAAACATATATCTTTTGAACCCAGGGTCCAAATTGACTCCAAGGGCTAGCTGGGTGCCTCCTGACTTGAGTGTCAGGGACAGAAGGCTCCAACAACCTTGAACCCAGCACCTGGACTCTGCCATCTGTGAGTCTACCCAGCCAAGTGATGCCACCCCAGTCCTAGACCCTTGGTAGTGGACCTGAGATGGTCTGCCAGTCTCTGTGGATCCAGCGGAACCAACGCATCTCCTCTGCTGAGCGGGACAACCTTGAACAGAACCAATGTATTGTCGCTGCCGCATGAATCGGAACTGATGCAAAGACTTCCATTGCATCGCAGCCCATCGTCCCATCGGAACCTCCGCTGCACTATGCAACCTTAGCACAGGCCCTCACGTCCCTCATCGACGGCAGTCTCGACGACAAATTCTGTATCGCAGCTACTCAGAACCGATGCAGCTTCCTAACTGAGCAATGCATCCTTGATGCCAGACTTCGCATTGCAATCCCTCATTGACGGGATCCCGACGACGCAGAACTTGACCTGTAGTATCAACACAACCTGGAATCTACACATTGCTTTGGCTGGGTCACACATCTTCTACATGGATCCTTGCAATGCTCTGCAAGACAGGATTTAAGGTACTGTGTTCAGCGGGCCTAACTGGGTCCCTGTGGCCGGCCTGTTCTCCTTTGTGGTCACCCTGAACCTGGGACTTTGTCCCGGTCCAGGGTGACCAGATATCCCCATTTGGCACTTTGTGGTTTTTGGTGCTATTTTTACCAAAATATTTAAACTTGCATATCTCTGCGTCTACTGGTTGGATTTTTGTTGTTTTGGTCTTATTTTATTTGTTAAAAATTACTCTATTGTTCTAAATATGTTGTGGGATCCTTTTGTGGTATGTTTTCACTGTGTTACGGTTTGAAGTGTTCCACACATGCTTTACACATTGCCTCTGAGTTTAGCCTGACTGCTCTGTGCCAACCTAGTTGAGGGTTGGGCACAGGTTAATTTAGGGTTTGCATGTGACTTCACCTTGAGAAGAATTGTGGTTGCTGCTTGAGAAAGGGTTCACCTGGTATAAATAATGGACCTCTGATGCCACCTCTTCAGTATACTTCTGGACCTGGGGACACTCTGCCTGGAGGAAGGGCTGCTGTGCAGCTGAAAGGACTGCCACTCTGCTGGACTTCTGATCTGAAGGACTGCTGCCCTGCTGTGCTGGCCTACTGCCTGCTGCCTTCCTGCCTTTGTGAGAAGGACCAAACATATATCTTTTGAACCCAGGGTCCAAATTGACTCCAAGGGCTAGTTGGGTGCCTCCTGACTTGAGCGTCAGGGACAGAAGGCTCCAACAACCTTGAACCCAGCACCCAGCCAAGTGATGCCAGCCAAGTGATGCCACCCAAGTCCTAGACCCTTGGTAGTGGACCTAAGATGGTCTGCCAGTCTCTGTAGATCCAGCGGAACCAATGCATCTCCTCTGCTGAGCGGGACAACCTTGAACAGAACCAATGTATTGTCGCTGCTGCATGGATCAGAACTGACGCAAAGGCCTCCATCGCATTGCAGCCCATCATCCCATTGGAATCTCTGCTGCATGATGCAACCTTAGCGCAGGCCCTCACGTCCCTCATCAACGGCAGTCTCAACGAGAAACTCCGCATCGCAGCTCCTCAGAACCGACGCATCGTCTTACTGAGCAATGCATCCTTGATGCCAGACTTTGCATTGCAACCCCTCGTTGATGGGATCCCGATGATGATGCAGAACCTTGCCCTGTAGTATCACCACAACCTGAAATTGACACATTGCTTTGGCTGCGTCGCACATCTTCTACATGGATCCTTGCAACGCTCTGCAAGACAGGATTTAAGGTACTGTGTTCAGCGGGCCTAACTCGGACCCTGTGGCTGGCCTGTGCTCCTTTGTGGTCAGCCTGAAATTGTGACTTTGTCCCGGTCCAGGGTGAGCAGATATCCCCAGTTAGCACTTTGTGGTTTTTGGTGCTATTTTTACTAAAAAATTTAAACTTGCATATCTCTGCTTCTACTGATTGGATTTTTGTTGTTTTGGTCTTATTTTATTTGTTTAAAATTACTCTATTGTTCTAAATATGTTGTGGGATTCTTTTGTGGTATGTTTTCACTGTGTTACTGTTTGAAGTGTTGCACAAATACTTTACACATTGCCTCTGAGTTTAGCCTGACTGCTCTGTGCCAAGCTAGCTGAGGGTTGGGCACAGGTTAATTTAGGGTTTGCCTGTGACTTCACCCTGAGAAGAATTGTGGTTGCTGCTTGAGAAGGGTTCACCTGGTATAAATAATGGACCTCAGATGCCACCTCTTCAGTATACTTCTGGACCTGGGGACACTCTGCCTGGAGGAAGGGCTGCTGTGCAGCTGAAAGGACTGCCACCCTGCTGGACTGCTGATCTGAAGGACTGCTGCCCTGCAGTGCTGGCCTACTGCCTGCTGCATTCCTGCCTGTGTGAGAAGGACCAAACCTAAATCTTTTGAACCCAGGGTCCAACTTGACTCCAAGGGCTAGTTGGGTGCCTCCTGACTTGAGCGTCAGGGACAGAAGGCTCCAACAACCTTGAACCCAGCACCTGGACTCTGCCATCTGTGAGTCTACCCAGCCAAGTAATGCCACCCCAGTCCTAGACCCTTGGTCAAATGCTTTACACATTGCCTCTGAGTTTAGCCTGACTGCTCTGTGCCAAGCTAGCTGAGGGTCGGGCACAGGTTAATTTAGGGTTTGCATGTGACTTCACCCTGAGAAGAATTGTGGTTGCTGCTTGAGAAGGGGTTCACCCCCCTCAACCAGTAACCCAATTTCTTACAATGTGTTACAATTCTTTATATAAATGTTAATTGTTTTTAAAATATAGCTTGCAATTTTAAGTGATTTTGTATTTTGTATTAAATTGTAATAGTAATTTATAGTGTTGCTGTGGGTTGTTGGGATTGTAGAGGGATAGGGTGGGAAATTAA
Organism: Calotriton arnoldi; assembly: GCA_963921515.1. NCBI lineage: Eukaryota > Metazoa > Chordata > Amphibia > Caudata > Salamandridae > Calotriton > Calotriton arnoldi. The sequence goes on from CAWUFW010000623.1 coordinate 2,363,202, forward strand.
TTAGGTAATAATTAATTAAGAATCATTTAATAAATTTCATTTAATTAAAGGATTGATATTTATTATGTTATTTATGTAATACTGATTTATTTTCCTTATATGTTATTCACAGGCTGTTAGGTTTGTAGGGGTATAGGCTGTGAAGTTAATTAACTCATAATTATTTAACAAGTAATTATTAATTGTTAATTTATGGAATACGTATCTATTTTACTTATATTTTAGTTGTGGGCTGCTTAGTCTGTAAGAGTGTGGAGTGGGAAGTTAATTAGGTAATAATTAATTTATAATTTATTATTAATTGTTAATTATTTAATTGGTTTTTAATTGTGTAAAATATAGAATATTGATTTATTTTACTTATATCTTACTTGTGGGATACTGGGTTTTTAGGGCTATAAGGTCAGAAGATAATCAAGTAATAATGAATTAACTTCTACTAATTATTTGTAAATTATTTTGTTTTTATTTTAAAATATGTAAATTGTGGAATACCTATTTATTTTAATTTTAAAATTTAGTTGCAGGATGCTAGGTTTGTAAGTGTTTAGAGTGAAAAGTTATTTAAGTAATAATTTACAATTAATTATTAATTGTTAATAAATTTATTTTAAATATGTAAGTTACGGAATATATATATTTTTTTGTTGTATTTTAGGTGCGGGCTGTATATATGTAATGTGTTTGGAGGGTAGTATTTACCCTACTTTGGCTAACACTGCAGTAGTTAAAGTAAATTTTACCTCCTCACAGTTCAACACTTTCCCTACTGTTGTGATATTTCAAATGGGAATAGGAAATTTCAACCCTTCGAAATCCAACACTTTCCCTACTGTTGCACAGATTGGAGTGGGAATAGTAAATGTCACCCATCCAAAGTCCAATGCTTTCCCTACTGTGGCACAGACTGTAGTGGGAATAGTACATTTTACCCTCCAAAGTCCAGCACTCTCCCTACTATTGCACTGTTTGTGAGTGGGAATAGTGAGTTTCACCCCTCTGAAATCCAGCGCTTTCCCTACTGTTGCAGAGACTGGAGTGAAATAACAAATTTTCGCCTTTAAAGGTCCAACACTTTCCGCCTTTAAAAGTCCAACACTTTCCCTACTGTTGCACTGACTTGAGTGGAAATCATAAATTTCACTTTCCCTCTTATTACGCTGACTGGAGTAGGAATAGTAAAACTAACCCTCTGAAGTCCAACACTTTCCCAACTGTTGCATAAACTAGAGTGGGAATATTATATTGAATATTTTTAGACTCCAATAGTTTTTATAATATTGGTTAAATAGATTTTATAACATTAATTGTTTTATATTTTTATATTTAATATTATATTATTTTTTATTTTTGCATTTATTTTAATGTTTGTAATATTATTTGTAAATGTGTTTTGGGGATTTTTCATTTTTACATATTTTATTTATTGTCTACATTAATTATCATATTTATTATATTTTGTCTTATTCAATTTCTTTATCATTTTTATGGTTTGTACATATGTTTATTAATTATGTTACACTACATATATATGTATATATATATGTATATATATATATATATATATGTAGTGTAACATAATTAATAAAAATTATTTTACATTATATTAACTTTATTAATGTTTCACACGTATGACTACAAATATAAAAACATGCATGTTCATATTAATTAATTTAAAATATAAAAAATGTATATAATGTAAAATACATATTTTTAATAATTATACTATAGATTTATAGCAATAAATTTAGCATATAAAAAAATGTATTTACTGCAAAATAAATATTTTTAATTATGTTGCACTACATATATATATATATATATATATATATATATATATATATATATATATATATATATATATATATATATATATATATATATATTCACTGAAAAAACCATAGGTTTCAGGCACGTTATAGTTAGAAATTAGCATTTAAAAAACCTTTGAAATTCACTGAAAAAACCATAGGTTTCAGGCACGTTATAGTTAGAAATTAGCATTTAAAAAACCTTTGAAATTCACTGAAAAAAACATAGGTTTCAGACACGTTATAGTTAGAAATTAGCATTTAAAAAACCTTTGAAATTCACTGAAAAAACCATAGGTTTCAGACACGTTATAGTTAGAAATTAGCATTTAAAAAACCTTTGAAATTCACTGAAAAAACCATAGGTTTTAGGGACAGTTATAGTTAGTTGGACATTTCACTCGTACAAAACCCGTGAAATTCCCCCATTATAGTTAGTTCAGCTAACTATAACTCGCACCCCCGCAATGCACTGCTGATGACGTCACATATTACATCACTCATGACATGGTCAGTGACTTGTAGGACCCCCTGAGCAGGCCTAGGTGGTCAGGGTGTTTCTACCCTGCCCCCTTTTTGCGTTTTTTGCGTCTGTTTTCGTCTTTTCTTGTGCCTCGGTTCTACCGAGGCACAAGATGGCTGCCAACACTTCCTGGTTTGGCGTGTTGACAGCCAATTAGCATACAGCTCGTGATCGGGAGGGTACGCGGATCCACCGCGGCCATAGATATCGAAACCTTTATTTTGGATTTTCTCAGGAACTACTGAACGGATTTACACCTTTTTTAAAAACCAAGCACTACCTTTTTGCCAAATTTGGTGTAATTCTGTTCAGCCGTTTTGGCTGTAGCCTTGCATAAAGTTTCCTATGGGAAATTGATTTTTTCACTCTTATTTTTTTAATTTCTCCGCAACTACTGAACGGATTTACACCATTAAAAAAAAAGGTCACTTTCTGAACCAAGCGCTACCTTTTTGCAAAATTTGGTGTAATTCCGTTCAGCAGTTCGGGCTGTAGCCGTGTCTAAAATTTCCTATGGGAATTAACATGGAGAAAACATGTTTTGGGACCCCCCTTTTTTCTCGGCCCCCGCTTAATGAATCACCCCGAAACTTTCAAGACAGGAGCGGACCGGAGCGCCCCACTAGTTTTGAAAATTTCGCTTTGATTCATCAAACGACGCCAAAGTTATTGGGAATAGAATGTTACGAATTTCCTATGGATAATAGGTCCTAACTATAACTATCTACTGGCGACCGCCAGTAGATAATATAGATATATCTATATGATCAAGGCCCAGGTGGGGCTGAAACGCGTTATGGTGGAGTGCAGGGCAAATAGTCAATAAACTATTTTTGCACAAAGAACCTTGGGTCCGCGTTCATCCGTCCTTGGTATTGGAGTTGTGGAGATGAAGTCAGCGATATATATATATATATATATATATATATATATATATATATATATATATATTTATATATTTATGACCTACTGGTGGTTGCCGGTAGGTAGTTATAGTTAGGACCTAGGGGCCGATTACGATGGCGGTCGGGCATCATTGTGGGAACAGGACTGACCGACAGGTAGTCGGCGAAGAACTGACATGAAATGGCTGGTGGAAATGTGGATCTTAATCCCCACGGCGGTGCCTGAGAAGGCACCGCCCCCATTGTGGGGAATGCGATCCGCCTGACCGCCCGATGGGCTCCTTAAGCTGTCAGAAGCTGTCGTTCGGTCCCTGGGGCAATGTGGTGTGACCGACCGCATCGTAATACGGTGGTCTGACCGCGATTATAAATGTCGTTGGGACCGACACCAACAGCATGTCATTGTCCGTCCCACCAACATCGTAATCAGCCCCCTAGTTTCCATAAGAAAATCATTTTTTGACTTGCCTATAACTTTGGCGTCGTTTGACCAATCTTCATGAAATTTTCCATAAAAGTAGGTTCTGGTTGTCATGGAAAGTTTGGGGGTGATCCGTGCAGTGTGGACTGAGAAATAGGGGTGCAAAAAAGGGTGTGTTTGTAATGTTAATTACCATAGGAAAGGGTTTTTTGTTTTTGTTTTTTTTGTCAGAGTTTTATATAGCGCAAACTTAACCCAAAGGTATCAGAGCGCTTTACATGAGCACCAGTTGTGTTACACAAGGACACATTCATTTTGTTAGGCACAGGGAGATTAAGTGATTTGCCCAGAATCACAGGATGTTGAGCGTCTCTTGCCGAGACTCGAACCCGCTTCCCCAGCTTCGAGGTTAACTGCTCTAGCCACCAGGATACATCCTCTCCCCTAAAGAGGATGTAGAACCTACAGCCCGAACAACTTGATGGAATTACGCCAAATTTGGCAGAAAGGTAGATGTTATTATGCAAATTGTGCATTTTGTTATTTAGTGTAAATCCATTAAGTAGCTTTTGACAAATTTAAGCTGAAAATTATAGATATATCTTTGGCCGTGAATATTTCGCTATAGTTTCGCAATTAATCGCAGATGTGCGCGCCAACGGGAGTGCTCTGATTGGCTGGACGCAACTTGAACAGAAAGTTGCAGCTGCCATTTTATCATCTGGGAACAGTTGTCAGGGATGAAAATTTGTATGAAAGCTAACATAAAGAGCCAGGGTGGTGATACTCTGACCCCATGTTTTAGAAATGGGTGTGTTAGTGACACAAGTTGTGTCCAAAATGGATTTTTTTAATCATGCGTGATATTCGTGATGAATTCGCGATTACCAGTGCAGCCACCTGTGTACCGTCGTGGGGATGTTGTGATTATAGCGACAACATTGCAAATATTGGTGAAAATATCTTAAAAATATATATTTGTACACACTCGCCGGTCATTATCACACACTCATGTATGCACTCACAAACTCACTCAGACACTTATACACTCATTCACTTACCCACTCACACACTTATACATTCAGTCACACACCCACTCAGATTCTCATGCACCCACTCACATACCCCTTCTGTTACTTATGTACCCACTTACAGACTCACTTGGAGAGTGATTCACCCATGTACAGACCCACTCACACACTTCTGTATGTCCACACAGACCCACTGAGACACTCATACACCCACTCACAGATACACTCAGACACTCATACACCTATTCACACACCCATACAGTCACTCACACACTCAATCACAGACTCTCTCAGAGACTTATGGACTCAGTCACTCATTTACTCATACACTCAGAAACTCACACAACCACTCACAAACTCACTCATATATATACTCACCCACTCACTCACTCACTGAGTCAAGGCTTATGCATCCACTCACAGAGACACTTGCCCTTCCAGTCACATACCCACTCAGACACTCATGCAGGAACCCATTCACTCTCACGTACTCACTCACTCTCACTCACAGACCCATTGAGACACTCATACACCCACTCACATATCCACTCAGACACTCACACATCCACTCATGGACCCACTCAGACACTGACACACCCATGCAGTCACTCACACAGACACTCATGTACCCACTCATAGTCACACTCAGAGACCCACACACCCACTGACAGAACCACTCAGACACTTATGCTACCAGTCATAGACCCACTGAGAGACTCATACACTCACTCACAGACCCACTCAGACACTCATGCACCCACTCACTCACCTACTCAGACACCCACTTAGACACTGGTGTATACACTCACAGATTCAGTCAGACAGTGATATACTTACTTACAAATGCACAAAGGCACTCATGCACCTACTCACAGATTGAGTGAGAGACTTATGCAACAAAACACAGATCCATTATGACACTGATGCACCCTCTCCTAGATGAACTGAGGCAGTCACGCATTTCGTTACAGAAGTATTAAAAGACTGATGCACCTTCTCACAGATCCCCTCAAATACTTACACAGTGAATGAGAGACTTAGTGATACAGTGATGCATACAGTCATAGATTACGCTGAAAAAGTTATGCACTTTGTTATAGAGATATTAAGAGAGTTGTACATGCTATTATATAGTTGTTTAGATAGTAATGTGATTAGTGTGTTGGTTATAATCCCTTTTGCAGTTATAAGTTTGGGATGTGGTGGTGGCTATTGAATACCTGCATTTGTTTTGTCACTTCGCGACGTATTCGTGGTGATCGCGGCTACCGGCCTCACTGCGAAAGCGGAAAATCGGTTGAAATGCTTGTTTTTATGCAAACTCCCTACAAAAATATGACTTTAAACAGTGCAGTAATAAACCCCTAGTGTCTAAAAGACTGTAAAATGAGTGCATATATGTGTTTTGCACCCCCTAAAAAAGGTGCGATCGTCACGGTTACCGGAGTCATCGTGACTCTCAGCTCATCGCAAAAACGGGAAGTAGGGTTAAAACATAGTTTTTAAAATATATGTGTACAAACATGATCTTTAAGTTAGTAATGTGTGTATTATAATAGTTAGAATGAATTTTTTAACTTAACATTTTTTAGTGTGGTGGTGGTCGTTGAATGTCTGCTTTTGTTTTGCAATTTTGCGACTTGGTCGCAATCATCGCAATGTTGTCTCAAATGTAAAAAATTCACACAAAAAATAATTTTACAAACAATTAACAAAATTTTGGGCTCTTTGGTGGCTCTGACAAGAGCCTTTGTGTTGAAAGTGTGTATAAGACAGCTACAGATAAGAGTGTATGCAGAGTTTCAAGTTGCATAGAAACCCCTGTCCCCCTTCATCTGTAAAGTGAACTCCATCACTTCTATATATTCCACGCATCTCATAATGCACAATGTTGTTATAGATAGAGCCCATATTATAGTCAATGTTGAAAGCTGAAACGGTTTTATTAACATGTTTCCTGGCTTTGTCAATCTGTGGACAGAATTGATTTGACCACTTCCATTTCTGTCTTTGACAAAAATTAGAGTACACAAAGGCAGCAGTGAGAGAAAAAGCGAGATTAGTTTTGCAAAGGTATTCTTCATTAGGATTTCCAGCCCTACTCCAGTCAATGTGCCTAGGTCATTGCCACCACAGTGCACAATCATGAGGTGAGGAGCTGGGAAATCTATGCTGGTTTTAACCAAAGGCAGAAGCTGATGAATCTTTAACCCTCTCAGGCCAAGCCAACTAATCTCCACATTCGGCAAACCCAAGTCTTTGTCAATACCTTTGTTTTTTGCAGCCTCTTTAGCCCAATAGATATAGCTGTGGCCCACAATCCACACTCCAAGCATTTTGTAGGAAGGAGAGGTAGCACACAGAGCAGGTCTGCAGCTGAATATCACAGTTGGTACTATGAAAGACAATGCATGTATGCTGGTGGTTTGAAAAAACTCGAAATTTGATTGGATGAAAGGAATAGTCAGGTGAGTAAAAATGGGTTGCATTTGGAAATGATTAGTAAATAGATGTTTCATTGGCTCTATTGAATAGAAAAAATGTAATACAGAGTTAGATATGTTTTACAGTATGTGCAGCAAACCACACCTGCTGTAGTTCATTTTGTAATAGTATGGTCCTTCTGGAATGTGGTGTGAACTTGTGACCTACTAGTTCTAGTGGGTTTCTATGGAGAATCTGCAGAGGATGTATTGTGGGAAGGATGTTAAAGAAACAGGTATTAATTTAAAATAAATTGGAGAGGTTTAAGTTCATTGTTTTACAAGGTAGGTAAGATTCCCTATTGAGGATGTTCCAAGAAAGTGTAGTATAGTGATAGAAATATAAAAGTATTAAGGGAAGTAGGTTTTCCAACTCCCATTTTGTTTCACAATTTCATCACAATAACCGCAATTACATCGCGAGTGTTGACACAAAGGCATGCATTTTGGGCTACCTCCAAACAGGAGTGAAAGGGTTAATAGACAGTAACCATACAGAGATGCAGTTACAAGACTGAAATATGAAAGCAATGTTTTTATTTGTTGACTTTTGCAGTATCAGGCAATGCAAAGTCCAGAAGGTTGCCATTTATGGTTGCTTTGTATGAGAGTGGTGTGCCATTCTTGTGCTAAGTTTTTACAAACCCTGAGAATATTGCATCTACCTCAACAAAATCAATCTTCTGGTATGTCAGTTAAAAAAAATTGTAAGTCAAAAAAATAATTAATAAGGTATATAATTATGTCATATTGTGATAAAAAGATTTTGAAATATATATAATTATTTAATTTTATCAATAGGTAAGTAAGACATAGTTTTTCTCAGGTGCAGATTAGATGTCTGTCAAGTTAGTTTTCAATGTGTTTCCATTGAGGTCAATCTTGGACTTGTATTGTTTTACTGCATTGTGGAAGTGGTAGGAGAAAAAACTGCACACTAATGGTTAAACCTATATGTTATCTTGTAGTATATTATGTCAAAGTGTTATATGTGTATATATGATGTGCTGCTTATGACTAATGATTTTATTTGAATTCTGGGAGTATTTACACTTAAACTTTATTTAAAATAAAATATATACATTTGCTGATCACAGATTCTCCACAGTGAATGCGACAATGTTGTGCCGACTCAAAAAGCTGTTAAACACAAAACCAGTTATTAATGTACTTTCTGATGAACACATACCAAATCAAAAAATGAGTGGTATATAATATAAATATATTATACAATATCCAATTATAGAAAGAAAATACGAACATTTTACAGCCTCACTTGAAAAACAAAATGGAGGTTACAATTAAGAAATAGAATTTAAAAAAACCTTAGAAATTGACTGGAAAAACCAAAGGTTACAGGGACGTTATAGTTGGGAATTAGCATATAAAAAACCTTAGAAATTCACTGAAAAAAACAAAGGTTACAGGGATGTTATAGTTAGGGAATAGAATTTAAACAAAACCTTAGAAATTCACTGAAAAAACCAAAGGGACGGTATAGTTAGGCTGACATTTCACTCATACAAAGCCAGAGAAATTCAGCAGTTATAGTTAGCTGAGCTAACTATAACCCCTGCATATACATGTACACTCACACACACACACACACACTCATATATATATATATATATATATATATATATATATATATATATATATATATATATATATATATATATATATATATATATATATATATATATATATATATATATATATACACTAAGGAATTCATCCAGACCTCCTAGCTCCCAGGTCAAAATTATTGTACACTTACAGTAAGGTTGGACTAAGTGTGAAGACATCAATTTTATTGAAAAAAGAAAAATGAGTAAAAAAGAAAATATGGAAAAAAACAGAGAAAAGACCAATGAAACATTGATGTCTTCTATGTCTATGATATTGTGTACCTTTAAAAAGAAAGGGCCTCATGGCCAGTGTAACTTTGATAAAGGCTGGGATCAGCCGAAACACGTCAGGGAACTGAAATGCTGTGAACTGAAATAAAGAAATTATTCTTACCCCGTCTGGAGTGCCCACTTTTTATCGTGCATTGAGAGGTTCGGAATGGATATATATATATATATATGTATATATATATACATATATATATACATATATACATATATACATATGTATATGTGTGTTTATACATAAATACATATATATGCAAAAAAAAAAGCAGAGAACTCTGGGTAGTTCTCAAGTTTAGGTGGAAAGCAGCTCCAGTATAGAGCACAGTGCTATCCATGACAAGCTGTAAAATGGCCAGAGCCTTTTACCACTCCAGGCACAGTATTACAGCTTTGGATTGGTAAAATACCATCCAAGCCAACCTGAAATGAATAAAAGCAACCTCTGACATATGTGTCGCCCTCATTAGAGCTCTTCAGAGAGGAATAGCTTTGTCAAGACACAAGGGAGGACCCAGTATAAGTCAAAACAATATCCTTTCAGGCATAGAGTGACGCATAAAATAGGCAAAAAAAGAAGCAGAGAACTTTGGGTAGTTCTCAAGTTTAGGTGGAAAGCAGCTCCAGTATAGAGCACTCTCAACACCAGCGGCACTCTAAATTTGCTCACCTCAAATGTCTGCTTTTCTATCAAAGTCTTTAAGCGTAGGATTAGCACAGTGCCATCCACGCCGAGATAGAAAAGGACAAAGTCTTTTACCATTTCTACAGCAAAATGTTTGAGCATAGGAGATGCATAGTGCTATCCATGCCGAGCTGTAAAATGGCCAAAGTCTTTTACCACTCCAAACACAGTATTACAGCTTTCGATTGGTAAAATACCATCCAAGCCAATCTGAAATGAATAAAAGCAACCCCTGACACTTGCTTAGCTCTCATTAGAGCTTTTCAGAGAGGTGTAGCTTTGTCAAGACACAAGGGAGCACCCAGTATAAGTCAAAACAATACCCTTTCAGGCATAGAGTGACGCATAAATTATGCACACAAAGAATCAGAGAACTCTGGGTAGTTCTCAAGTTTAGGTGGAAAGCAGCTCCAGTATAGAGCACTCTCAACACCAGCGACAGTCTAAATTTGCTCACCTCAAATGTCTGCTTTTCTATCAATGTCTTCAAGCGTAAGACCAGCACAGTGCCATCGACACCGAGATAGAAAGGTACAAAGTGTTTTGCCATTTTTACAGCTAAGTCTTTAAGTAAAGGAGTAGCACAGTGCTATCCACGCCGAGCTGTAAAATGGCCAAAGCTTTTTACCACTCCAGGCACAGTTTTACAGCTTTGGACTGGTAAAATACCATCCAAGCCAACCTGAAATGAATAAAAGTAACCCCTGACACGTGTTTTGCTCTCATTAGAGCTCTTCAGAGAGGTATAGCTTTGTCAAGACACAAGGGAGCTTTTACCACTCCAGGCACAGTATTACAGCTTTGGATTGGTAAAATACCATCCAAGCCAACCTGAAATGAATTAAAGCAACCCCTGACACGTGTTTCGCTGTATATATTCACTGAAAAACTACCAAAGGTTACAGGGATGTTATAGAGACGTTATAGTTAGGAAAGAGAATTCAAAAATAAAAGAATATATATATATATATATATATATTTATATTTATTTATATATATATACACCAAGCTATAAATATGTGTTTGTGTGTTTATATAAGTATATATTTATGTATAGTATTAAATAACAGTGGAATATATTTAATTTTCATTATATTAAAGTTATATATTAAAATAGGTAACATTTACTACTTCAAACTCGATTTATATTACAAAATCTATATTGTTGTCTATTTTGTAACAATATTAGTGTCAACATTTTTCCCCAATATTTTTAGACTTACCATTATAGGTATAGGAGCATGATACTGTGGGAAACTAGATTTTTGACACAATATTTTTGTCAATGATATTGTTGAACACGTTATTGTGTCAGTGAGTAAGCCAACTGCTGGCCTGTCTCCTTCCTATCCTGCCCAGCAAAAGATGATAAACAAACATTAGCCAGCCAACCTCACTGACAACCACGTCAACACCGCTCAACCCAGATTCAGGCCCGACCATGGCATAGAAACCACCCTTATCACCAACACAAATAATATCCAGATGAACATGGGCAGAGGTGACACAGCGGCCCTCATTCTATTGAATCTTTATACAGCCTTCGACACCGTCACTTACCCTCATCCTTATTCAACGACTGTACGAAGCCAGCATCCAAGGTCCCCCACTGTGCTGGATTTGCTCCTTTCTGATAGGCCTGGGTGAAGTTCGCAGAGTACCGCTATGCGGAACTCTGCAAAGTTACCAAAAAACTCTGCCGTGCTACGCAGAGGTCCGCAAGCAATGGAGTGCATTGGGTCACGCCGTTCACACTGATTTTTAGTACGGGTGTTTGTCCCACTTTGGAAAATCCGTGCGAACAGCACCATGCACAGCGCAAGAGGGCGCTGCTTCTTTCTGCCGCTTGAGTAGATTGTCTACTTGAGCGGCAGCTTCCTCAGTGCAAATGGATGGTTTCTCAACGCAAGCGGTCGCAACCATTCGCAACCACCTGTGTTGAGAAATCTTGCTCAGAGGTGGTCTAGCATTGGGATTTACTCGTTCGAGCTGGCCAACTTGACGTTGACGAGCACGAGCGAGGAAAAAACTCCGCTCCGCAAAGAGCTCTGCATGCTCCGCAAAGCGTGGAGTGCAGAAAACTCTACGAGCGGAGCGGAGTTCACCAACCAGGCCTACTTCCTGACATGCTGCACCCAGTTGGTTAGACTAGTCCTCTTCATCTTGGATGGCATCAACCTCATCTGTGGAGTTCCACAAGGGTCCTCACTTAGCCAGACTCTGTTCAAGGCCTACATGCCCACTTGCAAAAAATCATCCACACCCACAGAATCAACATCATATCCTAAGCTGCTGACACCCAGCTCATTCTCTCCCTCTCCATCAAGATGCCACACACCAGGACCAATTTCTACCCCCCTATGACCAAAGTTGCCTAATGGATGAAAACCAGTTGCCTCAACTTATTTTAAACATGTCGCATGGCAGCTCAGATGGTGTCCACAAAGTCCTGTGCACAGGTGTGCTGTGGCACTCAGCTTGCCTCCAATTACACTGCCAGGGAACCCTCCCCCAGGAGGGGCATCTAGTGGGCAGAGCAGGCACCTCAAAGATGTTACTTGGGAGGGGGGTGTTTGGGTTTGGGACGAATGGGTTTAGGTTTTGTAGGGGGATGTGTGGTTTTGGGAGGGGTGCTCTGGTATTTGGGATGGGGGCCTTTGCATTTTTTAGGGGTACCTTGGGGGGGAGTCCTATCTTTTGAGGGGTGGGTAGAGATGTGGAAGGAATGAGTCGGCGGTGGAAGGGTTGGTGTGTATTTGTGAGGGGTGGGTGTGGGTGTGGCAGGGCTCAGGGCAAGGGCAAGCAGAAGACTCATGTGGAAAATGGGTAGGATGGTCGGGAGCGAGGGAGTTGGGGTTGGGAGGCAGAAGGAGTGGAAGTATCTGTTGTGCATGTGTCTGTTGAGGGTGCAGGTGTCTGTGGGTCGGGTGTATGTCGTGAATGTTTGGGTGTGTCTTACTTTGTTGGTGTGTGTTGTATGGGTGAGTGTGGGTGTTTTTGTTTTGTGGGTGTGTGCTGTGGAGGTGCTGGATGTGGTTGTGGTGAATGTGGCTGTGGTGGTGGAAGCGGTGTCTGGGGCTGTGCTTGTGGTGATGAATGTGTCTGTGGTGGTGGATGTGTCTGTGGCGGTGAGTGCAGTGACTGGGGCTGTGATTGTGGTGGGTGCAGTGTCTGTGGTGGTGCTGGGGGTGGGCGTGGTATGTGTCTGTTTGGATGCACGCCTGTGTTTTTAGTGTTTGTGTGTGGGTGTGCTGCTTGTGTCTGTGTGAGTGGGTGTGTGCAAAGGTGAATGCTTTCTAGATAGGCTACCATGTGTTGCAATTGGCAGCCAAGCCACTGGATGGCAATCATAGCGCAGTCTGGCCTACAGAGATGTTCCTGAGGAGGGCAATAGCCTCCTCAATCAGTGCAGTCGAGGGGGTTAGGGGGCAGGGGGTGAGAGGCCTGGAGTGAAGGAGATGGCACCCCTTTAAGGGGGATGGGTTTGGCCAACTAAGGGGAGCAAGAGGGAGGATGGAGATGGTACGCTTGGTGGCGAACAAGGATGAGGTTGTAGTACTCTTGGGGTGTCATTGATTATCGGAGATACTTAGCGCCCAAGAAATTTCAGTGTTGTAGAAAAGAAAGTATGTAATTCTGCGGTGCTAAAGGCAAGGAAAACACCCTAGACCCTCTAATACTTTGACCCTAAGGTCATTACAAAACAATGGAGGTTGGTAGACTTCCTGTTGGGTCTACCACCAGTAGGGAGTGCTTCCTGGAGGAGGCCTTCAAAGAAGATGTAGAGTCACTGGTGGCCTCTATTGCACTTGCCTCACCCTCTGGGTCACTGGGTCCCTCGGTGTTGGTGGTGTCAGCACCAGAACCACTGTGGCCAGCTGCTTCCCTGCCAATTTTGGCACCTTCCCCTTCGTCTGCCCCGGATGATGCTGAAATGACATATACAATAGTTTTATTGAATCTGTGTAAACATAACTGATCATGAGCTTTGAACACAAAACAGTTTCCAAGATTTCAGATTTTACCTGCTTCAAGGCTCTCAAACTTTGCTACAACATTAGCATAAGCTCAAGCATGTACGGAACATTTTCAGAAAACATTTGGTCACAGTTATGTCATTCCCCATGATAGCTCGTATGTCATGTATGATCTTGTCTCTTATTCATGATTATGTATCTCCAGGAACTGTTTCACACCTCAGAATGGTTGGCCTTTTTAGTTTAGAATAGTTAACTGATGTCACCAACAAGGATATCAACCAAAAATAACTTTGTACAGTGTGTTCACAAGGCCCTAAAATCTGCATACTGTTTATTCTCAAAAAGTAAAAGATGTATAAATGTGTGTCAACAAATACTGCAATGTTGTACCAACATTAGTATAAACTGAAAGCAAGTTACCTTTGTTTGGGCATTTTTACAACGATAACACTTACTCCAAGTCACTAAAGTATGTATCAATTGTCAACCATTATACATGAATTCTGTATTGAAGTTGCTTAGCAATGTAGCACATACTATGTCGATACCTAGGCTGTTTAAGACAGTCAGAAGCAAAGATTTGGGGGGATTGACAAATGACTTCTACAGCATAAGTAAAAACATAGTCCTTGAAACATTTCTAATACACTTCAATACAGAGCAAAAACATTTCACTCCTGGGGGCAGATGTACAACCGTTTTTTGCGGTCGCAAATGGGAATTTGGCCCGTTTGCGACTGCAAAATAGGTCAGCCCCATGTACAAACCATATTTTGCGAGTTGCTAACCTATAAGCGACTCGCGAAATATGGTATGTGACTCGCTATTAGGAAGGGGCGTGCCAAGGGCATCCCTTCCTAAAAGCGAGCCTCACACCTATGTATAATTGTTTTGCGACCGCATTTGCGGTCGAAAAACACTCGCAGTTTACCACCCTTTTCAAAAGGGTGGTAAGCCACTGGCAAATGGGAAGGGGTTCCCAGGGGACCCATTCACCCTTAGTGATTGGGTGCGAAAATATTTTTTAAGACCAGGTAGTGGTCCCAGGGACCACTGCCTGCCCTTAAAAAATTAAACTGAAAAGTATAATTTTTTTTATTTTAAATGCATCCCGTTTTCCTTAAAGGAAAACAGGCTGCATTTTAAAAAAAAACTGCTTTATTGAAAAAGCAGTCAGAGACATGGTGGTCTGCTGTCCCCAGCAGGCCACCATCCCTGTGAGTGCTTGTCATTCCCAATGGGCTCACAAATTGTGCTTGCCTCATGAATATTGATGAGGCATGCAATTTGCGACCCCATTGGGAATCGCAAACAGTGTCTGAGACACTGTTGTACATTGCATTTAGCGAGTCGCAAATTGCGAGTCGCAATTTGACGCAATTTGCGACTCGCTAAATGCAAGCGTCGTACATCTGGCCCCTAAATACCTACAGTTATTTGAAGTTTGTTGTATCTTAGTGAAATTGTTTCATTAAATATGCTGGCTTTCACTGTAGTGAAAAATATGTTAGAACATCACAGTTGTTTTTACTTACACTAATTCCTATATAATACGCACTTCAAACACCCACATATAAATCACAATATGCAACATATTACATCTAGATGCATTTCAACAGTTGCCTAATGAGTCATGAGTTTGGCCTGATTGTTTAGTTTTCCTGATGGAATACTTCTACATATGTGTGATAAAACTTTTCATCTTACAAAATCCCTTGAAGTTTGCCATTTATCTCCATCATTGCTTCATCATCTGGACATGACAAAAGATATTGAATAATGCTTTACGGTATGTGTTACTCTGTCACCAATGTGTACACATTCCTGTCTGTGTTTCCAAAAAATTGTATGCCAATCACAATTACTTGCCGAAAAACTGACTGGCTTACACACACATATTTGTGGAGGTGCAAGACATCATACTAATCTGTCACCTTTACCATGTTTGACAGTATTTCTGATGCAAAACTCAATTTGGATATGTTTTGATTACAAAATGTAGGCCTAATTTTGATGTCACTAGTCATTTTGGATCACATTCTCTATTGTTTGTGTAGAATCCCAACATACCAATGTGATGTTTGGTACATCCACTGTATCATAAGTGCCTAGTATGCTATGTCACATGTAATAGGGCTACCATCACATCATCCACATAAGTGAAGGATCACACCTGACACAATAAACACTATTGGCTTGTTTGGTACCACTGTCTCTCATGACATCAAACAACATGATGTATATGTGGAGTTTAGACAGTCATGTGTCTGCTCAGAACAGTCCATTGGTTGGGAACACGAATCAGGTTTAATCCTTTCCAACAAACTAATAGACAAAGCACATCAACATACACATTGTGTAAAACTTGCACCCTCAAGAACTCTTCTTGTGCAATGGACATGGGTTACCCCTAACGTTGAGGGGAAAAATTCTGTCTGTAACAAAAAATTAGTCATGTAACATCAATCAATCACTATTTACAAAGTGTGGCAAATCACCTGTGAGGGTCTCAAGGTGCTGGAGTTGCTAGCTGCTTCGCTGGGAAAGCGGTGAAAAATTAGGAAAAAGCAGGAGAAAGCATTCAGAACAAAGGGGGAGAGGAAGTTGAAAGAAGTAAAATCAATGCAAACATAGGAGAAAGTCCACAGAAAAATGGGGGAAAGGAAGGAAAACGCAGTAAAAACAAGGAAAAGCCAGAGAAAGCACTCAGAAAAAGCAGGGGGAAAGGAAGGAGAAAGCAGGAAAAAACAAGGCAATAGCAGGAAAACAACTCAGAAAAAAGTGGGAAAGGAAGGAGAAAGCAGTAAAATACTAGGCAAAAGCAGGAAAAGCACTCCGAAAAATGGGGGGATGGACAGAGAAAGCAGTAAAAAACGAGACAAAAGGAGGGAAAGCACTCAGAAAAATGGAGGAGGAGGAAGGAGAAAGAAGTAAAAACAAGCATTGGCCATGCCAATAGGTCTCGCCTGTGGGGGAGCTATTATTGGCTTAGCCAAAAGGGTGGGTAGCGGAGTGGGGTGGGGGGGCGGCTATTTGTGGATGAAGGTGTGGGGGTGCAAATGGGACCAGGTAACGAGATTTATAGCAAACACAAGGAGATGATGGACGGAGTGCTGAAACTTTTCAGACGCTCACCCCCAGTCACAGATCTGGGTTGAATCCATCATCATTCTTTAGCTCACTTCGCCACCTCAGTTCAGACCCAGCTTTATGCAAATCAGCCTTGACCCTGTGCCTCATGGGAACAGTCCAGCCCGAACTGCCAAGCCAGGTCTTCCCTGAACCGGAAACAAGCATCCTGGGACCGGTTTCTGGGTAACACCCTTCATCAGCCAGGCTAGCTTGAATCCAGTGGCAAAGTGAGCAAGGGACCCACGTCTGGGCATACCCTGCCAACTTAGGGCGAACAAAGCAAACACAAGGAGATGATGGACGGAGCGCTGAAACTTTTCAGACACTCACCTCCAGTCACAGATCTGGGTTGAATCCATCATCATTCTTTAGCTCACTTCACCACCTCAGTTCAGACCCAGCTTTATGCAAATCAGTCTTGACCCTGTGCCTCATGGGAACAGTCCAGCCCGAACTGCCAAGCCAGGTCTTCCCTGAACCGGAAACAAGCATCCTGGGACCAGTTTCTGGGTAACACCCTTCATCAGCCAGGCTAGCTTGAATCCAGTGGCAAAGTGAGCAAGGGGCCCACGTCTGGGCATACCCTGCCAACATAGGGCGTTCCCATGAGGCACAGGGTCAAGACTGATTTGCATATAGCTGTGTCTGAACTGGGGTGGCAAAGTGAGCTAAAGAATGATGATGGATTCAACCCAGATCTGTGACTGGGGGTGAGTGTTTGAAAAGTTTCTGCACTCCGTCCATCATCTCCTTGTGTTTGCTTTGTTCGCAACGAGATTTATAGCCCTGTTTACATCAGAGCTGGGTAAGCGTCTCAAATGCTCCAGACCAGATTAAAGAATAAATATAAGTACACAAACAGGGTCAGGGGTCAAATCTACATTGCTGCAGCATGTAACACACACAGGTAGCAGAGGGCAATTTGAAAGTCAGAGTCAGACAGTCAAAGTGCCAGCCATTGCAAGTTAGAGTAACACACTTTATTGGAATTTCAAAACTGCAGCAGGGATCTGCAGTCACACAATTAAGATTCCCCATTTAGACTCTTCGTGTGTGTTCCTGTCTTGTGCTTGTGGCACCAGTGGAGCAGGGGCATATGGTCACTGACCGAAGCAGTGCTTAAAAAACATTAAAAAATATAACAGCATGTATATATATAGCACTGTTGTTTGGGCTCTTCCAGTTGCACCTGCATCTATGCAGAGACAATGCTAATATCCAGAGCTAACTTATCGGAACAAATTATAAACTTGTTAATGGTAAAATCTAATTTTCAGCATGTAAAAAGCGGGGCTGCCAAGCACTAAAAAAAAAAATAGGCAGAATGGATCAAACCATCATCGATCTGTTCAGCGCGATGCTGCAGGTACTGCAAACTGATTTATTTACAAACGCTTGCGGAAGCCTCAAAACTGTGATTAAATGTTTTTCCCCGGTACAGCGTAATTAATTTCCAGAAGAACAGGACAATTGCATCAAAGACCCCAATTCATACTCTGCTATGTAGCAGATTTAACCACTGCATTAAAAAAAGCAGCCAGGTACACACAAGCCTCGATCAAAAAGCGCTTTTGCATAGGCAATGGGTCTCGCATTTGGGACCTTATAAGTATTGAGCCTGGTAAGTGCTGACATTTTAGGTATTTGTTAAGGATTTTTAGTGCGCCCTACAGCTTTTAAGCACATGCAGAGGGTGAATAGTGTCTGCCTCCTCCTTATAATGTGTTGAAGGCTGATGCAGCTGTCTGTTCCAAACACAAAGCCAGCTGTGCTTGCATTACTCCCCCAGCACCCCCCCACCATTACGGTGAGAGCACTGGCACCACCTCAGTCTAGCCTTCTACCCCCGGTTCAGTTTCTGCCTTCTCTTCACCCGTCTTATGTTTGTCCTCTTCCATAAAGCGATATCCGCCTCAGAGTTTGACTGATGCAAAAAACAATTACAATGGTGCTGCGCCAACTTTAGGTATCTAAAGAACAAAGGACTTGTTAATCGAAAGGGCAGAAAAATAGAAAGCCAAACCAGCCGCAATTGCTTACTATAAACTGATCTTGAATTGTATTTTTGGGACACAGCACCAATTAATAAACATAATGTGGCACGCATCTAAATTGAACAGAGGTCACAAAAGTGAAAAAGAGGCCAAAGCACCTTCCAGCAGGGACAGCAGGTCCAATCCTCAAAATAAACATGTCTACCTGCCGTACCTATTTATTAACCTATGCAGTGGTGCATACTACAAACATGGGCGTCAGTGCGCTTTATAGTGAAACAAGAGCATGTGTAACATGGAGCCCATGAATACATGGCAAAAAATAAATTACAAAAGATAATCACAAGGAGAAAAATGCAAACAAAGGGAAACAAAGGGGTAAATGTTTTCACACTTTTGGCTAGTGGGCTTCCGTGAAGCAAGACTTAGGGGCATATTATCAAGGAAACACGATAAATATCGCGTTTCCCGCTTTGCGCGATTCTGTTTAACGCCGCATCTCGCTGGATTTAATCGCCGAGATATCGCGTTATTATCAACGCATATCTCCACGGCGATTAAATCCTGCGATAGCGGCGTGAAACAGAATCGCGCAAGCGGGAAACGCGATATTTATCGTGTTTCCTTGATAATATGCCCCAGGGTCTCAGCCGTACGATCCACCTGCCATATCAAGTATGGCTAAGTCGGATTCAAACCAGGCGTTGCAAACCCGCGATAACCGCGGTTAGCGCGGTTAATTCAATCGCATCGCGGGTTTGCTCGAGGCTTGGTAATAGTGCGCTGCCATGTCATCGCGGATTTCCAGGGAGGAATGGAAGGAACGCCCACTTTGCATGTCATTAGCGATATTCTTCGCTGACATGCAAAGTGGAGTTAATTGGGCTGCTTACTCAAGGAAACACGCGTTAGCGTGTCCTTGATAATTGTGCGGAGTGAAATTCTCCGCTTTTCGGCCGAAAGCGGCCGATAAAGCGGCGAAAATGGGCTTGATAATATGCCCCTTATTTATTTATGTATTTATTTAATTGAGAGTTTTATGTAGCGCTGGCTAGACCCGAGGGTATCGGAGCGCAGTGAAGACTTGTGAGCAAATTAGATAAAAATAAAATCTGAAATTCAAGTGTGTAGTGGAGACGTTTGAAATTGCACACCAACAATTCCAAATTGAAACGCATAACTGATTAACAGATGAACTCACTGTGCCCTCACTGAAATATTATAAAACATTTTGGCAAATGGTGTACACCATGGAAACATTTTATAAACTCAGCACAACCCAGCTCAGAGATACATATTAAGCAACATTTGGTTTTTAATCACACATTCCTTATCAGCAGAGCCCCAGGCATAGTGGAAGGGATCTATTATGCCTTTGTTGATCTTCTGAAATTCATCACAGACCTGGGGCCTTCAGAGCTGTAAAGCTTTGGGAAAATCACTTGGTTGCCCACTTAGCCCTGCCCTAATTGCGATACCCCAGGTTGCCCTGGCTCAAACCCAGTCGCCCTTCAGAGACCACCAGTATGTCTTCAGAAACCCTCATCTTACTTCTCAGTAACTCACAGAAAGTGTAGTTACACAAATGTTATAGTCAAACACAGAGAATTTATCAGCAAACAAAAATTATGCAGGGCAAAAAATATTCCGTTATATAAAAATCAAGATGGCACACAAACATAAAAACAACTCCCAGAAGTAACATACCAGTAAAATGCAGTGCTGTGTTTCAGTGATGGACATTCACAATTTGTTCAGCTCCCATTTATTCTTCTTTATGTGCTAATTTCTTTACCACAATTGTAGTCTATATTAAATACCATCAGGGTAAGACTTAAAATTGCGTGACATGAAAAGTGCTGATAAAAAGAATACACGTGATGTGCTCGGTATTGATTGTAAGCCAATAATGGGTGGCAG
The DNA here is from genome assembly GCA_963921515.1 of Calotriton arnoldi. Classification (NCBI taxonomy): domain Eukaryota; kingdom Metazoa; phylum Chordata; class Amphibia; order Caudata; family Salamandridae; genus Calotriton; species Calotriton arnoldi. Next base: position 2,384,000 of record CAWUFW010000623.1, read on the forward strand.
AAACAGTAGAAGTCAGTAAAGGCAGAGACCAATGAAGTGCTGACCGCGACGGATGAAGGTCTATATCTTTGTTAGACCAAATGACCGACTGAGAAGCTCAAGTCAGCTGCAGGTGACAAGTAAAAGAGCGGATTTGCAGATTTATGGGAAGATTAGTGGGACATGCACTGATGAAAACATGTCATGTTTTTGAAGTTTCTTTACCTGTCTTGAGTGCATGAGTATTTTTTCTTGGGTCCCAATTGAGAGAGCTTGTTTGATAAATATTCACCTTTTTTGCTGTAATGCTTTTGCATCCAATAAAAAGTGACTCAGTTGAACATTAAAAAAAATATTAAAAACGTCATGTGTTAGCTCCAGTGCAAATATAGATACCTACATGTTCCATACCCAGGCAAGCAGGCAGAGAGGTAAGAAACCTAGTTAATGTGAAGAAAGGGGTCCTTTATGGTTCTGACGAGAAGGAAGGCAAGGAACTCGTAGTTTGCCGCAGCGCAAGCATTAAGTATAATGTAATGTATACCAAGGTAAACCGTAAGCATACGCCGACAGGCATGGAACATCAGCAGAGAGACAGAGCCAATCAGAGAGGGCTGCTCCAGACTGTGTCATTGTTGGAAAGTGGATTATTAGTAGGGGCAAATGTATATATGCCGCTGGCAATAAGGCCACTAACACAGTATAGGGCTCAGAATAGGTCTTAAGTTGAGGACTTCAGTTCCCACGATCCACTTGAACAAAACCCTTACAAATCCACTGGTAGTGTTCCAGGTTGAGGATTCTTGGTGGTGATGTTCCAGGTGAGCCTTGTTAACATGCAGCTTGCAGGGAGTCCACTCTTTAGTCCTTTTACAGCAAGTTAGTCCACAGGGCTGTGGTTCCAGATGGTGCAGAAGGCGCAATCTTCAGAGTCCATGCCTTAGTGATTGCACATCAAACCGCTCAGCATGGTCCTTCTTGCTGTCTTAGGTTTCAAGCAGCAGATCTGAGAGGCTCTGCCCCTCTCAGATACTTATTCCAAGTTCTCTGGGTCAAGCAGGAGGGCACTCTTGTCTAATGGGGGGCAGGGTATCGCCCCAAGGTATAACCACATCCTGCAGAGTGTAGCACTATTTTGTCTCAGAGTGCATCAATTCTTCCAAATTCATCATGGCTGATTCTCCAGCAGGGAGAGAAGAGCTGGCTAAACACACCTCTAGGATGGCTAATCTCCATAGTCTCTCCCCCTTGCATCTGCTCATTCCTTCCTTAAGCCTAGCATCTGGCTAGGTTCAAACGAGTAGAGTTGTGAATGACACTGGTGTCTTTCCCTTGCCTTGAAGTCCATTGTTTACTACTCCTCCCCCTGCTCTGGCATTCCTGTGTAACAGAACACTGCCCTCCCAGCAGAGCTGGTTAACCCCAGGGGCTCTTTATCACCTCTTCAAAGGAGCCTGGCTAATCCACTTAACTCTGACCAATCAAGACAGACCACTGGAAGGCTGAATCTGGGCTTACAGAGAAGAAAGTCTTATAACTTCCTGTCTGTACATTTTAGGAGAAATTCAACAATATCATATTGTTGGATTTATCAATACCATTCTGGGAAGTCTTTGAATGCTATTTTAATCATTTTCCTAGCAGGAGTTATTAGTTAATAACTTCTTGCCATGTTAACTTATGTGGCAGGGGATTTGCAAAGGGAAAAATGACTTAGGCCATTTTTCCAGCACCAGGGCTTATAAAAACATATTTTATAAGTACTCTGCCTATATCTACAGGACCCCCACCCCTGGAACACCTAGGGGAGACTTTAGGGGTTCTGAATATGTAAACATATATTGCAGATCCTCCCTCCACAGTGCTCATAGTACCAAAGTCGATTTTGTGCAGCACTCTATTACAATGTGGGGAGTGAAATGTGCAATGTCACATAACCCAGGGCATATAAAACTCATTTTATAAGGGTCCTCCTTATAAATATCTGACCCTCCACCCCTGGGACACCTAGGGGAGACCATGGGGGTACCTAATATGCCCAAACATTGTAGGTTATCCATTTTTGAGTGCCCCAAACACCAAAGTTGAGTTTGGACACACTTTACTTTTCAAAAGCAGTCCTGCAACACAGAGCTACTTTTAAACTGACCTCAGGCTTCAGCAGTGCACACATGCAAGTGCAGAAAGGGCTGCTGGCCTCTAAACTGCCATGCCCTATTATATACTAGGGACTTAGATGTAGTTTCAATCCCCCTGCCCTATTATGTACTAGGGCCTTATAGGGTAGGTCATGCCAATCACAGGGGTACCCCAACCCATGGTGTACCCTTGTGTATGTAGGTGTTTTCACTGTATTCTGAGTGTCTATTTCAGCATAGCATTGGCCCTGGGCCTGGTTAGGCAGAGCCCGGGGTCAGTCAGAGTCAGTTACCACCAGTACCAGTCAGCAAAAGGTTGGGGGGTGCCCAGGGTACAGGATGACTTTGCAACAGTCATGGAACTAGAAAGAGGACACACAGCATTGAATGTTTAGAAACATTGGACGCTCCCACTAAGTATTACAAGCAAACAGAGATCAGAACAATGGAAAAGAAGGCACATTTTGTAATAATACATTGTTGACCAGTTTATAAAAGTGTAATTATTTATGTATTATATTAGAGAGAAAGTGTGTGTTTAATGGTCACTGGTGATTTTGAGACCTTACAAAATACACACGAGGTATTCTCACAAAGGGGTGCGATCTCCTGAAGCAAACAGACAGACAACAAGAAGGAACCCTGAGGCTGCATGCCCAGGCGGGAAGAGGGGCTATCGCACGCTGTGCCATGAGGAAGCGTGCGATGGCCAAGAAAAACAATCACTTAGTGAAATCGCCTCAGATGAAACAAGCATGCAGAGGAGGGACAAATCAGAGCAATGGACCAATAGAAAGCCAGCATTTTGGAATGGCACAATAAAGAACCAATGGCAATCAGTAAGTTGCCAAAAGCCCACAGAAGAGATACAACATGTCTTGCAGACAGTGCAAGCGCTGTCGAAGCTCGACCTTAAAATGGGGCAAAAGCAGGAGAAAGCACTCAGAAAAACGGGGAGTAGACAGGGCAGGGCAGAAGCATGGGAGAGCTAGTCCTGGGGAAACTCTGATAAGAACGCACCACATTGTTGCTGCTGTTGGGCTGTCATCTGCCCATCAAGCCCCGGATTGGCTACTGCAAGAATACAGGCCATTAGGGGGGCCAGGGTGCGGCGCCTGTGCCTCACAAGTTGTGACGTCTGCCAGAGCTGGGCTTCACCTGACTTTCGGGTGCAGCATCATAGGTCCTCCCACCTCTTGCAGCAATGGATGCTGTGTTGCTTGTAGATCCCCAGGATCTTTACCCTCCTGGCGATGCCCTTCCATATGTCCCACTTCTGATGGGCATTGACCTGTATGGATACAAAAAATGAAATAAAAAATAAATGGTTTGGTGACTTTTTGTTTGTCTGTATGGATGTAGCAACATTTTCTATCACCAGCATAACTCATAAATTAGCATACAACATGTGTCTTGTCACATGCTGAGCAAAACCAATATCATAATACACACTTTTGTACTTACCTGTTGCCCACCCTCACCCCATGTCATGGTCTAAACTCACCAATCCAGGTCTATGACATCATATAGCCCAGGAGGTCCTACATATTCTGTGATGTCCCCACTTCTGATCAGTGCAACAGATTTTGAACTACCGAAGGCTAAACATATATATTTATGGCACAGAGAATAGTGGCCACTGTGAGTAAGGGGCCAGCAGTTTGGCATTGACACACTTTGAAATGAGAGAAAAATGAAAGGAAGTGTTAGATCAATAAGTTAGGTCACTCTCCCATTCAACTGTCATCTATTTAAAAGCATTCAGGGCCATATTTTTAAGCACACCTCAAATTTTGACCTGGCAAAGAGATATGTATCTGACAGATGTACATCATTGTTTCAGTTATTTGTCCCTGCCTGTCCCAATATTCTGACTGAGTACTGCTCATTGTCAGGTCCTGTTATCTACAGCCTGATGATCCTGATATCACATGAACACAGCCTTCCCGTAACTTTTACATGCAAAAATGACCGTGTGCCCATCCAATAAATGACCTCAAGGTTGTGTGATACTCTGAAGGGGTCTGGGAACTACTGGTAGCTCCTATATAACTGTTTGGTGAGGCCTGATATAGGCTGAGTGATTTGTGGGACCATACACATAATTAACATCATTTCCATTTTGTTTTTACAGAAAACATTTTTATGTACAGTTGTAAAGAGTATATCACGTGTTTCCTAATTTTCATGATGTATGTTTTTTTAACATAGTACATGTGATTCAAACATATACATGGATACATCTCTCAATACACACCAATTAGAATCTAGGGCTTTAAACACACAACACATACCAATGTTGTTTGTTAAAACTGTGAGGTGCTTAGAAATCTCCAACATTATTGTCCTCTGTAAGGAACAAAGCACATGACAGTTCACATCACTAACTGCACTTCACTCAGGGACATTGTAGCCTGTGTTGATGGAAAAAACCAGTTGGACAGATTCCCATATACATTTCAGACATGTGCCTGTTCCTCTGGTGAGCCACAGAACTGACCATAGAGCGAGAGGACCTCCTGTGCCAGCAAATCCTGCTCCTCTGGCGAGAAGGCAGTGGCCCTCTCACCTGCTCGACCTGGCACCGTTGCTCCCAGAGGCGACAAACATCAGCAAAATTGGAGGAGGTCTTTATGGCAATGTAACGAGGCAAGTGAGATTTTTTACAACCACCTCGATCATATTTGCGATGTACGCGATCGGCACCATAGACAGACTCAGCTATTCGCCTTCATATGTTACTTTCACCAATATCTTATAGAACTACATGACCGTAGTGTTAATTACCAAATGTGTTGCTGTGGAAAAAGGTGCCAAATGTTCAAATGTATTTTCCAATGCAGATATAAGAACCCTGGGAGAGTGAGGCGACAACAGCCTCGGGGTGTACCGCCCATTTCCAGACCTTGCCCCAATGGAACAAAGGGATATAATGAAGAAGTTCAGATTGAATAGGCAAACTATACTGGATTTATGTAATCAGCTGGAAACAGATCTTCAGCCTCACAACAGAAATTCCACTTCAATTACACCAATTGTGAAACTCATGGCAGTACTTCATTTTGTGGCCACGGAATCCTTCTATACACTGTGGCAGTATCTATTGAAATGTCACAACCAACTTTCAGTGGTGTGCTATAAGAAGTTCTATCTTCAATGATTAGACACATCAACAGCTTCATCCAGTATTATGGTTTGGGTCACCTAGCACATGTGGTTGGAGAATTTGATGGCACACATATTGCCTTAGTGCCACCATATGCCAGAGAACAGGTCTACTGGAATCAGAAACATTTCCAATCAATCAACGTGCAAGTTGTCTGCTTACGGGATTTGTACATCACAAGCGCCTGTGTGAGTTTCCCCGGCTCTGCCCATGATTCCTTTGTACTACGGAAGAGACCCATACCCCTGCAAATGTCTCATCTTTGACCTGAGAGAGCCTGACTTGTTGGTCAATACAATCTTTTATTATATTATTTTGGGTATTTCTAGTTGAATCATCTAGAACTGTGTTACATTATTTTGGCTCTTTTTTTGTCTTCCATATAGAAGACTCAGTTTATCCGAACCAACCATGGTTGTTGGCACTGCTGAGGAAACCAACAACGCCTGAGGAAGTCCACTTCAATGAGGCCCAAGGAAGAACATGGCTGCCAGTGGAGCAGGCTTTTGGGCTCCTAAAGACCAGATTTTGTTGTCTCGACAAAACTGGTGGAGCCCTCCTGTACTCACCCGATAAGGTGTGCCAAATCACCATGGCCTGCTGCATGCTCCACAACATTGCCCTGCGACGGAACATTCCTTACATCGTAGAGGATGGAGACCATGAAGAGCCACTGGGTGAGGATCCTGGTATGCCAAATGAAGATGACAGTGGTGAAGAGGAAGGAGTTGACTTACATTGAGATGTCATTGACAATTTCTCATGAGTGTAAGTACACCTTTACATGTTATCTCTTTCACCGTTACACCAACTATTGATGTGATGATGTGAGAAGTAGGTCAGGGTAATTTGTTAGGAAGGGCAAGTTCAGGGAAATTCAGGCCAAAGGTGTTTGGTGATTGAAGTTTGGACACATTGACTACTGTGTTCAGTTACATTGTTTATCTATGTTTGTTTTATGAAACTGTGTCCTCCAAAAGTTGACCTGGTAATGTGTCTATTATGTTCTGTGTGATTGGTAATCTTTTTGTTTTGATCTGTTTTAGGTTTCTTCACCATGTCATATTCATTTGGACATTTCAGAGATGTAACATGTGCAGGTATATGGTGCTGTTTAAAAGTACAAAGGGAAGCTAGGATTGATTCTGGGAAAGACAGGCCCAGACATTGGGTGTACAAATCTTGTACCAAGGCAACTTGCACTGTGATTGAATGGAAGATTTGAGAATTACATTGGACTTGTTCTCTGTTGTGTATGGGCACTAAAGCAATTGTGTGCCATCATTTGCTCAAACCACCTGTGGTAGTGGAGCCAAATCATGCCAATCACCCTTCCATTCGACAAAATCCTCGTTGTGTGTAAAGTGTATGTAGGTGTTGATGTGTCCCATCATTGTAGGACATACTTCTTGCGGCACACCACTGAAACTTGGTTGTGACATTCCACCAGATACTGGAACAGTGATCTGAAGGTATTCTGTCTCTACAAAATGTAGTGCTGCCATGTTTTTGTCTATTGGTGTTATTGATGTGGGATTCCTTATGTGAGCCAAAAGATCTGGCTCCAGCTGATGACATGAGTCAATGATAATTTGCCTATTCCTTCTTATTGTTTTGGACAGATCCCCTTCCTTCATGTTAGCAAGGTCTTGAACTGGAAGTGTGCAAACTGGCACTGAGTATTGGTGTGTTGTATGGATTGGTATGTTAGTGAAAATGTTGACAGACAAGTATTAATCAAGTGAAATAAAAATAGCTGCAGTTGATTGAATGGTATGACATTTCTGGGAGTCATGGTTGGGAACTTGAGATAAACACTACTTGCAAATTATCTATGTTTATGCAATCTTTTGATTTTTCTCATTGTCAAGCTATAATGGAAGAAAATAAATACATTGATAGAGTAGAGATATACAATACAACACCAGTCTATGAGTTTTTGACTTGTAAATTTATTGTACTAAATCTGATGAAATTAAAGAGGGTGGAAAACAACTAGCAAACTGAAAACTGAAGAAGTCAGTCATGGTGAATGAAACCATAATTGGAGAGCCAAAATTGTTTGAAGTCCAATGTCCAAAATACTTCTGAATCAGAAAGGCAAATGCATCCAGAAATAGTCCACAGAGTGAATGTTAAGCACACACTGGAAGAAATTAGGGTTGGGGTTTCTTGCTGGTGGTGGCATAGGCCTTGCCATCATCACTTCCTGATAATCTGGTTGGACATCCCCTCCTGTGGGTGGGGTGGGGGGTTCCACAGTTGCAGGGCCTGGTGTGGCTGAAGGTGGTTTTTCCAGTGGCAGTGCCTACCTTCCTGTGGCAGATATAGATGGGCCAGATGCTGTAAGACCACAGGAAGGGGTAGATGGTGCTGGGCAAGCCCTGCACATATGGGTGTAAATGTCCAGCAGCACCCCAATCAAGGAGCTCATTTTGGAGTTGTGAGCCTCCATCTGATGATTGAGCTCCCTCTGCAACTGCTTCATCTCCTGGAGCTCAGTGACTACTTGGCCCATTATGTCTTGGGACTGATGGTAGGTTCCCCAGACTTGGTTGATAGTGGTCTGGGTGACGGGGACCCAAGTGGCCTCACTATGCTGGCCCACAAACTCCCTCCCATGACCCCTAAACCCACTACCCTGTGCCCTTAGCCCATTGTGCCCCATCTGACTCGTTCCTGGGTGACCTGGAGCTGGTGGTGCTATGACCTCATCATCACCCAGGACTGGAGGGCACACGGTCAGCGTCACAGTGGTAGGAACACAGGAAGTGGAGTCTTTGGTTTGCTGAGGTGTTAGAGCTGGGGTGGGAGGCGTTGGTGTGGGTACAGTGAATGAGTGTCACGGAAGCCGTCTGCCCATGGCGACCAGATGGACCAGGCTCCTCATGATCCTCCAGATTACCAGGAGTGTTTTCCTCACTGACGACTTGACCTGGGCATGAGTGGAGGTCTCTTCAGTGGCAGATTCCTAGCCACATGATCTGCCAGTTGGACCTATTGAGAAATTGAGAACTTTTTTTGTTTAGCAAAAGTGTATATTGTACATTCAAATCTTTTGAGACAAACAATGTAGATACCTAGAAAACAGAATAGGTAGAGATTATTTTGATGATAGCTTTTAGTGGTATTTCACATATTACCCTTACTTTTAGTAATTTCAAACAGTACAACTTCAAATAAGCAGGTAATAAGATGTCCTGCAATTTTCATGATGTGATTAAGAAGTATACATAACATCTCCCAGCCATTCAGCCCAACACGGTGGAAAGGTGAAATGTGTAATTGACAATTCCAAGGCCTAGCTGACTTCATCACAGACATCTCCACAAGTTGGATGGATGTTTGACATTAGTCATCATGTGTTTTGGGAACATGTGTACCCCTCGAGCCATGTGTGCTTTATTGTGGCCAACCTCCCTGGACCACTATGGGATTGCTGCGCCTATCTGTGGGATTGATCTGGGATTTGCTGTTCGCTCGTTTGTCTGCCGGCTAGATGCCACCTCACCTGTGACCTGTCAATCAGTGACTTAGGGCCTGGGTCTTAGTGCCTGCCTGGCTACGTATTTCTGAGTTGGGATTGATGTGGAGTCCACAATGGGTGAATTCGTCAATGAAAATATAATTTCGTTTTTATACATGAATGTCCCTTTATTTATATTTACAGCAGCTTTTTCAACATTAACATTCTCAATCACTTCTTTTAACATTTCATCTTTCTGAATTTCCACCAACCACTCACTCTCAGCGATGCGACCATTAGTAATGCTACATACTTTATATTTATCAACCCTCCACCTACTGTCATTTCCCTGTTCCATGTTTTGGGTATTCCTGACCAAATCAGACAGACAATCAGCAGTCTTGTTCTTAACCCCCAGAATGTATTCTACTCTGAAGTGAAAGTCTTGCAATACCACAAGCTACTTCGTAATGCGAGGTGAAATGCAATCTAAACCTTTTTTCCCAAACACTTCCTGTAAGGGCTTATGATCAGTCCTCACCACAAATTTAGCTCCCCACAGGAATTGTTTGAATTTTTTCACACCCCAGAATAAAGCCAAAGCCTCCTTTTCAATTGTGGAATAGTTCAATTCTGCCCTCTTAAGAGGCTGTTGGGCCTGGCCCTTTCTGCAGGGTCACCCCCAAACATTTTGCCTTCCTCCTCCCTTTTTCTCTGACCTCGTTTATGTTGGCTTTAGGATTCTGGGCAATTTACCACTGCTAACCAGTGCTAAAGGGACATATGCTCTGTACTCTAAACATGGTAACATTAGCTTATCCACAATTGACATATTTAATTTGCTTTAAGTCCCTAGTAAAGTGCACTATAAGTGCCCAGGGTCTGTAAATTAAATACAACTAGTGCAGCACTGATTGTGCAACCCACTTCAGTAGCCCTTAGACATGCCTGCAGATCCGATGTGTGCAGTTTTAAATTGCTATTTCGACCAGGCAAGTTAACCTGTCTGCCAGGCCCAAACCTTCCCTTTTATTGCATGTAAGTCACCCCTAAAGTAGGCCCTAGGCAGCACTATGGGAAAGGTACAGTGTATTTAAAAGGTAGGACATGTACTTCTGAGTTTTACATGTCCTGGTAGTGAAAGTGAAAAACTGCTAATTTCGTTTTTAGTTCTTGCCTAGCGTTGCAGCGCGCATGCGCTGCACGCTTTGCGAGGCATGCAGTATATACTATAGCGGGGAAGCTTTGTGGAAGCTCCGCCCATCTTTTTGATTGGGTTAGATCATAAATGCTGTCTTCTGATTGGTTTTCGGATTGTTAGTCCCTCCACCTGATGGCCATGTTGTCATTTGTATTGTTCCGAGGCTATCGGCCCCTTTACTCCAACGCTATTTTCTTCCGTGTCCCCCCTGCCCCCTCCCGCAGTCTGTGACTTTTCGCCCCCCCCACTCGCGTTCGTGCCTTCATCAACGCCCGCACTCCCGTTTTTAATGCAATAGGTCTCGCGTAAATACGAGTCCTATTGCATTTTAAATGCTTGTTTGTTGTGGGGTTGGCTAGGTGAATTTGCACTCTTTTTTGGTGTCACGCGCTGCTGACGGCTTATTTTGCCTGACCAAAAGATGGCAGTTTCCAGAACACATGCGCAATACAAGCATGCAATTTTTTTAGCGCCTCCGGTTCAGGACAAGCCCCAGCAGTCGCCGAAGGGTAGCGGTCATATTTCACTTCAAATCCCCTGCCCTAGGCCTCTCGTGTTTGATGGGAAGAGGGCAACAACACGATGCGTGAAACTAGTGCTCACTGCCATCACACTGCATATGTAGAAATAAAGCCCCAAAAATGGCATTTTCGTTTCCGTATTACAATACGTGCACTGATCACACTAATCTCTATGAAACTGCCCTACACTCCTGTACATTGAAGAACAGAATCAAGCCCAAAGTAAAATGGACATCATGTACTTCCGGGTTAGACTGTTCAAGCCTTTTATTTGCAGCTGCTGCTAAGCAGCGCACCAAGAGTGTAGGGTTCATTCTTTCCGCCAAAGCGTGTCTGGTCTCTTCCGGAGCAGTGGTGACAACAAACACATGCAGCCCTCTGTTTCATCCTGCCTGCTCCCTGGCTGTCACACAGCGCATATTTCTTGCCGTGCAGAGCTTAATGCTGATTCGGGGTTTGGGGGGAAACGGATCGAGGGCAGCAGGGAAAGTTACACTTATTTGTTACTAGGTTCTGCACTTTGCCAAAAACTCTCCAGAGATTAATAACGTGAATAGTCTATGTTGTTTGATAACTTGCCCAGAAACTTAACAAGATGGGCAGCTAGTGATTAACGCATGCATGCACTCTCTCCCTTTGAGATAAGGGAAGGTTTAGTCAGTGCCACAATCTGCAATACAGCCCGCCGTCTCAAGATTCAATTCTTCCACCTTAAAACACTCAGCTGTACGTGTGGCGTGCAGAAAGTTTTGCCTACTTATTGTGTGTCCTGTGGTTTTGTTTTATTCATATATAAAAATTGTCTTAACAAAGAAAGAGCACTGCAAAAAAAAGACTTTGTCCCAAATACTTTTTATGGTATATCTCTGCTCTCCGGAAACGTGTAAAGAAGTTGCATAAAAGTGCCTCATTATATATGATGGTATGTTTTCCAAAAGCGCTGTGATTGGGCTCGAATATAAGTGTCCTGTAACAGCCAGTCTAGAACAGTCAGTGGCAGCAGGTCACGCAGCACTTGGGGTAGACGCTGCAGTTCTTGCTTCACGTAACGGATGCATGTAGTATAATGGCTGCAGCTCCTGCTGCTGGGGAGGGGGCTTAAAAACTACAGCTCTTGTTACAAGGTGGCATCATAAAGGCTCTGTAAAGGCAAAAAGCAGCCATGTCCCTACTGCAAGCAGCCTCAATGCTGCGTTTCACTTTGTAGCCAGTCTACAATCTGCGGGTCTTGCTTCAGTTATCTGGAAGTTTCCCAAAGGAACAACCGGCCGACAGTGAGATGATGCAATGTGAACCCCCCATGGAGGCTAAAACCTCTTATCAGTGGTCGCTGCACACAAAACAAAATACGCAGTAATATGCAATAATATCCATAAATACTTATAAGGTCCCAAAGGTGAGACCGATTGCATTGCAACTGCTTGTTAACAACTGCAAGGCCTATCTCTCCCATAGGTTAAAATTGGGATGCCTCAAAATATCTTTTAAGTGTAATTTCCTATCGGGAAAATATATAGATTTGGAGTTTGGTGTCTGGACTCACAATTTGGAATCACAACTTATGGTGAAGTCGGATTTTACATTGGAAGTCTGAAAATGCAAGTTTTAGAAAGTTGGCATTTTCTTACTTAAACCAAGCTGTGCCTCTGCCTGTATCTGAATACACATCTGCGTTGGGTGAGAGCTGGGCTTTATGCATTTCCTCTAGATAATCACACAAAGAGAACTGGGGTTTGACATTTGTATCCTGATGGCTCATCACCAGGCTGATGGGCCTTCCTGAGGTAGATTGGGAGGGAGGAGCTGACACTTGCACCTTAACAGGGTTGTGCTTGTCCCCACACAAAGAGCTGCACCTCCCCTGTAGTGAGTCTGGAACCAGGGCAGGAAAGGCAGGGACCTTGTGATCTTCAAAGGTCTCTTTGATTTCTCCCCACACTTCAATGGCACAGTAGGGTATAGGTACTGAACCCCTGACACCACCAAATCAGAACTTTGCTGGAAACAAGGACATTCTGCCTGGAAGAAGGGCTGCTGTGCTGTAGGAGGGACTGCCACTTTACTACCTGCATTGGTGTGATTGCCTGCTGCTTGCTGATTGGTGTGTTGTAAGAGGTACTGCCACTTTGCTACTTGCTCTACTGTGTTGGCCTGTTGCTTCTTGCCTGGGAGTGAGAGGGACAGGACCTGCTCTCTACCTCCTTGAGCCCACGTTTCTTCAAGGGCTTGTTGACTTGCCTCCTGTTTTCTGAAGTCCCAGGGATACGAAAGACTTCTTTCAACTCTGCTGGTGCTGCTGGATTCTGCCATCTGTGGATCCTGCCCTTGCCTTAGGTGCCCCCTCCAGTCCTGAGCCTCAGAAGTGGGTTTTGCAGCTGTTTTCTTCAAAATCGACACTGTGACCTCTTTGCGCAGGTCAGAACAGACGCAGTGCCCTCCAACACCGATGCAGTTTTGATTCGATGGCACTGCGGGTCCTGACAGCAAGGCTCGACATCTACGCCGATCCGAAGACACCGCTGGAAGGAGTGACTTTAAGGCAGCACCAATCTTTTGACACCGACTGCGAGGTTCAAAGCAGCACCGATCCTTCAACACCACCTGTGAGGCTTGACTTTGATGCAGTGCTGATCCTTTAACACTGACTGCGAGGCTCGACTTTGATGCAGCGCCGATCCTTTTTCAACGACTGCGAGGCTCGACTCCAGCGCATCGACCCAAATGTGTGAATCAGAACCGACGTAGGGACACTGATGCTTGTTACATACAAGGTACATTTCAGCGGGCCCTGCGTGGGTCCTGTAGTCAGCCTGCCCTCCATCGTGGTCAGCCTGAACTTTGGCTTTACCTCGTTCTAGCATGACCTCAAGTAACCGTTTAGCGCTATTGACTTCTAAGCACTGTTTTTTTATTTAATCTTTAAAAGTTCATATCTTGACTTCTACTGATTGAATTTTTATTGTTTTCCTCAGATAAATATTCACTATTTTTCTAAACTGATGTGGAGTTGTTTTGTGGTGTTTTCACTGTGTTACTGTAATGTAAGTGTTGCACAAATACTTTACACATTGCCTCTTAAATTAAGCCTGACTGCTCTGTGCCAAGCTACCAGAGGGTGAGCACAGGCTAATTCAGGGTGTGTATCTGACTTACTCTGACTAGGATTGTGTCTCCTGCTTGGACAGGGTGTACACTCTGCCAACCAGAAAACTCAATTTCTAACAGAGACCTTGAGCTAAATGCAATGGTGACCATGTCTTTCTTTTGTTTCTGCTTCAGCACAGCTCCTAGGCCTTTCCCACTAGCATCTGTGACTAAAAAGTAGGTCATTCCTGGCACAAAGCTCTTCAAATGATTAGCTTTTTTTTAAACCATCCCTCACATCCACAAATTCCTTTTGACAGTCATCACTCTAATGAAACTGGAATCCCATCTTCAATAGTTCCCTAATGGCATTAATACTGTTATGTGTCTCAGTTAGGCCCCGTGGGAAACACTGCCATTTTACATTTACACATTTTTCCTAAGTTGCATTCTCCTTCACAGATTAACATTTAAGACACATTTGCGTGCGTAACAGTGCAGGATTAGTTTCCATGAAACTATGGGGCATATTAGCAAGACCGGCGATAAAATTAACGCCGTTTTAGTGGCAGGAAACTGAGGCTAAAACGGCGATAATGGGCTTGCTAATATGCGTTATAGAATTCCAATAGAAGCCCAGGTTAGATGTGCAGGACATCTAACCTGGGCTTCTATTGGAATTCTATAACGCATATTAGCAAGCCCATTATCGCCGGTCTTGCTAATATGCCCCTATGCCCCTATATTTGCTTACAAATTCCACTCCGTAAGAACACTATCACGACACCCTGACCATCACGTAGAAGGTCTGAACACACATTGTGAAAATGTGATTGTTTGTTATTCGTCCATGCAGCGACACATCTGTCTATAGAACGTAAACAATGGCGACCTGAATGAGGTCTCGGCTAGTAGCAAGGATGCTTTTTGTTATAAATAAACAAGCATTTCCTGGTTTAGGCAGAGAAGCACGTGGTGTCATTTTGAGGTCACTACACACTAAAACCTCAGCCCAGTTGCATGCTGATCCCTCTGCAAGGAGGACTGTCCAACGCTTGACCAAAACGGGGACCTAAATGCTTTCCCTTCAGGTAATGCGGGTTGGATCATCCAAATGGGGAATCTTGGCTGAACTCATACATAGACCCTAGACATCTAGGTTAGGGAACACAAAGTAGGAGTAAGCTATCTAGATACTGTTTTATATGCTTGCATATATACATTGTTTTAGCAAGATGGTGGGACGGTTAATTCTGTTCCCTGTCCTTATACTGTTAATTACTTTTATCTGCTTCTGTCTATTGATCATCGCTACACATAAATTCTATACAAGAATCACAATGGTTCAATAAATATTAAAAACGCCTCTCTGTGTTTTCTTTGCATATTTTCTGAGCGAGAGCACTAGTGACTAGTGACTGAGCGAAAGGATTCTAGATCTGTTACCACGATTCCTGGGGGATCAGAGTTGTCATGCTCTGTGGTAGCCAAAATCATTCACTACCTGTCTAGGTTTAGGGGTGCTTATGGTGGCACTATGAGCTAGCAGCCTATAGGACAACATATCCTGAGGGGGTGCACAGAATCTGGCACCATCCCAACGTTTATGTTGCCCAACAAAAGTGCAGTTCCTACTGGAAAGTGGAAACTACACAACAGTACGGCTGGCAAAATTGTGAATAAATCTACTGTACATTTCTGCCATCTCTAAAAACACCTGCAGGTCTTCTTTCTTTTCAGGAGGGGGCAGATCAGATATAGTTTTCACCAAATCATCTTTTGTTCTTAAGCCATCGGCTGAAATGATGTGACCAAGATAAGTTATCTCAGGCAGGCAAAATTTGCACTTGTTTATCTTGAGGGTAATGCCTTTTACACTGAAGATCTGTAGTGCGTCTCTGATCTTATCCACATGAGAAGATAATCTTTCATTGAATATTAACACATCATTTTGGAAGAATTTCACCCCAAAACACTTTGCAACATGCCATTCTGTAGTCTCTGAAAGACTGATGTCGCAGAGCATAATCCGAATGGCATTTTATTAAACCTAAAGACACCAAAGTGAGCTATAAATGCAGTGTAATTCTTTGAATCACCACTCAAACACACTTGGCGGTACTCGGAGGTGAGATCAAGAGTGATAAAGAATCTTGCACCTCCTAATATTACCACCATCTCCATGATGTTAGGGAGAGGAAATGTGTCCTCTACCACTTCCTTATTGAGTTGCTTTAGATCAGTACATCATCTGATCTCTCCGAGCTTTTGGTGGCTACGACAATGGGAGAGAGCCACTCCGAGGCTTCAACCATTTTAATTATCCCTTCAGTGCACAGACGTTCTAATTCTCGCTTGACTGCTTCCTGAAGATTAATTGGAACGTTCCTTACTTTGCATGAAAGCAAACCAGCATTACTTTTAAGTTGAATCCCGTGCACATATCCCTTCACACATCCTACCTTATTAGAAAAAATGCCAGGAAATTCCATAGGAAAATCAACTTTGGGATCAATGGATTTTATTGCCCAAGTGTTGATTTTTCTAACTTGGACTTGAGGTCACCAGGAATTTACTCTGGATTGACAGAAGGGTTATTCCACTCCAGTTGTTACAATTGGTTAATGCTCCGTTCTTTTGAATCTTGACAATGATGCTTTGGTTCCAGTCATGTGGTACTTTCTCTCCCTCCTAAATCAATATAAATAGTGGTTGGAGGATCTTGGCTGATGTTTCAGGGTCTGCCTTGAACATTGCTGTATTCAATCAATCAATCAATCAATCAATCAATAATTTGTATAGCGCGCTACTCACCCGGAGGGTCTCAAGGCGCTTGGGGGAGGGGGGTCCGCTACTGTTCGAACAGCCAGGACTTGAGTTGCTTCCTGAAGGAGAGGTGGTCTTGGGTAAGGCGGAGGTGGATGGGTAGGGAGTTCCACATCTTGGCAGCCAGGTAGGAGAAGGATCTTCCTCCCGTTGTGGCTCTTCGGATGCGGGGGACGGCGGCGAGGGCGTGGTTGGTCGATCGTAGCTGGCGGGTGGGAGTGTAGAAGGTCAGACGGTCGTTGAGGTATCTGGGGCCTTGGTTGTGGAGGGCTTTGTGTGCGTGGGTGAGGAGTCGGAACGTGATTCTCTTGCTGACGGGGAGCCAGTGCAGGTCTCTCAGGTGTCTGGCGATGTGGCTGTGTCGGGGGATGTCCAGGATGAGTCGAGCTGCAGCGTTCTGGATGCGTTGGAGTCTTTTATGAAGTTTGGCTGTGGTTCCGGCGTAGAGGGAGTTGCCGTAGTCCAGTCGGCTGGTGATGAGGGCCTGGGTGACCGTCTTCCTGGTTTCGGTGGGGATCCACCAGAAGATCTTGCGCAGCATGCGTAGGATGTTGAAGCAAGACGAGGAGACGGCGTTGACTTGTCGGGTCATTGAGAGGGAGGAGTCCAGGATGAAGCCCAGGTTGCGTGCGTGGTCCGTTGGTTTGGGTGCGTTGCCCAGGGCAGGGGGCCACCAGGAGTCGTCCCAGGCGGAGGGTGATGATCCTAGGATGAGGACTTCCGTCTTATCTGAGTTCAGTTTCAGGCGGCTGTTCCTCATCCACTCGGCTACGTCCTTCATCCCTTCATGTAGGTTGGTTCTGGCGGTTGTGGGGTCGTTGGTGAGGGAGAGGATCAGCTGGGTGTCGTCGGCGTAGGAGATGATGTTGAGGTTGTGTTGGCGTGCGATGGCTGCGAGGGGCTCATGTAGACGTTGAAGAGGGTGGGGCTGAGTGATGATCCTTGTGGTACGCCGCAGATGACTTCGGTGGCCTCGGAACTGAACGGGGGAGGCGGACTCTCTGGGTTCTTCCGGCGAGGAGGAGATGATCCACTCCAGTGCCTTCTCTTGGATTCCGACGTTGTTCAGGCGTTGCACTAGGGTGCGGTGGCAGACTGTGTCGAACGCTGCGGAGAGGTCCAGGAGGATGAGGGCCGCTGTTTCCCCGTTGTCGAGCAGGGCTCGGATGTCGTCGGTGGCTGCGATGAGGGCGGTCTCGGTGCTGTGGTTGGCCCGGAAGCCGGACTGCGAGTGGTCGAGGGATCCATTCGTCTCGAGGAAGGCGGCCAGTTGTCTGTTGACGGTCTTCTCGATGACTTTGGCAGGAAAAGGAAGGAGCGAGATGGGGCAGTAGTTTTTGAGGTCGGTGGGATCCGCTGACGGTTTCTTCAGTAGGGCGCTGAGTTCGGCGTGCTTCCAGCTCTCTGGGAAGGTGGCGGTGTCGAAGGAGGTGTTGATGATGTCCCGGAGGTTGTCTTGGCCAGGAGCTTTCCTGTTCTTGAGCAATTGGATGGCAGTGACGATTTCTTCTTTCTATGGTGTGACAGTGTTCACATCCAAGTCTGTCTCAGGTTCTCGGATGTCTGCTTCACTTGTTGGTACTGGTCTGTTTAAGACTTTTTTGAAGTTCTCAGCCCAGCGAGCTTTCTTCTATTTTTCTGTTGTGAGTAGTCAGCAGTGGTATTGTATGTTGTACTAGATTTACCACTGACTATCCTCATGATCTTAAACACCTTCTCCCATTCTTTTCCTACTGGCTGCCTCTTCTGCGTGGCAAGCAAGGATATCCATGTACACCCACTTATCTGCTCTTGTCATTATTTTGACTGCTTTGTTTGCTTCTATGTACAGTTTCTTGTACGTCTCCTTCAGCCTTTCAGATTTGGCCTCCATGAGTTTGTTTTTGCTGCCCTCCTGCCTTCAGTAGCTTGCCATGTGTCTTGCCTTATCCATTATTTCCTCTTCCTTGACTTGATCTCCATTCATGTTTAACTGCTCTACACTTATATTGAAGAGACCTGTTCCCATTGCTTGTAGACTGCGTCTGCAGCTGGCTAAGACTTATCTTCCATGTTTGCCAGGAGTTGAAACCTCTTTGTGATTTCTAAGATGAATGCCTTCTCGGTCTTGGGGTCCTGTAATTTTTTCACATTGAAGTGCTGTCATCCTGATGTTTTGCATTTTTTTTCCTGAGTTTCAGCTTCACAAGAGCGATCACTAGATGGTGGTCACTGTCATCGTCTGCTCCCTTCCTCACTCTGACATCTTGCAGTGAGCATCTCCAGGTGCCTCTTATCACCAGGTGGCCAAGCTGGTTTCTGCCTCTGCTATTGAGTGAGCATAAAGTTAGTTTGCAAATATCAAGGTGGGGGTAAAGAGTCCCTCCTATGACCAGATCATTTTGCCGCTAAATAATTCCAACAGTCTTTCTGCATTGCTGTTCATTGTTCCACAACCTTCCTTTCCACACTCTCTGTCATGGTTCAGGGGTCAATTCCCACTTTAGTATTCAAGGCCCACATTCTGCAGTTTGCGGTTTGGCACAGCTTCAAGCTCACCTTGCATCTGTTGCTATAATATGTCCTCGACTGTTTCCTCAACATCATTTGTTGGAGCATAGAACTGGATAATGGTGGTGTTGATGTGTCTGCCTTTTAACCTGACTGTCATGAGTCTGCTGTTGACTAGCTTCCACTCAATTAGGCACATCTCTGTTCCCTTTCTCAGGATGATTGCTACTCCTTCGTAATATTGGTCATCTTCCGTTCCTGAGTACAATGCCATCTCTCCTGTGGTGGTTTCATTCTCCCAGATCTGGCCCTCCTACTTTTGCTGACCCTCATGAAATGTAGGTTATGGCGCCTCATCTCCAATGTTATTTGAACCAACTTTCCTATGTCATACCTAGTCAGTACGTCCCAGAACCTGATTCTGGTCTGGCACTCAGAACTTCCATCATCCTGTCAGTAGCTTCCTTGTGGCTTTGACTACTGTCAATCATGCATGTCTCATACTGAGACTCTGGAAATCCCTCATGCCCACAAGATTTAGTGGTGCTTGTTTCTATTTCCATAACAAATGCTTTTTATAGGACAAGGTTGTTAGCCTTTTGCCCACCTTGGATGACCAGTGGATCAGGCTTCATCTGAAATCTACCCTTTGACAGGTCCAGCTTGGGGAGAGGATGTGGCATTTTGGCTAGAACGGTCGACCTCGACACTGGGGAACCGGGTTCGAGTCTCGGCAGGGACGCTCAACATCCTGTGATTCTGGGCAAATCACTTAATCTTCCTGTGCCTAACAAAAAATGAATGTGTCCTTCTGTAAGCAACTGGTGCTCATGTAAATTGCTCTGATACCTTCGGGTCAAGTTCACACTATATAAAACTCTGGAAAAAAACAAAAAAACAACTGTGCCAGGATACTAAGCTTCACTGGCATAGCTCTCCATGTCACTGAGGCAAGCAAACCCCTCGACCACTTCAAGGTGGCAATCCTTTGAGGACACAAAATACCACTGCAGCTTCTCAACTGCTTCCTCCCTCTTAGTACTCTATATGATAAAAACAGCCCCAAGACTTCTGATCCTATCTCAAGCCTGATAATATCTAATATTAATAAACAAACAAGGGCAAAGCCAATAGGTCTGGATTAATGTGCAAACTCATGCAAATACAGGTATGCACAAATGCTATTTGCATCTGTTGCATGTAGAATAGGTTTTTCAAATAAAGATATACCATTTGGCTTTACCAAAGCAGAGGAAAAGTAGTAAAAAAAGGGGTTGCTTTATGTGTGGACAGCATATATAAGATAAAGAACTGACTGAATGGGCCAAACAGTGGGATTATTGTGTTCACTTACCAGGTGTAAAATAGTACCCCATGCATTCCAATGGAAGTTCTTCACTAGATTACTGAATGATACACCAAACAACCAATAGCATGAGCTAAGAGAGAAATACTACCCTGGGTGAGGGCAAAGCTCTCTCTGTGTATATTTTAAAAAACTGGTAACAAAAGGTGTACTGTCAGGAAAGTCCTAAAAGTGACCCAAGCTCCATTGCTGATCGCCCGCTCCGAACAAAGCCATTTGGTAAAAACAATATCCCACCTGCTGCTGCACAGCTCTCTCAACTACCCTGCAGCATCTGCATAATGTCATTTCACCATCAAACATAATTAACAGAACAGAACCCACAGTACTAGTTGTATTCCTCCAGCCATACCAAAAGTAGCCTCTGTCTCTCTAACATCACAGTCCAGGTCCTGTCAGTTTAAGTTTTTTTTAAACGCACTACAGCAACAACTCCATAATTCTTTTGCTTCCACCCCTTCGAACCCCTAAGTGTTTTTAAAAAATATGCCCTAGATTTTCACACAACTGCCCTCATCTTGTCCTTCTGTTTCTTTATAAAATAGTTGGCTGCATGGCATATTCATAAAGTTAAATTTCAATGCAGAGATAACTGCACCTGGAGAGTTCTGCCTGCGTTCAAGCACCAAGCTCCTCATGGATGCCGTTCACAAATTCTGTGGGGAGATCTTCACCTAGGTTTAGAGTTCTGAGTGTCCCCATTCAAATGAGGGTTGGAGTCTCCTATGACTAACTTTATGGCTGAAAAGTCACTAAAAGTGGGGACTTATCTGACCTAAGAAGAGCTCCAAATGGAAGGATACAGAGTATCACAACACACCTAACTAACCCAAAACTCACATAACTCAGAAACATTAAGCATAAAAAAGTAACAATTTAAAACTAACAGCCTTACTTCACTCCTCGTTCCTCTGACTAGCTCACTACCTGGGCACTACACACAACCACTAGAATCTAAGATTGATCCTACTCAATTTAAGAGGAAGAGGAACTTCACTGAGAATGAGAAAAACCTTGTAGTTACCTTTACCTTTGATCAGCACAGGGAGCTACATGGTCTGCCTCCATAGAAACTTAACAGAGTACTTATATTGCAGTGGCTTTCAGGTATTAATGCATGTGAGAAAGTCCTACCTGGTAAATCATTTCACCCCTTGCAGTATCAAGTGTGTTACTTGTATGTGAAGCCTAGTTCAAATATATGTCTATGACATTTCGTATGCTTTTTAAAGTTAATCTAATTAAAATATTTTTATTAGATTTACTTTTTTGAAATATTTTCCTCACCTCCCTTGCAGTATCCGGTGTATTATATGTGCTTAAATCTTGGTTATAAAATGTGAATTAGATTACTTGTAGATTATAAATAAATGTTTTCAAACATTTTATTGATTTTTGGCATAATTGCGACATCACACTAAAGAAAGGGTAAATCAAGAACAAAACAGCTGTGGTGCATGGGTCCCCTGTTACTCTCCCACTACCCACCCCGAAACACCGCCAGGCATTCCCTCTCAAATTTAGTTATGCATGTATATCAACTATGGCTTAGCTCTTATATGCCTTAATTTCCTGGTCTTGTGTTGCCGTCCGTGTCGGTCTAAGATACAGGGTGATGCCTCTGTAGTCCGCTCATTTCTGCCAGACCTTGGCAGTTTTTTGAGAGCAGCCCCTGGCCTCATACACCGGATTCTTTTTACTCATATACCTGTTTAGAACCCCTCCAGGTTTCCATGGGGGGGTCGCTATATTTCTATTTACAAGCAATGTCCCTTTGCCTACTCTGAGGCCTAATCACATCAGAGTTGACCCATAGTGATCTAAGTTCAAGTCGGTGGTAATATGTAAACGGGTCAGTTTCGGGTTGGAGGGGATAGGAGTACCCAGGATGGTATGTAAGCAGGTGAGCACTTGTTTTCAGAATGGTTTCAGTCTCCCACATGACCATGTGGTATCTACAAGGTCCCCTCCGGGGGCGCCACAGTAGAGGCAGATGGGAGAAGCCACAGCTCCCATCCTCCAAAGTCTCATGATCAAACGTGGCGCGGGGAGGCCAGGGCATCGGTCCAGTCCTCATTTGCCCCGCCAGTACGCCCAGATCACATGCCCACGTAAGCCGAATATTGCCAAATGCGTCATGCCTGTGGTGGACAAGAGTTCAGTAAAGTGTGCCACCTTGTGGTCACCCAGGTCTCCCAGGAGTAGCTTGACTTCTAAGGGATTAAATTCGGGTAGGTTATGACAGATCTGGAGGTAGTGGCAAAATTGGCTACGGTGTAGGTCATATTCGAATTAGAGTATCTGGTATTATTTCAGGATGTTGTCCTCCATCAAGTCTCCTAGGACTAAGATGCCTATAAAGTCCCATTTTCGGAAACCAACCAAGGCCGTCACCTGCTGCTGCATGGGTCCGTCCCACAACGGTGTCTGTTCCATGAATCTGCTCCCCCAGCCCCAGTGTTTGAGGGTCATC
Source organism: Calotriton arnoldi (assembly GCA_963921515.1). Classification (NCBI taxonomy): domain Eukaryota; kingdom Metazoa; phylum Chordata; class Amphibia; order Caudata; family Salamandridae; genus Calotriton; species Calotriton arnoldi. The sequence goes on from CAWUFW010000623.1 coordinate 2,406,710, forward strand.
TTCGATAAGTTAAGAACTACCAACGTTGCAGGAGAGAGCAGTGCCCGCTTTTTGCCTCCATATAAGAAGTGGTGAATGGGGGTACCTTGAAGTGCCCATTTCTCTGCAGCATATGCGTGGTCTCCTCGAGTGTCATCCAACCATTTATTGATGGCCAGGAGGTGGGAGGCTGCACAGTACAATTCAATATGGGGGTCGCAATGTCCTCTTCATAGGCCCTTCATAGGTGGATTTAAATCCTTTCATGAGGTCTATACGCCGAGGACCCTGGCTCCATAGGAAGCTATGGAGTTTGAACTGTATGCTGAAGAAAAAGGAGTGCAGTAGCTCACAGGAATAGTTTTGTAATTGATAAAGGAAGCGTGGGAAGGACACAATTTTAAAAATGGCCGATCGACCAATGATGGAAAATGGAAGGGCTGATCACGTCTTAAGATCTGTCTCCAATGCGTTCAGGAGCCATTGAATGTTGTGTGACCATGCTATATGCATGTGCATTGTAATGTAGACCTCAAGTAGTGGAAGTCATATGTCTTTATGCGTAAGCCAGTTGCCCACCGGAGGTCTTGGGGATGTGCGAAGTTCAGGAAATAAGGCGATTTGGTAAGATTGATGAAGAGGTCCATTGTTTCCCCAAATATTTGAAACATGTGTTGTGCCTGGGGTCCTGAGGCCTCTGGGTCAGTAAGGAAAATGAGGACGTTATCGGCCTATAGTGCTATACTGTTGGAAGTCTCTGGCCCCTATTCAAACCCCCTTATCTGAGTGTCAATCCAGAGCCACAAGCTCCATGGCTCCATGGGGATTGCAAAGAGAAGAGGGGACAGAGGGCATCCCTGTCGTGTGCCCCTTTGTATGGAGAATGGAGCCAATGTCGCAGAACTCATCCAGACTCTGGCCGAGAGATCGGGGTGAAGCAGTTGCAGGTAACCCAAGAGGTGAGGTCCAAAGTTAAGTTGACAGAGAAGGAGAAATAGGTAGGACCAGCTCACTTTCTTGTCGGCCAGGAGAACCCCAGCTGGTTGCTCCAGTCTTTCCAATATGACCAGGGCGTCATATAACCACCAAATGTTGTGTCTAGTAGCATGTCTAGGCATGAAGCCGACCTGGTCTGAATGTATCGGAGACATGATAACTAAGCTCAGATTGCCCACCACGGCTTTAGCTATTAATTTCACCTCCATGCTTTGGAGGAAAATAGGTTGTATGAGGAGCAGTCATCCAGAGATCTTCCCAGTTTGTGGATCACTATGATTTCAGCCCTCTGAAAGTGGGGGGGGGGGGTAGTTGTTTAGTGTCCATTGCTTCCTTGAGGACTACCCCTGGGGGGGTCTAATTTGTACATAAATCACTTAAAAAATTCTGAGAGAATCCTTTTGGCCCAGGTGCTTACTCCGAGTTGAGGTGAGTCACGGCTTTTGCCTGCTCGTCAGCCATCCGTTCACCCTCTAGGAATTGCCTATCCATGTCTGAGAGGGTGTTTAGAGGCAGGGGGTCCACAAAGTCAGCTATCATCGAGTCTGGAAGCTCACGATGTACAAGTCGGCGTAAAATCGCACTAACTTACTGGTGACCTCTGCAACCCCTGCAACACTTATGCCAACCAGGTCTGTGAGGTATGAGATTGGGTCATGGTGCTGCAGGTTATAGAACAAGTGATAGAATAGTTTACTCGCCTTACCCCACCCCCCATTGGTATATACGGAACTTGGAGGCAAACCATACAGTTCTTGCCTCATCAATGAGTGCGTGTTTAAGTATCGTCTGGACATGGGCTCACTGCTTGCGCAGCTCCTGGTCTGGACTAGGCCCATCGGAGTTTGTGGAGTCACGGTATGAGGAACGAAATTAAGTGCCCAAAAAACGCTGCTGCCCTACGCAGAGTTCTGCGAGCGGGTGGAGTTGCTCCCCGCGCCCATAAGCATGACATTTTACATTGTACGCAGCACGAAGTGCGTTCTTGCACCAGAAACTGTGCACAAACTGAAACCGGCAGTTCGCATCGGCACAGCCATTTTGTTTTCTGTTCTCTCCATTGTGCTGTGCCTGTTTTTGCAATCCTACCTAATCTAATCAATCTTTCCCCTATCAAACTTATCTACCCCTCATTTTTATTTATTGTATTAATGTGTGTTTTTGTGTTTGTGTATTTTACGTTTTTTGTCCTTTTTTTGTGACCTTTTTGTACTTTTCTAATTTTTTGCTTTACTTCCTCATTTCTTCCTTCTTTCCTTTTCCTTTTCCTGTTTCTTTTCTTTTTTCCCCCACACCCAGCGCCATGAAAGAGTAGGGTGAGCGGGGGAGCGGCAGCGCCAGGCATCCAGAAAGATCAGCAGCGTCACCTTCCCTCCATTCTGGCAGCAGGTGGAAGGCCTGGCAGCCGTTATGGTCTGCGTAAGTGTCGGCTGCTGTGGGGGAGGATGCGTCGGTATGTGCGCCAGAGCTCTGGGTTCCAGCACACCCAACAGCATTTGACACAGCGCTGGGATAATATCCTGGGCAGGGAGCAAGACCTGCTCGTTCTGCTAGGCGTGGAGATTGCAGGGCTTGGTGAGTAATTATTTGTTGTGTTCGTGTTCTTCAATGCTAAAAGAACATTTCCAAATATCATGCTGCTCAGTCTCAGAAGTAAGTTAAGTTTACATTAAGAATATTATGTGATTCAGTTAGAACTAGTCAGATGCTCGATGCTACCTAATTGTGCTCATTGGCGCTCACTTTTGCTTATTATTTAAGAATCAATTGCAGACTCCTCTGTCCTCCTGCCACCATACTGAATTAGTGATATCAGTGAATTAGTGTTCTCTGTGACTTTCTTTATGTAGCTCGTACAATTCCAAGCATTCTCAGTGTGGTGTAGTATGTTTCTATGCATTGCAAAAATGGTGACTGAGTTGGCCCATCAAGGGGGTTGAGAAATGAGAATAGAATCAAAGATCATTCATTGCAATGCATTAGTTCCAAATGTATTTTTTGTTAATGAAACTAGAAATAGGGATTTTAGGATTAGTATGGCCAACTCGCTAGTCAATACTAGTACTATAGGCAATCTGATTTAGAAAAGTACAGTGTTACTGTGTTTGCCTGTCATAACATTTTTGAGGAGATTATCTGTACCACTAATCTATTTTTTTTTACCCTCATTTTTCATTTATCAGCACTCAAGGGCAAAAACGAAGAGGGACAGTTCGGAGGCGGGTCTGGGAGCCTGTGAGGAGGCACCAACCACGAGAGCCACTGTCAAGGGCTCTGTTCATCCAGTAAGTCCTATTATTTATTATTTCCCTAACTTTTACCTCTGCCCACTATTATACTACTTTTCATTTTGCCTTGTTTAGTTTTTCTATACTGTCTCCTTTTTTCCGAACTCCCCTATCCAATTTCTTGTTCAATTCTTGCTATCCCTGCATTATCCTTTTTCCATATTTGATGGGTTGTTTGTAGCTGACTTTCTCCTGTCTGTACTAGTCTATAGTTATCTTCTGCTTTGTTAGTAAGCTTTCCCTCTCTCCAATATATCTTGTGTTACTGTAATACTAACACGAGTATCCGTGATGAACTGGTTCACGCAAAAACACCACCACCACAAGTCCAAACCCAGACAACACTATGGGAACACCAGCGGCCGGTGGGCCACTATCCCTGTGGGAACTGCGTAGCTTGCCAATACACATGACCCACAAAAGAGGTGGACATAAAAACTGGGAAACCATGGATTATGAAGAACTTCACTAACTGTAACAGTGAAAATGTTGTATATCTCATCACATGCCTGTGTGACCTCTTCTGCGTAGGAATGACCAGCAGCAAAATAAAAATGAGACTCAATGAGCACCGTAGTACAATTAAGTGCAAAAGAAATACCATTAAATTGATGCGCCACTACTTAGAGATAGGCCACAGGATGGGAATTTGAAATGGGTGGTCCTTGACAAAAGTAATTCAATTTGCTCAAACATACAAAAGAGACTCCACACCCGTGAACAACGCTGGGTGTACCGCCTCAGAACATGGGAATCAGGTCTGAACGATGACATTCCATGGCTACAGATCGGACAATAAAGCCACCATGATGCAGAATACTAATGATGAGTAAGCTTGGAACGCAATGCCAGATACAGATATGTGTTTACAAATAGGTCTCCCTTTTAAATTACAGCTCCATTAAAGACCTGGGGCTTTCTTCACACATCGTTGTTCCTCTCCCTAACAGCCCTTCACTTCCCACCAATTGTTCATCATGATATGTGTTAAGAAACCCAAATAATTAAGCAAGTGGCAACAAGGGTTCTAAGTCTCTTTCCACCTTATCGTATATATAAATCAGTTAATCGGCACGATTAATATATTTAGGCAACCCTTCTCCATTTTCCAGTGTGTGCAGATTACATCTATTTTTATTTAATGAATCGCTAGCAGACAAAGTTTTCAGCAGCTGAGGCCTCCGTCATCAAGCACCGCCGTTAGAACAGGCAGCTGCGTGACGGCACAGACCCGTGTCTGTTACCTCGCCCCTGACTTGATCTCGTAACTCGAGCAAGCCGGGGACACACGAGTCAGATACACAGCTGCCCGACATCGCACCGCTGTGACGCGGCCCCCAGGCCGGAAACTAATCCCCTCAAACACTGGCACCTGGCAGTCCCATCACACGCTATCTCCAAGCTTACGGTTCATTGAGCAATCGGTCCGTCGTCTTATATACGACGCACCTTCCAGGCAGCTTATTGGGACACCGGACATTAGGGCACACATTACGCCACTAATTTCGGCAGGTGCTGCTAATAAGCCAATTAAGGTTATTAAAAATACCTATAAAACGAGCAGGTCTGCGCCCACTCCACCACCATCGGGGGAGAGGAGAGGACGCTTCTAGGAGAATGGCGAGGGACGCACCTGGAGGCAGTAAGGGTGTGGATGGATGGATGAATGAGTAACCAGGAGCTTTGCAATTTGGAGCCCCTGGCCTGAGACTCTGTACATATTGCATAACTGATTATTTACCTTCCATTATTTTATCTTTAGAGTGTGACCACAGGGGTCCCTCTAACCCTCTTCCCATGGAGCAATTAGGACCCTTACTTGGGGTAAGAATGTGAGCTGGTCTCACAAAACTTATGGATTTCAATTATTTATGTGCGCCACGCTTGCAGTGACACGTGTTTCACATCCACATGCGTAATTTTGATATATGCATGTTGTGTTTTTTGTTTTATTTTTTCTGATTCTTAAAATATGTCTGGGCTTCCTCCCTTTGATACAATCTTATATGTGTTTTACAGGTTTCGAGAAACCCCAAATTTAGTTAGAGGATGACACAGGTCACCCTACATAGTAGTAGTATCTAAACCAGAAGTGGTTAGATAGAAGCCGTAGTTCCTTCGTCCTGATGAATGCCACGGACCCTTTAGGCCAATATGGCAGAAACATGTTGACGACACTGGTGGTGATGGGGTACTAGTTCCCCATATCCCCACATTGATTTTTAATATCAAGTAAACACCTAATAAATAAATGTATTTTGGTGTTTACATTGGTTTTTAAGCTATCACTTTATCACGGGCCCCCACTTAGGTTTTAGAAGTGCCCCCCTCTCTCCAGGTGTGGGCCCGCTCTTTACCAAATGCAGTTTCTAGAGAGCGAGGACTGCCAATCAAGAAGCATGAGTGAGGACAGTCCTTCACATTTTTTGAGATGCCCAGCACCCCACTAATTAGTGCCTAGTGCTTGTCAGTTTTTGTGAAATCAAGAAATGTATTCAGGGTAGCTTCTTTTAGTGTGTGTATATTAGGTTTGGAGGCCAGCTCACCCTGAACACCCCGTAATCTCTAGTTCCCTCCCCTAGAAAGCTCTGGGTTTTTGTGTGTAGATTTTGTGTTGTACAGCTGACGGCTGTGGGAACGAACCTAGGGGTAATTTTGGCAAATTAAGCCGTATTTATATGGGAACCTCAAATCGAGGATTCTAATTAAAAAGAAAAAAAAAACCTTCAACGGTCTCAAGAAAAGTGAGTCTGCCTTTTACCCTGTAGTCAACATGGAGGTAAACAACGAACTTGCATTTGATGAAGCCACAATAGCCGAGATTTTGAGAGCACCCTCACTATTAGCAGATACAGTGGTCACACAGACACCTAAAAACTCTGACGAATGTGAGGCGCTGTCCGCGAATAAAAAGGAACAAGTCCGTACTGCACTTCACAGTGCTTTTATGACAGAATATTTAGGTAAAAACACAGCGCTCAGAGGACTAATAGTCACAAACGAACCGCGCATCTTTCTAAATAACAAAGAATTTAGAAAGAACTCGTCACGTATTGCATGGAAATGCATGAAGGACTGGCTGGTACGGATCATCAACACCATGAAGAAAATGGCCGATCTACTTCTGGTAAAGATACAATCATGTGAGAGTAAACTAAATACTACTGTACACATGTCCATATACAAAAATAAATTCGTAGGGGATCAACAACGACCACACTCAGTACAAGGAGTATCTCGCACAGTCCAAACTGACCAAACTCAAGAAGGATGTACAAAAATTTAGCCATGAAAATACATATCCATACGTAACAGATGAACACTATGAGAAACCTCAAATTCAGGCAACTGACAGAAGACAACAGAGGTATAGACCCACTCCAATGGACTGGACCTTGAGCTCAGGAGACGACAGGAGCAGCAGCGACAGCAATGATGAGAGGGCTACACGGAGACCACAAAGACCATATTATCAGGAGCAACAACTACCACCTCCAATGCCACCGTTCGGCTATTGGCAACAACCCTTTTACCCACACGGTTTTCCATTCCAACAAGGTCCACCTCCTTTTTTATACAGAGGCAGGGGCCGGGCAGAGGAATACAAAAAAAATCCCAGACAACCAGCCAGAGTCCACTGGGGGGGACCAAGCACCGAACATAGTGGTGATGAGGAGCAAAGAAAGGACAAACAACGAGCAGGGACCCACCAACATAGTGAACCTGAGCAGACATACACTGTCACTCGATGAAAATGCTGTTCTCTCAAAAGGATTGGGATTCGTACCAACACCAAGAAGAGACCTCTTTTCACTACGTATAGAATTGGCACAATTCTTTCGGAGGATTAAATTGAAAAGCTTTTTTGAAAACCAAGAAACCAGCTGGGATCAGGAACTCAACAACACAGGTCTAAGGAAAACATCCAGCTTTATACACCCAACACAATCTATTCCATGCCATTTTATGGCTTTTGAACAAGCTGTCCTGAAAGAAGTGGATGCTATTGATTGCCAAAATAATAAGGTCTTTCAGGACTTAAGAAGGGGAGAAAAGGCGGCTTTGGAAAATCTGAAAAAGAACACGCAGCTAATCATAAAGCCAGCGGATAAAGGCGGAGCAATAGTCATTATGGATAAACATATGTACCACACCGAATGCATCCGACTTTTGTCCGATAACAACAGCTACGAAATCATCTAAACCGACCCGACAGCAAGACTTACCAACAAGATTAAAACCCTAGTGGAGGAGGGTCTACTGAATGATTGGATCACAAAACATGAAGCAGAGTTTCTCGTGGGTGACCCACCACGCACACCAAGATTTTATACTCTTCCTAAGATACACAAAAACAAGGATCCACCACCGGGTAGACCGATCGTATCAGGGATTGGCTCAGTGCTAGAACCACTTTCACAGTACTGTGACTGGTTCTTTAAACCCATCCTGAAGACAATCAATCAATCAGAGGAATTATAAGCGCACTACTCACCCGCGAGGGTCTCAAGGCGCTGAGGGGGGGGTCAGCAGTTCCGTATCAGTCGAAGAGCCGGGTCTTCAGAGCCTTCCTGATGGTGTTCAGGGAGTGGGCACGTCTGATGTCGGTGGGGAGCTCGTTCCAGGTCTTGGCCGCGATGTAGGAGAAGGATCTTCCCCCTGCTCTGGCTCTGCGGATGCACGGGGTTTAGGCGAGGAGGAGGTTGGTGGAGCAGAGGTTACGTTTGGGCACGTGGAGGATAATTCTGTCGCTGAGGTATTGGGGTCCGGTGTTGTGTTGGCATTTGTAGGCGTAGGTGAGTATCTTGAAGGTGACTCTTTTCTCGACGGGGAGCCAGTGGAGCTTGAGTAGGTGTTGGTTGATGTGTTCGTGTCGACGGATCCCGAGGACGAGTCTGGCGGCGGTGTTCTGTATTGTCTGGAGCTTGCGGAGTAGGGACTTGTTGATGCCGGCGTAGAAGGCGTTTCTGTAGTCCAGCCTGCTGGTGATGAGTGTGTGGGTGACAGTCTTCTTTGCCTCGGGGGGATCCATTTGAAAGGTCTTATGGAGGATGCAGAGGGTGTTGAAGCAGCTGGAGGTTACGGCGTTGACCTGTCGATTCATGGAGAGGGAGGAGTCAAGTGCGATGCCGAGGTTTTTGGTGTGGTCTGTGGGGGTCTTAAAGACACTAAAGATGTCATATGATTACTTAGAGACATGGAAATCAACCCCACAGATGATTGGATCATCACAATGGACATTGAGGCTCTCTACACGAGCATTCCACAAAGACGTACCCTGACAGTGGTTGAACACATCTTACAGGAGAGGGACTGGCAATTCATGACCCCAAAACACTTCATCCTAGAATGTGCAGAACTGGCGCTTACTGAAAACTTCTTTGAATATGAAGGCACAATATACCACCAGATAAGGGGGACATGTATGGGGAGCACTTTTGCCCCCAGTATGGCCTGCTTCTATGTACATCAATTCGAGGTTGACCACATCTACAACCCAGACAACCCCTACAGGGAACAGATGAGACTTTGGTGCAGATACATTGATGATGTCTTGATAGTGTGGAGCGGCACCAAGGAACAAGCAATAGAATTTGCAGAGTGGGCGAACTCAAAGGACGAACATTTGAAGTTCACATATACAATCAACAAGTACGAAGTAGTCTTCTTAGACCTAGTCATAACATTGGACCACGATGGAATAAAAACAAGAGTCCACAACAAGACAAGGGACAAAAACAGTCTCCTCATGTTTGAGAGTTTCCACCCGAAGGCACTTCGACAAAACCTCCCCATAGGCCAGTTCCTTCGCATCAGGAGAAACTGCTCTTCCCTGGAAGTTTATGATACACAAGCACAAACCTTGGAGGACAAATTAGTCACACACCACTACCCTAAAAAACTGGTGACAAGAGCAAGAAAGAGAACTAGGAATAATAATCGGGACGCTCTACTTGAGAATCAGGAGAAACCAGATAACGACAGAATGGTGTGTGTCACGACATATACCCCCATTTCCAATAGGGTCCAAAATATAGTGCGTAAAAATTGACACATTTTGAATGGAGCAGAGAAACAAAGGACTCAACACTTGTACGCTTTTAAAAGGAACACGAGTATCCGCGATGAACTGTTTCACGAAAAAAAACACCACCCCCACAAGTCCAAACCCAGACAACACTATGGGAACACCAGCGGCCGGTGAGGCACTATCCCTGTGGGAATTGCGTAGCCTGCGAATACACATGACCCACAAAGGAGGTAGAAATAAAAACTGGGAAACCATGGATCTTGAAGGACTTCACTAACTGTAACAGTGAAAATGTCGTATATCTCATCACCTGCCCGTGTGACCTCTTCTACGTAGGAATGACCACCAGGAAAATAAAAATGAGAATCAATGAGCACCGTAGTACAATTAGGTGCAAAAGAAATACCATCAAATTGATGCACCACTACTTAGAGAAAGGTCATCAGGATGGGAATTTGAAATGGGTGGGCCTTGAGAAAATGAATTCAATTTTCCCAAACATACAAAAGAGACTCCACACCCGTGAACAACGCTGGGTGTACTGCCTCAGAACATGGGAATCTGGTCTAAACGACGACATCCCATTGCTACATATTGGACAATAAAGCCACCATGACGCAGAATACTAATGATGAGTACCCTTGGAACGCAATGCCAGAAACAGATATGTGTTTCCAAATAGGTCTCCCATTTAAATTACAGCTCCATTAAAGACCTGGGCTTTCTTCACGCATCGTAGTTCCTCACCCTAACAGCCCTTCACTTCCCACCAATTGTTCATCATCATATGTGTTAAGAAACCCAAATAATTAAGCAAGTGGCAACAAGGTTTCCAGGTCTCTTTCCACCTTATCGTATATATAAATCAGTTAATCGGCACGATTAATATATTTGTGCAACCCTTCTCCGTTTTCCAGTGTGTGCAGATTACATCTATTTTTATTTAATGAATCGCTAGCAGACAAAGTTTTCAGCAGCTGAGGCCTCCGTCATCAAGCACCGCCGTTAGAACAGGCAGCTGCGTGACGGCACAGACGCGTGTCTGTTACCTCGCCCCCGACTTGATCTCGTAACTCGAGCAAGCCGGGGACACACGAGTCAGATACACAGCTGCCCAACATCGCACCACTGTGACGCGACCCCCAGGCATACACCATTGGGACACCGGAAACTAATCCCCTCAAACACTGGCACCTGGTGGTCTCGCCGCGCGCTATCGCCAGGCTTCCGGTTCATTGGGCAATCGGTCCGTCGTCTTATATACAACGCACCCTCCAGGCAGCGTATTTGGACACCGGACATTAGGGCACACATTACGCCACTAATTTCGGCAGGTGCTGCTAATGAGCCAATTAAGAGTTTTACAAATATCTATAAAACAAGAAGGTCTTCACCCACTCCACCACCATCGGGGGAAAGGAGTGGATGCTTCTAGGAGAATGGCGAGGGACGCACGTTGAGGCAGTAAGGGTGTGGATGGATGAATGAGTAACCAGGAGCTTCGCAATTGGGAGCCCCAGGCCTGAGACTCTGTACATAGTGCATAACTGATTATTTACCTTCCATTATTTTATCTTTAGAGTGTGACTACAGGGGTCCCTCTAACCCTCTTCCCATGGGGTAATTAGGACCCTTACTTGGGGTAAGAATGTGAGCTGGTCTCACAAAACGTATGGATTTCAAATATTTATGTGCGCCATGCTTGCAGTGACACGTGTTCCACATGCGTAATTTTGATATATTCATGTTGTGTTTTTTGTTTTGTTTTTTCTGATTCTCAAAATATGTCTGGGCAGCCACCCTTTGATACAATGTTATATTTGTTTTACAGGTTTCGAGAAACCCAAACTTTAGGTAGAGAATGACACAGTTCACCCTACATAGTGGTAGTATCAAAACCAGAAGTGGTTAGATAGGAGCCCTAGTTCCTTCGTCCTGAAGAATGCCACAGACCCTTTGGGCCAGTATGGCAGAAACATGTTGACGACACTGTTAGTAATGGGGTACTAGTTCCCCATATCCCCACATTGATTTTTAATATCAAGTAAACACCTAATAAATAAATGTATTTTGGTGTTTACATTGGTTTTTAAGCTATCACTTTATCACAGGCCCCCACTTAGATTTTAGAAGTGCCTCCCTGTCTCCAGGTGTAGGCCCACTCTCTACCAAACACAGTTTCTAGAGAGCGAGGACTGCAAATGATGAAGCATGACACCTGGTGGTGTGTGAGGACAGTCCTTCACATTTTTTGAGATGCCCAGCACCCCACTAATTAGTGCCTAGTGCTTGTCAGTTTTTGTGAAATCAGAAATTTATTCAGGGTAGCTTCTTTTTGTGTGTGCGTAAATTAAGTCACACCTCAATAAATCACACATCCCGGGGGGAGAGGGTTAGGGGCTTGATGGATGGGAATGGGGATTTGGGGAAAGGTGTGGCAAAGACAAACACTACACAACGATAATATTCATCTGGACAATGAGCAACAGATCATCAAGTTGTAGAAGGAAATGAAGGAATGAGTATGACACAGTTCAGTTAAATGCATTGCAAACAGTCCTTCTGCCTCAGAGACCCAAGTTATTATTATCTATCTAAATGTTCTGCCATCTAGGTTTGAAAAATACAAATTATGGAGGCGTAAAGTGAATCCATACAGTTCTAAAAAATGATTCTTAAAAGAAAAATTATACTGTATTGCCAAATTGGCCGGTGCATCTGCATTCTTCTCGGATTGTCTGTCAATCTTGGGTGCCTGGCTGAATCGGTCCGATAAGGTAAGCAGGAGTGTTATGGAGCTTTCACCTTTTGTGCAGGAGAAGAGAAGGCCTGCGGACTGTAAAACAGAAATTATATTGTAGAGTGTAGTATCTGTAAGCATTCTCCGTGTGGGCAGTGTATTGCATCATGCCTGGTATGGTGTGGTCCCGAGCACTTCGTAAGTTGACAGTTGGGTCAGTGAGACAGGACGGTTGTGACAACGGATGCTGGGCAGTGCCTGTGGGATGACACTTGCCGCTGTAACTTAATAAATGCCTCCGACGATACTCGTCTCAAATCTCGTCCTTACATGAATAATTTGGTGACGATTTTGGTTATCATCCCACAAAGGACTCACATGTGACGGTGATTCCTGCCATCTCAAAACTAGCGATTCCGACAACGACGGGTCAATTCCAAGTGCATGGTCGGCTACGCAGTCTGAGGTAACAGCGTTTCTGGTTTGAAGCCATTGAGGGATGACATTAGTATTTTGCCCTGCGAGGGAGGTCCTAGCAGTGTCCAACACAGGCTGTTTAAGGTGTCGAGTTAAGGTCTGTCTTGACTCTGGCAGCGAAGGATGACCAGGAGGTGGTGGAGCTAACAATTGTTTCATAGTCCCCGTTTTAACTTACGCAGCCCGGTTTGTATTGGGCTACTCTGTAAGTACAGTTTATGATGTAACTTGTGCCAGTAGAGTGTTCTTACTGCAGTGGATTTCACTTAAGTCTACAAAAGGATTCAATCAATCAATCAATCACAGAATTTGTAAAGCGCGCTACTTACCCGCGAGGGTCTCAAGGCGCTGGGGAGAAAAAAGGGGGGGTGCTGCTACTGGTCGAACAACCAGGTCTTGAGTAGCCTCCTGAAGGTCAGCAGGTCTTGGGTCTGTCGTAGGGTTAGTGGAAGGGTGTTCCAGGTCTTGGCGGCGAGGTGGGAGAAGGATCTGCCGCCGGTGGTAGTTCTTCGAATGCGAGGGACGGTGGCGAGGGAGAGGTCGGCGGAGCGGAGTTGGCGGTTGGGGACGTAGAAGAGGAGTCGTCTGTTGAGGTAGGCTGGGCCAGTCTTGTGGAGTGCCTTGTGTGCGTGGGTGAGGAGTTTGAAGGAGATTCTCCTGTCGACGGGGAGCCAGTGCAGGTTCCTCAGGTGGGGGGTGATGTGGCTGTGGCGTGGTACATCGAGGATCAGGCGTGCGGAGGCATTTTGTATGCGTTGCAGTCGCTTGATGAGCTTGGCCGGGGCTCCCGCGTAGAGGGCGTTCCCATAGTCAAGTCTGCTACTGACGAGGGTCTGGGTGACTGTTCTTCTTGTGTCTGTCGGGATCCACCTGTAGATCTTGCGAAGCATGCAGAGGGTGTTGAAGCAGGAGGATGAGACTGCGTTGACTTGCCTGGCCATGGAGAGCGTTGAGTCGAGGATGACTCCCAGGTTGCGTGCGTGGTCGGTGGGTGTCGGGGCTGCTCCCAGCGTCGTTGGCCACCAGGAGTCGTCCCAGGCTAAGGGGTTGGAGCCGAGGATGAGGACCTCTGTCTTCTCCGTGTTCAGTTTTAGTCGGCTGATCTTCATCCAATCGGCGACGGCCTTCATTCCTTCATGGAGGTTGGATTTGGCGGCGAGGGGGTCCTTGGTGAGGGAGAGGATCAGTTGAGTGTCGTCGGCGTAGGAGATTATGTTGAGGTCGTGCTGTCTGGCGATGCGTGCGAGCGGGGCCATGTAGATGTTGAACAGTGTTGGGCTGAGGGACGATCCCTGGGGTATGCCGCAGATGATCTCGGAGGCTTTGGATCGGAATGGTGGGAGGCGGACTCTCTGGGTTCTGCCGGTGAGGAAGGAGGTGGCCCATTCCAGGGCCTTGTCTCGGATCCCTGCGTCGTGGAGGCGTGCGCGTAGAGTGCGGTGGCAGACAGTGTCGAAGGCGGCGGAGAGGTCCAGCAGGATGAGGGCTGCGGTCTCACCGTTGTCCAGCAGGATCCTGATGTCGTCGGTGGCGGCGATGAGGGCAGTCTCAGTGCTGTGGTTGCTGCGGAACCCCGATTGGGATGGGTCCAGGATGCTGTTTTCTTCGAGGTATCGGGTTAGCTGTTTGTTGACGATCTTCTCGATGACCTTGGCTGGGAACGGAAGCAGGGAGATGGGCCGGAAGTTCTTGAGGTCTCTCGGGTCCGCCTTGGGTTTTTTGAGTAGGGCGTTGATCTCTGCGTGTTTCCAGCTCTCTGGGAAGGTCGCGGTCTCGAAGGAGAGATTGATGACGTTGCACAGGTGGGGTGCGATGGAGCTGCTGGCTTTGTTGAAGATGTGGTGCCGGAAAGGGTCTGACGGGGAGCCGGAGTGTATTGTGCTCATGGTCTTGATGGTGTCCTCAATGTTTACGCTGGCCCAGGCTGGCAGGGGGTCGTGGTCGATGGTGTGCGGCGGGTCTGGTGCATCGATCTTAGTTGGGGCTGTCTGGGTGTTGAAGCTGTCGTGGATGTCGGCGATCTTGCGGTGGAAGAAGGTGGCAAGGGAATCGCACAGGGGTTGCGACGGCTGGATGTCGTTGGTGTTGGAGCTGGGGTTGGAGAGTTCCTTCACGATGTTGAAAAGCTCCTTGCTGTTGTGTGCGTTGTTGTCGAGGCGGTCTTTGAAGGAGATTCTCTTGGCGGACTTGATGAGGTGGTGGTGGTTACGGATGGCGTCTTTGTGGGCTGCGTGGCTGTCCGGTGTCTTATCACTGTGTCATTTCTTCTCTAGTTTCCGGCAGGTGCGCTTGGAAGCTAGGAGTTCCGAGGTGAACCAGCTGGCTCTTTTGGTGGTGTCACTGTAGGTGAGTTTTTTCAGCGGGGCGAGGGTGTTGGCACAGTCGTCCATCCATCGTCTGAGGTTGCAGGCGGCGTCGTCGGTGTTGGATGGGTCGGAGGGAGGGCTGAGAGCGAGGGTTGCCCGTAGTTGGTCTTCGGTGACTTTGCTCCAGCAGCGGCGTGGGATCTGTTGGGTGCGGTGGTGTGTGGTGGGTTTCTGGAAGGTGAAATGGATGCAGCGGTGGTCGGTCCAGAGGAGTTCCGTGGTGTGGCTGAAGGAGACGTGGGAGCTTGAGGAGAAGATGGGGTCAAGCGTGTGGCCGGCAGAATGGGTCGGTGTTGTGACGAGCTGGCTCAGACCGAGGTTGGCGAGGTTGTCGATCAGGGTGGTGCAGTTGCTGTCGTTGTTGTTCTCCAGGTGAAAGTTCAGGTCTCCGAGGAGGATGTAGTCGGTAGAGGTCAGGGCGTGCGTGCTGATGAAGTCGGCGATGGAGTCGCTGAACTGGGGTCGGGGCCCAGGGGGTCTGTAGACAAGGGTGCCTCTAAGGGTGGTGTTGGGGTCCGTGTGGATCTGGAAGTGCATGTGTTCGGCGGTGCTGAGAGTGTCGTCGGTGCTGGTCGAGACCCTGATGGTGTTCTTGTGGACGATGGCGATTCCTCCTCCTACTGCGTTGACGCGGTCTCTGCGGGTGATCTTATAGCCGTCTGGGATGGCTATGGCGATGTCGGGGGCGGAGGAGTCGTTCATCCAGGTCTATGTCAGGAAGGCGACGTCTGGTGACGATGTGTCGAGCAGGTCCCAGAGCTCGACGGCGTGTTTGCGTGCGGAGCGGGTGTTCAGTAGGATGCATCGGAGGTGGTTGAGGTCCTTCTGGGCGGGCGCTTCGGTGGCTCTGAGGCTGGTGTAGCTGCAGTTCCGGCAGGTGAAGGGACCATGGGTGCGTTTCGGGGCGGCCTTGAAGCAGTTGTGCGTCCGTCCGGGGTTGAGAGCGTGGAGTGTGGTGGCATCGTAGCGGCGTCGGTCCTCGAGACTGGTGCGGGGGGCGCACGGCCCAGGGGTTCTGGCGCAGACGGGCTTGGCTTGCCTTAGGCGCGCCTTCGGCGCGCCAGCGGCGCGGCCGCCATATATGGGGAGGTGGGAGGGAGGAGCAGCTGGGAGGCGGGAGGCAGGGGCAGCGAATGGGCAGTCAGGGGGGCGGGGCCGCAGGGGACGCAGCGGCGGGAGTGGAGAGAGGCAGCGAGGGGTACAGAAGGAAAAAGGACACAATGGACAAAATGGACACAGTTCAAATGGGGGCAGCGAGGGGTACAGAAGGAAAATGGACACAGGGAAAATGGGGGCAGCGAGGGGTACAGAAGGAAAAAGGACACAATGGACAAAATGGACACAGTTCAAATGGGGGCAGCGAGGGGTACAGAAGGAAAATGGACACAGGGAAAATGGGGGCAGCGAGGGGTACAGAAGAAAAAAGGACACAATGGACAAAATGGACACAGTTCAAATGGGGGCAGCGAGGGGTCCAGAAGGAAAATGGACACAGGGAAAATGGGGGCAGCGAGGGGTACAGAAGGAAAAAGGACACAATGGACAAAATGGACACAGTTCAAATGGGGGCAGCGAGGGGTACAGAAGGAAAATGGACACAGGGAAAATGGGGGCAGCGAGGGTACAGAAGGAAAAAGGACACAATGGACAAAATGGACACAGTTCAAATGGGGGCAGCGAGGGGTACAGAAGGAAAATGGACACAGGGAAAATGGGGGCAGCGAGGGGTACAGAAGGAAAAAGGACACAATGGACAAAATGGACACAGTTCAAATGGGGGCAGCGAGGGGTACAGAAGGAAAATGGACACAGGGAAAATGGGGGCAGCGAGGGGTACCTAAGGAAAAAGGACACAATGGACAAAATGGACACAGTTCAAATGGGGGCAGCGAGGGGTACAGAAGGAAAATGGACACAGGGAAAATGGGGGCAGCGAGGGGTACAGAAGGAGAAAGGACACAATGGACAAAATGGACACAGTTCAATTGGGGGCAGTGAGGGGTACAGAAGGAAAAAAAGGACACAGTTCAATGGGGGCAGCGAGGGGTACAGAAGGAAAATGGACACAGGGAAAATGGGGGCAGCGAGGGGAAACAGAAGGAAAATGGACACAGGGAAAATGGGGGCAGCGCGGGGAAACAGAAGGAAAACGGGCACCGAGGCCACAAGCAGAGGGGCGAGCTTACCAGCAGCAGCAGCGGGCGGACAACACAGGCGGAGCTGTGTGGTGGGGAGCGACCTACCTGGCAAGGTCAAGGGTCGCTCTCCTCACCGCGCAGCGGCCGCCATATATGGGGAGGTGGGAGGGAAGAGCAGCTGGGAGGCGGGAGGCAGGGGCAGCGAATGGGCAGTCAGGGGGCGGGGCCGCAGGGACGCAGCGGCGGGAGTGGAGAGAGGCAGCGAGGGGTACAGAAGGAAAAAGGACACAATGGACAAAACGGACACAGTTCAAATGGGGGCAGCGAGGGGTACAGAAGGAAAATGGACACAGGGAAAATGGGGGCAGCGAGGGGTACAGAAGGAAAAAGGACACAATGGACAAAATGGACACAGTTCAAATGGGGGCAGCGAGGGGTACAGAAGGAAAATGGACACAGGGAAAATAGGGGCAGCGAGGGGTACAGAAGGAAAAATGACACAATGGACAAAATGGACACAGTTCAAATGGGGGCAGCGAGGGGTACAGAAGGAAAATGGACACAGTTCACGCATTATAATTACTTGTGTTATCCCAATGACATTAATGTTTGAGAGCACCCTCGATTGTGACCAATATTTGCGGTTGGCAAGCATTAGTAGGGTTTTGTCAGTGCATTTTCACTTTTGGAGGTTCTAGCCTGTGATCTCCTGTGACGTGTTCCAGGCACACGCTCACGGAAATCCAGTGACGTTCGCCAGCGCGGTGATGTGCACATTTGAGTATTGTTTTCTGCAGTGACACGCACACCTGGATGAGATGTACAGTTGAAATTATGTGGTGACACGCACACCTAATGCTTGTCAGTGCAGTGATGCGCGCACCAATGTTTTACTTTTTCTGAACATACTTTTACCACTTTTAAATCTGTTTTTGACTTCCATTCCATTAGAAATTGTCAAGCTGTATGGAAATTGGGTTACAACATCCTATTTAAAGGTACGTTAGTTTGGGTTTCTTTTTTAAATCATTTTTGTGGGAAAATAGAACTAGGTACATTTGTTTTTTTTTAGTACATTGTAGCTTAAGTTTGAATTGGTACATGATCTAATGCATTTTAACTTGTTAAAACAATGCAACTACCACCACCATTTTTGCAGATACCAGGTGACCCCTTTATATTATGGCGTCAATGGTTATATGCATTTGAAACATACGTTGGTGCTATTGGTGCTCATAGATTTAGATCTTCAAGAAAAAAGTTTCTTTTGCTCCATTCTTTAGGATTTGAAGGAAGAGAAACATTCAAACATTTGCCAGCACTAGTATTGGCAGATGATGAGGAATTGGATGAATACTAGGCCTGGGCGGTAAATTCCGTTCCGCTCGCGGAATTTGCGGAATTTAGGTAATTTCGCGTTCCGCGGAGAACGCGAAATTGCCAAAAATTCCGCGATCCGCGGCTTCGCGGAATTTTTTGCTTGTTCGCGTTTTCAAAATGCGTGTTCGCGAGATATTTCTCCCCGAGCACGCAAACAGCGTTCGCGAACAGGAAAAAAGCATCGCGAACGGGCAGAACAAGCAATTCCGCGTGTTCGCGAAACTTTTGCGTGCTCGCGGAGATTCTTTACCGTTTCGCGGAGCTTTGCGTAGCGCGACTACGCAAATTCCGCCCACCCCTAATGAATACCAGGAAACACTAAAAAGAGAACAGAAAGCGGTTGAAGATGTTGACACTTACATAACTTCATTAAGGAAGTTGGTTGCTGAATGTGAGTTTCAACACTTTAGTGACCAATTAGTACAGGATCAATTTATAAGTCACTGCTTGGATAGAGCCATATTACAAATGTTATTAACATTAGGGAATCCCTTTTTAGAGGAGAGTGTGAGAGTGGCAAAGAGTATTGAAATGGTTCAGAAATCTCTAAAAGAGTTAGAGGGAAGAAAAACAGAAGCAGAAAATCCCATACGTTTGCCTGCAGATTTTATTTTTTTTTAAACAGATTTTATTGGGTTTTGAAACAGTCATACAATAATAATAGACTTCTGATTACAATTATAATGAATCAAACTTCTTTGGCACAGTAGTCCATTACTTCTTGTTGTGGAGTGGAAATTGCTTCGGTTGCCCTATTCCCATCTCCAGCAACCCCTTACATAGTGGTGAAACAATAAAATATTTTATTAATCCACAGAGTCCTCAATCATTAGTCCTTGAATTCTCTGTATAGGTTTGCCTGCTGTTGTCACTAAAAGAGAGTTTTCACAGAAGAATTTTTTCAAACACACTGATATATGTTTCAGATGTCGCAATTCTTGTCACAACAGAGGTGGAAGAAATTGTTCATCTAAAAATGTAGGGGCAGATCTACAAGAAAGTGCCGCAACGTGGCGCTGCAAGCCCTTTGGCTGCGCCACGCTGCGGCACTTTCAGAGCACAGGAATGCGACATATTTACAAGAATATGTCGCATTCCTGTGCTCTCCTGCGTGGCGCACAAACAGCTGCCAAGCGCCGGCGCAGGCACCCTTGCACCATGGTGCAAGGATGCCTGCGCCATGGGGAGATTGTTTCTGTGCAGGAAGGGGCACCTTTCTGCACAAAAACAATCAGTACAGGCTTTTCCTCTTTCAATGCGTGCTGCAGAATGCAGCACGCATTGAAAGAGGAAAAACGAGGAGAAATGAAAACATTTCTCCTCGGTGCGCCTCGCTACGCCACCTCTAGGGTGGCGTAGCTTTCAGACGCATCTCCAGAGTTACGATTTCTCGTAATTCTGGAGATGTGTCTTGTTCCATGGGTGTTGCGTGGGAACACCCACAGCAACACCCATGGAACGCCCTTCACCGCAAAGTGCTGCGTGTGAAGGGACGGTATTTACAAGGAGAGGAAAAGTCACGCATGGTGGCTTTTCCTCTCCTTGTAAATATCGAGGAGCCCCCTGCGCCACCAGTACGTCACGAAAAGTGACGTACTGGTGGCGCAGGGGCCTTGTAAATCTGCCCCCACGTGTGTAGATCTTGTGGCAAGACTGGTCATTTTGCAAAGGTATGTCAGGGTCAGAAGAAAGGTGAAACGAAGGTGGGGTATGTCAAGGACATCAGTGATAGTGAGGTAGATAACATGATTTCAAATTTGAGGCATATGGTTTTGGTTGCAAGCAATGAAATTGTGAAAACTGGTGACCCGTCAGACTGTGTTGATCCTTATGTGGATATATTAGTGGGTGACAGAAAATTATGTTTATTGGTTGATTCTGGTGCAGACATTACGCTGATCACACCAGTGTTATTTTTGAGCAACTGGAAAACAGACAATTATTGCCACTGGATCGCTCCCTAGTTTCTTAGGAGGATCACAAAATAGAGTTACTTGGTAACTTTGAAGATGTTTTGGAATTCAAAGGAAAATGTATTCACGGGAAAATTATGTTGCCATCAATGGATTGAACATACTGAGATGGTTCCACCAGGGTCTGTTTGACATGATGGTGTGTCCAGGTGCAAAGGAGCAGGTTTGTTCTGTTGAAGTGCTTTTAAACAACTACCCCAGGGAATCGTCTGGTGAGTTGGACAAGATAAAAGGGTTTAAGCATCCCATATGAATTAAAGATGGTGCTATACCCATTAAGCAGAAATGAGAGGTGTATCATTTAGTATGAGGGAAGACCTAGAAAAGGAGCACACAGTGCTGTGCAACAAAGGTATAATTGAACCAATAGGGTCCTCTATGTGTCTTTCTCCACTGGTGGTGGCTCGCAAGAAATACAATGACCTCAGGGTTTGTGTTGATCTTCACAGCCTCAAACAAAGAAATCTGGATTGACTCTCGCCCACTTCCCAACATTACCGAAATGTTGGCCATGGTTGCAGGAGCAAAATTCCTTGTAAAACTTGATTTGGCATCTGCATACCACCAAATAGAATTAGATCCAGAATCTAGACATCTCACAGCCTTTATTTCGCCTTCTGGAATGATCCAATACTGTTGCATGCGATTTGGCCTTGCTTTGGGTGCCTCGGTGTTTCAACATCTAATGGTCAATCTTTTGAAGAGGGTAAAGAATATGATCATTTTCCAAGATGATGTCCTTATTTATACTCCAGGCAAAATGGTTCATGATGAAATTTTGCACAAAGATTTTCAAGACATCAAAACCAAATAAATCCATACAATAGCTGATACTTAATTGAAATTAAAATCAAAAGGACGGCACATATCGAGTGCGAAGCCAGGTACATCATATACTTGCCTTAGATGCGAAAAGTATTGTTTTACGTTGGAGACTTATAGTTTAAGTTTGTTCTCTAATCAAGAATCAACCAATACCTCAAAGTTCTCATGCTGTAGCGGTCAATTTGTGACGAGTCTATTCCGAGGCATAAGATATCAAAAGTGACTTTTTGTGGCCCTTTTTCCTGACGAAGGCACGTTTGTGCCGAAACGCGCGTCGAAAACAACAGATTATTTAAATCCTGCCACATTGTTTCCCAAGATCTTTAGAAACCAATTGTCATTTAACATCTAATTGAAAATGATTAAAAATGTTTTTTTAAACTGATTGTTAGTTACATGTTGTATGAATGAAGAGGAATGAATGGGTATAAATGGGGTGCTATTTTAATATAATATTATTTTTTACTATTGCATATCAATAAAAATTATTTTTGTATAATAATACAGATACGGTTGGTTCTCTCTTTGTTTCGTATAAAGTTTGTTTCAATTTTTGTATTGTTTATATCAATGTTGCCTTAAGTTCATACATTAGATTAATTAGCCCTGCCTTAAGGAACTTTACCCTACTAGCAGGGGGCCTCTGTCTTTACAATATATAATGATCCAATACTGTTGCATGCCATTTGGCCTTGCTTCGGGTGCCTCGGTGTTTCAACATCTAATGGTCAATCTTTTGAAGAGGGTAAAGAATATGATCATTTTCCAAGATGATGTCCTTATTTATACTCCAGGCAAAATGGTTCATGATGAAATTTTGCACAAAGTCTTTTCTATTTGTCAGGAGCAAGGGGGTCGTTTTCAAACGTGAAAAATGTGAGTTCAACAAAGGGTCAGTAGAATACTTGGGGCATGTTATTTCTGAAAAGGGAGTACAACTAAGACCAGCCTTAGTGAAAGCATATCTAGAATCACCTTCACCACAAGATAAAAATGGTGAGAAATCTTTTCTAGGTTTAAGTGAGTTTTACTCAAGATGTATACCTGTTTACATGACAAAAATGAGGCCAATCTCTAATTTAGTGAAAAGAAACACTCATTTTAAGGTGGATGAGGTGTGTCAAACTGCTTTCAATGGTTGAAGAAACAATTGAGTGAGGTCCTTGAAATTGTATGATCCTTCTGTTCCTTGTGTTTTGACAATAGAAGCAAGTAACCTAGGCTTGGGGGTGGTACTTACACAAAATGTTGACAAAGAAGAACGAACAATTGGGTTCGCATCTAGAGTACTCAAAGATGCTGAGTTGCATTATTCAGTAATTGAAAAAGAACTTCTAGCATGTTGGTGGGGTATTGAAAACTGTAGACGCTAACTTTGGGGTAGGAGGTTTGTTTTACAAACAGATCATAAACCTTTCGTATCCATTATGGGAGACACATCTAACAGAAACCATACCCCCGCATAGCCAGATTGACCACAAGGCTGCTTCAATATCAGTTTAATGTTGAACATATTGAAGGGGGTAAAAACATTTGTGTAGATTTTCTATCACGTTTTCCTATGAAGATTGAAGAAACAGAAAATGATAAAAATATGTCTGGCTGTGTGATGATGATGAACTTGATGACTGTATAATAGTAGCAGTTGGAGTTGAAAATACTTGTGCTGTTTCAGAGGAAGAATGGAAAGAAGCTGCTGAACAGGATAGTATTATGAAATCTGTAACCAAGTTCATTGTTGAAGGTTGGCCAAAAGAAAGGAATGTTGATGTAAGGATTCAACCTTATGTCAAGGTTTGTGATGAGTTGTCTGTGGAAAATGGTTTAGTGATGAGATCAGAGAAGATTGTCCTACCGGAGAAATTGAGGAGCACTTTGTTATTTAAAGCTTATATGGGGCATCTGGGGGCCACCCTTACGAAGCGTAGAGTTCGTGATTACTTTTGGTGGCCACAGATGGATAGAGATATTGCGAGTTTTGTACATAATTGTGTAATTTGTTCCAGAAGCAACAAGGTGTTACGATCAGCTACACCCCCTTTAACCACCATTCCGCTACCTTTAAAACCTTGGGTAAAACTTGGGATTGATCTTATGGTACCTTTCTAATATTTACTCCATCATTCTTGCTTTGCTGTGGTCATGATCGATTATTATTCTAGATGACCAGAGGAGAAATTTATAGGTGAACATGATTCCAAAGCTGTGGTGAATTTTTGAAGGAAGTTTTCATGTGAGAGGGGTTTCTGGAGATATTTGTTTCTGATAATGGAGTTCAATTTGTTTCAACAGAGATAGAATCATTTTTAAAAGAGAGTGGAATAAAACACCTCAAGAGTTTGCTTTACCAGCCTCAAACTAATGACATGGTTGAGAGCCTGAACACAGTTTTAGGTGAATGTATATGCTGGGCAATTGTACATAAATGTGTGCTACTGGTAGATGTTAGAGATGTGAGAGGGGTAGAAAGCCTGCAACTGAGTTTAAGCCAGCTTGGATGTCCAAATGTCTTAAACAGAGTTCATCATTATCTGATTTAGACATAATTGTGATGAACAAGATAGTGAATGCACAAATGAAACAAAACATGTTTTATGACAAAAAGAAGAGTGTATCAAATAAACTTTTTGAAGTAGGTGATGTTGTCCGGATCAAGAAAGGTACTTTTGTGAGGAGAGGTGATACAAAATTCTCTGAGCCTAAGAGAATTGATAAGATTTGTGGCAGTACACTACATGTAAATGGTTGCAATTGGTGGAACATGAATAAAATTGTTAAAGTTGACCCAAAAATGTTAGACGAAGGTGTTATTGACTTGGGTTGGCCAATAGGAGCAGATTCACTCCACAGCAGGGTTCCACTGAAAGGGATAACGTATCTTCAGAACCTTTACGGAAAAAAGTGGTAGACATGTAGTTTTGCCTTTGAGGTATAGATAATTGCTTTTTGTAGAATACTCTTTGTATTGTGCTCTTGCATAGTGCACATAATGTATTTGATTTGTTCTTTCATTTGCTTTTGTTGTTTTTGTATATTCATATTTTTATTTGTGGGAATTGTTGTATTATATATTATTGTAACACAATCAACATGTGTGTAGTTTTTGTTATGTTTTGGTATCTTTTAATTCTGTAGTTACTGCACTCATGGTGTTTTTCTTTATATATGTGTTTGGTTTTCATTGTATAAGGAAAAGAGATATGTAGTATCTGCCCAGCGTGAGCATTCTCCTTTTGAGCAGTGCAATGCTTCATGCTTGGTGTGGTCGCGAGCGCTTCGTCAGTTGACAGTTGGGTCAGCGAGACGGGACGGTCATGACAACGGACGCTGGGCAGTGTCTGTGAGATGATACTTGCCGCTTTAACTTAATAAATGCCTCCAACAATGCTCTTCTCAAGTATCATCATTACATAGAGTCAAGGAGAAGGACAAAAGGTAAGCTTCATGAGGAGTGTACCAAGAACACTCAGGAAGACCATGGGCATAGTCTGCTGCAATAATTCACTTTATGACTTATGTGTGATCAATTAATCGAGAAGTGAGCGCAAATTACAACCAATCACAGACAAGTGGCTACATGTACCGGCTGATCAATCTCACAACTGCCATCATAACATTTAGCCAAGCAAGTGCATAATGCAATATGTTGATGTGACATCACATGCCTGTCTCTAGTTACTTACAAGTTACAACAACATGCCCCCCCACCCAACCACACAATAGAGGAGTTTCAAATTTGAGCCAGCACACACACTCAGCAGCATGGCATTTTCCAAATTAACGCACCTCTCACCAGACCACAGAGCCGAGTCATCATCATGTTGGTCCCTGAAGTTGATAACTTCCTTCTTTTGGCCTGTGTTGAGGTAGTCCCGCCCTAAGTGCTTCCATCAGTCTCCTGACTCCAAGTAACGAATCTGCCCAACTCTGTTCCGACTCCTGACCCAAATGAAAGAGATCGACCTGTAGTGCACTGCTGTTGATGAACAAGAAGGGAAACATTAGAGTATTTTTTTTGTGTAGACTTGTGTTTGTTAACTAAATGGACTGCTCTGGTCTTTGAGGAGTGGGAACCAGAAAACACAGGAGTGGACCTGACAAGCAAATTCTGCTTAATGTCAAAAGGGAAGGGCCAATCACCTTCATGAAAAATGATCACTTGTCAGGCCACAAACATTGGAAATCATCCCGATCAAGCTTACAAATTATAGTTGAACACCCTCCCTCACTGTCTCCCACCACATGAATCATTACTCACAATTAGTCATAAATAACTCATTGGTGCAATAGGTATCTGTTCCAATCCATGCACAGTGGTATACACAATTGTCGACCCTCTGATGCACGCAACACACATTGGCCAGTCTTGTAAATCAAATGTTCTAGGGCAGTCCTGCTAGGCGATGGAAAAAAAGGATAGGCATGGGATGGAGGCAGGCATTGCCTCTCCAATGTCCTTGAAGGGAAAGGAGGAGGAAGCTTCTTCACTGCACACTGGTCCAACTCCTATCTTGCCATACATGTGCCTTAAACAGTGGGTCTGCATAAGTCAGTCAGACACAAACAAACAACATACATAATGTTCCACTAGCTATATCCATATTATTATATTTTGTTTTTGGCAAAGCAGTTCAGCGATAGAAAGTTCTATGGTGGCCCAGGCCTACTCAGTCAGGGAAGTAGACTTCATCCTCAAACCCAGGTGGTTCACCCAGAAGTTGGTGTCATCTAACATACTACTATGAGCTGAGTCTGACCAATCATCCTCATCTTCTTTCTGTCGTATTTCAGGTATGGTGTAATTCAGTGGTATAAAGTGTTGGCTTTATTTTGATCATGGTCAATCTCTCCACGTTTTGAAACAAGAGAGTGGTCCTTTTCACTGTGACAACTGCACCAGCTCCACTGAACACATGCTCACCAGACACACTCGCTACTGAACAAGCCAGATACTTTATTGCCAGCCTGCTGAGCACTGGCCGTTGGCGCCTGTTTCCATTCCAATACACCTAGGGTTTTGATCCAGATAGACCTCTGTTGGGTCATCCAGATAGTCTTGGACCATCCTCTGAATGGTCATTGGTGCAGCAACTTTCTCACCCTCTTTTGCCTTCACATCTGTATGGGACTTCAGACCTGCTACTTGAAACCAAGCCATTGCAGGGGTAAGGGCTGATGCTCCTGTGGTTGTTGCTGGTGTTTACTGCTGTGAGCCAACAGCACTGCCCTCTTTGGAAGCTGAAGGCTGCACCCCAGAACTTCTGGCCAGGAGTGGGCCCCTAATTTTCATTTGTTCTTCTTCCAGGTCACTGGCTTGCTCAGCAATCCACATCTTGTATTGTGAAACATCCCATTCAGAAAAAGGAATGAAAGTGGCTAGTAATTGTTTGTACTGTGAATCAAGAATTGTGCCACAGATGTAATGTTTAGACAACACAATGTCTCTTTGCAGCCTTGTACTATCAGCCAGGCGAAGGATTTAGCTCTCCACCAACACATGCGCTGTTCTTTTCGTCCACACCTGGGTACATTTCAGATACATTCTTTAGCTGTTCCTGTAGCATATGCAACAACGGGATAGCTTCGCCCATTGTACTGCCCTCCTTGCTGACTTCCCGTGTGAAAACCTGAAAAGGAAGCAACAGCTCTGTCAGGCATTTGAATAGGCCCCATTTACCCATCTTAATGATCATGACTTTCCCAAGTGCATCTGCTCTTGGGACATAATCATTGATCGATCTATACTGCTAAAACAGACATTGCAACATGTAATAGGTCAAGTTCCAACATATTGGCACCTCCTGTATGAGCTGAAATTAGTGCAGATTCTTCTGCAGATGAACAGTAAGTTACTAACTCTGTCTTCTTTTTTGAGAAAGACTTGTGCAACGATGTTGATGCAGTGCACCAAACACAGGACCCTGAAATAGCTCCCATCTGTCATGGCGATCACAAGATCTAGTCCTAGAACCTGTATGACCCCGGTTCTTAAATCCTTGCACTGGCTTCGCATCAAGGAGCGGATTCACTTTAAGGCCTTGACCATCTTTTTTAAAGCCTTCCACAAGGTTGGTGCTGAGTACCTTAATAAACGTGTCAACCGTTATTTAACATCCAGACCCTTGCGGTTCTCAAACACTAACTTGGCTATTGTGCCCAAAACACGCCTTACTCGCACTGGCGGCAGATCTTTTGGTTTTCTGGGTGCAAAATTATGGAACAGCCTGCCGGAATCCTTGAGGCTTGACCCTAACTTACTTTCTTTTAGAAAGAGCTTAAAGACATGGTTGTTTCAATAAACTACTGGATCCTTCACTCCTCTCTTATCGCCGCGCTGTTTGAGTAGCTGTGCGCTTTACTAAATACCCGTTTTCATTTAATTTCATTTCATGGCCTTAACTATATTACTACCATTGTCTGTGGCAACAAACCCAATGTTAAGCCCTCTGGGTCTCAGCCATTCAAAGATCTTACTTTTAAAGTCTTCCAAAATGTTTGCAGCTGTATGGGATTTCTCCATGGCAAAAATGGCTACTGTTGCATGCTTCCGAGCACCATTAAAAATTTCATCAGTGCCCGAACCTGAAGATATCTTTTTTTTAACCGCCACAAAAGAGATCCAGTGTGCAGTGATACACATGTAATCAGTGGCTTGGCAATTGGTTCACATGTCTGTCGTCAGGTGGATAGTGTGAACAGCACTGTGCTGCAAAGCTTGTCAAACCAATTCCAGCACATCGTGATGGAGCACTGTAACAGCAACTCTGGCAGAATAGGTCCGGCTGGGAACCTTCCATTTCAGGCAGATGGCCACCACAAATTCTAGAAAACCCACTCCTGCCACAAAAGAAAAACGCAAGAGGTCCAACGCTAACATTTTAGCTAGCTTTCCATTGTACAAACGTGCCTTTGAGTGATTACATTCGTACTGCCACACCTGCCTAAACATGGAAGTAATAGTTGCCTGGAATTTTCTCTTTTCTGGTGTCACTGACACAGGTCACTTCTGGAGAGAAGAAGGTGGGAGACTCAATGTGTGTCTCAGGGCAGTTACGGTATGCAATGGTGTCTCCATCTGGCTCTGAGTCGTGTGCCGTTTCAACGTTAATGATGTGCGCGATACTAGTGCACTGCTGTGGGCAGGGTTGCTTTGTGTAAAGATGTCACCCTTTTCTTCCTCATCACCTTCCGCCGTGATCGGAGCAGATTCCCTGCTTTCATCACCTTCACCAACACCATCTGCAGCAATTTTTTAAGGTGTGCATCCCAGCGGATTGCGTGATGTTTTCGTATGGGTCGTTTTGTCAAGTATGTCAGAACGAGAGTACCACGCACCTTAATTACTTGGGCTTCCACAGGAGCAGAAGAACTTTTCTCCAACTCCCACGCTCCACTGCCAGCGAACACCTGATTTACTTTCAGTAAAGCAGGGGAAAGGGGAATGGGAATGACAAGAGAGACTCCACTGCTGTGCCTCTTCCTCACAGGTATCTCAGCGAGGGACTGCTCGGCATCTGTGAACACAAATAACAACTTTAATACTTTCCTTGCCCTACTCAATCCCTACGCTAAAGCTATTGACTAAACGCTCCCCTTAAATTATTACCTGACTTTCTACAGTGGTTAGCCTCTCTCTTCTAGCAATATTGTATTGTGGTTTTGGGTATTATACTGTCCTTTAATCTTCCTTGTCTTCTTCTCTTTTCAGCTGGCAAGCTTGTTGGTAAGTACAATATATATATATTACTACATACACACTCAGTTGAAATTGTACTTATGGAAAAGAGAAACTCTACTGAAACAGTTCTTGCAGGAGTTCAATTCGTGGATTCCTTATCTTATCTATAGTCTTTTGTTGCCTTAGAAGAAAGACTTGGCTTTGTTCAAAAGCGCAGGTAAATATTCAAACTGTCTTATGGCAGGCCGCCTCACTGCTACTGTATTGTGCAGAATATGGACACCAGAATTGCGCCACTAAACGCCTCTCTCTTCTAGCTGTGAAGCCTGACTGTGCCTTGCAAAAGTCCAGAAAATGACGTAGCGCTGACAGGGTGACTTAGCCTAGAGCTGCAGCACTGAAGAGCTAGGTGTCAACTACTAATTGAATGCAGGACTTACTTGTCTCTTCCTTCAAATAGTAAGCCCTCTTGAACTGCCAAGATGAAGCGCCGACTGGAGACCAACCTTTTCTTTTCGAAATTCTCTCAGGAAAGAGAATTTAAAGGTGCTCCGGAATACTCCTTCTAAACTGCAGGAAAAGTCAGGCGGAAAAGCGCAACGAGACGCTATTCCCCTGACTAAATTTCTGTCACGGTGAGCGTGCAGAACAGGAACGCTGCCTTCTCCTCATGGACGGCGGTTGAAGTGCGATATCCTGAACACTCCAGATACTCTTAACCACTAGAACTCAACACTTCGAAGGGTGAACTACAGGCGGCCGCCATCTTGGGAGGGAACTTTAACGGAGCCTAAAACCTATTGTGTACAGTCTTCAATGGGGTAAATCGGCAGAGCCGATTCCAAGGAATATTCAGCGTTTTCTTCCTTCTGCTACCTGAATGGAAGTAACTTAAAGGATTGTATTGTCCAGCCCTGACAGTACCCCCCACCAAAACCTCTCCTCCTCCCTCTTTAGGTTTGTTGGGGTGAGTCTTGTGAAAGTCACAAACCAATCTTGGGGCATGGACATTAAAACTGGGTTCCCAGGATCGATCCTCCGGACCAAATCCTTTCCAATCAACCAGATAGAAAACCTTTCCTTTCTTCCACTTAGAATCAATAATTCTCTTTACTTCAAACTCTTCACCTGACTGACGCTGGATTGGAGCTGGGGTTGATCTTTTCTCAAACCCATGGGATTTCTTTTGACCAAAGACACATGGAACACAGGATGTATCCTGAAACTGGTGGGGAGTCTGATCTTTACACTAACTGGATTTATCATTTTGTCCACAAAATAAGGGCCCACAAATCTAGGCTGAAACTTTTGATTCCCTTTTAAGCGCATATTCCGATTGGAAATCCAGACCTTATCTCCAGGTTCAAAAACTGGGTTTCCCCTTCTTTTCTTGTCAGCCTGTTTCTTATAAGACTCTTTTGCCTTCATTAAATTTTGTGTTGCTAATCGATAGACCCTCTGCAATTCTTGTACCACCTCCTCCACTGCCGGGACTTCACTCTCTGTCTTACCTACGAATGTATTTAGATGCCTACCGGAATTCAGAAAGAAGGGGGAATAGCCGGTGGATGCGTGTCCTGCGTTATTATTGGCAAATTCGGCCGCCCAAATCAAATCTGCCCAATCTCCTTCTTGGTCCATCAAGTACAGGCGCAAATATTGCCCCAGTTCTTGGTTGACTCTTTCTGTCTGTCCGTCAGTCTCCGGGTGGAAACTGGTAGACAAACGAGAGTCGACTCCCAGTCTTCCCAGGAAAGCCCTCCAGAATCGTGAAACGAATTGGGGTCCCCAGTCTGAGATAACCACCTTGGGAATTCCGTGAGATTTTACTATGTGTTGAGTAAATAAGGTAGCGAGTTGAGTGGAGTTAGGGATTGATCTTAATGGAACAAAGTGAGCCATCTTAGAAAAATGGTCTACCACCACCCAGATAGTGGAGAATCCCTGACTGGAAGGAAGGTCAACAATGAAATCCATGGAAACTGTATGCCAAGGGGATGGAGCCACGGGCATAGGCATGAGCAAACCTTGCGGGCCTGCCTTAACACTTTTCCTTTCACACACTGTTCACAAGATGCCACATACTGTCTCACCTGTGTTTCAAGATTGGGCCACCAAAATTCACGTCTTATCAGGTCTAGGGTTTTCTTCACTTCTTTGTGTCCAGCCAATTGATCATCATGGCAATGCTGTACCACCTTCTTGCGCAATTCCTCACTAGGAATGTAAAGATTTCCTTGATGATACGGTTTGCCATTCTTAATCTCTCTCTCCGAACCTTCCTTAACCCACTCCTGCAATCCTTCTTCAGAAAGTGAATTCCTGATCTCCTCTTCTAGTTCGACATACAAAATGGAACCTATTATCTTTTCTTCAGGAATGATGTGACCTTCACTGCTGTTTTCTTTGAGATCGCTCGTGTTCAGGTGAGACAAGGCATCTGCCTTTCCGTTGGCGGCTCCAGGTTTATAAGTCAGCACAAAGTTGTAATCTGCAAAGAAGAGGGACCATCTCAGTTGTCGTGGGGTAAGGGTTCAAGCTGACTTCAAAAACTGCAAATTTCTGTGGTCCGTAAACACCATGATTTCATGCTTAGTCCCAAGCAAATAATGCCGCCATTCTTGGAAGGCATCCTTCACTGCCAGCAACTCCTTATCAGCAATGGAGTAGTTTATTTCGGCTGCAGTTAACTTCCGGGACCGATATGCAACAGGATGGAGTTGTCCGGTGTTCTTGTGTCTTTGCGACAGAATACCTCCAATGGCTTGGTTAGATGCATCAGCTTCTACAAAGAAGGGTTCTTCCATGTTAGGATGTAACAGAATCGGTGCTGTGGTAAAGATCTTCTTCAAAAGTTGAAAAGCCTCCTCCGTTTCCGAACTCCACAAAAACATCTCTTTCTTCTTCAGAAGATGAGTGAGGAGGCTAACCTTTTCAGAAAAATTTGGAATAAAGCTTCTATAAAAATTGGCAAATCCAATGAAGCTTTGGATTTCTTTGACGCTGCGAGGCGAGGGCCAATCCTGAATTGCTTTAACCTTGGCATCATCCATTTCCACTCCCTCCGGGGACAAGATGAAACCCAAAAACTCAACTCGGGTGGAATGGAACACACACTTCTCCAATTTTACAAAAAGCTGATGGTCTAACAGCTTCCTCAGAATGGCTCTCACGTGCTGAATGTGATCCCTCATGTTCGCTGAAAAAATCAGGATATCATCGATGTAGACCACCACGAAGCAATCTAAAAATTCCCGGAGAACATTGTTGACAAAATGCTGGGATGCAGCTGGGACGTTGCATAGGCCGAAGGGCATGACCTGGTATTCTAATAGACCAAATCGAGTACGAAACGCGGTCTTCCATTCATGCCCCTCGGCCATTCTCACCAAATGGTAGGCCCCTCTCAAGTCTAATTTGGTGTATACTCGGGCATCCTTCACCTGATCCATAAGCTCCGAAATCAATGGCAGAGGGTATCTGTTCTTCTTAGTAACCAGATTCAGGGCACGATAGTCAATACAAGTTCTAAGTTTCCCATCCTCCTTCGGTATAAAGAACAGCGGAGAGGACATCGGAGACTGGGAGGGTCTGATGAACCCGTTTGCTAGGTATTGATCCAAATATTCCTTCAGGTGGCCGTTTTCGGCTTCTGACAGGGGTTATATTCTGCTGCAGGGCAATGAAGCTCCTGGATCCAGCTCGATCTTACAATCATACTCCCGATGTGGGGGTAACTTCTTCGCCTCCTGTTCATCAAACACCCCCCCAAGTCATGATACTCACAAGGAATTTCTGGAGTTTCCAAAGCACAAATCATTTGAGATGGTTCTGCCAAAAGCGAGGGTTGGGATGGTTGACTACACGATTCACTATTTTGGTAGCAATGCTCTTTGCAATATTCTGAGTTCAGCTCCACGGTTCTTTTTGCCCAATCAATCTTCGGATTGTGTTCCGTCAGCCACGGGAGCCCCAGAATAAGCTGAAATTGAGGGGCATCAATTAGACAGAATTTCAGAAAACTTCGATGCTGTCCAGGGCCAATCAAGGTGATTTCTTCTGTGTCATAAGTAATAGGACCCGAAGATAGATTGGTTCCGTCAACTGCTCGCACTGGTTATGGTTTATTCTTACGAATAAACTGAATTCCCAAAGACTTAGCAAATCTCATGTCACAGAAATTCCCGGTTGCACCGGAGTCTATCATAACGGAAATCTCATCCACTGCCGTGGTTCCAAATCTAATTAAACTGGAGATGATCAAATGCGGGGCCGCTGATTGCAGAGTATTTGCCACCAATTGAAATTCTGGAGTCGTCTTGTCGGACGCTCCCACCAGAGCAACTCCTCCTACTGGTGGGGCCTGTCTTTTACCCACAAACTGGTCTTAGGCTTCTTAGGACACTCTTTCACAAAATGCCCTGAATTTCCGCAGTACATGCACAATTTCCCACTTCTTCGTCGCTCTCTCTCCTCCTTGCTCCATTGTGCCACGTACTGAAACAATTTGCATGGGCTCCTCTCCAGAGACAGGCTCACTGGGTTTTATGAAATCCGATTTTACCCTATCTATGCGAGGTGGGAAAGGTCTAATGTCTTTGCGGTGCTCACTCTTCCTTTCATTTTGACGCTGATCAATCTGAAGCACCAAGTCTATTAGTTCAGAAACATCAGTGGGTCATTTAGGAATCTGAGCTAACCCATCCTTTAGCTCGTCTTTGATCCCTCTGTAGAAAATCGCCGCTCTCTTCGCTTCTGGCCACTTGGTCTCCACAATCAGTTTGTTAAATTGAGCAAGGTATGCTACTAACTCCCGATTTCCTTGCTTCAAATCCAAAAGCTCATTATTTGTGGCTTGAGAAATGGTTCTTCGATCAAATATACGAAGGAATTCTTCCTTAAATTCTTCGAAATTGTAGAGAATCGGATCATTGCAATTGACCAATGGCATAGACCATGCTGCGGCATCTCCACTCAGGTAAGACAGTAAAAAGGCCACCTTGGATTGATCTTCCTTAAAAATAATTGGTCTACAAAGGAAATGTAAGGAGCATTGTGTAAGGAAAATTTGGGCCTTGTGAGGATCTCCATTAAACCTCTCAGGAGCTGCCAAGGGTATAGTAGGGGAAATGGCATGTATAACTTGTGTGGTTAACTCTGCTGCTGAGGGGGTTGGGGTGAAATGTAGTGGTTTTTGTTCTTTGGACTCGGAGCTGGAACCTACTACGAAGTCATCAAATCTCTGTCTAAGGAAACTGGCCTCTTGACTAGACTTCCTCACCTCATCCCTAAGATTTTTATTTGCCTCCATAGTCTCGCTTAACTGTTTCTGAATACCTTCCAATACTGTGGCCAAGGCCTTGACATCCAGTCCCTCAGCCATTCTGCCCAGGTGGAAGTTGTTAATGGCACTTCAATCTGTCAGGTATGTCAGAACAAGAGTACCACGCACCTTAATTACTTGGGCTTCCACAGGAGCAGAAGAACTTTTCTCCAACTCCCATGCTCCACTGCCAATGAACACCTGATTAACTTTCAGTAAAGCAGGGGAAAGGGGAATGGAAATGACAAGAGAGACTCCACTGCTGTGCCTCTTCCTCACAGGTATCTCAGTGAGGGACTGCTCGGCATCTGTGAACACAAATAACTTTAATACTTTCCTTGCCCTACTCGATTCATACGCTAAAGCTATTGACTAAACGCTCCCCTTAAATCATTACCTGACTTTCTACAGTGGTTAGCCTCTCTTGTAGAAATATTGTATTGTGGTTTTGGGTATTATACTGTCTTATAATCTTCCTTGTCTTCTTCTCTTTTCAGCTGGCAGCTGGCAAGCTTGTTGGTAAGTACAATATATATATATATATATATATATATATATATATATATATATATATATATATATATATATATATATATATATATATATATATATATATATATATATATATATATATATATATATATATATATATATATTACTACATACACACTCAGTTGAAATTGTACTTATGGAAAAGAGAAACTCTACTGAAACAGTTCTTGCAGGAGTTCAATTCGTGGATTCCTTATCTTATCTGTAGTCTTTTGTTGCCTTAGAAGAAAGACTTGGTTTTGTTCAAAAGCGCAGGTAAATATTCAAACTGTCTTATGGCAGCCCGCCTCACTGCTACTGTATTGTGCTGAATATGGACACCAGAATTGCGCCACTAAACGCCTCTCTCTTCTAGCTGCGAAGCCTGACTGCGCCTTGCAAAAGTCCAGAAAATGACGTAGCGTTGACAGGGTGACTTAGCCTGGAGCTGCAGCACTGAAGAGCTAGGTGTCAACTACTAATTGAATGCAGGACTTACTTGTCTCTTCCTTCAATTAGTAAGCCCTCTTGAACTGCCAAGATGAAGCGCCGACTGGAGACCAACCTTTTCTTTTAGAAATTCTCTCAGGAAAGAGAATTCAAAGCTGCTCCGGAATACTCCTTCTAAACTGCAGGAAAAGTCAGGCGGAAAAGCGCAACGAGACGCTATTCCCCTGATGAAATTTCTGTCACGGCGAGCGAGCAGCACAGGAACGCTGCCTTCTCATGGACGACGGTTGAAGTACGCCGCGCGCAAGGCGCGCACGCGCGATATCCTGAACACTCCAAATACTCTTAGCCACTTGAACTCAACACTACGAAGGGTGAACTACAGGCGGCCGCCATCTTGGGAGGGAACTTTAACTGAGCCTAAAACCTTTTGTGTACAGTCTTCAATGGGGTAAATCGGCGAAGCCGATTCCAAGGAATTCAGCGTTTTCTTCCTTCTGCTACCTGAATGGAAGTAACTGAAAGGATTGCATTGTCCAGCCCTGACACGTTTGGCCCCCAGTTCCGTAGTGTGTACCAAGCTTACCTCGTCGAACACTCGCATGGCCAAAGTTAGACTCCTGCTTGCCAACCGTAAAGAAGTCCCAAACTGGGGAGCTCAACTTTCTCATTGAACCGTGGTGCCACTGCCAATGCCCGAAGAAGTGGAGGTAAGTGGGCGGGCCTCTCTGCAGTGCGTACTTCTTCTGAACTAGTTCTGGATGCAGCTCACAGTGGCCTTGCAAATATGGGAGCGGGCGGTGGTGGTGGTATCAGTGCCCCATCCCTTGGAGCAGGTTGAGGAGGGATAATGTCAGGCTCCTCTGGGGCTGGGGAAGCATCCGTGATGATGACTGGCTCATCATCCTCCTCTTCTTCATCCATAACTTTAAGCCTTTCAGAAACTTTCCTTTTCCCTTGCCTCTCCTGGCGTGTCTCGGACTGAGGCAGGTTCCAATCCATGTCCAGATCATCAGACGCGGGGCTTGGAGAAGATAGTGGAGTACCCTTCCTTTTTTCTTGCTGGAGGTCTGGAAGCCAATGGATCTTCTGAAAGAGGGGCTTCTACTTGCTCAGCAGGAAGCTCAATCTCCTGTTCTGCTCCTACTTCAGGAAGAGTTACTATTGAGGGCTGCAGCTGTTGTTGTCCACTTATTGAGTTTCCAGCAAGGATTGGGTAATACTTTGAGAAAAAGACAAATCCAATTCAATGTCACCACTCGTTGGCAATGCTATGATTGCAGTGGCTGCCTCTATGCTAGACCTGGGCTTAGGCCTAGGTTGGAGTAGGGCCGTTGATGTGGGAGTGCTGCTCCCAGCTTGCTCCCCGGAGGCTGGTGCAGCAGGCACACAACGTTGCCCGAAAAAGGTTTGGGCTGACACGCCAGTGGTGGGAAGCAGCTTCTTCGCACTGGCCATATTCTTGACAAGCATCTTTCTTTGGAGTCATCTTGAAGCTGTCAGTTGGCAGTGGCAATTCGCTGCACAAGCTGAAGAGCTTGGAGGACTGACTTCACGTGTTGTTGTGTGGTCTCGCATCACATGTACAGGCCTTCGGTCTGGCAGTACTGTGGGTGATGTCGCTTCTCTTGTGCACCTAAAAGCAAAAAAGCAAGAAGAACATTAGTGAAATGTGGCATTGTTGCAGTTTGAAT
The DNA here is from genome assembly GCA_963921515.1 of Calotriton arnoldi. Lineage (NCBI taxonomy): Eukaryota > Metazoa > Chordata > Amphibia > Caudata > Salamandridae > Calotriton > Calotriton arnoldi. The sequence continues at coordinate 2,443,579 of CAWUFW010000623.1, forward strand.
TAGTACAGACAAAGACAATATAATTTAGTGTGGTTACTTAAGTTATAAAAAAAATTATTAACAGCAATACAGTGTATGCATTCCAAAGTTAAACCACACCAACATAGCATAATATTTCATTTACAATCAGTAAGGATAATTAACAACAACATACAGATGTAACTGTTTGATTTATGTGCATCATCTAGGGAGACACATGTGTCACACAGGGAGGGGCACGTGGAAATGGAATAATCCTTAGAAAATGAATGCTGTTGAGCAGCTGTGCGCCTATGGCAGGCAGGGTGTTAATGGATGGTGGGAAAATTTTAAGAAAACACATTTTATAAATGTAAAAAAAACAATTAAATATAAGAAAAAAAATTAAATTATGAATGACAAAAATAAAAAAATATTTTTTTTAAAAATAAAAAAATAAACAAAAATGAAAACAAATTACAAAAAGAAGAACAAAAAAATTATAGAACAAAATAAAAAAAACATTGCTGAGGTACTCGGGGACTATGAGAAATCCATCGGGACTTGGAAGGCAAGGAGGTGCAGGTGAAAAATGCAAAAGAAGCATATATTATAAAACACTGTCATAATCATAATATACAATACATTTACTATGAGCAACTAGGCTTAAAGCATATTATTAAAGTGATATCAGGGAAAAGTAAAGCAATTTACACAAGCAAAAAGCAAAAAGGCTTAGGCCTCTCCTATCAATCAATCAATCAATAAAATCTTTATTCGATCTCTTTAGAAACAGATCATAAAAGCACAATTTAATCAAACTACCCATAAAATAGACAGTACAAGCGATGTTTTGAAAACATATAAAATCATTAAAATCTTGATGAGCTTAAAGTGTCTCTTAATCCAGGGTCAGTTAAAATATATACATTTAATTCATGTTTACAGTAATTAAGTCATTAAACAGCCCCGCACCTTTCTCTTTCTCATACAAGCCCACAGAAAGGTGGCTACTGAAAAACAGACAAAGGGGTCGGAGAGTGCCTTTAAAAAATACAGTGCCACCCTACATTGGTTAAAATTGTAGCGCCTTGGAATTGGAAGAATAAAGGCTTCTCTTTCTGTCTGATAAAACTTACAGAACAGTACTAGATGTAGGTCCGATTGGGGCGAATGTTTATCGCAAGAGCATGGGATCAGATCTGAATGTTTAAATTTTCTCTTGGGGTACCCTAACATCAAAGGGATGAGGTTCAGGTGAAAATGCAATAGGATGTATCTATGCTGCGTGATTGTGATGTGGGCTATGTAGGAGTATCCTTCCTCTGGTCTAGAGGGGATAAGATCATAAGCAAGGGACGCTTTTTGTCGCTGATTCTTTTCCCTACAGACAAGGTTAGCCCTCTGCATGAATGCCTCAATTAGTTTCTGTTTGGAGAACCTCCTGCAGGCTGAATGATCCCGAAATAATTCTCCCAGCCCAATTGCACTTAGTTCTGCCTCTACATATCTAATCCATCCAATCTTATTATAATGATCCGGCTTCAGACAGTCTCTAATTATACATTGTGTTAGATTGACGGTGGCCCAACGCCATATGGAGAGCCATAAAAGAATTGGCACCAATCTAATAGAGTCTACCATATAAGGTAGACCTAATTCAAGGTGTAGGATATAATTAGAGACTGAAGGGGGTAACAACACCCGAGATTTGAAAAAGCTGTCTTCCAATATTTGGAGTTGGTCAATATGGGCCATCCCCCAGACTATCGCCCCGTAGGTTACTGCTGCCTTTGTCTTTGCTTGGTAAATGTTTTTAATTGGGACCAGAGGGCTGGCGTCTAGTTTTTTGATGAAGCCGTAAATGGCTTGGAGACTTTTTTCCATGCCTAGCACTCTTGCCGCCTCCAACTTTACCCATGAGTAGTTTCTGGCAAATAAGACTGCCAGATATGAAAAGGACTCTACCACTTCTTTTTTCTTTGAGTCTAAGTGGAAGTAAGGGGATTTTGCACCTTTACCGGCTCCTAGTATGATGATGAAAGATTTTGTTTCATTCACTTTGAGATCTAGCGAGGCCATAAATGAAGCATATGAAGTTATGAGACTTTGGAGGGCTACCCCCATCCTAGCAATTAAAACTGCATCATCAGCATACGTTTGTATAGATGGAAAAGAGAAACGGGGCAAGGACGCATCCCTGCCTAACTCCTCTCTCAATCTTAAATAAACGCGTACATTCCCCATTTATGCCATACCGGACACAAGCAGTGGCGTTAGCATATAGCTGACGAATGAAGTTAATTATAGGGGGGTCGATCCCCATCCCCTCCATCATGAGCCACCGCTTTTGATGGGACACGCAATAAAAGGCCGCTGTCAGGTCCATAAAGGCCATATAGATCTTCCCTACCTTTTGCTTTAGTATATTTGCCTATACAGAGTGAGAGATTAAGGCATTTATCTACTGTGCCCTTCCCCCTCTGGAAGCCATATTGTGCCTGCATCAGAATGTTGTGTTCTTGGGCCCATTCCTCCAGCCTGGATAGTAAGAGCCGTCCCATGAGCTTGGCGGTGGTATCCAGTAGGGAGATGGGTCTGTAGTTCTTTGGACTTCCCCGTCCCCTTTCTTGTAAATTGGGACTATTACACTATGCTTCCAGGATGGTGGAGGCCCCTCTACCGCTATGCTGTTAAAAACGTTAGTTAGTGGGGGGGCCCACAGATCATAGTCATCCTGAAAGAGGTCTATCGGCACCCCATCGGGACCCGGGGCTTTCCCAGGGACACAGGCCGCCAGCCCTCTTCTGACTTCACAAAGTGAGAAATTTAAGGTGCCTGAAAGTGAAGGATCCCTCTCGGGAGGAGGGATATCAGGGGAGGTGTTGGAACCAAAAATACTTTCAAAGTGTCCCACCCATGATTCTTCTTCGCCTACATGTACATCCAGGGATGGATCCTTGGGATCTTTAAAGTAAGGTGCATTTATTACTTTCCAGAACTCGCTATTATTACCTAAACTAGCCGCTTGCTCGAGATCGTCCCAAGCCTTCTCCCTGATGTCCTTCTCTCTTTTTCTTCTGAAGGACTTATAATCGCTGCGTAGTGATCTTATCAATGCTGGATCTCTGGGATAGGTTTTTAGTGCATTGACAAGGGCTCTTCTTGCTATAGCGCATGGGGAATCAAACCATCGACCGGCAGATAAATCATTTGCCAGCTTGGGACGGGTAAGGGCCACTTTTATTTTTACTATGAGGTCTCTAAACTGGGAAACTAGTAGTGATGGAGGGGTCTCCTCGGCCAGGCAATGTAAGATATCATCCCGTATATGTGCTATAATTACAGGGGCCAAATTCTGCTTTTCAACCTGTGCCCACTTTAGCTGATACCCATTTTTCCTAGTTAAAGAGATATTTGCTACTGCCTGTTGCTGTTTTGCCACCTTACAGGGAATGCTTAGCTGAATAAATAGAATGGCAATATCGCTGTATCATGTGAATAGATTATCTATGTGGGACACTTTTTCACTTAATGGGGAGGAAACTAAGATGAAATCAATCATGGACCTATATTAATCCACCTAAATGTTTTCCTTGAGTGGCATACCTTCATGTTATTAATTACTCCCATATTCCTCGTGTATAGGAGTCTATTGAGGCTATCACCATATTCATTATGGGTGAAATGGGGAAGGGTTTCCCTGGTGGTCTTCCAGCCCACACACCGTAACCTCTTTATACTTGCATAGATGAGTATTGAAGTCACCCACCCAAATGATAAGTAGGCCCTTTTTTTATAAGCAAGTTGATTTTATCTAACTCACTGTTTAATTCCTCTGCGACTAGCTTCATGTTTCCCCCAAATTCCTATCAATTTCCAAATAAAATGGCTGTGAAAACTGGAAAAAAGGGTGGCTTCTCAAAATGGCCACTGGTCACATGGTAAACCAAAATTGATGGCATGTAGGCCTAATGCAAAAAGCATGCTGGCTGGCTACACAAAATGGCCACTGGCCACATTGTGAAAGAATAGCAAACAGCAAGGAGGCATGGTCACAACAAAGAACACATGCAGGCCTATGGCAAAAGCACAAAGGCTGTCTACACAAAATGGCCACCGGCCACATGGTCAAACAACAAAAACCAGCAAGGAGGCATGACCACAACAAAGAACACATGCAGGCCTATGGAAAAAGCACACTGGCTGGCTACATAAAATGGTCACTGGCCACATGGTCAAACCACAAGCAAGGAGGCATGGAAAACAAAAAACACATGCAGGCTTATGGACACTGACTATACAAAATGGGCCCTGGCTACATGGCATGGGGAAAAAAGACAAATGGTGGCCACACTCACACACTGGACAGACAGAGAAGTTATAGTAACACTGAATAAAACAGCATTAATTCAGCAATGCCAAAAACGAAAATTAACTGAGCTGTAAAGGCATTAAATATATCATATCCTATCTATACATGTTTTGCAGAAAAAAGTGAAATACCTAAAAAAACAGACACATTTTTAAATTTAATCCAGTGCCATCCCTGGCCTAAATGATGTTTCAATTCAACAGACACCACAGAAACAGTTGTTTCATGCATCCATAACTAGTACTGGGCCTACTGGCTGGGTGGGCAGACTAGGCCACGTAGTCAAATAAATGAATATTGCTAATTTATTCAAAAACATGGAGAAAATGTACAGAACTGTGCAACATTTTTCCTTTAGAGAAGAAGAAAAATAAAATGCAAAAAAATAACTAGGCCCCACTGAAACTGCAGGCCACCCACCAAAATAAATTTTTTAAATCGCATAAAAGTACAAATAAATCCTGGTGCATGCCCTCAAACAAACAGCACCATTTGACAATGGTTTTTTAACTTACTTGTGATATCACAAAAACACTGGGGCAGATTTACAAGCCCCTTGCGCCTTCTTGAGCCGCCATTGCGTCACTTTTTTTGACGCAACGGCGGTGCAAACAATGCGGCCTATTTACAACATGACGCATCTAGGGAGATGCGTCACATTGTAAAGCCCTGCGTCACATTATACCTGCGTCAGGTATAATGTATGCAGGGTGGGCGTTCCCACGGAGGAAGGCCTCGTAAAAGTGACGCAGTGAAATCTACATGATTTCACTGCATCACTTTTAGGACGCCACTGCGTTAAAACCTTATGCCTGCTTGAAGCAGGCGTAAGGAGTGATGCAGTACAGTAAGTAAAGGCCTCAAAATACATTGCTGGAGTTGCGTCGTGCTTGCGACACAACTCCAGAAATGCGTGACTTTTGGGCCAACAGATGCGTCAGAATTTCTGACGCATCTGTTAATCCTTGCACCATGGAGCACTGTATTGTAAATACAGCGCATCCATGGTGGCGCAGGGACATTTGACGCTTTCGCAAGGAAACTGACGCATCTATGCAGATGCGTCAGTTCCTTGTAAATCTGTCCCAAAGTCTTTAAATCCAGTGGTATATATGCAGCAGACAAAGAAAGTGATCCTTCCAACTCCAAATCCAAAGGAAAAGTGACCAGGAGATGGACAAAGCACTGGGAGGAGCCTGCTGGACAGATACAGGAAGGCCCCTCACACTAAAAACCAACCTGAGCTGTCTGTTGGAGAAGAATATTACTTCAAAAACATATTTTTGAGTAGATTTAGAGGCTTCTCGAGGAGAAAATCTGCTTGAGAATGCAGCAGCGGTCGCGCTATGGTCAGAAAAAAGGCGGCAGATGTTGCAAGTGCTGCCTAAAGCAGCGCTAGCGCCCATCAAATCTCGCTAGGGCTTGCAGGCGGCCAGCAAGTCTCGCAGGTGCTTGCGGGCGACCGGCAAATCTCACCGGAGCTTGGAAGCACCCTGCAAGACTCACCTCACTCGTCAGCGCACGCCATAAAAGCCTCCAAGAGGGTGACATGGGAGGTCACGGTGTGTTGGTTTAGGGAGAAATTTGTCTCCATCGCCTCATCTATGTATGTGATAAAAGTGTTATCCAATAGGGCCCATGAAGAAAGCCTCCATCATAGTGGTGGCCTCCGGTGGTCTGCCGTGAAACATAGTTCCTCCAGGGAGTGACCTGTGAGGCTCTGGAGAGGGATCCACGTGGTTGTTGGCTTGTGCATGGCAGATTTTGGTATCGGGAAGTAGTCAATACGGGAGTATGTGTTGTGTGCCCCTGAGTAGAATGTGTGCTCCTTCTCTTGGAGATAGTGTTGTTGCAAAACATCCACTAAGCCCAATGCTTCCATGAAGAGTGCCATTAGTGTGCGGCCTGTGACAGCACGGGCCGAGGCCTGTGACAGCACGGGCCGAAGCCTGTGCCTGTCGATGTTGCTGTACACCACCCCATTCCAGTCACCCCCTAGTATGACAGGCCCTTTGGGAAGGCTCCCAATAAGTCTCGTTTTGACTTCCAGCAAGGATGTTTTAAGTGGTGGTGGGGCATATTGTCATATGTCATGTCTAGGCCCATTGTTGTTTTCCCTATGTTAGCATGAGCACTTTGCAGACTGTCCTCTGCTTTGCACATGTTACTCTACAAACATATTTTGCCTTGTGCCACACTGTACTTTCATACAGACCCTGCTGCTGTTTTTCCATTCTGTTCTTTCCTGGGATTTAGTCTGAACATGTAGACAAGGTCGAACAACAATGCCCCTTGTTATTCTGTTCTGGTCAGGTCCTAGCACCTAAACAAAACACACAAATGTAGCTGTTATTTGGGAACACATACTTTTGTCATATAGGTATGCACAGATAGGAAACACACACACTTCTCCAGGGAAAAGATTGTGACAGCACCTGAGCTGTAGAACTTTCATCTGTGTATGCTAAGGTACGGGTCTGCTGCTAACACCCAGAGATCTTCTGATATATAATCATTTTGCCTCAGTAGAAAGGGAGGGAGAATAGGATACCCTGTCTTATATAATGACAGCTCCGTTTATGATTTATGGACTACTTGCTATGCTGACCATATTTGTGTTGGGCATTTTCTTACTTATTGTGGCACATATACTGCATACTAGAGCACGATACTTAAAATAAACATTTTAAACTTTCCTCATGTCTCTGTCAGAACTTATTGTGGACTAGTACTAGTGTGAGAGCGCAAGGGTGTGTCCTGCAACCGCGATTCCTGAGAGGATCGGGAGTGTTGTGTTCTGAGGAGTCTAATCACTTGTTCCACTGTGATTGGGTAGAAGGGCAAGTGAGACACTATAGGTTGTCGGTCCTGGGCTCATGGGCACTCAGGTGGTAGGATGACTCAGTCCCTGCCTACTAAGGTTCCGTGATCCCTAGCATAGTTCTGTGACTCCGCAGAATCCCTGCAACATGGCGCCGCCAGCGTGTGGTCTGGTATGCAGGACGCCTGAGTAGCGCTTGTGCTTGTCCACAATACCCTCGCACCGTTGCCCGGAGACGTCCATGGTGGGAGGGCTTTGCCTCCTCAGTTTGTAGGTATCACCTATTGCTGTAGGTTTTTCAAGCTTGAAGTTTAAAAGGTTTTTGACCCGTTTTGTGCTACCTTTTGTTTCCCTTGATTTTTAGTGATGGCTCAACCGATTGCGATTTTGGCTCAATGCCGAGCAGTGGTTACTCAACATTTGTTGCAGCATGGGGTTCCCAATGTGGGGTCTCCGGTTGTTTTTGTGGTCGAAGCGATCCTGCATACCGATTCGAAGTGTTTTACTCCTGGGTTACGTTCCCCGCTGTGGATGCGAATGATAATTCTTTCCATGCTTATACTCCTGGCGCTGTTCCAGCAGCTTATCACCCTTATGTGGTTGTTGAAGCTCTTACGGCCTGGGAGTACCAGATTTGGTTTAATTAATGGCGCCCTACCCCATCCTATTTCTTTTATTCGTATGGGCCCCTTAAGTATTGATGGGGCCACATGGCCTGTTTTGGCCAGCTTCACTCGGCATCCTAATTATCTTAACGCTAATTTGGTGGACATTTGGTTGTTATATGGTCAGGTGGTTCCTCTTTATAGACGCCTGATCCAGTTTGTTGCCCGTGCCTTTCTAGTGGCTCCGCCTGGGGCTGCACCTCCGGTGCAGGCTGCGCACAGAGGGGGCCTTGTTATTAGCCCCATTATCATTAATTCTGTGATGGGCAAACGTCCTCAGAATCGTGAGGACTTGCTGTTTTGGATTGCTCAGAAAATTGAACAGCTTGATACAGTTTTCCCTCTAACGGGTCCTGTAGAGAAGCACAAGATTCTTACTATAAGCTTGCCTAGCGGTCTAATTGCTTCTTTGGCTGACTACAACACCTGGTGGACGGTGTTTGCCTCAGTGTATACACTCTGTTATGGCACCCCCTTGATGAGCGTACTTCCGAGTTTTCTCAAACAAGTACAGAATGAACATAGGGCAGGTACTGCCCTTGATTTGGGATTAAATTGTTGGGTATTTTTCTCGTGGTTTCTGAAACGATTCTTTCTAATATTAAAGGTCAATCAATCAATCAATCAATCAATTAGGGATTTGTAGAGCGCACTACTCACCTGTGAGGGTCTCAAGGCCCTGGAGGGAGAAGAGGTATTGGGCAGCTCCGGTCAACCGAAAAGCCAGGTCTTGCAGTGTGGGGCTTCATCTGATGCTGAGGGGGAGTTCATTTTAGGTCTTGCCCGCGATGTAGGAGAAGGATCTGCCTCCCTTTCTGGCTCTGTGGATGCAGGGGATTTCGGCCAAGGCTAGGTTAGCGGAGGTTTCTCTTGGGGGCATAGATGGAGATTCTTTTGTTGAGGTATTGGGGTCCGGTGTTGTGGAGGGCTTTGTAGGTGTGTGAGCAGCTTGAAAGTCACTCTTTTTTCGAAGGGGAGCCAGTGGAGGTCTCGTAGGTGCTGGGTGATGTGGTCTTGTCATGGGATACTGAGGACGAGTCTAGCTGTGGTGTTCTGGATGGTCTGGAGTTTGTGGAGTAGAGTTTTGTTGATTCCAGCGTAGAAGGCGTTTTCGTAGTCCAGCCAGCTGGTGATGAGTGATTGGGTGACGGTCTTCTTGGATTCGGGGGGGATCCATTTGAAGGTTTGTGGAGTATGCGGAGGGTTTTGAAGCAAGTGGAGGATACGGCATTGATCTGTCGGGTCATGGTGAGGGAGAAGTTGAGTATGATGCTGAGGTTTCGGGCAGCAGCTTTGATGGTTCGTCAATGCCTTTCGGTGGTGGCTGACATTGATCGGGAACGTGAGTAGCCCATTATTATTCTGATGTTTAAACGTCCTTAGGTCACAATAATTTGTGGGTTAGACCGTCCACTCAATCTCAGTGGAAGAGGAAGATTCCTGAAAAGGAAGAACATCCTGTCTTTTCTAAGAAGACATGGGACAAAAGTAAACAGCAACAGAAGTCTAGGTCTCATGGTGGCTCGCCACCACCAGAAGCTTCAGAACGTAGATTTGATTTACGTGATCGCTCTAAGATTAAAACTCCTGAGAGGTTCCAGGTTCCTTATCCTCATTCTCCTCGTTCCTTTCAGGAATCATCTGATGAACAATACGATGGAGGGGGATGGCAAGTTCGCAGACAGGGCGAGTCCACGCAACCCAAGCGGGACCCTCAGTGCTCTTTTGACGTGAAAGTCAAAAGAGAGGAACCACCTCCATATAGATCCCCATTCCAGAAGAAAAAAGTTACTGCTTTGATTGCAAAATATGCCCCAGACGGTGAGATCCCTCCTCCTGGACAGGAGTTGGGCGGTGACTCTCCTTGACAACACAGCAGAAGTTACCGTAGTGCACCAGGCACTCCACCAGTTTCTGGAGGTGAAAGTATATAGAGATCACATCAAAATTTCCATCCTAGACCAAATTTGCAATGACATACTGGAGGCACTAGTTTTTAGAATTGATTTACACTCACGACTCAGCTGGAAAGGAGCCCTAGTATATCGCCCTCCGGGACCACTCTCTAACTTCACCTCACAACTCATGGAACTCATCTCCCCACATGTTATCTCAGCCAGGAATTTTGTACTTCTTGGTGATTTCAACGTGCACAGCGAAAATGCCGACAACCAAGAGGCTGCCTCACTTCTGTCAGATTTGTCCACACTAAATCTTAACAGAATAAATAATGAGCCCACTCATCTAGCAGGACATACACTAGATTTAATCCTAACTAACTCCCCCAACATCTCTTGCGGGGCAACCTACCCCTTGACTTGGTCAGACCACTCTATGATTGAGTTCCGTGTTAGCGGTCCCAAGGAACACACCATTCCTATACCACTCGCCAAAAGAAGCTATAGACAGTGGCATAAAATAACGCCCACTCAGTTCCAAGATACTTTCACCCTACCACGAAACCTGGAATTAGACAGTGTAGAGCAGCGTTTAGCCTCCTTTAATACCAGCTCGCTATCTACCATTGACCACCTAGCCCCCCTGAAACAGTGCCCTACCATTAATAAACGCCAGCAGGCAACATGGTACTCGGTCTCCCTCCGGACCAAAAAAAGTCAGTGTAAAAAACTTGAACGTCAGTGGCGCCACTCACACGACCCACTAGACAAAGACAGATTCAAGCATGCACTGACTCAGTATCACAAAAACTTGAAAAATGCCCGCAAAACACATATTGCCTCTCAACTTGAACATGAAGGAAATACTCCGAGAACTCTCTACCAGATTTTAAAAACTTTTACTAATCCCAAGGCCTGCGATGTTGAGGCTGCCCCATCTCAAGCCCTGTGTGACAACATAGCTAACCAACTAACCCAGAAAATTGATATGATTTACGACAAAATCATTTCGGCTAAGAGCTCTCAGATAGGCCCTAAGATTGACCCCCTACCTGCCATCCCTTATGTTGCTACTCTGGAGAACTTCCCGACACTTACTCCGGAGGAGACAGAGGCTCTTCTTAAATCAGTTAAATCAGGGTCTCCATCAGACCTTATCCCTGCCAGAACTGCCTCAATCCTATCCAAGCAACTAGCCGGACCCATCTGTTCTATCTTAAATAGCTCCATGAAGGAAGGCACTCTCCCACCAGAATGGAAAGCCGCACCAATTCTTCCTATCAGGAAAAACCCCAATATCCCTACGGAGGATGTTTCCAACTATCACCCCATCTCTCTGCTCCCTCTACAGAGTAAACTCCTAGAAAAGCACATTAACAAGTACTTGTCTGAATTCATTGAATCCTCAAACTGTTTGGATGCCTCTCAATCTGGATTCTGACCCAGACATAGTACGGAGACCGCAGTGGTGGAAGTTACTGATAACATCAGAGCGCTGCCGGACAGCGGTCGAGCGGTACTCTTGGTGCTGCTCGACTTGTCCGCAGTGTTTGATACCATCTCCCACCAGACTCTACTTGGGAGACTGAAGGACATAGGCCTTAAAGGGAATGCCCTGAAATGGATGGACAACTTTCTGTCCGAAAGAACTCAAACCATTCACCTTGGCCCCTTCCGCTCACAGACCACCAAGGTGTCCAAGGGAGTACCACAGGGCCCTTGTCTGAGCCCTACTCTTTTCAATGTTTATGTTACTCCTTTGGCAAGACTACTGAGAAAGTTGGGATTCTGTCCTATATCCTACGCTGACGATACCCAACTTCTCCTTTCCTTCCACAAAACTAATTCCAACAACCAGACCACCTTTGCGGAGGGTATGAAAGCTATTGCGGACTGGATGAAGGATAATTTCCTCCAACTAAATGCAGGAAAGTCAGAAATAATGCTATTTGGAGAAGCAACGGTTAGATGGTCCCCTAGATGGTGGCCGGAGGTTCTAGGCTCTGCCCCAAATCCAAAACAGGTGGTAAAAAACCTGGGTGTCAGAATAGACCAGAAACTTTCACTGGGGGAACATATCTCCACAACAGCGGGAGCCTGCTTTCACAGTCTCAGTCTTCTTAGAAGAGTTTTCCCCTTTCTACCACTCTCCACTCAGAAGACCTTGGTACAGGCACTGGTATTGAGCCGTCTGGACTACTGTAATGCTCTACTGATTGCAGCTAATGAAAGCTCTTTGAACAAATTGCAGGTACTCCAGAACAGGGCGGCCCGCCTGGTGGCCAATGCCCCCCCCAGAACCGAGTCTCTCCCCCTTCTTCATAAACTGCACTGGCTACCAGTGCGAAAGAGGATCAAATTTAAGATCTGTTGTATGGCTTACAAATCCTTAAACAACTTAGGTCCCAGTTACCTAAAAGACAAATTCGTCAGGTACCTGCCCTCCAGACCTCTCCGTTCCGAATCCAAAACATTGCTCCATATCCTGCGCTTCAAAAAAGCACGTATGGGTGGCAAAGCCTTCTATCACCTGGCCCCACTATACTGGAATCAACTTCCCATCCACTTACGACAATGCACTGACTATCTGAGGTTTAGAAAGATGTTAAAAGCGACTCTCTTCTATTTTGTATCCCCTTGGATGCCTATAGCAGTCCGAGCGCAGAGATACCCTGATGGGGTGATTCGGGCGCTTTATAAATAAATAAAATAAAATAAAAAAAGCAACTGACATCTATGTAACTGTTGAAACCACAGAAACCCGTGTAGCTCCCCCGATAGGCTTTATTGTGTAGACATTCAAACTGAAGGCGACATTAAGCGCACCATTAATGCTATTTTTTGGGACAACTTGATGTCTTCTTATGATATTTTATTGGCGGAGGTCGATTGGACCCGCCCCCATTTGTTCTTGCTTGTCCTCGAGGCGAGGATGTGATAATTATGTCCTTTTTGCAACATGTCCCTGATGAGACTAAGCATGCCTATGCTTTAGAATGGGCTCTTGCCCTAGCTCCTGCCTTATACCACAACCAGGCTGGTTGGGGTAAAGATTCTCCCTCATATGTTTTGCCTGTTCGCTTTACTCCTCAACCACAGGATCAATATCCAATTAAACACAACGCAAAGGAGTCTGTTAAAGAGATTCTAACTCAATTAGAGTATCAGGGTGTAATTGAACCCTTCTATCTCTGCGATGAATAACCCTCTCTTTTCGGTTTTGAAACCTGATGGTTCATATTGCATAGTTTTGGATTATAGACACTTGAATAATCATACCCGTACTTATGCGGTGCAAAAGGTGCATGGTACAGAATTAATCAATAATATTGTACATAAAAGATTTAAAACTACTTTGGATATTATCAAATGGCTTTTTAAGTCATAATCTAGCTCCTGAAAGCTGGGACTTGTTTGCATCCAGCGCCCTTGTCACCCAAAGATGCTATGCGAGATTGCCCATGGGGTATAAGGATAGCCCCTGGGTCTTTGCGGCAGGCATTGTGTCCCTTTTGAATGAAATCGATCCTAATGCTTTTTTGCATGTTGATGACATATACCTGACAGATGACTAATTAAATCCCCATCTTGCGCGTGTGGATCTCATCATCACGTGATTTGCAGCTGTAGGCTATAAACTCAATTTTGCAAAGTCACATATTACGTTTCTGGCTGTTCTTTTTCTTTGACCAATGAGGGTAGGGGTTTGGCCCTCCATTTTTTGGAGAAGTGTGCTCAATTGCAACCTCCATCTACCCACAAAAAACTGAAGTCTCTGCTGGGTTTTTAAAATTTCGGCAGGACTTACATTCATGACTATGCTCAGCGTATCAAACCTCTTTACGCTTTGTTAACACCCATCCTTTTCAGCTTTGTTTTGGCTTCCGGAACACACGGCGGTGCTGTGCGCTTTACAGTCTGACTTACTTGCGATGCAGTACTTGCAGACTAGATTAAATACTACAAATTTGGTCATCCGGGTTCTGGCCGGAGCGAACGGTTTCACTTATGTGACTTTTAATGAGGGTGACGCAGTTCCAATCGCTTACAAATTGCATCTGTATACTACTGCAGAATTGCGTTTTTCTTCTACTGAAAAGAATCTGACTGCTATGCAGATGGCTGTTCTAAAAGAACGCCCACTTGCATAAGGTAAACACATTTTTGTCGTTTCTCCTCTGCCCACCTTAGAGGCATTCACGAAGGACAGTGTTCCTAATTCTAAAGCTCTGCATCCCTATTGGATCAATGGGCTAGGTCTTTGACGTCGGCTGACATCAATTTTGTTATTGATCCTTCCTTGCAAACTCAAGAATTTCTTCAGTACGAACATGTTCACCCGCTACCTTCTTCGATCCTTCCTCTTGAGCAGTACAAGTGTCTCATTTATACTGATGGTTGGCCTAACCGGCCATTGGTTCTAAGCAGGCTTACTCTGTAGCTTACGCTATTGTCGTCAGTACCATGAGAGATGGAGTTTTCCACTCTACCTTGGTTCATACCTAGTCCCTTGGGGACTGGACGGCCCAGCTGGCTGAATTGAGATCTCTCCTTTTAGCTCTCGAATATGCTGACCCTGAATTACCCACCCTTGTTGTGTGTGATTCTTTTTATTGTGTACAGTCTTTTAATGACAATTTGTTTTTTTGGAAACAAAATGATTTTTGGGATTCTAAAGGTAGCACAATAAAGCATAAAACGCTATGGGTTTGCGTGGCCGCTCTTAAGGAACTTCTGCCACATGTTGTCCATACATTAGGACATCAACGTGCGTGTGTTGAAAATTCCATGGCTGATGAAGCAGCCAAATCTGCAGTAGCCACAGTTAAAGTAGCCGCAGTTACTCGTTCTATGACTAAAATTGACGAGGACATTCTAGCAGCAATTGCTGCAAGTAGGGAGGGTATTCCTTTTCCTCAGGGGTTTCCGTCTCAATATGCTTATCAATTATTTATAGCCAAAGTTCCCTTTGTGTCCATCCCGAAGGACGACAATCACTTGATTCCCAACCTTGACCGCAGACAGTATCTGATAGTGGCCGCCATGAAGGCATTGCTTCTGGTCACGTGGGAGTGGCGGCTACTGTTTCTCTTTTACAACAACGCTATGGGTGGCGTGGTTTATACCAGCAGACTCGCAAGTATGTCCTTTGTTATGATGTTTGTCAACAAATAATGAGTTCTACGGTGTCGCGGCCACCTCAGACTCATCTTTTCATTTATAATCATCCCTTTGGTTGCATTTACCTTGATCATTGCGGTCCTCTTATGTCCAATAATGCATTCAAATACATTTTGGCTGCAGTGGATTGTTGCACTAGGTTCCTCTGGGTCTGGCCGCAGCGCTCTGCTGACGCTCGCACTATTATAGAGGATTTGCAAGTCTTTGTCAGGACTTATGCCTGTGGCACTTTCCATTCAGACCAGGGTCCGAATTTTGCCTCTAAGGCTTACAGTGATTCAATGATGTCCTTGGGAGTGCATGCGCATTTCTCGTCTCCATATAGGCCCGAGGGCAACTCTGTTGTGGAGCGGCTGAAGCGTGACTTAAAGCAATCTTTAACAACAAGGGTATTAGGTATGGGCCGTGGCTGGTTAACCCACCTTTATGGGGTTCAACGTGCTCTTAATAATCTCCCAAGAAGATCTCTGGGTTGGCCGAACCCGTAGGAAATGCTCTTTGAAATCAAGATGTTTGTTCCAGACCTTGATCGTCTAGATGTTGTGGTGGCTGCCGCAACCTGTGACGTAGATAACCATTGTGCTGTATTACAGGATCTACAAAGTGTTGTGACGCTATGGCTAAAACCCATTTGCCCTCGACTCAGCCTTCTGATACAGCGGCTCTGATTCCTGTTTTTGGCTGGTTTTCTAAAGTTGGAAATCTGGTTCGTGAAAAGGTGGCGATCAAGAAATAATTCGGTCCCTCCTACCGTGCACCTGTTTCAGTGCTTGGTCTTCAGGGTACCTAAACTGTGATTTTACCTCGACTTCCTGTATACAAAGAAAATCACTTTGTTTCATTTGAACATGTCAAGTTACACCATTTGGCCGATAATACATAGTATGCCTCGGGGTGTCCAAGACAGGATATTCCTTTATAGCCTTCAAGCTCAATTCTTAGTGATTCTCCCCGGCTGCCGGAGGGGGAAGTCGAGTCTTCACTTGACCTGATACCTGTTTTGCCATCTTCACACTCCACTATAGAAATTGTCTATTCAGATCCACCCCTTGAGACCCCTTTCGGAAGTGCAAGCCTAAGGTCTACATCCAGAATCCAAGCCACCGTTATTCCACCTGAGTTCTTCTGGTTACTATATCGATCAAGATGATTTTTCTTCGGACAGTTCTTCGTTGTCTTCAGTTTTATCTCCACCACCAGTGCGGATTTGTGTTTTCATTCTCTTGGTTAAAATGCACTTATCTGATACCACCTTAGACGTATGCCTGGATCGTGTTTTCCATGGTATTCTTGTTCATGTGGATTGGATTCGTGACTGATTTTTTCCTTTTGATCAATGGCCATTATCTCCCAGAACGCTCTGCTACAGAACTTGTCGATGGGGTGTTGGCACCACATTCTTCCTCGCATAAAATGAAAAGAGACCAGTCCCTTGTTAACATTTCAGAGGTCCCAGTCACTGATGGAATTGTATGGGATTAAGTACCATTCGATGTATTCGGTCCTACGGAGACCCTACAGGTACAATACCAGTTCCGTGTTTCCATGGGTGATATGATAATACCTGGGTTGCAATCCGATGATTGGGATGTTAATGCTGTAAACTCTATGTTTTCCAAATTACAATATTACACTGTCTTTGACACTGAGGATTTATATCTGCATTCTGCTAACTATGTCGATTTGTTCTGTTATCAGCACTATAGACACCATTTTTTGCATAGAACTAATGGCCAGCATCCACAATTTAATTATGCTCAATAAGAACATTGCCCAAGTCCATCTCAGAGTAGTTCCAATACACAAAAGATGAAGTACACCTATTTTACCAGTTATAACCTGTCAGACCCGGCATCATACTATTTCAAATTGGTTCCCACTCTTTCGAAAAAATATATGCTTACTCAGACCAATTTAATATATGCATCCCTGTTTATTGATAATTTAGCCCTGAAAGGATATGATTACTGGAAGGACAATATTGATTTGAAATCAGTATGGGGCACTAAGTCATGGCAAGTCCAACGTACATAATCTCTATTATGTGCATGTCTGATACCTACGCAAATGATATTTTTTAATGACACGGTCCAACAGACTACTTGTCTGGTGTTAGCTAAGATTAAAGAATTGAATACTCCCACTATTCAATCCTTGGCCCTCTTTGATAATTGGCAATTTTATACAAATTATACAGCAGGATAACTACATAGTATGATATTAAATAGTACATTTAATTCTTCTATGATAGATCCGACTAAGTGGTCATTATGGCCTTTGAACACAAATGTTTGCCATTCTCGTTTCATGGACACTACTTCTGGGTTCAAATTAAATCAACCTGATCCACGTTATTCACAAACACCGTATTCCACCACTGTTACTACTTATTTCGTAGGTAAATTATGTCAACAGTGGCTAGAACATTCCACATTGTCTGCCGTGAAACAACATCTTTCTCTCCTATCTGAAGATATAAACTTATCTGATTTTCTTTTGGGTCTAAAATCCCCACGTTCTAAACGATTTATTTACGCTGCATTTAATGAACTTTGGAATCTATCGCAACTGGAAGCTGCATTACATTTACGCCAAATTGATCAAGAAAATTTAGATAAAGTATTTACTGTTGTCGACAACAGTATTAATACGTTGTCATCTTATATTTATACTTTAGATAACATTGTATTGTCTGTAATTGATATTGTACAGAATGAAGTGTCTACCTTGTATGATGGTCAGAATCAACTTAGATCAGTTATGCAATTTGTTTGGGCACTGCAAACACTTAAAAATCGGTGCGTTCCTTGGCATTACCTGAATTATACTCGATGTTCTTACCATTAAATCTGACACTCGAACAACAATGGCTATGAAAGATGCTAGCTATACCATGCTAAATATAAAGAAACTTGAACAACTTCCCTTCACTATAGAAGAGACTCATTCCGCATTTTGGTTAATATACGGAGTTGTCTCGTCCATCTCGATGTTTCAATTCACCGCCTACATGAAACAGTTCTCTGTAGGTAGATATGAACCCCTTGGGAGCATTTACATACGTAAGTTCCCTGCCTTTTACATATCGTTGTCAACGAGCTGAAAGATACGTTTTTCTTACAGGAGAAGAATGCGACTCCACTGCCGGTAATTCCC
Source organism: Calotriton arnoldi (assembly GCA_963921515.1). NCBI lineage: Eukaryota > Metazoa > Chordata > Amphibia > Caudata > Salamandridae > Calotriton > Calotriton arnoldi. The sequence continues at coordinate 2,461,633 of CAWUFW010000623.1, forward strand.
TTGTGTGTCAACAAGTAAAAATCCATGGCGCCTGTAATGCTTCTGCCCCCAATTTGGCTTGTTATTTAAAAGGAACTCCTGTTCCCGCAATTATTCCCACTCTTACATTGCTTTCAAATGGCAGTTATCTTGTCCTTAATAATCAGGACTGTTGCGGTCTGGGGGCATAAATCCTATATGTAGTATCTGTTACCCAGTTAGTTACTTGTTGCAACAACGTTCTGTTTCCTCCTCCACACTGGAGTGTGGATAGTTCATTGTGGCTTTCCATTCCAACTCTGAAAACAGATTTCAATAAGCTAAGCAGACTCAAAGCGTTATTGTTTCAACAAGAAGTGGCTCTCACTTCAGCACGTGGGACTTTCGAATTGCAGGTGGCGAGGATGTCTAGTGAAATACAGTCCTTGGTAAACACAAATCTCCCCCTCCATTTTGGGCAATTGATACATCAAATATTTAATGCATCTGATACCACGGGCTCAGCACACTTTTTTAAAAATGTGGGCTCCGTCCTCGTGACTTCTTTTCAAACTATTTTTGGAGTAATCCCAGCTTTTATACATTCTATTTTTTCCAGCGTATTTGATGGCTTCCTGCTGATGCTCATTTTGACAGACGATAAGCGCCGCCTGGAGAAGCTGGTCACATCGGCACCACTCTCGACAATGGACTAACTAACTAAGTCCTTCAAATCAAGAATATCCGTAACTAACAGAAGCCCTCTGGAGCGCCGGCCCGTCCTCCTCCAGTCCTCCTTCTAACTTATGTGGCCCCCGCTGCCTCCTGCATTGCGGCAATAAATGCCATTGCCTTTGGACTTTAGCCGGCATTGTGGCAGTAATCGCCATTGATTTTGGATTTTAGTCGGCCCCTGCGGCCCCTCGCAGATCCCGGCTTTACAATTCTCCAGAATTCAGCTTGCTCACTACTCTTTTTGTCCTGAAGATGATCTCGATTTTATGAGATCGAAACGTCGTCGACCCCTCACAGCAGGAACTTCCTTCTACATTGTATAAATTCTTGAGGAGTTCCCTCTGAGCTGTCTAAGAGATGTTTATGCTTTTAAAGTCACCGTCACCTTTCACTTCATGCTTGTTGTCACTTACTTGTGTGAGCACCTGAATACTATATTGCATGTCCTGACAAAATAAATAACTTATGTTATTTTTGAACTACATGTCCCTACGCATATTATTTAATGCTCCCAGATATTAATTATTTATCACAAATCTAGCTTCTTGTCCCCCTTGGGTGACTCTCGCTTCCGGACCTTTCATAGGCCTACCTTGAACCATTGTTTTTCTACAACATTTTGATTTGCAGCATCCTCATGTTGTTCCTTTTATTCCGCAATGGCGGCTCCATCTGTGGTCCTGCCTGAGCAGGCATCGTTGCAGCTGTACCGTGAGCGGATACTAAAAATGTTTGGACTGGTGCCCTTAGACGCTCTGGATGCTGAATTTTGTCTAGTCTTCCGATATGCTTACTTCACCTGTGTGCAACCTGTGTTTCATTGTATCCGGTGCTCCTTTCAAGGTTCCCTGGATGTCTGCCTTTCTACCCCATCCCAGGCTGCCCTGGATTTCGAACTGTTGATGGGTCCCTTAGTGGCTCATAACCAGAACTGTTCCTTGGGTATGTGGCTTGTGTACAACCCAGCGTTGGTGCCAGTGGCCGGAGGTGGTCCATGTGCAAATGCACAGCGTTTGTTTGATCTCAGTTTCATCCAAATTAACACAGGTAAACCTTGGATGATCCTATCGACAACCGGAAATGAGGAGCATGTTTGTTCATTTGACCTGCTCATTTGGATGGCTGACATTTTCAATTTGGAAGGGTCGGATGTCTTACTGGAATTGATGTCATTCCATTTGGCATCCTACATCCTGGGTCGCGGCGATATGCTGTAATTGGATATATTTTTTAATACGAAACTTTCTTCTTATTCGACTGCACTGTTTTTACAGACGCTTTCAAGATGCAACTTGTTATACGCTTTGGTTTTGCTGATCATCTGATTTCTGTCGTCATTTTGGTGCTACCATCTTGATCAAGGGGAGGGTGTCATATGTCATGTGTAGGCCATTGTTGTTTTCCCTATGTTAGCATGAGCACTTTGCAGACTGTCCTCTGCTTTGCACACGTTACTCTACAAACATATTTTGCTTTGTGCCACAGTGTACTTTAACACAGACCCTGCTGCTGTTTTTGCTTTCTGTTCTTTCCTGGGATTTAGTCTGAACATGTAGACAAGGTCGAACAATAATGCCCCTTGTTATTCTGTTCTGGTCAGGCCCTAGCACCTAGACAAAACACGCAAATGCAGCTTGTTGGAACCGGGGTTACCGAGTCCGACACGGTAGCATGGCGTGAAGCGGGAAAGGCACGCGAAGGCAATGTGTAAGGCAGTTGTGCAGCACACTCTCACTTTGACTCACAAATGCGAACGCATAACATGACACCACACCAGGCTTTTGTATTTAAAATCAAGATCTTTTATAAATAAATTAAGTTGGCATCAGATAAGGCAGGTTAATTCAGATCTACATTCAAATTCATTATATTACTCAACTGGTGCACATTTTAAATAAAGCTGCATAGCTCTTCAACATTGTAGGCCACTAAGAGGCCGCAGGAATTATCTCCTACATGTAGCACTTAATAATGATCTTAAGGTACGTTAATAAAACATAGGCCTAAACATATAGTTTACTTTAGCATATTCAATTATTTAAAAGAAGGCTTTTCACGTTACATTTAAATAGGCCTGCATTAATCTAGGCGCACCCACATTCAATACAGTGGGCGTCGCAACTCCAGTACACCTGTAACATAAAATACTTCAACTCTTGGCGGTGTACACTTCAGCTCAACTCCATTAAACACTTTCCCGTTGTGGTAAAGACTTAACAGCTAAAACCATGGCCTAGGCAGTAATTATAATAGGCATTGGCATAAATCATTACATACTGTGGGCATCATCAATACATGAATGAACTATGTGGGGAATCCCTCAACATGTCCTGTATTCTGGGGCTTCTAGGTTCCTTGAGGGTTAATTCAGGCCAGGCCCACTGCTCTCTGGGGCCTCGCCTCGTAGGACTATAATAGTAAGGGTTAATAGTGGCCCCCGGCCCCCAGTGGCGTCTTATGGGCCCTAGGGGCCTCCAGGGCTCACCTGTGGTGTGGTCGTTGGTCGCGCTTCAGGGCGACTGGCGTTCATCCGGGCCGGCCCGTGTTCTGTTGGGCGGGGCCCGGTCGGAGTGTCTCGGCCTTCTGGCCGGTGTTGCGGGTCGTTGCGGGGGCCGGTATGCCTTACTCCGGCCCCCGGGATCAGGGATTAGGAATGCGGCTCGTTGCGGGGGCCGGGATCACCCTCCTCCGGCCCCCGTGCTCAGGGTAAGTGCAGGTGGGCTCAGGGCTGCTGGGGGAAGGGAGCGGGAGCCGGCAGTCCTCTCCGGCCGGCTCCCCGTCTCCTTCTGCACTGGCTCTTCCCGGGCTTCCTTCGGCGCTGGGCAGGACCGGGAGCCGGCGCCCAATCGGTGCGCGGCCTTCCCGGGTCACGCCGAGCGACCCCTGGTTGCTCGGCAACGGCGTCTGTGGGGCCAGGAGGCCTCGCTGAAGATCGCGTTAGCGATTTCTTGGGCCGCTTCGGTGGCAATTTCTTGGGCCGCTTCGGCGGTGGCGACGATTCTTCGGCCGCTTCGGCGGCGGGGGCAATTCTTTGGCCGCGACGGCGGCAGGAACAATTCTTGGGCCGCTACGGCGGCGGGGGCAATTCTTTGGCCGTGACGGCGGCAGGCACGACTCCTTGGGCGCGACGGCGGCGATGAGGGCCCCGGGCCCCTGGAGGCTTCGGTGAGGGCGCGGACGGCGCTCCTCACCTCACACACCTGAGGGGCCTCCTCCACCTCAGCGCTTCCTTTGATGAGGGCGCGATGGCGCACTTCACCACACGGTTTCTCCTCTCAGGCGGCGGCGGCCGCGGCGGTGATCTTCATCATAAGGTCAGTGACCTGAGGGACAACAGCACACGTGGTGCACCAGCAGCCTGTGGGCAGGGCTGACTGGCAAAGTACTTGGGGGCAGCCCAGCAACAGGCAAAGGTGAATAGGGGGGTGAAGGTTTAGCGCTTCAGGGTACGGCGCTTTACCTGGTGATCCCCAGTTGGGCAGTTTTAGGCTTTAGGCCTTGCTGGACGGACAGGCCTCCTCCAAGTTAAGGGGTCTTGCGACTGCTTCAGCTTGGTTGCTTCTTAGGGCGCTTCTAGTTGTAAGTTTCTTGTCAGAAGTTCCTTGTTATAAGTTCCTTGTCAAAGTTTCCTGTCAGGAGTTTCTTCTTATGAGGGGGGGGGAATGAGTTGGTGGTTCTGGGAGTGCTTGATGTTCCTCCCGGCACGCTGAAGGTGGTTCCCTGGGTCCCCTCACACTGGGCTAGGTCAGTGGGTGGTGGGCGTTACTCAGCTATCTTACTACAGCAGGACCTCAGCCCTGTCAGCAGCAGTAGTGTAGGTCTCCCCCCTAGGCCCTAAAGCCTATACTCCGGCGGAGGTTCTCCCAGGTTCAGTGGTGCCTCATCAACTGACTAGAAAGTTTTCCCTCCAAGCCTTTTATACTCCTAGGTCAGGTGACTCTCCCAAAGGCGGCAAAACATAACTCCTCCCACAGCCCGGAAGGTTCTGGAACCTTCTACATGCCTGGCTATGTGGCCCAGAGGCGGGGATGGAATGGATACTGTATCCCTATACCCCAGCCTGACCCTGGCTACTAGTGTGTATGCGTGTCAGGCCCCTCTTCAGTAGCAGGGGCCTGTGGCAGCCATCTTGAGTGAGAGAGAGCACCTGCACCTCAGCACTGGCTAGCAGTGGCAAGGTGCCCAGAGACCTAGGTCCAGTAAAAATATGGTGGCAAAAAGGAGGCGCAAAAGGAAAAAAAATAGGGAAAGACCACCCTAGGGCTGACAGGTCTAACACAGCTGTTGTTTGGGAACACGTACTTTTGTCATATAGGTATGCACAGAAAGGAAACACACACACTTGGAGAAGGACCTTTCCAGGGAAAAGATCTTGACAGCACCTGAGATGTAGAACTTTCATCTGTGTATGCTAAGGTACTGGGTCTGCTGCTAACACCCAGAGATCTTCTGATATTTAATCATTTTGCCTCAGTAGAAGGGAAGAGAGAAAAGGATACCCTGTCATATAATGACAGCTCTGTTTATGATTTATGGACTACTTGCTATGATGACCGTATTTGTGTTAGGCATTTTCTTACTTATTGTGGGATGTATACTGCATATTAGAGCACAGTAGTAAAAATAAACATTTTAAACTTTCCTTGTGTCTCTGTCAGAACTTATTGTGGACTAGTACGAGTGTGAGAGTGAAAGGGTGTGTCTTGCAACTATGATTCCTGAGAGGGTTGGGAGTGTTGTGTTCTGGAGTGTCTAATCACTTGTTCCTCCGTGAGTGAGTAGGAGGGCAAGTGAAACACTATAGTCCCGGACTCATGGGCACTCATGTGGTAGGATGACGCAGAATTCCTGCAACAATATATGTAAAGCAGTGTCATGGGGGTTTCCCTTCAGGAAGCTGGTGACTGCCACATATCTGTCACATGGGTCTAGCCATTCTTTGTGAGAAGCAAACTGGGTGGACTTTTTGATCAAGATGGCTACTCTATGAGACCCCCTTGTAGACCCCGCATGGTATTCCCGGGCATAACAGTATCAGGCAAGAAAGGGGGTTTTCTTGCCTAGGAGGTCCGTCTCTTGGAGGAACAGGATATCCGCCTGCATCCTCTGTGCAGCCTGGAGGACTGCTGTCTTCTTAATTTCGTCCAAAAGACCATTCACATTCAAGGTGGCTACATGGAGTTGGGCAGCTTGGGCTGTACTAGTTTGTTTGGGCAGGGTGGATGACATGGGAATCATGCGTTGGGAGGAGGGCATCACCTCCTAGATAACAGGTGTACACCAATAAAATGGACCACAACTGGAAACATGAACATAACATTCCCCTTCATACCCCTGCACTTCTGGAACATTAAGCATCTGTTGTGGGTTGGCAGCGAGTCCAGCGCCAACCGGTTGCCAGCCTCGTGCCCCCCCCCCAATCTGGAGCCCATCCCAACTTCTTCAAAACCAGCGCTGGGTCCCCTCCTGGGGAAGAGCAGTCATCTGGGTCTCAGTAGGCCTCAAGCATTGGAGAGTAGTCCGGTGGTTTCGTCCGGCCTCCCACATCAACCGTCCTTGCGCAAAATAAGGGTATGTCCTCACTTGGTGGCTGGGGGTGAGCGGGTCCACCGGCTAGTCTCATGATGGGTCCATCAGTGCCACTGTGTCTTCCACCTCCATCAGTGATGAGGCCGGGGTGGCCATTGGACGGTGGTTGTATCTCTGTAGATTGTCTAGTTTCTCCTGTTTGCTTTGCCATGAGGAATGTGAGCTGCTCCTGTTGCCAGTACGGTTATAAAGCTGTCTTGGAGAGGCACAGAGGTCTGCATCCCGGGGTCACGCCTCACCGAATGGGGGCAGCGTATGCGGATGGATGTCTATTTTCTCATCTGTCCATTGGAGTACTGCTGCCAGTGAGTCAAAGCAGAGGGTTTGGTTTTGCTAAATGACTTTGAGGTTAGCGGGGTAGAGGAGCATGTATTGAATGTTGAACCTGCATATCGTCTTCATGACTTCCAGGAAGGATTTGCCCTGTTGTTGAACCAATTCAGTGTAATCTGGTAAGAGCAGTATTTTGTGAGACTGATACAGTAAGGTGTCTTGTCCATTGGCCGTGTCAAAAAATGGCATCCCTGTTGTGGTGCTTCAGGATACAGATGATGTTATTGCTTTCTCCTGCCTCCATGGATTTCTATGAGAATGTACTGTAGTACCAGTGATTGGCTTTGTGTGGTATTTAACTTACTTAAGTTCTTGGCTGGAGTATAATTGATTGTATTTTGTCTGTGGTACTAGTACTACAGTAGTAGATGGTGGTGCAACATTAGTGAATTGCTTTTGTCTGACTCACTTGGGGTGTGATTTTTTGATTTGCATGTCTTTCCCTAGCCCTCCGTAAATTTTCCTAAACCTGCCTCTCTCTTTTTGTAGTAATTCTTCTTCTTTTACCAGCCATTCTGCCTTGTCTCTTCCATGTATAATATCAAAACAGAGATCTTTGTGTGTGCTCGGAAGAGATAGAAGAGAGGTAGGTAAAACTCTTCAGCCAGGGGTTTGTAAATAACATTTATGAGTATGTGAACTAGTACTACTGGAATACTACTCTATGTACTCAGAAATTGCTAAATCAGTGATGTCTTCAATTATGTCATTTGAAATGCTATCAAAAATGTTATTAATTATGTAATTTAACCTGTCATCAGTGAGGTAATATGTGAGGTTATAAACAGTGCATGATGGAGGCACAAATTATGGTTAGTTTACTGACCCATAACTGACGAATGTCAGTGGTTTTTAGGTCTTGTTTTGTAACGATAATTACACTTTAACTGTGTTTTTTCTGTGAATTTTAGAGGTTTTGTTAAATGTATGTTATGGTATTATAACCAAAGTTAAACATAACAGTTTAGCTTTTGCTCTTTTCAGTGAATTTCATTTTGTTTATCATACTCCACATGGACTTGTTTTTGGAACCTCAACCTCTAGTTACGGTGAACAGTCACTGCACACTGACTTTAACTGTGCGTATCATGGCTTCCTACAGGCCTTGTATACCACATGTTGTGGGCAGCTAACACCAGCAACTAATACACGTTAGCTATCTGAATCAGGGAATAATTGTAGGGCATGACCTATGGCAAAACACTGTACAATACCTCACAAGGGGTTGCCCTACTAGACTATGTTTGCAAACTACTACTTGCAGGCAGCCCCCCCACACTTGGCTTTCGGCCCTGCAGAGTGAGGTTGGGCCGCAGGGCATGGCCTCATGTGGCAGACTGCCATGTGATGCCCTTCAACAGAAGCAGGATGAGAGTGATGCATGGTTTGTCACAATTGGCTTGCACTCCTTGGTCTGTGGAACAGTCAAAGATTGCGCAAAATGAAAAAACCAATTCCTTCTACACTAGCCCAAAGTAATGCACAATATACATAGTAAACGTTAGACTTAGAAATATTCTTATTCTACTGTTCAAGATGAATCTTTGTTTTCTACCCCAAAAAATTAAAACCTACAAAAATTTTAAAAAATGGATCTTTTTAGAACCAATTCCTATGGTTTAAAGAAAGATGAAAATCTATTTTACTTGTTCAGTGAGTCTGAATGAGAATCAGTACAACTCAAGTATATGAGAGAGATGGGTGACTGCAAATGTAAGTTAGAGAGTCAGTGAGTGCCTGCATGACACTAATCAAGTCAGCAAAAGGGATTGTACTGTGGGGGTTGCCTTGAGGGCCTGATGTCCATCCAGGCCCAGCATCAGACCTTCCAGAGGCTAACATTCCTTGATACGCATGGCCTTTGGCATGCGCAGAGTATTATTTCTGGCGAAGCCTTCTACTCCACTCTCGTGGGTGGCCGACCAAAGTAGGGTGGGCCAGAGGGCCGGCTTTATCCTCTGTGGACAACAAATCCAGGCTACACTCGGGCTTTAAACATGCAAAGTGGGAGTGGGCCATATGGCCAGGCCTTTGGGCATCAAACCATTGCTAATAATTGTCTTATGCAAACAGCAATGGCAGTGGCGAGCAAGGCCAGGCCATAGGACAGGACCCGCAACCCATCCTCCATTGACCACTGTCCTCCACTGTACACAGCCTTTGGCTCTGCACCGGGGGTAAACCACTGGGCCTGGCCCCCAGCCATGTGCTGCACTCCACCTTCAGCGGGCATCTTACCTCCAGTAAGCATGCCGAAGGCTAGACCCTGAACATCACCATCTGCTGGAATCCACCCCTTGCTGCACATGGCCTTTAGCCATCCGCTATGGGTTTGGGGTGCAGGGCCTGGCCAAAGACTAGGGCTCCCAACCCACCTTCCATGGGCAGCCCACCCTTACTGTGTACGGCAAGCCCTGCTTTCCATACTCCATAGGCATTCAGGTATGGGTACTAGGTATCCAACTCCCAACTGCGCATGACTTTTTGCCAGTACCACAGAACCAAGACTGGGTCCAAAGTATCATGGGAGGTCGTGCCAGGATCCATGAATGAGCCACGAATTCAGATTGGTTGGGTATTGTGAATCCAGTTTGGATACTGGTAGCCCCCTTAGCCAATCTGATCTCAGTGTTTTCTTTTTTTTTTTGAGCTGCAGAAGTCCACAGTACTGAAACTGCTGACCATCCTCAAATTAACGGTCCAGATATCTCTAAAATGTAACCTCTTCATGCTCAACTCATGCACCTTTTTAAATCCTAATTTCTCAAAACTTACTAAATGTATTTATACCAATCCAAGCAAAGGCACTCCTTTGAAATAAATCATGGAGCAAAGAGTCCTATGAAAAGTAAAATGGAAAAAATGGCTCTTTTGGCACCTACCCCCCTTTTTCTTAGCCCCTGCTTGAAAGATTACCACAAAACTCACCATGACAAACTCAAATTTCTTCATGCGACCCTGAGTGGTTATGTAAATGAGTAGGGGTGTGTGTAAACCCAGACCTTCATACAACACCATCTGCCTCATTATACTTTTGCTTCCATCAAAGTACTCAATTCCCTGGCTATGGCCCAAGTGCCTATGTGGGCGAGTGGGCGTGTGAGTTAACCAGGACCTGTATGGGATACCTTCCACCTCACTGTACTTTCGCTTCCATCGGAGCACTCAAATTGTATGTAAGTGAGTAGGAGAGTACACAACACACCAAATCCAGACAGTCCTTTTAGTTTCTGGCTTCCAGTCCTAATCCATATAATTATATTGTGTAAAAAAACAAATCAAAATGTGATTGACAGATTTGACTCACGAGTTTTAATGAATATATACTAAAGTGTTAACCTTTTAAATCCTGCCTGACGCAATTTTTAAATGTAAATATCTCAAAAATTACTGTACAGATTTACACAAATTTTCAAACTGCATGCTTTTGGAGTAAAGTTCTACATTCATACCAAGCTCGGTGTGAATCCGTTTAGCAGTTTTTACACTACTTTTTGGCAAATTTTCTTATTGGAGTTAAAATAGGAAATGATACACTTTTTTAACCCCCTTGATTGTATTCTGAGGATGGATCTTCATAAATCTGTCTACCCACAGGGAGTTTAGTGCAGCTAAGACCCTGCTGTGTATGGCTAAAGGCCTTGCGCACCAAAGGGTTGGGAGCCCACAGGACTTTGGGTACAGTGTTTGGCCAGAGACATCATATATGGTTGGTGGACTTGAAGTAATTCAACAAGCAACATGGGCGCTCACTTTTTTTATCACAAATCAAATGATAGTTGACATAAACTTTTCCCAAATGCAGAACACATAGCATATCGGTCAGGTCACTGACAATTAGGTGGATGTTACCTGGCATACACTCACCTAATAAACAAAATGCCTCCATAGACTTTAATGAGGTCACCCACTTTTTAAACCTTGAATGCCCTCCAAAATACATTTCATACTCTATTCACCTTGACTGGATCACCCGCTTAAACACTTCACATGACCCAAAATTTTAAGTAAATATGTTGACAGGAATGCATTTGCCACTGATAATTCACCTTCAGCCAGGTCCTATGGACACCCCTCTGTAATACACAACCCACATTCCTCAGATGAACATAATGGCATACAACCTTAGAGTCATGCTAACAAACCTGGTGTGAGGTAAACAACCTTAATGTGGGGCACACCTACGTCCTATATTACTCAACAATCTGCAATACCTTAAACCCTGCAGTGAAATTCTGGATATAAACATCCACACCTTACAAACTTCATTTTTGCATAGAATTTGTCTATAGCACTGTATTACAACTACTTAACACGATTATATTGCAGACATCTATTGTTGAATAATCTATTGTCAACAGAAGCTTTGTCTTTTTTCACAGACTTTTTGCAACAGCGTAAGAAATTCGGTTACTGGTTGAGGGGGTGAAGTCCTTCTCAAGCTACAACCACAATTCTTCTCAGGGTGAAGTCACAAGCAAACCCTAAATTAACCTGTGCTCAACCCTTAAGTAGCTTAGCACAGAGCAGTCAGGCTTAACTCAGAAGCAATATGTAAAGTATTTGTGCAACACATCAAAGAGTAAGACAGTGAAAATACAACACAAAAGGAGCCCACACCAAGGTTAGAAAATAAAGTAAATTTTAATAAACAAAACAAGTAAACAAAACAACGAAAATCCAATTAGTAAAATTAGAAATATTGAGCTTTAAGGTTTTTAGAGAAAACAGTGCCAAAAGGTGTAAAATACCAACTGTTGATATCTGGTGGTGCGAGACTGGTAAAAAGTCACAAGTCCAGGCTGACTGCAATGGAGCGAGGGCCAGCTACAGGACCCAGTTAGGCTAGTTGAAAAGAGTACCTTAAATCCTGACTTGGGAAGCGTTGCATGAATCCGTGTTGGAGATATGTTGCGCAGCTGAAGTGTCAGTTCGGAGATGCGGCAGGCTGCGATGCGAGGGCCAGTGTCATCATCGAGGATCCTGTCAATGGGGCTTGCGATGCTAAGTCTGGTGTCAAGGATGCATCACGCAGTCAGGGCAATGCATTGGGTTCCGAGGTGCTGCAAGGCTGTAATGCAGAGTCAGTCAGCGTTGACGAGGAATGCAAGGTCCGGCGCTGACGATAGGTTGTGCAGTGGTGGTTCCGAAGGGGTTGCAGTCTCAATGCAGGTCTTTGCAATGGGTCCAATCCATGCAGCAGCAGAGATGCATTGCTTCTGCTTGGGGTTACGCAGCAGTGGAGATGCGTCAGTTCCGATGGGTCCACAGAGGCTGGTGAAGCACCTTAATCCCTCTTCCAAGGGTCCGGGACTCGGGTGGAACCACTTGGCAGGGTAGACTCACAGATGGCAGAGTCCAGGTGCAGATGCAAGGTTGTTGAAAGCCTGTTACGTGCCTGAGACTTAAGATCAGGAGGCTAGCCAACTAGCCCTTGGATTCATTCTGGGTCTTCATTCAAGAGATGCAGGTCCAGTCCTTCTCACCCAGGCAAGTGGGAAGCAAGTCAGGACAGCGAAGCAGGAGTCCATCAGAGTGGCAGTCCTCCTTCAGCATCACAGCAGTCCTTCTTTCTAGCAGAGTATCCAAAAGTGTACTGAAGAGGTGGTGTCTGAGGTCCAGTATTTACACCCAGTTGTGCCTTTAAAAGGTGGGGGAGAAGCTTCTAGAGGTTTCCCTTTGACGTCCCCAGGCATCCTGCCTTCCCTGTCCTGGCTCTACAGGGGGTACAACTGTCAGCGACACCCAGTCATGTGACCAGAGACAGGCTACAGGCACTAAATGGATAAGGCAGGAAAATGCCAACTTTCTAAAAAAGGCATTTTCAGAATTGCAATTTAAAATTCGACTTCACCATAAGTTAGAATTTTGAATTGTGGTTCCAGAGACCCCAAACACAAACTGGTTATCTCTTCCCATTTCGAAATCACACTTATAAAATGTAATAAGGCAACTCCAGTATTATCCTGTGGGAGAGATAAGTCTTGCAGCAGTGAAAAACGGATTTGAAAGTTTTTCACTATCAGGACATGTAGAATTTAAAAGTGCATGTTCTACTTTTTAAATACATTGCACCCTGCCCTCTGGGCTATCCAGGGCCTACCCTAGGGGTGACATATATGTATTAAAAAGGAAGGTTTTGGGCCTGGACAAAGATTTATTTTGCCAGGTCAAAATGGCAGTTTAAAACTGCACACAAAGGCTCTGCAAAGGCAGGCCTAAGACATGTTATGAAGTGTAACTTAAGTGGGTGGCAGAAACAGTCCTGCAGGTCCACTAGTAGCATTTCATTTTGCCAGTCCTTGGCACATGTAGTGAGTGCTATTTTAATGGAGTCTTAGAAGTAAATCAAATATGCCGATTGGGGATCAGTCAATGTTACCATGTTTTAAGGAACGAACACATGCACTTAAGCACTGGTTAGCAGTGGTAAGGAGTGCAGAGTTCTAAGGCCAGCAAAAATGTGATCAGAAAAATGGCAGAGGGAGGTAAAAAGTTGGGTGGAAGTCCACCCTAAGGCTGACAGGTTTAACATGAACAGACTTTGGCTCTAAGCTGCTTTGAAACGTTCCTATGCAAACCATGATGCAGAGATAGAATATCAAATCACAAATATCGAGTGGCACAAATATCATGTTGCAAATATCGTGGGTCAGAAATATCAACAGCAAGAATATCGTGGTCAAGAATATCGGCTTAAGGTAAGTAATATCGATTTTAAAAATATCGAAGTGTTTAATATGTTTGCAAAAATATAGTTGTTAAAAATATCGTTTGTTTATTAATGTTATGTATTTTGGTATATATTTTATATGTATGTATTGTATGTTTTCTTGTATAAGAATTGTTTGTATTTTTAATAAATCCAAACGATCCTGATCCACACGAAAAAGGAGGCGGCACACCAATTCTGTTCACGAGTGATTTATTGGTTATTGGTTTTTGCACAACAAATCACTCGTGGACAGAATTGGTGTGCCGCCGCCTTTTTCGTGTGGATCAGGATCGTTTGGATATTTGTGGCCTCTGCCGCCACGGCTGGCACCGACAACGAAGGGCAGGCATATGGCGTTACAGGCAGTTCTCTGGAATCGTATTTTTAATATATGTGTTATATTTTTAGTAGTTATTAATTTTGTTTATTGAATTTTGTGTTTTTAGTTCTGTAGCGGTAGTGGGTTTATAGGGGAATAGGGTGGGAAGTAATTTAATTATATAAAATGTATTGATTATTTTTTATTTATTAATATTTGTTTAATTGAGATGTTATAGTGTGAAATGTGTAAAGTAATTTATTATTTATTAGTTAATAATTGGTTGTTAATTAATTTAAATTAATTAATTGGTAATTAATTATGGTAATTGTGTAACTAATTTTAGGTGTATTTTGTGGTGTTTATAAGTGTTAAGGGTGGGAAGTAATGTACTTTTAATTGATGAATTAATAATTGGATATTCATTAATTTTAATTAATTAATTGGTAATTAATTATGGTAATTGTGTATTTAATTTTAGGTGTGTGTTGTGGTGTTTATAGGTGTTAAGGTTGGGAAGTAATTTATTTTTAATTGATGAATTAATAATTGGATGTTAATTAATTGTAAATAATTAATTGGTAATTAATTATGGAAATTGTGTAATTAATTTTAGGTGTGTGTTGTGGTGTTTATAGTTAAGGGTGGGAAGTAATTTATTTTAAATTAATGAATTAATAATTGTATGGTAATTAATTTTAATTAATTAATTGGTAATTAATTATGGTAATTGTAGAAATAATTTTAGGTGTGTGTTTTGGTGTTTATAGGAGTAAAGGGTGGGAAGTAATTTGTATTTAATTAATATATAGTTGTTAATTCATGTTAATTATGTGATATGTATTTTGGGTAATTATTTATTTTTTTGTCTGTTGTTTTTACTTTTAAAGGGGTAAAGGGTGATTAAATACATTTTAATTACTTTGGGGCCCATTACGATACCCGGCGTAAAAAAATCCGCCAGGCATGGAAGCGGCAAAAATCCGCCCGCACACACCGCCTGAACACCGACCACGCCATTATGAGTACACAAACCGAAAACCGCCATCGGCGGAAAAATCACACAAAATACCGCCCGCCATCGTCCGAGTCGGAGTCAAACCGCCCGCCACGGACGGAAACACGCACGACAACACAAAACCGCCCGCCCACACGGCCGACACACCGCACGTGAAATTACGATCGCACCGCCATGAGCGCGGAAAAACAACAAATATACCGCCCGCCAGCGCAAACAACGCCGATGAGAATCGACACGGCAGAAGCCATGGCGCCCACGTACCTGCACAGAAACCATCCGCACACAAAACCAATAGCACACAACATGGCCAACAAGTCCACACAGCAAGGCACACACAAATACACAAGCACAGTACACATCCCGAAAACACCCCCCGGACAAACAAAAAATACAAAGGCCAGAACCCCAGACACAACACACCTGAAAACAACAGACCATGAGGACACACCCACATAGGTGAGTACAAAAGCAGCACTCCCACAGACCACAACCCCTTGCTACATTGCAAACCAGAGAGGAGAGGAGAGGACACAGTGACACAGCAAGGACAGCAGCACACCACAGAAACGCACACATCACAACCACCACCACCACCACCAAACACCGGCACCACAAACCCCTGCACATTACACAACACACACCGCACCAGCACCACAAACACCATGGCACCACAAAGAATGCCCAAGTTCACGCCCATGGAGCTGACGGTCATGGTCGACGAGATCATCAAGGTGCACCCACAAATCTATGGGAACATGGTCCAGCACACACCACTAGCCACCAGAAACAGAATGTGGAACCGGATCGTAGACCAGGTCAATGCAGTCGGGACCCTGCCCAGGAACAGAGTCGAGATAAACAAACGGTGGAATGACGTCAAGAGCCTGGTCAAGAAGAAGGAGGGCAAAAACAGAGAGCTGGCTGCCGTCACTGGCGGAGGGAATCCCGCGCTCTTTAAGACCTTCAAAGCGTGGGAGGAGAAGGTGCGAGTCGTAATCCATCCGGAGATCCTCGCCGGATTAGCAGGGGGAGTGGAGGCTGGTAAGTACAAACTAATGTATACCAGCACACCGCTATGTACTCACATGCGCAACTACCATGCCACAGCTCCCAGGGACAAACACCCCCATGTCCAGCACACAATACACAACACATCACACGCACATGCAACAGACACTACCACACACAGCCCAAACCGAACAACTGTAAGATGCGTGGGGACATGTGTACACTAAGCCAGCCACGTAACCACCAACAGGTCCCCAAATATGCCAGAAGCGCCACAACGAGCACCCACCACACCCATGTGTCCGCCACAGCTGCACTAACCGACAAGTAACAGGTAAGTGGCAGGAACACAAAGTGCAGTGGGTGGGGACGGTGGACAGCCCAAGTACAACACACACCAGGCCCCAGTCCCACAGCACAGCAAGGAGGAGCATCCCCCACACCCCACAGCCACGTGTCAGCCACCGCAGTGCACAACGACAGCCGAAAGGCAGACATCACGGTCCACAGCAATCGGTGTCAGTGGGTGTACAGCCACCCCCACGACCCACTACACCCCACCACCCCCACAGACCTGCAACATGGAGCACCCCCGCTTAGAGCCATGTGGCATCCAGTACAGTGCACGCACGAACAACTTGCAGGTGGGAAACTGGACAGGGCTGGATTACTGGAGGCATGAGGACCATAACACCACCAACACATGGGACATGTCACGTAGCACACGAACACGCAGCACCGCCCACCGTCACGAACAAGTGAACAATGTGCACACGGACATGAACAACAGACTCACACCCCACATGACCCATCACAGACATAGCAACACCCAAGGAGCCACGTCTGCATGCACAAGCCACACTGAATATAGTCCCACACGGCAGCCACTGTGCAACTCATCACACACAACCGAAACACCATTGAAGTCCTGTCCATGTAGCCCCCACTGCCTGTCAACCCCACACCCCACAACTACGCCTATGTAAGACAAACAACACTAGACGCAACAGAGCGGAACAACAGAAATGCACACGAACACCACTGAACCCATCAAACTCACAGACACACCATGCACATACAACATACCATCCATCCCATCCGTCAGCCCCAGTCACATGAAAGGCATGTCATCCGCACAGCTGCCACACATACAGCAGTCACGCTAAGACACATGCCCATGACCAACCATGTGCCAGAAGTCAATTAAGCGCACGACACACTGTGAGCAACAACACACAACATGGGCCACACCCCCGAGCACTGCAGTGATGCACATGGCACAGGGCAGCACGCACACCAAGGAGATGGGACAACTGCAATACGTTGGCTGGCACACAACTATCACTCACTCATAACGATGCGTCTAATGCCATGTCCAGTAACCACAACAGACAGCAAATATGCAGGGCATGTCAGGCATGCACACACCTCAGACCATGCACTGTTATGCTGCCACAACACATGTCACGTTCGGCACCCATGGCTCACAGCATGTACCCCAAAAGCATATCCCCTCCCAAATGCGAATCTGGGGCATGGCCCCCATGTTGCCATATGCGTTCCTAAGCGTTCCATTTGAACCCCAAAAGCATATTCCATCCCAAATGCGAATCTGGGGCATGGCCCCCATGTTGCCATATGCGTTCCTAAGCGTTCCATTTGAACCCCAAAAGCATATCCCCTCCCAAATGCGAATCTGGGGCATGGCCCCCATGTTGCCATATGCGTTCCTAAGCGTTCCATTTGAACCCCAAAAGCATATCCCCTCCCAAATGCGAATCTGGGGCATGGCCCCCATGTTGCCATATGCGTTCCTAAGCGTTCCATTTGAACCCCAAAAGCATATCCCCTCCCAAATGCGAATCTGGGGCATGGCCCCCATGTTGCCATATGCGTTCCTAAGCGTTCCATATGAACTCCAAAAGCAAAGTACAAACCAGACCCAGGATGGGCCAGGAGCCCGCATACACCAGAGTCACAATGAGTAGGGGCAAAGCAACACACCCATCGGCATGGCCAATCCGTCCCATGCCACATGTGCACAGCACACAGTCCCATTGCCTAGCACACACAACTACAGATGCCACAGCCACACACTCGCCTCCGGGAAACCCATGTACGAGATTGCACGAACTGCCAATGTCAGACGACTAATACATACTTCGCCAGGTGCAACACAATAACAAATCTCATTCTCTCCACAGGTGACGAACTGCTGGACGCTGGGGATGGAGACAGCAGCCAGCACAGCCAGCCTACAAGCCCCCAGCGAGGACACACGGATCAGGAGGATCTGTCCACCTCTTCGGACACGGACCACCAAGCTGGCCCATCTGGCGTGGCAGGGCCCAGCCGCTCCTCAGGACCCCTCCTACCCACCAACCCATCATCCAGGGATGCTGAACAGTCCCAGTCCCCTGCTGCCACTGTCGTTGCGGCCACACCCACGGTCATTGCGGCCACTACCACTGCCGCAACCGCCACCATCGCCGCACCGACCACCACCGCCTCCACCACCACCACGTCTTCGCTGGCACCAGCCCCAGCGCAGGTGGTGGCCCGGCCGACTGGATCCACCCTGGGAGCCACAGCGAGGACCGTGGTGTGCAATGTGGCTAGTGGGCAGGCCGGTGGCAGCAGGACTGGTAGGAGGAGCAGGGTCAGGGAAACGCCAGCCTCCCCTGGGAGCCATGCCCTGCCTCAAATGGCCAGAGTCCTTGGGGCCTATGAAGAGGCCCAAGGACAATGGGCCAGGTCTGCTACTGACACGCGGGAGGTGCTGGGGGTGCTGAGGTCCATGGACGCCCATATGGGCCAGTTCGTGTCCCGTATGGACCAACTCGTGGACCTCATGGGCCAGCTGGTGGTGGCGGTGGGGTCACAGGCAAGGCCAGCAACACCACCTCCGCCACCACCTGCTAGGGCGCAGGGTCGGCCAGCAGTGTCCACAGCCAGTGAGCACACCTCACCCACCACCAGCAGGTCGCCACCACACCCCCCCCCTCCCAAACGTGGAAGGGGCCGTCCGAAGAGGAAACAGATCTCCCGGGAGGACTTCGCACGCTCCAGTCGCAAGTGAGGCAGCCAGCCAGCCTTCCGCCAGCCTTCCTTGACCAGCCACTGCATTGACTTGCTCTACGATCCCACTCCACACAGCCAGCTGGATGGCATGTGTGTGTTGGACTATGGACATAGAACCAGTGGGTACACCCTGATCATCACGCAGCCATGACCGACAGCTCATTGTCACTGCACGCACCACTTTTGTCATCACCTTACACACAATCACATGTCACAGTTTGTAATAAATGCACCTTTTTCACTAACTGCTGTTTGTGCCCTGTTTTTTATTTGTACGGAGTACAACGGCCACCTTGGGCGGAAGGGCACCTGATGCGTGGCATGGCAATGGAATCCGGAGGGCCTGTAGGCTCCTAGCGGTGGGAGACAGAACAGGAGCACATTCAATGAGTGTGTCACACACCCATCACACAGTACATGTCAACAACTACAAGCAATGTACACACATCGCACGGAGCAATAGGGCACAATGCCACAGTCACCAACAGTGGCATACTACCCTGGCCATGGAGCGTTGACACACTGCACGCAGTGAACATACGGCCACCCTGACACAGCACACACACACCTGCACAGATACAGACACATCATCCGTCGTACATGGACACTCACCGTCAAGTGAAGTAGCGGGCGATGAGCTGCTGGCGCACATTCCCAGCTTCCTCCTCTCCGCTGTCCACCTCACTCGAGCTGTCCTGGTCTGCGGGCTGGGGCCCTGGTTGATCTCCGTCATCCACAATGAGGGGGATCTGCTTCCGAATGGCCAGATTGTGCAGCATGCAGCACGCCACCACTATCTGGCACACCTTCTGTGGGGAGTACGCCAGTGCACCCCGGTGCGGTCCAGGCACCTGAACCTGGACTTGAGGAGGCCAAGGTACGCTCGACCACACGTCTGGTCCTCCCATGTGCCTCATTGTATCGATCGTCTGCTGGGGTGCGAGGATTCCTCAATGGACTGAGCAGCCATGCCCCATTCGGATACGCAGAGTCACCTGGGTGTGAGGGACACAGAGAACCGTTGCAATTCCAACTGGACAGGGGACAGCATCGCACAACCAGCACGCTACACCACTCCACATACTCACCGACAATACAGGCACGATCCTGTTGCAGATTGGCCATCAGTCGTGGCAAGATGCTGTTGCGCATTATGTGTGCGTCATGGGCCGAGCCTGGAAACTTGGCACACACGTGGGTGATCACCATGTCCGCAAGGCACACCACTTGCACATTCAGGGAGTGCGTGTGCTTCCTGTTGCGGTACAGGTGCTCAGTGGCCTGTGGTGGAACAAGGCCAACATGAGTGCAGTCAATGGCTCCCACGACGTGTGGGATTCTGCCAAGGGCATAGAATGCACCCTTCACTGCCGCCAATTCACGAGCCCTGGGGAATCTGATGTACCTGTTCCGGTACAGCATCATGGCTGCCAGTACATCCCTCAGCACCTTGCTGAACATGGGCTGGGACATCCCTCCTCCACTGCCCACTGTGTGCTGGAATGACCCAGTGGCGAAGAAATGCATGGCGGCCATCACCTTAGCCGTGGGGGTGACAGCAGTCGGATACACCCTGCGGGGACGGAGATGGGGCTCTAACATGGCACACAGTCGATGCAGAGTTGGCCTGTCCAGCCGAAACTTCCTGATTACCTCTGTATCGTCCATGTCCGCCAGCAATTGGTATGGGCGGTCAATGTTCGGTCTCCGCCTGGGTTAAATGGCAGAGGACACATGTCAAAGCAACACGGCACATAGCAATTTCGCATACACATCACTGACATGACTGAGCAAGCACATGAGCCACAGCCCAGCTGTCAAGCTGGGACAGGCACGGCCACAATACACTTACACAGGTCTCCCAACAATGGCAATGGCAAGTGAGACATACCACTGCCATGTGCATGCACATGGGGATCTAGGCCCCAATGACTTGCGGGGCGTGCTGATGGGGACTGACTGCATATTCGTCAAGCGGCAACGCCACGGCAACATGAGTGTCTGCTGAGCATGGAACTGCTTCCGAGGCTGGATGAGTATGGCACACGACGCACGACGATGTGGGCACGGGCTGAGCGGCCAATACAAGTGGGACCTGTGGCACGAGGGGATATGAGACAGTAGTAGGTGTCAGCACTGCACCCTATGTACAGCACTGTACGGATCACAGCTCCCGAAACATTGACTGGTGTCCACATTGACAGCCCCATGCCAAGACGGCTGTGTGCTTGCAGTCACACGTCACAGGTGAGAGGTTACATTGCACGTGCCAGGTGGCAGACGTACATAGTGGGAGCTGGCATGTGTGTGCATGTGTCTCCTGTTCAGGATCCACCAGATGGGCGCTGACTCTGTACTGACCATTGGACACAGCATGTTCCGTGGAAGGCTTGTGTGTGTGGGATGGTGGCACTGGATGTGCCTCCGTTGGGTGGGGGGCCATGCACAGGGCGGGTACGTCGATGATTGCGCATTGTTGGTCACGGTGGGTGCACCAACTAAGATGTGTTGCCCTGTGTTCAATTCCTATGTCCGCATGATGATGGACTGTGGATGTGGGCAGACTACACATTGGTCGATGTGCTGTCTATATGCATGTGCCTTCACACCAGGCACAGCTGCCCCTGCACATGTGACCCCTGCTGGACTCGCTGCTGGGTCTGTGGAGCTGATGCACCTTCTGCGCGTGGGGCGGACAGCTCTCCTCACTTCCCTCATTGCGCATGTCATGTCTTTGCCGCAGGTGACATGGATCATGGAGGGCCCACATGTACGCGTGGGTAGGCTACACATGATTGTTCACTGGTCGCCACCCCCAGTCAGTGTTTCGAATGGGAAGGTTGTCGTGCTGGTGGTATGTTCGATGTGGCGGATGGGTGGGCCTAGGTGCGGGCTTACATTCCGGACATGGGGGGTAGTTGGATTGGCGACTAGTTGCAGTACACCCGGGACACGTCTCTTCCTTTCCACATCTGGGTCATCCCTTGTACTAACTGACAGTGATACAGTCATCTTCGCCCCAGCCCTCATGTCCTCCCCTCGCCCCCCAATATGCATGCTCACCTGCGAGGCTAGCGCTTGCACAGGCAGCCCCAAGCTCGCACCAGAGAGGGCAAGGAGTGTATGTGTGGGTCCAGTTGCACGAGTGGGCTGTCTCAGGGTATGATGTGTGGCGGGACGCCGTCCACCTGCGTGGTGCCCCAAATGGAGACCCGGCCTGCATGGACTATGCATCACAGTCTTCGCCTTCCGGATCCGCCACCTGCGACACCCAGTGGCTGTGGCTGCCCTTGCGGCCAGGCCGCGTCCGTCTGTGGCTGATGGCCCACACATTCACTCTTTGGCCTCTCTGGGGAGGGCTCGGGGGTGGTGGCGCACGCGCTTGCACTTAGTCGCAATGGCATGTGGCGTGGTTGGTATGATGGGCAATGGATGGGATGGTGCGAGCCACCTCCCGTGACGTCAGTGCTGCTCGTGCTGTGGTGCGTCCCCCTACACTTCCATGTGACTTGTGCCATGCTAGACGTTGAGGTACTATTGCCTGCGTGATATGACCAGGAGGAGCGCGAGAGACCTCTCACACACCATGCTCCACTGCCATCCCGTGCCCTGTATCGCCTGTGCGGATTGACTATGTTGGGGTTACACCTGGTCGACTGGGGCTGTGTGTGCCTTGTCAAGGGGCATGGCGGGCGCACAACAGGATCCAGCTTGTCCACAGAGGGTGGGCTGAGGTGCGCCTGGTACCGCTTTGTACGTGTGCCCGGCTGCTGTGCACACACGTGTTCACTCCCCCCGACAGGTGTCCTCTCACAATGCCCAGGGAAGCGGTGGTGTACTGTTCATGACCCCTCCCAACACGGCGTGCTCCAACTTGGCATGTGCGCATCTACCCGTCGCACCCACCCACCTGAGCACTGCGTCCATACGACTTCACACGACACATGTGTGTCTTCCACAGTAGTGCTACTCATTTGCGTTGACATCCAATACCAGTGGACTACATGGTCATGTCACGACTGCCGTGTACTTCACATACTCTCATCCTCTCTCATTCGTACTTGTGAAATGAGTCAGCGGAGACAGTTCTGGTTTCAAACATTATATTGAGTCTTCTGTCCTCTGTGATGCAGTATAGTGGACACTACTGGCAGCGGAATACATGTTGAGGATATACTGAGCATGATAACAAATGGGATAGGGTGTGGGGTTACATCTGCTTGGCCAAGGCTGTGCTAATGTACATTTACGTATAGCTGCGGAGCTGCGGACTTTGACACAGACGGTATACATGTAGCCTACCAGACCGCTCGGCATCATGGGCACAGTCCATCTCAGTTCCATGTGACAGGTTTGCTGCGGTTGTTCCTCATGCACGGGTGCATGTGAGATGACATCAGGGCATGTGCTTGCGTGCATGCAGCGGCGTGCCACTTGTTGTTGCACTGTGGTGGTTACTGGACATGTCACAGTCACTGGGGTCGTGTTGTTGTTGTATGCACTTGTCGTCCATGCAAAGGTCCTGGTATGGGATTCCCGGGGCGGGGGTGGGAGGGGTGCAGCACCCACAGACTCCAGGCGACCTATTCATGTCCACTGAGCGGTGTGTGTGTCCATGTGCGCTGGATCCATGTCGTGTCCTGGTTGTTCGTGCAGTTCCGTCCATGTGGGTGCGATGCACAGAGCCCATGCCACTGCCTCCCACGATGCATGCGGTGTTCCTGGATGTGATGGGGAACAGTGTGCATGTCCCGGTCATATCCGATGTCATGGCGATGTCGTTGATGGTGTGGTTACAGTTGCCGGTCGTTTGGTATGGCTGTTGTGGTGGTGACTGGCCAGTCCGTGCGGAAGCTGAGCATGGGTGCGGGGTTGGACTTCATAGGTCACTCGGGGAACCTGCGTTGTGGTCCGACGTATTTACAGGTTGTCAGGTATGCGATGCCGTCCAGCAGGGCTTCCATGTCATTGGTGGTGTACATGTTTGCCAGCCAATGAAGCGGATGGTGGCTGTCAAGGTGTTGTTCGTAGGTTGTCCCTTGGAGGACCATGATGGGGCATGCTGGGTGACATTCGATGTAGCTGTTCTCGATGATCCGTCGTGTGGAGGCACAGTGGTTCCATTTCAGTGCGCGTGCGATGTTGGCCACATACGCCATGCCCCCATAGGCAGAGCAGGCCCTGTCGTGTGCGTCCAGAGGGAGGAGTAGTGGTAGCAGGTCCGCCTTCAGACATGCCGGGTTGGAGAGGCATATCTCGACGGGATGCTGGTAGGGACACCTCCGACAGTAGAAGATGGGCATGACGCAGCTGAACAATGTGATGCGGTAAGTCAGTCGGTAACTTACGTTCAGCAGGGACAGGAGATCGCATCCCAATGTATGTATCGTGTTGGTTTGGTACAGCTTGAGCTCTTCGGCGTAGTTGGGTAGGTGTGTTGCGGTTGCCATTTCGCAGCGGTTCGTAGAGGTGCCGTGCTCCGGCTGTGTGTGCAGTCTGCAATGTGCACGCTCCGGGGTTGCTGTGAGCTCTGTGTAGTCGTGGGGAGACAGGACTTGTGTTCTGTTTGCTTGTTTGGAGGACACGGGCCCTCTTCCCACATGCTTCTCAGACAGTTCAAGGTCAGTGCTGTGTGACTCCTTCCAATTAACTTGCATGTGGCCGACATGGGGGAGTGTTTTCTTCTTTCTTCCCCGTCCGTTGTGTGCTTCTGTGATATGCGCTATCTGCCCTGTGGTCGGTCTCCTCGGCATGCCTGTGTTGGTCTATTCTTGGACAATGGCTGTATTCACCGGCTTCTGTCGTAGGGCTGTGGTTTCGGTGTTGGAATGGAAGGTCATTCAGTGCTGTCTGCTCTCCCTTGTGTGGGCGGCAGGCTGCCTTTCCGCTCTGCGTTGGGCCTTGTGTGTGGATGTAATTCTTGGGCCACCTGTTGTCGGTCCCCGGGCTCTTTGGTGTTCCGTTTCATGTGTCTTGTTCATATGTGCAGGGTGGTATGGGTTTTTCAGTGTGGTACTGGCGTTCCTCTTCCCGAAGAGGACCTGCTTCTCCTAGTTGGTGTTGCCACCGCTGTGTGCTACGCCATGTTTGTTACACTGGGGTGTGTCCTGCAGTTGCGTGTCTTCACTGACATGTGTGCGTCGTTTGTGTGGCGTTGGGTGTTGTCCGTGAATTGGGCGTTGGGGACATGTCTGTGGCCGGCCTGTCACGTGTCATGTGCGTTCGGGGTGGGGCTGATGTGTGTGCTGCTTGGTTGTGTCCCTGTGTCTGTGTGCGACGCATGCATGGCGCTGCGGTTGGCCTCTGCGTTATGCGCATGTGTGGCGGCGTCATCAGCGCTTTGGGGCCGTGACGGGGTGGTTGGTTCCTAGTCCCAGGTGGTGTGTACACATGTGTTCTGCGATGTTAGGATTTGGCCTGTGTGTCATATGTGGATGCGATGGTGGATGTGTAGTGTGCACGCGCTGGTGGGGGTTGTCCGCTTTTTCCGCCCTTGCACTGTGTGCGCTGTTTGCGTGCACTTGTTGTGTGTGTGCCTACCTGCGTCTCCGCGGTACGTTGCGTCCTTGGTGGTGCATCAGCAGAAGCATGGGAAGGGCCTGCAGTGCTGGATTCATGCCCGGGGTGCCGCTTCTTCGTTGTCCGTGCTCTGCGTCCGTGTTTCCGCCTCTCTTTCACGTGCGGTGTCTCTTTGCCGTGGGAGCCGTTTGTTTGCGGCATCGTAATTTATGCGCCGGGCGGGACGTGTTTCGTCGGACGGTGTGTGTCAGTTGTGCTGCGCCGCTACGTGTGCGGGCGCACTTTGATGGCGGACGGTGTTGCTGGCTTGCCGGCGGTGTTTGGCCTGCTTTTCGCATCATAATTGGGCGGGCGTGTGGACTGCTGCGTGCCGGCGGTAACTGGTGGTTTTTGCATCCGCCAGCACGACGGTTGTGCTTCCGCCCGCCATCGTAATGGGCCCCTTTGTTATTAGTTGTTAATAGTAATAGTTTGTAATTTATAAATAAGTTTTCATTGTGATTTATTATTTTAGAGTTTAATTTAGGTGTGTGTTGTGGATATCATAGTGTTAAAGTGTGGGTAGTCAATTAATGTTTATTAGTTTTTTTATTAATAATATTTTTTAAATTGATTATTAATTATGTTAATTTTGGGGGGAAAATTATTACAAATGTTGAAGTGTTTTGTTATTGGTGTACTGTTATAGGGTAGGAAATATAATAAATATATTTATGTATTAATTAATTTATTTGTTTGTAAATATTTTCTAGTTTAAAAGATTTTTTTTTAAATGTATTTATTATTTTACATCATATATTATTTGTAGGTTTTTTATATGCAATTAATATTTTAATATATTTTCTTTTTATATATTTGATTTTTCATTTCTAAATATTGTTTATTTATTTTTATGATTTTTTATAATTGTTAATGTTTTTTATTTTTGTTTTAACTGAGTGTTAATACTAATTGTTGTCTCTTCGCTATCCAACACTTTCCCTAATGTTGCACTCACTTTAGTGGGAATAGTTACTTTTACCTCTACGCTATCCAGCACTTTCCCTACTGTTGCACTCACTGGAGTTGGAATAGTAATTTTTACCCCTCTGCTATCCAACACTTTCTCTACTGTTGCACTCACTGGAGTGGAAATAACAATTTTTACCCCTCCGCTATCCAACACTTTCCTTAATGTTGCACTCACTGGAGTTGGAATAGTAATTTTTATACCTCCGCAATCCAACACTTTCTCTACTGTTGCATTCACTGGAGTGGGAATAGTAATTTTTACCTCTCCGCTATCCAACAGTTATTCTACTGTTGCATTCAGTGGAGTGGGAATAGTAGTTTTTACCCCTCTGCTATCCAACACTTCCCCTACTGTTGCACTCTTTGGAGTGGGAATAGTAATTTTTCCCTCCGCTATCCAACACTTTCCCTACTGTTGCTCTCACTGGAGTGGGAATAGCAATTTTTACCCCTCCGCTATCCAACACTTTCCCTACTGTTGCACTCTTTGGAGTGGGAATAGTAATTTTACTCCTCCGCTATCCAACACTTTCCCTACCTTTGCATTCTTTGGAGTGGGAATAGTAATTTTTCCGCTCCGCTATCCAACACTTTCCCTACTGTTGCTCTCACTGGAGTGGGAATAGCAATTTTTACCCCTCCGCTATTCAACACTTTCCCTACTGTTGCACTCACTGGAGTTGGAATAGTAAATTTAATTATTTTGCTATTCAACACTTTCCCTACTGTTGCACTGATTATATTGGGAAATTTAGGTTTAAATATTTTTTAGTAGTTTAATGTTTTAACTTATTATAGATTTTTTTAAATATATTTTAAATTATTGATACATATATATTTTATTTTTATATAACTTTAAAGTTTTAAAATAAATTAAAGATAATAGTTTATTAATTATTTTAAAGTAAATATATATATATCATGTGATCAAGGTCACGTCAGCGACCGAAACGCGTCATGGCGAGCTGGAGCGGTGGAATTGAAATAAACTGAGTTTGGACGAAAGCGGAGTCCGTACCCCCTTTTTCCATGCAAGTGTGTATTGTCTGGGGATGTTTTTTGGAGATATATATATATATATATATATATTCATGTATACATTATTATGTGTGTGTGTTTATCTTTTTTTAGTAAAGTTTATTTGTTATATTTTGTTAAAATGTATAATAAATTTAATTATTTTCTTAAAATTAATATTAATATTTAATATTTAATATATATTATTTTGTTTTATATATATATTTAAATTGATATTTTTTACATGTATTTTTTTTACATCGATATTTTTGATTCAATATTTTTGTACTTACCTGTTTAGGTCTGGGAGTCGATATTTTTGTAGTCCTTATTTTTTTCTCGATATTTTGAACATCGATATTTATGTCATCGATATTCTAACAGTAAACCGCAAACCACACCAGCAGCACTCAGCCTTTACTTAACATGGAGCATCACTTGCACCCGAAACTTTACTGGTTTGTAAATGGTGCACCATATAACTTTCAGCATGTACAACCAAACTTGACTTCTTTACCATCTAATGCATGCTTTCTGAAGGGTAAATTATATTGACAAACATTATCAGTGCAAAAATGGCATGTTACTATGCATGTACTTATATTGTCATATATTTAGGACTAACAATTGAAATTCGTTGAACAAGAGTGACATCTGTGGGTCAACAAATTCAAAAAGGGGCTTTCAATGACACAAGGGCAATGCTGCCTCATGTGCGAGTCAACCCTGCATGTTTTCTCAAGCATATTTGGGGTAGTAAGTGGGGAGGGTCTTGAGCAGTAGCGGCCCGTGGAGGGAGTTCCGTGGGGCGGTGAGGCGGGGCGGGGCGGGGGAGGGGCAGGGTGGGGGTAGCAAACACCGGAATATGGATGAACGGAGGTAAGTAAACAATTAAATAAATAAAACGAATTTCGTTGCGTGTGCTGCATCGCATTCTGCCTTCATGGAAAAAGCAGAAACTAATACATACTTTTTCAGGAAGAATCCTAAAATGATTGAGAGTTGTGAATAGGTACAAGAGGCTTTACATTTTGCCACAGGGTTGTCTGTCTGAGATGGTTTGCTGTTGAGATATGTAGGGAGAATGAAACTTGTTTGCAAATTCTGAATGTGGTACTCAAAGGAGATAGGTCATCATTCAGGCGCTGAAGGAACAACAGTGTAGACTTATGCTATCCACTTCTTAAAGCCCGGTCATGGAGGACCCTTGCCCATTACAAAATTTGGCGTTTGCTCTGTCAGAATATTTGGCACCTATGTCGTAAGGAGGAGATTCTAATTTGGCTTTCATGAGTGGGGGGGTGAGCGGGAAGATCATGCATGGAGTTGTGATGGACAAGCACGAATACCCTGTTTGTCTAAAATTAATTCTGAAGAGATTAAGGGCCTTATTTATGAGTTTCTGCCGTAGGGCCTTCCTGCTGCACTGCCCTATGGCAAAGGAAAAGGGCAGGAATGCGCTGTATCTATCAGATATGGCGCATTCCTGTCCTTTTCCCCTGCGCTGGAGCACAATGGGCTGCAATGCGCCAATGCAGGCACCTTTGCCTGCTTTGCGGGGATGATTATTTTGTGCAGAGAGGGAAACCATCTTGCACAAAAACAATCACAAGAGGATTTTTCCTCTTTCTATGTGTGCTGCAGAATGCAGCACACATAGAAAAAGGAAAAGCAAGGAGAAATAAAGATATTTCTCCTAGTTTTTTTTTTTTTAAAGAGTTTTGGATAGCGTGAACTAGACCCGAAGATATTGGATATCAGAGCACCAGTTTCGTTACAGATAGACGCATTCATTTCTGTTAGGCACTGGGAGATAAAGTGATTTGCCCAGAATCACAGGGTATTGAGGGTCGTTGACGAGACTAGAGCCCAGTTCCCCAGGTTGGAGGTTGACTGCTCTAACCGTAAGGCTACATCCTCTCCCCATTTCTCCTCGTTGTGCTTCCCTTACACATAGGGAGGCGTACGTTTTTGGGGCTGCCTCAGAGTTACGATTTCTCATAAATCTGGGGCAGTGTCAAAAAGCCATGGATGGGAAAGTGGGTAGGAGCACACTGCTTGCATGTAACAGTGCCATTGGAACGCCTGCACGCTATAGTGTTTAGAGATGCGATTTTGAAAGATGGCATTAGCTGAAAAATAATATGAACTTTGTGTGAAAAACTGAACTACAACTACCAAGACGCTATAGGGTAATCGCGCTGGCAATTGCAAGCAGTGCGCTCCTACCCACTTTCACTGATAAAAGGCTCTCCTGAGCCGCCCCCAAGCTGACAAGGTTTGGAACGCCTGCACGCTATGAGCGGGATTATACCTGAGAAAATTGGCAGCATGTCCAGTAACCCGTAAATATTCTCTACTGATGAGGGAGGAATCCCGAAACACTGGTGTCTAGAGATATGATTTCAAAAGACGGCATTAGATGAAAAATAATATGAATTTTGTGTGAAAAACTGAACTACAACTACCAAGACGCTATGGGGTAATGGGACGCTATGGGGTAATGGCGCTGTTACATGCAAGCAGTGCGCTCCTACCCACTTTTACTGATAAAAGGCTCTCGTGAGCCGCCCTCAAGCTGATGAGCTTTGGAATGCCTGCACGCTATGAGTGGGATTATAACTGAGAAAATTGGTAGCATGTCCAGCAACCCTTAAATATTCTCTACTGATGAGGGAGGAATCCCGAAACACTGGTGTCTAGAGATACAATTTCAAAAGACGTCATTAGATGAAAAATAATATGAACTTTGTCTGAAAATCTGAACTACAACTACCAAGACGCTATGGGGTAATGGCGCAGTCACATGCAAGCAGTGCGCTCCTACCCACTTTCCCTCAAAAAGCCATGGATGTTGCTGGGAACCCGCCCAGCAACAAGCGTTGCACGCTCCTTTAATGCAGAAAACAGCGTTAAAGGGAACAATATTTACAAGGCAGCATTAAGCCAAAAAAGTGGCTTAGTGCTGCCTGGTAAATATGGAGCAGGCTCCTGCGCCACCGGAGCGTCACAAAAAGTGGAAAAATAAGCCCCTAAGGGTGAAAAATTTATGGAGGCTATACAACCAGAAAATGACAGGATATACATTATACAGCCCTAGGTTCAGAGTAGGTTAAGCTTGACTATTTCTTGACTTCAGAAGGCTGTGGTAATGTTGAAGCCAAGATTAAACCAAGGCCTAGATTGACCAAATTTTTACACCATGCAGCACAACACCTTATCTACAAAGATTGCTATGCTGATAGTGTCGTCCCTGTCACTCGCATGCAGGCAGGCTGCCTCGCGAGATGCACAGCCTTACACCATGGAGCAGAGATGAGTATCTGCTGTCTAGCGTTGGATTTGTACTGGAGCCACCACACCTTTCCAGAAGAAATCCCTATACAAAGACAAACATTGTCACATAAAAGATGTGTGCTGAATGCTGCAGCACAAACGCAAGGCGTTGGTTCCTTTGCGAAATGATCATATTTCCTGTTTTTAGAAGCCTGCTTCAAGTAGGCTTTGGGATTTGATACAAAGCCCAGTCTGGCTATTTCAGGAGGTCGTGCTTTGCTACAAACATATGGGTGTTTGCTGTGATCCGCCCCATTAAAGCCTCCTTGACCCAACGCAGCACATAACTGAACAAAGCCCTTAATATTTTGCACATTTCAACGACTAAACTGGCAAGCTAATCCATGACAACTTTATGGAGACAGTGAAAAACAGCAGGTCTGGTTTGACATGTGACTATCAAAAGAAGGTAAAACTAATTCCTCATAACGTAACTGCTTTGCCCGAAGCAAATAGTTTAAATGTCTAAGTCCCGATGATGGATGGTTGAAAAGTCGAAACATCAGATACCTTCAATGCTTCTGGCAAATTTCATTTACATCAACAGAACTGCAGTACGTTTCCAACATCCCACCCTCACGATATATTCAATGAACAATTGCATTTATTGAAAGAACCAGCAGAGGGAGCCAAACGGTTGTTATTTTATTTTCAATTTTCTGAAAACTCTGACTGTAGAGCAGAAGTCTTCAAACTTTTTGATGCCGAGACCCCCTTGTCAAGAACTTTTCAGAGTAAGGACCCAATCCTGACAAAAATGTCTAGGCCTTGGTCCTCCTCCTCATTGCCAACTATCGACAACCATAAACGCCCCCAATTCCCACAGCAAATCATTTTTAAATCGGGGAAATAAATGAAACAGTGTTTAGCAAACCAAAGGTAAGTAAGAGAGCTTGGGGGCATGGCAAATGTGTGGCTAAAACAAAGAGCCTTATTTATGAGGCATTGGTGTACGGCAGCGCCACAAGTCTTCTTGCTGAGCTGCCCTACGCCAATGTGAAAGGGCAGGAATGCACCTATTTATGAAATATGGTGCATTCCTGTCCTTTCCCCCTGTGTTGGTGCACAAATTGCTGCCTAACGCCAACATAGGCAAGATTGTTTTTGTGCAGGAAGGGGTACCTTCCTGCAAAAAAAGAATCCTGAGAGGGGTTTTTCCTTTCTATGTGTGCTGTAAAATGCAGCACACATAGAAAGAGGTACACACATAGAAAGAGGAAAAACAAGGAGAAATGAAAACATTTCTCCTCGTTACGCCTGCTGTGGGGGAGGCGTAAGATTTTGGCGCTGCCCCAGGTTTACATGGTTTTACAAATCTGGGGCAGCGACCAAAATCCATGGGTGTTGCGTGAGAACACCCACTGCAATGCCTATGGAACGCCTACTTGACATAGTGTAAGGCAACGCAGCGACTTGCGCTGCTTTGTCTTACTCCATATCTATGAGGCCATGCAAAGCCACGCAGGGTGACTTTGCGTCGCCTCATAGACATAACTGAGACGCTTGTGCCGCCAAAGCTTAAAAAAAGTGACGCTCCGGCAGCACAAGCCTCTCATAAATCAGCCCCAAAATATTTTGTTAGTTTTTTAAGTCTTTCACCATCAGGTAGTTACATATAAAATAATGGGTAGCTTAAATGAAAAATAAATTTACTCAATGAGAAATGCACTGTTGTGCATTATGAAACCTCTATTATTTAATGCACTGCAGAGGTCTGTGTGTAACCAGATAGACGCAGAATTAAATTTGGTTGGCGCAGTGGAGAATAGTGACGTGTATTTTTAGGGCTATGAGGTCACAGCCTGTGACAGAAAGCACAGTGAATGTGTAAGTCGTTATTTTATACTTGCATTACACACATTATAATATAGACTGCTACAAACTGTGCAAATAGTTTTAAAATAAAATGGAGCATTCCAAAATGTAGACTTGAGTAATATAAGACCATAAGTAATGTTTTTTTTTTTTGCATACCTGTCCCTTCAACACCTCCCCAGGGGTACTAAGCACTGTGTAAATGCAGTTATGGTTAAAAGCATGCACTTCACAGCCCAGTTGTTAACTCTTTGCACCACCATGCAAAAAAACCACATCTTTGCCATCACAATGCTTGGAGTGATTCAAGCAATTAAAGCCTGAACCACTTCCAAGCACCCTTTACATTTGCAGATCACCTCCTAGCGTA
This sequence comes from Calotriton arnoldi, assembly GCA_963921515.1. Lineage (NCBI taxonomy): Eukaryota > Metazoa > Chordata > Amphibia > Caudata > Salamandridae > Calotriton > Calotriton arnoldi. Next base: position 2,494,460 of record CAWUFW010000623.1, read on the forward strand.
CATTTGCATTCAGGCAAGCAGGCACCCTGGCATGAACAGTTACTTGAAGGATTGTTTTACCTGGCCTCTTTGTTTTAGAGCACATGCGAGTCAATTAACTTCAGCTAAAGCATTTTAACGATCGGAATGAAGGGTCCCGGCCTTTGTCCAAAAGGAAAAGCACATTTTGCATTCCAGGCAGAAGTTAGGCCTGGAAATGCGCGACCCCTTCCCAGGACTCCACGGCCCCCCTGGGGGTTGCGCCCCACAGATTGAAGACTGCTGCTGTAGAGGAACATTATCAATGGTATCGCAATTCAACCAGGAGAAAGGTCTACTTTGATAGAGGGTTGTTAGTAGATGGTCTTATTGCTCAAAAATGTTCCCAACATCGCCAAAATTCAGTCTACAGCAGCCGTCTACCAGAATAAGCACGTAGGTAGAGGTGGGCGTAACTGGCATAATTCTTCCTACCGCAATTACCCGAAAATAAGGCAAAATAACCGTATTGAAAATCACTTTGTAGGAGCGAAAGAGGAAGGCTAATGATACAAAATGAATTCCTGCTTATTCCGAGTAGCTTGTTTTCTAAGGGTTTGTGAAGGATTATGGCCACAAAACGGTTACCTGTTTTTGAATATTGTAGCAGCTCATTAACATAACATCATGTGTATTTGGAAAGTAGTGGAAGAAATGTAGAAAACAAAAAAAGCACAGCAAGAGAGGGGTGGAATAGGAAGATAACAAAGAAAGTCACAAAGAGAAGACTTGTGGCATTTGAGAAAGAGACAGAGGGGTAGAAACAAAGGGTGAGTCAATGGAAAACCAAAGGAGAGTTGAAAAGAGACCCAGGGAACACAAAACAGGGAACAGACGGGAGATTAAATGGACTGAGAAAAGCGAGAGGGTAATGTAATGTTTAGAAGGCTGGAGGTCTAGTCCGCCAGCCGGAACTGTACACACGTCATCCGCAGGCCAGGCGTGGCCTGCGGGGTTAAAATAAAAGGGGTGAGCCCACACGTGGGGTCATCTCCCAAACTATAGTACTGAGTGAGTGTCCGTTATTTTCCAGCAGTCCACCGAGAACCAGTATATTGGGCCTACCTGTATATCGCCACGTCCGGCCAGCACATTGGCGACGAGGGTGGGCTGTGACCCTCGCCCTGGATCGGCCGCTCCTTGTGCTCCGACTGCTGCAGTGCGCGCCCCCCTCTCTGCGCCGAAGAGCTGAAACTGCTGCGGTGCAAGACTCATCGCTGGAGTGGTTCGCGACCCCGCGGGTAAGTGCTGCCTGCGGTGGTGTCCTGCTGCAAGGGGGAAGCTCTCCATCGACGCCCAGCTCCCGCCCTGCCTTCCCAGATGAGCCGCCCTGCTGCCACCATGCCAACGAGGCGAGCGCTGTCTCCGCTGGGGTGGTGCGCTGCAGTGAGATGGCTACCACGCCCCGCCACACGGAGGAAAGACCCAGCTGCAGCGCGCGCGCGCACGAGGAGCGTGTTGCCAGGCCGCCGAGATGCGCGAGGTGAGCGCATCAGCCCCTGCACGGGTGAAGTGCCACGAGGGAGGAAGCGAGGGGAGCATGTGACCTGGAAGCCTGCCCCTGACAGACTGGGCCCAGAAAGTAGTGCACAGTGACCCGAGCGCCCCACACAGAGAGGAAAGAGGAAATCAAAAAAAAAAAAGGAAAATTGACAGGGAGAGAAGACTGCACACCAGGAGGAAAAGAGAGGAACAGCCCCCAAGAGTATACAGGCTGGAACACAAGGGGTCAGCCCAGTGTCAGACGGGGAAGCCAAGTGCCCACACACAGACCACGACAATGCAGTGGCACAGCCCACTGGTGAGGCTGACAAGGAAAACCAAGGCTGTGGGAGGACAGGCAGCGCACCTGACGCACAACACACAAAGGTGGGAGACAAGAACAGAAGAGATGAATAAAGACACCCACCCCCTAGAAACATGGGTGACGAAGACCAAGCACGGGCACCACAGACACTCCCAGTTCAACATGCACTTACCGGGGTATTGCCACCCTTCAGCGAACTAGAAGATTTGGCCACAGCATCCCTGAGGTGGAAGATATGGATTGTGCCCCTGAACAACTATTTCGTAGCCACCAGGGAGACCGACGGAGCAGTGAAGAGGTCACTACTCCTCCACTACGCTGGAGACGAAATATTCAAGTTGTTCAAACACTTGCCGAATACAGGCCTGGGCACGGACTACAACGCCGCGGTGGCTGCATTAGACGCGCACTTCGACCCCCAACTCAACCCGGATTTCGAACGATTCAAGTTGCGCCAGGCCCGCCAGAGGGAAGTGGAGTCGATTGATGCGTTCTACGCTCGCCTGCGTGAACTGGCCAGCACGTGCATGGAGGATGATCAACCAAAGGAGATCAGAGCCCAGCTCATCCAAGGGTGCCGGGACAAGACGTTAGGAGGCCTCATCCTGCGGCAGCCAATAATATCGCCTTAGAAGACATACTCATACTAGCAAGGACCCATGATTTATCGGCAGCTAGGGCCAATGAGATGGACCAAGCCCTGACCAAGCCTCAAGTAAGACAGCAGACCATCAAAACGGAGCGGGTTGACGCCCTCCGAACGAGACCGAGGAGTGATACGCCCAGGAAGCCAAAGCCTGACGTGTCCAAGGCGCGGTGTGGGTACTGTGGGCATGAACCACATGCAGCGAAAGACTGCCCCGCGCAAGGAAAGACCTGTGCTAATTGTGGGATCCCCAATCATTTTGCAGCAGTGTGCAGGAGGAGAAGTCGAGGCCGTGACACCCGAGGGCAGAAACCACCTTCCTGGTACGTCAACTGTCCCTAACTGACTCCGGACAGAGGGTAGAGCCACCTAAGACAAGCTGAAGATATCAAGGGCCGGAAGATTCGTCCACAGAGGAGGATGAGGTAGAAACATACCTGATCTCGTTCACTCGAGAGCTCAAACGCCGCAGAAGACCCCAGCCCACCTGCATGGTGCACATCGCAGGGTCAGAAGTGAAGGCAATTATCGATACCCGGGCGTCGGTAAACGTGATGGACCTCCAGCAGTATAGGCACCTCCGACCCCGACCGCCGATCACCCCGTCCCGGACCAGGATATTTGCGTACGGGAGCCACACCCCTCTGCCACTGAAAGGCAAGATATCTGTCCCGATCAGGTCAAACGACCAGGAAGACACAACCACTATACATGTATCGCGAAGCGGACACTCTAATCAGCAGTCACACAGCGGAAGACCTAGGCCTAGTGTCTTTCGCCAGGAGCGTCCAAGCACACCAGGTTGCCGAGATCCTCGACCAGTTCCCGGAACTCTTTCATGTGCTCGGGTGGATCAAATGCGATCCTGTCAAGCTACACATCGACAAATCCATCACACCAGTCACGCTGCGACACCGGCGAGTCCCCTTTCACTTAAGGCCTTTGGTGAAAAAGGAACTAGAAAATCTTGGGAAGCAAGGAGTAATCGAGATGGTCTCGGGACTGACGCCATGGGTGTCCCCGATGGTGATAGCGGAAAAGCCCAAGCAGCCAGGTGCCATACGCCTCTGTATCGACATGAGGTTGCCCAACCGGGCCATTAAAAGGGAGCGCCATATCACGCCAACGATGGATGACATCGTTGCGGATGTCAACGGGCCGTGGTGGTTATCTAAAATCGACCTGAACGCAGGGTACCACCAAATGCCTTTAGCGGAAAAAAGCTGCTACATCACAACGTTTAGTACCCACCTAGGGCTGCGTCGGTACAAACGACTAAACTTCGGGATATCCTCGGCGGCAGAGGTATTCCAGAACACTATTCGCGAAATGCTGTCTGGGTTGCCCGGAGTAATAAACGTCAGCGATGACATCTTGATCCACTCTGCCACAGCAGCTGACCATCACAGACACCTGAAGAGCACACTACGTCGCCTCAGTGAACATGGCGCGACACTACACCGGGAGAAGTGTCAATTCTTCCAACCATCCTTGGAGTTCTTTGGGTACGTGTTTGGCCAGGAGGGCATTCAAGTAGATCCCAAGAAGTCACAAGCCATCCGGAGTGCCCCGGCCCCGACCACACCTACGGAAGTAAGGAGATTCCTTGGCATGGCCACTTACTGCGGGAGGTTCATCTCCGACCTCGCCACCCGCGCCGAGCCATTGAGGGCGCTCACGAAAACAGACGTCAAATGGCAGTGGGGACCATGGGAAGAAGAGGCTTTTCAGAGCGTCAAAAATGCGCTACTGGGAGAATCTACCCTCGCATATTTCAATCCTGCAAAGCGGACAGAACTCTTAGTGGACGCCAGTCCTGTAGGTCTAGGGGCGGTGCTTGCCCAGGAGCAAGAGCCAGGTGGGTGGGCCGCCCTATCATTTGCCAGCAAGTCACTGACCCCCACTGAAGCAAGGTATGCCCAGATCGAGCGGGAGGTGCTCGCGATAAAATTGGCCTGCAACCACTTCCACCTGTACCTGACAGGCCAGCCGTTCACCGTAGTCACCGACCACTAGCCTCTGGTCCCCCTTTTCAAGGGGACGGCCCCTCACTCACCTCCTCGGATTGAGCGATGGGCGGTACAACTCCAACCATACCAGATGGACGTGGTGTATCGGCCTGGGGCGAAGAACCCTGCTGACTTTCTGTCCCAACACCCAGCACCAAAGGAACAAGGGAACGACCCCGAAGGGTCTGAGCAATACATCAACATGATCTCAGCGGCAGCGTGCCCACAGGCGATGACGCTCGAAGAAATTAAAGAAGCCTCCAAGCAAGACACAATATATACACGGACTCTTCAAGCGGTCCAAGAAGGGTCGTGGAGGAACTACCTCCAACTGGCTAACACATGGGTGCCAGAAGACCGAGAAGAGCTGACGAAGATCTGGAGAGTGAGGAGTGAGCTGAGTGCCACGGCCGATGGAATACTCCTGAGAGGATCGAGGCTGGTGATACCGAAGACTCTGAGACACCAGGCAACCCAGTTGGCCCACGGAGGCCATCAAGGCGTGACAAAAATGAAAGCGAGGATGAGGGAAAAGGTCTGGTTTCCAGAGCTCGAGGCAATGGTTGAAGACCTGGTACGTCAGTGCCCAGCATGCCAGCTAATCAGCGCTCCTGAGAGGCCAACCCCCGTGATCACCGAAGAGGCCTGCACTCTACTGTGTTCGAAAGTAAGTATGGATTTTGGGAGTTTCCCCGGAGGCAAACACACGCTCGTCCTCATAGATGCCTTCTATAAATATCCCATAGTGGAACCAGTAGTGTCGACCGCTTTCGCACATGTGGCCCTGGTCCTGGAGAAGGTGTTTGCCACATTCGGGTTTCCCCTGGAGTTCCGGAGCAACAATGGGCCCCCGTTCCATGGGGCGGAATTTGCCGTCTTCCTCCGTCAGCGTGGGATCCACCACCGCCATGTCACGCCTCAATGGCCTCAGGCTAATGGAGACGTAGAGCGTTTCATGAGGACCCTGAACAAAATGCTACGCATTGCAAGTGTGGAACAAGCTGATCCGGAGCGGCGTCTTCACGAGTTCCTCAGGGAATACCGGAGCACCCCACACTGCACCCCGTTAAGGAGTCCATGGTCCCTTATGTTCAACGGGCCCCGGAGAGACCTAATCCCAATGTGTCCAGGGTGGACACCCCCACCGCTCGATATCCAGGAAACCCAAATGAGGCGAGAGCGACAGAACCATTGAGCTAGCATTCGACGCCACGCTGCCCCCAGGTCGCTCCGACCCGGTGCCACAGTCATACTCAAGGACCGTCGGCCTGGGGGAAAGTTCCGGACCCCCCATGAGCCAGGAACATGGACAGTTATTGCCGACAATGGGACTATGGTGACGGCTCGAAAAGGGAGCGAGGAAATCTCGCGTAACATCTCCTGGTTCAAGGAGGTCCCGGCGGAGTCTTCAGAATCCAGTTTCCCAGTCCCGCTGAGCCCGAGCAGGAACATACAGAGCGAGGATGAAGACGGAGACAATGTACTGGAGTCGACCCCCCAAGTCCGTTACCTCCCGGTTCACCTCTTGATGGGCTTTTGGCCAGTGAACCATCCCTACAAAGTCAACTTCATCGATACAGTCTACAACCCAACCCTCACCCTAACCGACATCTTCAGGATTTTGCATGTTAAAACTCTCAAGACTGATACAACCGAACTGTGTATGTCAACTGGACTTTTAGAAGTTTATTTTCAAGAACCAAGTTGGAGAGCGATGTAATGTTCAGAAGGCTGGCGGCCTAGTCCGCCAGCCGGAACTGTACACACGTCATCCGCAGGCCAAGCGTGGCCTGCAGGGTTAAAATAAAAGGGGTGAGCCCGCACGTGGGGTCATCTCCCAAACTATAGTACTGAGTGAGTGTCCGTTATTTTCCTGCAGTCCACCGAGAACCAGTATATTGGGCCTACCTGTATATCACCACGTCCGGCCAGCACAGGTAACAGAGTAAAAGAGTCTGTGATAGAGAGTAATAGTAGAAGAGAGAGAGAGAAAGAGAGGAAAAGATAATGCAACTTGTGATAGAGGAGAGGGCCTGGCGTCGATGCCCTCACCTCTATATAAAGTTGCATTAGTGTTGCTTTCTTGTCCTCTCGCCCGGTTACCGTACCAATTTAGAAGGAGCTTGGCCTCCGAATTTCTGTCCCGGTCCTGCCGTTGGTGAGCTTTGGTGTTGCTGTCACAGACGGAGGTGCACACTAGTCCCATTCGATTCCACAGAACTGAAAGTGAAAGCTTTCTAGCTGAAATGCTATGAACAGACACACCGAGCAGAAGCATAAGCAGTGTATTCTGTTTAATTGAGCTACTTGTTATTACTTCCACACATCTGAAATATACTCAAATGTTGCAACAGGCAATAAGGACGACTTACTATCACAAACAAAAAGTTCTGAAAAATAACCTCCTGTACATTATGACACATTACCACACATTGTAAACAGGTACATGTGCACCATAAACTCAGCATCACCTGAATGAAGGTAGACGCCTCCATGTAATAACGCATCTTAAAATGACATGATATATGAGTAGCTCTGTCAGCATTGGTGTCCTTGCCGTCAAGTTAAGTGAAACTGTTCTGTTGCAGGAGATCAGGTGTGAATGTGAAACTTCTAAATATGGATATTGAGGCTTTTATCCTGTGACCAACCAGCTGGTTATTGTCACAATTTATTAAAGATAAAGGAAGGTTTGGATTGCGGACGCACTTGTTAGTTACAGCATTTGTATTATGAACGCACATTTGAGATTTACTGTGCAACCGTGCGTTATTAAATCTGAGAGTTTGTGTGACTTTCATTGCAGCCTTGCAACCTGGTTGATTGCTGTACATGTTATAAACTGTTCTCTCGCTCAATAAGTAACCCATCCGTTTCCCAACTCGTCACATGGTTGGGTGTGGTCAGTTATGGTTTTGACCACGCCCACCCTGTGACGACTTGCTAAAGAGTGGGCTTGTGACTAGGCAGCTTTAGAAGTAATCGGGCAATAATTACACTCCACGCTGTTCTTGAAGCGTAAAAGGCCATTTATTAGGACAGGTTGTAAACACCATACTTTAATCAGAACATCAACTTAAACTCTAAACAATCCCCACCCCAAAACATTACATTCCTCATCCATTCCTCTCACCTTTTCTGCACACTTCCAGTTCCTCTCTGTGACCTCTTCCACTCTCCATTCACCTCCTCGCTTATCTTTCAACATCCTCTCCTGTATCTCCCGCCAACGCACTCTTGCATCCTGCCCCCCATCATTCACCTGTTTCTCCCCCCCAGAGGGGTGGGTGCGCCCGTCCGAGACTCCCCACCCCTCCAAAATACTGCCAACCCGAGCCTACACAACCCGTCCTAAACTGGCACGCTTATAACCAAACCATCCCTGCCCTTGAAACTTGTAGGGTGGGTGGGTGGTCCAAAATTCGCAACCCTCCCCAGCGGTGTCGGGCACAGGCAGAGGACGAGTCTCCTCCCCTATCCCTTATACCCTTCCACCTATCCCCACCCCCAGCCCAACCTCCTGACCCCAAACAGTCGTGTCCTTCCTGCCCTACCGCGCAAAAACCCCGGGGGAAGACTGGTCTGCGACTTTTCTTCCCTCGGGGGCCGCATCGCTCAATAATTACACTCCACGCTGTTCTTGAAGCGTAAACGGCCATGTATTAGGACAGGTTGTAAACACCATACTTTAATCAGAACATCAACTTAAACTCTAAACAATCCCCACCCCAAAAACATTACATTCCTCATCCATTCCTCTCACCTTTTCTGCACACTTCCCGTTCCCCTCTGTGACCTCTTCCACTCTCCATTCACCTCCTCGCTTATCTTTCAACATCCTCTCCTGTATCTCCCGCCAACGCACTCTTGCATCCAGCCCCCCCATCATTCACCTGTTTCTCCCCCCCCGGAGGGGTGGGTGCACCCGTCCGAGACTCCCCACCCCTCCAAAATACTGCCAACCAGGTAACCCCGGTAGGGCGGTTACCTGCCCCATCTCTCTCTGTCGTGCACCTTTCGCCCTCACTCTTTCGCTTCCCTCCGACACCAGATAGATTCATTCCACAACTTGCTTATCATGTCCCGCATCTCTATCATATAGTACGCATTCCCCAGTTGCAAAAGGTGCACACCATCGTCCCTGAAAAGCAACGGCTCCTCCAGTCGTAGTCCAACATGACCAATTACTTTAATGTCCTTAGAGGCACAAAAAACTCTCATTGCTCTGTTGAGCTTCCTGCGTGCATTCTCGACAGCTGCTGGCTTCACTGCCCCTTTCCACACTTTACGTGGTACGAACTCCGTCCACACAATACATGTTCCTGCCATATTTCTTTTCAAGACCTCCAGATCCCTCTGCATCAGCTCAGTATTGCCAATCCTGACAGACGTATCAAGTCATTTTCCCCCAGATGTAGGACCAGCATATCCGGGCAACCTCTCTGCAAAATCATTTTTGTCAGCCAGGGCAACAATGCCCCCCAGCGCATCCCACCTTTACCCCACCAATGCACTTCATGGTGGGTGCTCTTCAGTCCCAGGTTACGGCTGTAGACCTGTCGATCTGCATACCTGGCTGCCCAATGTACGAAAGAGTGTCCAACAATACAGGTAACCGTGTTGGCCCCTGGACCCCCCACACAACCTATGACAAGAAAAATATGTTAGACCACACATTGCAGCTGTCGTCCTTAAGAGCCGCACGCAAAAACCCCCGCCCTCCGCCCGAAACCTATCTTCCCTTATTTGCGCACATATTTCTCGCAGCACCTGGACCTCCACCTCCCAATCTGCCGTATCCTGTCCCATGACCAGCCCAGCCACACTGCCGCTGTAGCTGCTCCAATGCGAAAGGAGTGAGTGCCATACCTAGCAGGGTCCTTACCCACTCGCCTTAAAGCCATGCGCAGTACCGCCAACAACTGGAAAGCCGTCACTTTCACCCCGGACGCGTGACAAAAGATTTCGCCAGACATCTCCCTTGACCCACTCAAGAAAGTAAGCCATTCTTGCACTGGGCACGCACCCACACAACCAGTCTCATTCATCCACACCCATTTTCCCCTCCCCGCCTGGTCTGTTTTAGACTGCCCCTGCCAAATCCCCAGTCGTCTCCCATCCAGACGTATTTCTGCGTATGTTCTGCCCAACCGCCATTTTGTGCCTAATAACTCCGAAACCCAGAACGCACCAAAAAACATCCACAGCATGCACAGCCGGAAAACTGAAACCTCGTATCCATCATAACAACAAGTGGGCAAAACTACCAACAACTTCTGCAATAGTTCAAACGTAATGGCCTCCCTGAGTGCCCCCCCCAACCTTTCCCCCCGCTCCCGACCCCAACCTTTTTTTTATTTTTATTTTTTAAATTTTATTTTTTATTTATATATACCCAGATATTTACATAGAATTTCATATATTATAGAAAATAGATAGAATTAAAAAAGAAAATATAGATTTTTCATAATAAGCAAATAATTACATTATAGTAACAATATATATACACTTGGCTGTGATATTTGATACAAAGAGTAAATAGAAATAGATAAATAAATAAATAAATAATAAACAACAAAAAAGCATACCGCAAAATCCTAGTTCATATATAACCTAAGCCTGCACTGAGATAGTTTATCAATCAGTAAATAAAAAACGCTAAGATTAATATTGCATATTACAAACCTCAGGTGCAGAAAATACAGAATACACATATTAACGTGCCCCAGTTTCATTTTACATCTCTATTCCGCTACTACTATTGATTTCATGTCGTCTCAATCCCTTCCTCCAACTATCTAATGGTGACCATATTGCCTGCCCTAGTTTCCTTGCACCCCTCCCCTTACAGGTGTAAAGCGCGATCTCTTGATTGTATACTCCCATAAGCCGCGCTAACCACAATGAAAAGGTAGGGGGGTCCGCGTCTTTCCATCTTGCAGCTATTAATAATCTTAAGACTGCTGTACACATAAATAAGAAATAATTTTCTGCAGTATTCAGGCCCGCACTACTATCATAACCCGTTAACATCAATGTGGAGGATAAATTAATGCTCCTTCCTAACAGCTTCTCACAAAAACTAATCATCTCCTTCTTAACGAGTAGCAATCTATCACAGTCAAAAAACATATGAACTAGCGTTGCTGGCCCTTGTCCGCACCTTGGGCATCTATCATCTTCCCTCATACCCCAGTTAAACAATTTAGCTGGGGTGAAATAGAGGTTAAATAACGTCTTATAGTGCTGAGCCTTGAGGTTTGCTCAGCGAAGAATTTTGCCTGCTATTAGCAGGGACATATACACATCTACATCCGGATCTTGTAATTTCCCTGCCAATCCTGATTCAATTGTCTCAAGATCATCCTGGATACTTTTGAGCAAAAGGCCATAGATATTCCTAATCCTATTACCGCTCCCAGCTCCTAGCTCTATTATTGGAATTTTTCCCCCGGGGATATCGTTGATCCTTGACCAATAAAGTACTCACGGATTTGAACATATTTAAAATATTGCCTGGGAGAAATTCCATACTCCTGCTGTAGAGCATTGAACGTGCGTAGCTGACCTGCTTCAAACAGGTCGCCTACCCTTGTTAAGCCTAGTTGCTCCCATTGCCTACCCATCACGTCATTAAAGGAATGTGGAAGATCTTGTGCATGCCACAGTGATGTATAATAATTTATTTTGGGGATTGTCATAACCTTCTGCACCTTTTTCCATACTTCCCAGGCGCTGTACATAACCTTTGATCGGAGCTTCCTAAAGTACCTTGGTTTAGTCTGACGCATGAGCACCCCTTTAGCATCCGTCCCAATGATAAGTTCAAATATCGTCGGGATCTTATCCTCCTCCATATCTTGGCTCAGAGGGGAGCTAAATAGTATCGACATCTGGTGGAGTAGACAAGCCCAATGATAGAATCCAACATTGGGAATTGCTAACCCGCCCTGAGATTGCGGGAGTGACATGTATTTTAGAGAGCGCCTGACTTTCCCATACTGCCAAATAAACCTTGAAAAGATACTTTCCAACATTTTTAGGATTTCTAAATCTATCATAAATGGGATAGCGCGAAAGAGGTACAAAATTTTCGGCAGCATCGTCATTTTAAGGACATTTCCCCTTCCAATTATTGACAAATGCAGTCTATCTATTCTTCTCAAATCCGCAGTAATAATCTTAATCATTGGCTCAAAATTAATTTTTAATATTGTATTAGTTGCCGAGCTAATCCTTACCCCAAGATATGTAGCATTCTGTACACACCTTCGGTCATTAAAATCTAAGTTATTTGTACAGACAATGAGAGTCTTATCTACATTAAGGGAATAGCCTGACAGCTGCCCAAATTCCTTTGCGATAGCAGTAGCTTCTTTAATCGCATTAGCAGGATCCGTTGTTAAAATAGCAACATCGTCTGCATATGCCAATATCTTGGTTTCAAAACCACTGGATACTACAGGTTTGATTATCTGGCTCCTTATAAGTTTTTCTATCAGGGGGTTTATATATAGGGCAAACAATAAGGGGGAGCAGGGACAACCCTGTCTCGTTCCCCTTGATATAGCGATATTATCTGAAGTCTCCCCCATCATACGAAGACGAGCCCTGGGGTTAACATACATTGCCCTTATTGTCCTAACCATTCTTGTTCCAAAACCTTTTTGCTCTAACAACCTCCATAAAAAACCCCATGCCACCCGGTCAAACGCCTTTTCCGCGTCGAGGAGGATCATGGCCATCTGCCCCCCCGTTGCGGCCTGGATATCGAATAATGTTATCACCCGTCTGATATGATCGGTCGTACCCCTACCGGGAATGAACCCGTGTTGCCAGGGCGAAACCAGGCGGCCAATGATCCTCCCCAGCCTGTTAGCCAATATCTTGGAATTAATCAGGGATATGGGCCTGTATGATGATGGGTTATCTAGTGGTTTGCCTTTTTTAAGAAAAATAATGATGTCGGTCTCTCTCCAGGATTCCGGTACCAGTCCACTATGTTGTATCCCTAAAAATAAGTCTAGAAGTAAGGGGGCTATCACCTTCTGAATCTGTTTGCATAGGTCCAACGGAATGCTGTCGGGCCCGGCTGCCTTCCCTGATGGTAGCTCCTGCAGCCCTGCTAACACCTCCTCCAGCGTAAAATCACTGTCCAGTTCCTCTTTAGTTTGGATATCCAAATAAGGCCCTACCTCAGTTTCTACAATGCTTGAACTACCTGTTTGGGTTGTCCCTCCCTCTTCCTTATACAAAGATTGATAATACTCCTGAAATATCCCAAGAATATCCTTGGTCTCAGTATAAGTCTGCGCCTCCTTCCTAATAGCTACTATTCGATTTTTAACAGTCTCCTGCCTAGTTCGCAGTGCCAGCAGTTTCCCTACTTGTTCACCTGTCTCATACAGTTTGCTGTGTTGTGACTGATATATTTCTGCCGAATTCTGTGTGAGCCAACTATTTATTTCTGCTTTTAGGGAGACCATTTGCAGTTGTGTAGCTGTAGCTTCTTGTCCCTGTGCTACCAAGGCTATATGATCTTCCTCTACCCTTGCCAGCTCTGCTAGCAAACGTTCGTTTTCTCGGTGATTCTCCTTTTTTTTTTGTGCAACAAAACTAATAGTCTCCCCCTTAAGGCAGCTTTAAAGGTATCCCATACCACATTGCGGCAGGCGCTATATCTATTGATATCAAAGAATTCTTGAGCCCAAATCCTGATATATTCTATATAAGGCTGACTAACCAGGAGTTTCTTATCGAGGGTCCATTTATTATATTTCTTGTTGAAAGTCTCTACTTCGATATCAAGAACTAGCGGATTATGATCCGAAATAACTTTTGGTATCTTTCTAACCCCAGCCTTGTTAATAAGTAGCTCAGATACAAAAAAATAATCAAGCCTTGTATATTTCTTGTGGGGAAAAGAATAGTAGGTAAATCCCGGATCGTTACCTTTTTTATTCCCCCATACGTCTATCAAGCCATGACTGTCAACCAAGGAAGTTAAAGCTCTATACACCCTGGGCTTCCGCCCCAAGTATTTCATTCTACTACCTAGATTAACAGAAATATTAAAATCACCACAAATGATTAAAGGACCTGACCAGGTAGCTAATTCTATCTCGAGGTACTCTAAAATCTCGGGGTCATCTTGATTTGAGCCATAGATTGCACAGATGGTAACCCCCGCCTCTAGCTCAGCCATTGACCAGCGCCCCAATATATCGGCTGACTTCCGTTTAGCTCCCCTATAATAGTCTTTACAAATATTGCTACCCCCTAATGCTTGAAGTCTGAGATGTACAAGCCACCATGCTATAACCTCTCATATACATCATGGTCCTTTTTTCCCAGGAAACATGGGTTTCTTGTATACATAAAACATCTATATTATTCGTTCTAGCAAGCTCAGCCAACATTATTCTTTTATTCCGATCTTTCAGTCCCGCGACATTTATCGTACAGATATTTAACCTACCCATCTTTCCCTTGGTTCCTTGCACCATCCATATCTGCCTGCCTAGTCTTGACTACCTTATTCTTTTTAGAACATTTTCTTTTTTCGTGAACCTTATGTTCAACTCTGGGTATATAAAGTTTATCTTGCTTTTTACCCCCTTTTCCCTCAACACCCCCGCTCCCCTCGGACCCCACCCTGCTGGAAACCAGCCCCCCCTCCCTTCGTCCCCTTCACCCCTCCCCGAACACCACCCTGGTGAAGCGCTCAGACCTATGTCTGTGCTTGTGATGATTGCAGCGCGACCGACTGAGGCTGCAAAAAAAAATTCTTTTTTTTTTTTTTTAACTAAAGAAAACACCTAAATACATGAATATAAATATATATATAGATACATAGAAAAGTATACCTACAGATACATTTACATAATGGACCCGTGGCTAATAATTCTAACATGTGCCTAATTTAGCGTGTAGTTCCCCCATCCATCTGAGCTAACTTCAGAAGCTTAGTCATGGACCTGATGATTTTGGTCTACCCAGTTTATCCAGGAATTCTTTCGCCTTGATTTCTGAGGAAAAAAAGAGCGTCTGGCCTTCCCAGTAAATTTTCAGTTGTGCTGGATTAATTAAATATACTTGAATATTTTTATCCTGGAAAGGCTTGATCATTTGCCTCAATCTCCACCTCCTCTCCACTGTAGCATGACAAAAATCGGGGCGCACAAAAAAGGACACCCCCCCGCTTGATCTTTTTGACTCAGGCCTGGCTTTTTCTGCAATTGCCTGGCGAAGCAGAAAGTTTCCAAAATAGACTAGAATCGCACGGGGCCTTGAGTCTTCTTTCAGTGGATACCTTGGCTTAAAAGGGGTGCGGTGAGCCCGCTGAAGTTCATGCGACCAGTTCCAATCAGTAAGTTCTGGAAATGCATCTTTAAATGTCTTGATTATGTAAGCCCTTGTGTCCGATCCCTCGCTTCCTTCCGGAACCCCCAGTACGCGAAGATTATTCCTCCTCTGCCTATTCTCGTGGTCCTCCAGCTTCCATTGAATGTCCTTCAGCTGGGCGTCATGTTCTTCCGTCTTTGCTTGAGTGCCTGTAAAATCTGACTCTGCCGTAACCATTCTAGCCTCCAGTTCGGACATACGATCCCCAATGATATTACATGATTTGGCGAGTTTCCTGACAACCCCTTGCATCTTTCGCATAGCGGACTGCGCTTTCCGGCTGTCTTGACGTGTCTCCTCTCTGTGAATCAATATTGCCTGGTATATAGCATCTAATGATGGGGAATCTTGATTGACTACTGTGTTGGTCTCACCTAAGGGGAGCCTGCCAGTTGAGTGGTCAGAGTATAGTCCCAATTTAGGTCTTTGCCTCCCAATCTTTGTGTGTTGGATTTCCGTCTTCGTTTCCGGGCAGTGCGAGCTTGAGCTCCTTCGCTGCCTTCCAGATCGGTTTCAATACTGCTAAGATCAGAGGAGGAGTCGAGACCATCCTCTGACCATCCTGCCCCTTCAGAAACTGAAAAGAAACAATCACTAGGCTCTTTATCGGGGTCTGCTTTATTAATTTTTTCCCCCCTCTCCTCTTCGCCTTGCTGCTGAATGGCTGATGTTAGTACCATCGGTTGATTGCTTTTGTTTTAATTTTTGCTTCCTGGCTTTTCTGCGGCGGTTTCTGCAAGAGTGGATTCTTTATTCCGTGATGCAGCTTGGGCTACCACTTGAACCTGACCTTCAGTCATATTCACACCGCCACTGTTTGAAAGCTCATCGATGTCTGGGGGCCGTTCTACATCCCCCCATTTGAGCACAGTCTACTTGAGTGTTTTGCTGAATAACATCTGAGTCCATGAGCCTACCTTCAACCGTCTCACCCAATGAAGCCCCTACCGACACCTCAGCTGCTGCAGACACTTCAGCTGCTGTCTGCTGTTGGGGAGAGTCCGTTCCTGTCTTCGCCTTCGTGTTCGTTTCAGAGGCTTGCCTGTCTGCTGGCAGTCTACCGGCTCCTCCGCCACCCGACGGAAGCTCTCGGGACCTCTGAAGCAGGTCTATCACTGTGGGGCCAGCGGGGCGCTGTTTACCCATAACCCCGCCTCTCCCTCGCTTCTCTGATGACACCTCAGCCTGCTGGAACTGCGGCTGCGTCTGGGTCCGGCGTCCACGCGCGGAAGCCGGCTCTGCGGGAACCAGTCTCTCTGCCTCCCCAGCGGGATCTCCCCGTGTCTGCGGTACTCCACCAGCTCCTCCCGCTTTAGGGACAGCTCCCGGGCCTGGATTCTTAGGACCCATCGCGTAGAGAGGCCAGGTCCACCAACACCAATCCGCTCGCGGTAAGTACTGCCTTACCAACCTTAGAACCAACAGGTCGAGCCTTAATCGATCCGCCCACATACAGAAATGACAAGATCGAGAGCAAAGCCTGGGGAACATCAGTTTTTGTTAATCCACGCTAAATTCGTCTAATTTCCAATGTGTACCGCAGATCCTTCATTATACACTGCAGCCCTTCAGTCCGCGCTGCTACCGGCCTCCTAAGAAGCCGCCATCTTGCTTTCAGATCCCCGACCCCAACCTTTTAGCATCCTACTCAGTATCTCATCTTTCGCCTGGTCAAAACCAGCGTACAACTTACAGTAAAAAGAAATCCCAGCCAGCTTCCCGGCTATCGTCGTCTGTGACAAACCTTTTTCAAAACAACTGAGAACAAAACGGATAACTCCCTGCTCGGTGTCTTGTCGTGATATGTTCCATGAATCCTTGGTCCAGCCCAAAAACGATCCAAATTCAGCCCAAGCCAGCCTGTAGCTATGCCGCGTAGAGTCCGCTATAGACTTCTGAACCAGGCCTATCACTCTCACTCCACCCAGGCCCATTTTATCTGTCTGCACACTGGCCACCACCAAGTGTTTTGACCCATTCTCTTTCCCTTTTGCCCCAGGCGCAGCTATTGCACTTGCCGCCGCTCCCGTGTCCCTCACAGACCTCTCACCCACACCCACCGACCGGCAGACCTTCTTACGCCCCCCTTTAGGACCCCGTCCCATGCCACCCAACAGTCACCCTCACCTGTCAGCCTTGGTCGTGTCTCCCGATCTGTCCCTTTAGTGCCCGTCTTCTGGCTTGCCGCCGTCGTCTTGCCCTTGGCTGCACTTGCCTCCTGCAAAACACCAATTGTCTTCGTTGTCGCTCCCTGGCCGCCCACCCCCACATGCGTCAGCTCATCATCCTCGTCATCTCTCACTTCACCTTCCTCCAACTCCTCACTCTTCTCCCCATAATCCAATTGCAACTCAGACTCAATCTCATCAGGCGCCCACATCACCTCTCGCACTGCTCTCTTCTGTCCTTTTCCTTTCTTTCCAAGCGCACCACCAACATCATCCACCACTGCCGCCTTTGCCCGATCCCTCGATGGAGGGTGGGCCGCCGCGGACCCCCCTGTTCCTTCTGACCGGCGTTTTGGGACTGTGTTGTGCCCCGCCAGCCCCCCACCTGTCTACCAGTCTCAGCCACTGGTTTGCACCCCCTCCCCCTCAGGCTGCTCCAACCTGAGGAGGCCCTAACACCACTGGGTCTCACCGCCGTCTTGGCAGTCCCTAGCCCCGTCCTGGGATGGCCCCTACCTTCCACCCACACCCACTTTCCTACAGGGCCCTGAAAACTGTCCTCCTGCCCAGCCGGTGCCTCATCCTCTGACGTGGGAGTGGGGGGCCCCCCTTCCCAGATGTCAACTTCTCTGTCCACCCTGGCTGCGCATAGCTCCTGCCACCTCTGTCCTGATTCCTGGATCAGCCTGCGCTGGTCCCAAATCTTCTCCTCCAATGACTTTCCCCCCCCACCTTGGAAGCAGTGGGGGAGGACTCTTGCCCCTACCCTCCAGCTCCCCCTTGCCCTGCATCCTGCCCTGGTGCCCCCATATGTCGTGATAAATTCAAGGCCTGCTCGTGGCCCAAATGCTCCTCCCCTCCCAGCCCACTCACTGGCAAGCCTGGCATGATGCCGGTCACGGCGCCCTTCCGGGCCAGAATTTCGGTGCGCCGCCCCCACCACACCCCCGCATCCCAGAGCCCAGTGCACACAATACACGCTGCCGCGCGTGCAGCTCCCCCACCCGCCCCTCCTCCCCAGACGTCGGGTCAATTAGTCCCGCGTCACCGGGCAGCCGCGCAGGCAGGCTCTGCCGCCTGTCCCCGCGCTTGCCAGTCTCCTTTTTGGGCTGCCCCCACCCCCTACCTGCAGCTTGTTTCGACCCGGTGGTGGCTCATCCTGGCAGGCCACCACTGCTGCCGCAACTCCCGCTGACGCCGTCCTCGGCGTGCGGGTCATTCCGGTCCAGGCCTGGTCTAGGACCCCAGGCCTCAGGAGATCCTCCCGGCCTGCCTGGCCGAGCACCCGCAGCGCGGCCCGGACGGCCTCCGCGTCGGGCACCGCCATCGGATCCGGAACGGTGAGTGAAAACCTGCAAATTCCCCCGGACAAACTACACTAATACCTACGTACCCAACTAATTGTCAGATCGGGGGAAAACCTTGACCTCACTACCCTCCTACGCACTAACTACTCTAACTCCAAAATTCGCTACCCTCCCCAGCGGTGTCGGGCACAGGAAGAGGACAAGTCTCCTCCCCTGTCCCTTATACCCTTCCACCTATCCCCACCCCCAGCCCAACCCCCTGACCCCAAACAGCCATGTCCTTCCGGCCCTACCACGCGAAAACCCCGGGGGAGGACTGGTCTGCGACCTTACTTCCCCCGGGGGAAGCATTTAGAAGCAACCCCGGGAAGTACAGGGCTGATGCTGTACACTCCCGGGGCTGCTTCTAAACATGAGGCTGCCTCACGTCATTAATGGGTGGTCTCAGAGGACCCCGAGTATTGTAGGAGCGGGCTAGTGCCATTTCAGCCCGTATTCACCCATTACTTTGCGTCACCAAAACTATTTTAATGGCACATGTGCACTAATTAATGCATGTGAAACTGCCTGATTGCCTGCCTGACGTCCGTGTGTGAGCGTCACATAAAGCAGGCAGTCTAAGGCACTGCATTATTATTCTTAAAATCAATGTGGATGATAATTGCTTTTTGCAATTACCATGCATATGGCTTGTAAACTTAGAAGGGCGGAGCCCCTCCGCCCAGTAACAGGAACTGCCCCTGGCAAAATTGCTCCTAATCATGTGAAATTGTGTGAGAAGCGTAATTCAGCATCTGCCACTATTTTCTTAGAGCAAAATGCACCCTTGCAGATACATTTTGCGCTAAGAAAATAGCACTGAATGCTACAGGACACGAACAGCAGTAGCCAGCAGTACTCTGCTTTCTCTTAGTTCGCTGTGCTTATGCTCCAGCATTAGGATTTTTGCCCCAAGTTATTCTTAATTACTCAAGCTGGCGTAATTACATAAACGAGAGTAATGCGGAATTACTAAAATTACACTGATTACTCCAGCATAATTAAACGTTTTCCCAGGCCTACTCGTAGAGTCTCTTCATTTCAGTGTTTCTTTTCTTTTTTGTGTGTTATTCATGCACACCCGCTAACCACTATACAGTTGATTTAATGCACAATAAAATGGGAGCCTTTTACATCTGTAACAACGCATTCTTGTGATTTACAAATGTTAACAATTCTAACATCATAATGCATTTCAAACTATTTGAATGTTGTCTTGAACTCACTAAATACCTGCTATTTATAGATGTCCACGTGAAGTGTGAAGCATAATCTCATTTAAGAAGAAAGAACCCAGGGTGGACAGAACCCAGCAACAATGCAATGGTCCCGACATGCAGGACAGTAGAGGCAGAGGACCATGTGTGATTAATGCATCCTTGGTATCTCTGTGGGTGGGTGTGAATGTCAACCAAGTACTGATAGACGTTGTTATGGTTAGGACGTTTTTATATATTTCAAGAGTATGTTATGATGGGGTGATTGTTGTGCATTAAATGTATTGATTTTACTAAATGTATACCGCTGGCTTCAGCGCTACATTGGATACTTAACGTGAGTATTGATAAATGGATGGAAGTTAAGGGGCATATTTATAAATGTATTGCGTTGCCCTTGAACCACCTAAGTGGGGCGAAAGGGCGATGTAACACTTGCGTGGCCCTGTGTGGCTTGATAAACCTAGAGTAACACAATGCAGTGCAAATTGCTGCGTTGCGTTACTGTGCCACAGCAAGGCGTTTCATGGATGGAACATGGGTGTTCCCACGCATCCACCCATGGATTTAGGCGCATTCCCAAATTTACCATCAGTGGTAAACCTGAAAATGCGTCAAAATGCTACGCCTCCCCAGGAGAGGCGCAACGAGGAGAAATATCTTTATTTCTCCTCATTGTTTCCTCGTTCTAAGTGTGCTGCATTCTGCTGCACACTTAGAAAGAGGAAAATGCCTCTGAGGATTGTTTTTGTGTAGGAAGGTGCCCTGTCCTCCACAAAAACAATCCTCCCTACAATGCAACAACAGGAATGCGCCATATAAAATTTAAAAAAGCGTATTCCTGCCTTTTCCCTTTCACGCAGCGCAGCAAAGTGGCTCGCTGCGCTAGTGCATGAACATTTGATAAATATGCCCCTAAATGAAGATATAACATTGGTGGAAGTATTGCGCAGCTTTATAAAGATCTCTTGCTTGTTACTCCCTAACTCTCCCTGCCAGTGTGTCAATACACCATACTCTCGTCCTTCGTCTGAACATTGAGAGCTACGCATCTTTTGAGCTGGTACTGGGTAGTCATGTGGTTATTAGTGAAGTTGCAGAGAAAGTGAGCTGCAGTCAAGTTAGGGGGTGGAGCGTGTTAGTGGATAAAGCTAGGAGGGGAAAAGCGGTTAATGTAGTATCATTTTCTTTTTTTTGCCCGATAGCATGGGCAATGGAAAGTAATGGCTTCTTGTTACAAGGTAGAGGGGTTCATCTGAAACAATCCTTATGTCTGAGAACATGGAAAGGCCACTGCAGTGAAAAGAATCTGCCCCTGTTTGTGTGGACTAATACACAGTTCTACCAATAAAAGCGCCAGTGAAGCAACTAAACTAAGAGGCGTATTTATGAGAGGATTGCACCGCCGGAGCGTCTCTTTTTTTGACACTCTGGCGGCGCAAGCCTCTCAATCATATCTATCAGGCCACGCAAAGCCACTTTTCTTGGCTTTGTCTGGCATCATAGATATGGAGTAAGACAAAGCAGTGCAAGTCACTCCGTTTCCTGACTCTGTTCCAGGGAGGCATTCCATGGTCGTTACAATGGGTTTTCCCATGCAACACTTATGGATTTTGACGCTGCCCAAAATTTACTTAATCACATAAACCTGGGGCAGTGCCAAAACCTTAAGCCTGCCAAGAGCAGGAGTAACAAGGAGAAATATTTGTATTTCTCCTCGTTTTTTCATCTTTCCATGTGTGCTGCAGACTCCTCTCTGGATTATTTTTGTGCAGGAAGGTGACCCTTCCTACTCAAAAACAATCCTCCATGCAACCCAGACACCCTTGCACCATGGTGCAAGGGTGCCTATGTTGGCACTAGGCAGCATATTGTGTGCCAGCACAGGGGGAAAGGACAGGAATGCACCGTATTTCATAAATACAGTGCAATCTTGCACTTTCACATTGTCATAGGGCAGCGCAGCAAGAAGACTTGCGGCGCTGCCCTACACCAATTCCCCGTAAATGAGGGCCTGAGTATGCAGTCCAAAAAACGAATGAGATCAGTGTTGGATGTGAGTGACACCTGAAAACAGCCATAGCAGAATAGAGCTGACCCAGAACTCCTCTCTATCGTACATTGTGGGGAAGGAGGTCATGGGCTGTTTCCAACCCTAACATTTGCTACTTATATTGTGAATCACTTTGGGCTTTATGATCCATTGAATTCATTTCATAATTCTGGAAACTATCTCTATACAAGACATACAAAAGTATGCCACAGGTCAGATAAATATGAGCCAACATTGGTTGTCAAGGAATCATTCAGAAAGATGCATTCACTGTGTACATCCCAGTTAAATCCTGTAATACAGAGGCTGGTGAATGCAGAATGCTATAAAACAGTCACACAATTTCAATTTGAAATACTTGAGAACAAATGTGATGATGTTTTTGTGATATCACTTAGAAGGGTGCCAACTACAGCATTCTTGGTCTGTTAGTAAGAAGGGATTTACAATGGGTGCATTTTGATGTTGGGCTTTTCCTCAGCAGTTGACTCCAACGTGTTCTCTTGAACCACGTGTCTCCTTGTCTTTATTTTACTTCTACAATTGGTGATGGGTGATTCCGCGGTCCTCTTTTTTTGCCTAGAGCACTGCACTGGTGTGCCAGTCTTCTCTTCTGGATGATGCATAAGGCAGGCTGATATTCTGTTTCTTGTTGCGTGTTTCATTACACACATCTCATTGCACACGAACGACCATCCTAGCTGCATTGTCAATTGGATCCTTGGAAGTTTATTCCATAGTCATCTTTTCAGTCCCTGCTTTTTCAAATGTCACCGACTTATCTAGCGTACCTTATGATGCAGCACGGTCATCCACTAAAATCCAAGCCACGTGTCAGTGACACAGGCACACCTTTGCAGCCTATTAGCTGTAATTCAGTGTTCTGTTTTGCTGCTAGCCTGCTAAACAGAAAGAGGATTTTCCCACTCATGTGACATCGAAGCCCTCCATGGGCATCAGTTTAGTGCATGTTAGGGATATTCTCTGCTCTATGTTTTGACTGGCACCTTTTCTCTGTTTTCTTCATGACACCCAGTTTCACAGAACATGTTTTAACTACCACCACGTTTTATCCAGTTATTTTCTTTACATTAATCTGTTTCCTCTCCTCAATGTATGTTTCTCGGATGTGTTAATATGCACAATATGTGCAATGTTTGTAGCGTTAGTTATTTTCCCCAATGTTCCATAGCTAGGCTAAGATATGTAGAGAGTAAATTCATCACCACCGTTCTTACAGATTGCAGGAGTTTCAACCATTAATTGTATGACATGGGTTAGAGAGCCTTCACTAAAGTTCCAGTGGCAATATATGGAAATAGGTACTGATAGGAAAAGGATTCTGCTTGAGCACAATTTGGAATTTGAAGGTGCACACCCTATGAACTATCAGAAGGTGATGAAGAACGTGAGGAGTACCAGAATGATATGGAGAGGTTTGGTGTCACCAAGTTTAGTTTAATGAGGCACAATTTTGAGGTCTGGCTTGGCAGTGCAGTTGTCCCCAGACATTATGAGATCAACCTTAAAAGGGTTGTAAGAAGCACTACCAAGAGAGGGGCTTTGGCTCCATCCACATTGATTTGGCAGAAGTTGTGTGCATCCACAGAAAGGGCTTGCCATCCACCTGATGTGATCATTTTGTTTATATATCCAGCTGCCTGAGTTTGAACTTTAGGAGGCACACACATAACACTGTAATGCAATTAAAGTGTTTTAGATAAGAAGATCATTGATGGTGTTGTTCTCTGGCAGCAGCACAGATGGGAGGAGGACAGACATTTATTAACTTTAGACTTCAGAGTGTAGTTTTGTGTTTGAGAGCCAAGGGCTACGCTATTCTACATGGATTTTTAGGTCTGGCTTGACAGTGAAACTGTTGCTTGACCTAATGTGATCAACAAAAAAGTATTTCTGAGTCCGATTGAGAGAGGGGATTAGGCTCCACCCACATGTAGGTTTCCCTGAGCACAGAATTTGATTGGGCTGAAATTGTGTGTTTTCACTAAAAAGACTGCTTTGATTTCACTTTTTGACTTGTGGCAATGTTTATACTTGAAACAGTAGGACTGAGTTGGTTAAGGTGGCAAGGCAATGATCATGGTTGTAGGCCTGATCTGTTTATTATGAAATGTTATGATAAATACACTAAGGCTGACATATTTAATATGAAAAGCATATGTTAAAGTCAATAGGTATTTAAGTATGGATTGTTATTACTCCATACTAAAGCCTATAGATAGATATTTTGTGACATGGAGTCTCCCAGATCACTGTAGTAGGCAATGGTTTGGGTGTTGTTCACCGAGCGTGACAAGCTGTGGATAAAAAAGATTTGGTCTGTGAGAATCCTTGTTAATCCATTTTAGGAGAGATAGTATTTTGCTTAGCCAATGGTAATTTTGAAAACCTTTCTAATTTTATGACCTTGTGTCTGATGATTGCTTTGTGGAAAAGCAGATGCTCAAAACTGTAGGTTTGAGTTGGTTATGGTGTATAGCTATATGCCTGTTTGGAGCGCCTGAAATTGTTGCAGGGATTCTGCCCAAGAACAGAACTATGCGCAGGATTATAGGACCTTGGTGTATAGGGACTGAGTCATCCTACCACCTTAGTACCCATAAGCCCAGGACCGACTAGCTATAGTGTCTCACTTGCTCTCCTACTCACTCACAGAGAAACAAATGATTAGACACCCCAGAACACAACACTCCCAGATCTCTCAGGAATCACGGTAACAAGACTCACCCTTTCGCTTGCACTCTTGTACTTGTCCACAATAAGATCTGATAGAGACACGAAACAGTTTAAAATATTTGTTTTAACTAACGTGCCCTAACATGCAGTATACGTGTCACAACGAGCAGGAAAATGCATAGTAAAAATACAGTCAGCATAGCAGCTAGTCCATAAATCATGAAGGGAGATGTGATCATAGAAATACCATAAAGCCTAACCTCCCTCCCCTTGCTAAGAAGCAGTATTATTATATATTAGAAGATCTCTGGGCTTTGCCAGCAGACCCCATACCTTAGTCTATAGATGGTAGATCTACATCAGTGTGTGTTACCTATTCTTGTATCCGACTAAAAACCAAAGTACGTTGTTCAAACAACAGCTGCATCAGTATGTTTTGTCTAAAGGCTAAGGCCTGGCCAGAACAAAATAACAAGGGGCATTGTTGTTTGACCTTCTACATAATGTTCAGTCAAAATCCCAGGAACAAGCAGAGAGTGAGCACAGCAATGAGTTCTCATGTGAAAGCAGCCATAGAAAACATTGCAAAAACTAAAGACGTGTAGTAACATGCGCAAAGCAGCAGGCAAGCTGCAACATGCTCATGCTAACTTAGTGAAGATGACAATGTCCCTATGGGCTACGTGACAAAATGTTATGTCTGATGTCATAGGTCGGGTCTGCTTATTAAGAAACATTATAGCAAAGGAAGTTGGTGTAGCTTATAAATTGTGTAAAGCAAGTAAGACTTAAAAAAATGGCTATCACATTGTGTTACAGGTTGTAGACAGGTATTTGGTTACATGTAATCTCACAAATTACTATAGTAGGTGTTTTGGGCATTGACCATCCACTCTGACAAACCCTTGGGGTTTTATATTGTTTAGCAAGCTGTGACTCAGGAAAACTGCCTGATTGCCTGCCTGACGTCCGTGTGCGAGCGTCACATCAAGCAGGCAGTCTAAGGCACTGCATTATCATTCTTAAAATCAATGTGGATGATAATTGCTTTTTGCAATTACCATGCATATGGCTTGTAAACTTAGAAGGACGGAGCCCCTCCGCCCAGTAACAGGAACCGCCCCAGGCAAAATTGCTCCTAATCATGCGAAATTGTGTGAGAAGCGTAATTCAGCATCTGCCACTATTTTCTTAGAGCAAAATGCACCCTTGCAGATACATTTTGCGCTAAGAAAATAGCACTAAATGCTACAGGACACGAACAGCAGTAGCCAGCAGTACTTTGCTTTCTCTCAGTTCACTGTGCTTATGCTCCAGCAGTAGGATTTTTGCCCCAAGTTATTCTTAATTACTCAAGCTGTCGTAATTATATAAACAAGAGTAATGCATCCTTGGTATCTCTGTGGATGGGTGTGAATGTCAACCAAGTACTGATAGACGTTGTTATGGTTAGGACGTTTTTATATATTTCAAGAGTAGGTTATGATGGGGTGATTGTTGTGCCTTAAATGTATGGATTTTACTAAATGTATACCGCTGGCTTCAGCGCTACATTGGATACTTAACGTGAGTATTGATAAATGGATGGAAGTTATGGGGCATATTTATAAATGTGTTGTGTTGCCCTTGAACCACCTAAGTGGGGCGAAAGGGCGATGTAACACTTTAGTAAGATTTATCAGGCCACACAAGGCCACCTTGCGTGGCCCTGTGTGGCTTGATAAACCTAGAGTAACACAATGCAGTGCAAATTGCTGCGTTGCGTTACTGTGCCACAGCAAGGCGTTTCATGGATGGAACATGGGTGTTCCCACGCATCCACCCATGGATTTAGGCGCATTCCCAAATTTACCATCAGTGGTAAACCTGAAAATGCGTCAAAATGCTACGCCTCCCCAGGAGAGGCGCAACGAGGAGAAATATCTTTATTTCTCCTCATTGTTTCCTCTTTCTAAGTGTGCTGCATTCTGCTGCACACTTAGAAAGAGGAAAATGCCTCTGAGGATTGTTTTTGTGTAGGAAGGTGCCCTGTCCTCCACAAAAACAATCCTGCCTACAATGCAACAACAGGAATGCGCCATATAAGATTAAAAAAAGCGTATTCCTGCCTTTTCCCTTTCACGCAGCGCAGCAAAGTGGCTCGCTGCGCTAGTGCATGAACATTTGATAAATATGTCCCTAAATGAAGATATAACATTGGTGGAAGTATTGCGCAGCTTTATAAAGATCTCTTGCATGTTACTCCCTAACTCTCCCTGCCAGTGTGTCAATACACAGTACTCTCGTCCTTCGTCTGAACATTGAGAGCTACGCATCTTTTGAGCTGGTGCTGGGTAGTCATGTGGTTATTAGTGAAGTTGCAGATAAAGTGAGCTGCAGTCAAGTTAGGGGGTGGAGAGTGTTAGTGGATAAAGCTAGGAGGGGAAAAGCGGTTAATGTAGTATCATTTTCGTTTTTTTGCCCGATAGCATGGTCAATGGAAAGTAATGGCTTCTTGTTACAAGGTAGAGGGGTTCATCTGAAACAATCCTTATGTCTGAGAACATGGAAAGGCCACTGCAGTGAAAAGAATGTGCCCCTGTTTGTGTGGACTAGTACACAGTTCTACCAATAAAAGCGCCAGTGAAGCAACTAAACTAAGAGGCTTATTTATGAGAGGATTGCACCGCCGGAGCGTCTCTTTTTTTGACACTCTGGCGGCGCAAGCCTCTCAATCATATCTATCAGGCCACGTAAAGCCACTTTTCTTGGCTTTGTCTGGCATCATAGATATGGAGTAAGACAAAGCAGTGGAAGTCACTCCGTTTCCTAACTCTGCGCCAGGGAGGCATTCCATGGTCGTTACAATGGGTTTCCCCATGCAACACCCATGGATTTTGACCCTGCCCAAGATTTACTTAATCACGTAAACCTGGGGCAGTGCCAAAACCTTAAGCCTGCCCAGAGCAGGAGTAACAAGGAGAAATATTTTTATTTCTCCTTGTTTTTTCATCTTTCCATGTGTGCTGCATTCTGCAGCACACATAGAAAGAGGAAAACTCCTCTCTGGATTATTTTTGTGCAGGAAGGTGACCCTTCCTACTCAAAAACAATCCTCCATGCAACCCAGACACCCTTGCACCATGCAAGGGTGCCTATGTTGGCACTAGGCAGCATATTGTGTGCCAGCGCAGGGGGAAAGGACAGGAATGCACCGTATTTCATAAATACAGTGCAATCTTGCACTTTCACATTGTCATAGGGCAGCGCAGCGAGAAGACTTGCGTCGCTGCCCTACACCAATTCCCCGTAAATGAGGGCCTGAGTATGCAGTCCAAAAACGAATGAGATCAGTGTTGGATGTGAGTGACACCTGAAAAACGGCCATAGCAA
Organism: Calotriton arnoldi; assembly: GCA_963921515.1. NCBI lineage: Eukaryota > Metazoa > Chordata > Amphibia > Caudata > Salamandridae > Calotriton > Calotriton arnoldi. The sequence goes on from CAWUFW010000623.1 coordinate 2,522,197, forward strand.
AATAGAGCTGACCCAGAACTCCTCTCTATTGTACATTGTGGGGAAGGAGGTCATGGGCTGTTTCAAACCCTAACATTTGCTACGTATATTGTGAATCACTTTGGGCTTTATGATCCGTTCTATTCATTTCATAATTCTGGAATTTATCTCTATACAAGACATACTAAAGTATGCCACAGGTCAGAAAAATATGAGCCAACATTGGTTGCCAAGGAATCATTCAGAAAGATGCATTCACTGTGTACATCCCAGTTAAATCCTGTAATACAGAGGCTGGTGAATGCAGAATGCTATAAAACAGTCACACAATTTCAATTTGAAATACTTGAGAACAAATGTGATGATGTTTTTGTGATATCACTTAGAAGGGTGCCAACTACAGCATTCTTGGTCTGTTAGTAAGAAGGGATTTACAATGGGTGCATTTTGATGTTGGGCTTTTCCTCAGCAGTTGACTCCAACGTGTTCTCTTGAACCACTTGTCTCCTTGTCTTTATTTTACTTCTACAATTGGTGATGGGTGATTCCGCGGTCCTCCTTTTTTGCCTAGAGCACTGCACTGGTGTGGCAGTCTTCTCTTCTGGATGATGCATAAGTCAGGCTGATATTCTGTTTCTTGTTGCGTGTTTCATTACACACATCTCATTGCACGCGAACGGCAATCCTAGCTGCATTGTCAATTGGATCCTTGGAAGTTTATTCCATAGTCATCTTTTCAGTCCCTGCTTTTTCAAATGTCACTGACTTATCTTTTATGATGCAGCACAGTCATCCACTAAAATCCAAGCCACGTGTCAGTGACACAGGCACACCTTTGCAGCCTATTAGCTGTAATTAGGTGTTCTGTTTTGCTGCTAGCCTGCTAAACAGCAAGAGGAATTTCCCACTCATGTGACATCGAAGCCCTCCATGGGCATCAGTTTAGTGCATGTTAGGGATATTCTCTGCTCTATGTTTTGACTGGCACCTTTTCTCTGTTTTCTTCATGACACCCAGTTTCACGGAGCATGTTTTAACTACCACCACGTTTTATCCAGTTATTTTCTTTACATTAATCTGTTTCCTCTCCTCAATGTATGTTTCTCGGATGTGTTAATATGCACAATATGTGCAATGTTTGTAGCGTTAGTTATTTTCCCCATTGTTCCATAGCTAGGCTAAGATATGTAGAGAGTAAATCCACACCACCGTTCTTACAGATTGCAGGAGTTTCAACCATTAATTGTATGACATGGGTTAGAGAGCCTTCACTAAAGTTCTAGTGGCAATATATGGAAATAGGTACTGATAGGAAAAGGATTCTGCTGGAGCACAATTTGGAATTTGAATGTGCACACCCTATGAACTATCAGTAGGTGATGAAGAACGTGAGGAGAACCAGAATGATATGGAGAGGTTTAGTGTCACCAAGTTTAGTTTAATGAGGCACAATTTTGAGGTCTGGCTTGGCAGTACAGTTGTCACCAGACATTATGAGATCAACCTAAAAAGGGTTGTAAGAAGCACTACCAAGAGAGGGACTTTGGCTCCATCCACATTGATTTGGCAGAAGTTGTGTGCATCCACAGAAAGGGCTTGCCATCCACCTGATGTGATCATTTTGTTTATATATCCAGCTGCCTGTGTTTGAACTTTTAGAGGCACACACATAACACTGTAATGCAATTAAAGTGTTTTAGATAAGTAGATAATTTATGGTGTTGTTCTCTGGCAGAAGCACAGATGGGAGGAGGACAGACATTTATTAACTTTAGACTTCAGAGTGTAGTTTTGTGTTTGAGAGCCAAGGGCTACGCTATTCTACATGGATTTTTAGGTGTGGCTTGACAGTGAAACTGTTGCTTGACCTAATGTGATCAACAAAAAAGTTTTTCTGATTCCGATTGAGAGAGGGGATTAGTCTCCACCCACATGTAGGTTTCCCTGAGCACAGAATTTGATTGGGCTGAAATTGTGTGTTTTCACTAAAAAGACTGCTTTGATTTCACTTTTTGACTTGTGGCAATGTTTATACTTGAAACAGTAGGACTGAGTTGGTTAAGGTGGCAAGTCAATGATCATGGTTGTAGGCCTGATCTGTTTATTATGAAATGTTATGATAAATACACTAAGGCTGACATATTTAATATGAAAAGCATATGTTAAAGTCAATAGGTATTTAAGTATGGATTGTTATTACTCCATACTAAAGCCTATAGATAGATATTTTGTGACATGGAGTCTCCCAGATCACTGTAGTAGGCAATGGTTTGGGTGTTGTTCACCGAGCGTGACAAGCTGTGGATAAAAAAGATTTGGTCTGTGAGAATCCTTGTTAGGCCATCTTAGGAGAGATAGTATTTTGCTTAGCCAATTGTAATTTTGAAAACCTTTCTAATTTTATGACCTTGTGTCTGATGATTGCTTTGTGGAAAAGCGTATGCTCAAAACTGTAGGTTTGAGTTGGTTATGGTGTATAGCTATATGCCTGTTTGGAGAGCCTGAAATTGTTGCAGGGATTCTGCCCAAGAACAGAACTATGCGCAGGATTATAGGACCTTGGTGTATAGGGACTGAGTCATCCTACCACCTTAGTACCCATAAGCCCAGGACCGACTAGCTATAGTGTCTCACTTGCTCTCCTACTCACTCACAGAGAAACAAATGATTAGACACCCCAGAACACAACACTCCCAGATCTCTCAGGAATCACGGTAACAAGACACACCCTTTCGCTTGCACTCTTGTACTTGTCCACAATAAGATCTGATAGAGACACGAAACAGTTTAAAATATTTGTTTTAACTAACGTGCCCTAACATGCAGTATACGTGTCACAACGAGCAGGAAAATGCATAGTAAAAATACAGTCAGCATAGCAGCTAGTCCATAAATCATGAAGGGAGATGTCATCATAGAAAGACCATAGAGCCTAACCTCCCTCCCCTTGCTAAGAAGCAGTATTATTATATATTAGAAGATCTCTGGGCTTTGCCAGCAGACCCCATACCTTAGTCTATAGATGGTAGATCTACATCATATCATCATATATGCTGTCTCGCTCTTCTCCCTGGAAAGATCCCTCTCCAAGTGTGTGTTACCTATTCTTGTATCCCACTAAAAACCAAAGTACGTTGTTCAAACAACAGCTACATCAGTATGTTTTGTCTAAAGGCTAAGTCCTGGCCAGAACAAAATAACAAGGGGCATTGTTGTTTGTCCTTCTACATAATGTTCAGTCAAAATCCCAGGAACATGCAGAGAGTGAGCACAGCAATGAGTTCTCATGTGAAAGCAGCCATAGAAAACATTGCAAAAACTAAAGACGTGTAGTAACGTGCGCAAAGCAGCAGGCAAGCTGCAACATGCTCATGCTAACTTAGTGAAGATGACAATGTCCCTATGGGCCACGTGACAAAATGTTATGTGTGATGTCATAGGTCGGGTCTGCTTATTAAGAAACATTATAGCAAAGGAAGTTGCTGTAGCTTATAAATTGTGTAAAGCAAGTAAGACTTAAAAAAATGGCTATCACATTGTGTTACAGGCTGTAGGCAGGTATTTTGTTACATGTAATCTCATAAATTACTATAGTAGGTGTTTTGGGCATTGACCATCCACTCTGACAAACCCTTGGGGTTTTATATTGTTTGGCAAGCTGTGAGCTCTACATATTTATAATTTTATAACTGCATGAAAGATGGCTGCCAATTAACGTGCATTTCAATAGGCCTGTGTTGGGTAAAGTATAAAACCAATGTTAAAGGGTAGTGGGTTTGAGTTGGTTATGGTGACAAGCCAATGATAACAGGTATAGGGTTGACTGGTGTGCATGGAAATGTTATGCCTGATGCCACAGGTCTAGCCTGTGAATTATGAAAAGTTATTACAAAGGCAATAGGCCTGCTTTATTTATTGTGAAAAGCATATGGAAAAGCCATAGGCCTCCAACAGTGGATTGTTATTACATTATGTTAAAGGTCATAGAAAGGTATTTGGTTACATGTAATCTCACAAATTACCATAGTAGGAAAGGATTGTGGTGCTGATCACCCACTCTGACAAATCCTGGTAGAAGAATTTCACTGTGATGCTTCTTATTAGGAGCTATTAAGAAGGGTTACATATTGTTTTGCAAACTGTAACTTTGTACATATTTGTATTTTTATAAATGTATGCCTGATGGTTGCCAACGTATGCACACCTCAGTAGGTCATGGTTGTATATAGTGTCAAGGAATGGTTTAAGGCCTTATTGGTTTACACAGAAAAGTTATGTCAAATTCCTTAGGTGTTATCTACTTATGATGAAAAGGAATAACAAAGCAAGTATGCCTTACTTACTCATTGAAAAAACATGTGTCAAAGCCAATAGGCATTTAAAGGTGGATATTAGATAGTGCTAAAGCCTGTGCACAGGATTTTTCTACATGGAATCTCAGAGCTTGCTGTAGTAAGCAAGGATTTTGGTGTTGGTGACCCACCTGAACAATGTAGATAGATGATTTGCACTATGGTAATTATTATTTTGCTGTATTAGTAGCGATTGTATTTTGTACATATGTGCAATTTTATTAAGGTATAACTGATAGTTGCCTTGTGGCATTTCACCAACACGCTAGGCCTGAGCTGGTTATGGTGACAAGCACATGATAAAGGTTATAGACCTAATTGCTTATAATGAAAAGTTGTGATATAGGCAGTAAGTATGATATTGTTTGTAAAAAGCATATGTTGAAGTCAATAGGTATTGACGGGTCAGTTGTTATTACTCTGTATTAAAACTTACAGATAGTTATTTTGTTACATGGAATCTCATAGATTACCATACTAGGTGAAGGTTTTGGTGCTTGTTACCCCCTCTGAGAAACTCATTAGGCCTGACATATTGATTGTGGAAAGCATATGTTAAAATCAGTAAGTGTGGTTTGTTATTTCTCTGTATTAAGGCCTACATATAGGTATTTTACTACATGAAATATAACAGGTTACCTTTGCAAGGAATGATTTTGGTGTTGGTTACTGCCTCTGACAAACCTTAGGGGGTGAAGATGTGCACTGGAATTGTTCTTGCTTAAATATCATTTTAGCTGTCTGACAGGATCTTCTATTTAAAAAGTATTACATAATGCATACATCCATATATATAAATATATATCCATATAGCTAGCTACATAGAGGGCCTTTGGGTCACCTCTGTTCTGCCATTGGTCTATCTGACTGTTATTTACATTCTGCTTTCATCCATGACATAGACTGCCTAGCGTAATGTTACTGTCCACATAAGTCTTTGGCTCTCTTGCCCTGTGAATGACAGCATTTTCTTACCACATGTGTACACCCACCTGAAAATAAGTGAGCTTCAGTGTCAGGGCTTGTTGGCTAATCCTTTAGTTTTGAATTTTCTTCTTTTATGGTTCAACTTTCATTTGTTTTCTTCTCTTTTTATTAGAATGTTTCTTAAGCGGATACTACAGTTTTTCAGGATGTGTTAACGGATCGCTTGCTTGCCACTTATTTCATCTGCAGTGCGCCGCATTCCACTTCCACTAAATGTGGAGATTGTTATGGAGGCTCTCATGTACAAAGATTCCTTTTAAGAAGTCATAAATTGTGACATTTAACAATTTGTGATTTCTGATCAGGAATGTACAAAAAATGGATTAAGTAAAAGCACACTGACTTCTATCGAATGCAGTAGTATTTTGCAAACCGACTTATATACTAATAGGTCGGTTCACAAACTACAGAATCGTAGTGGGTTGCAATTAGACCTACCTCATCAATATGCATGTGGTACCAGCAGACCACCATGTATTTGATTGTTTTTAAATAAGCAATATTTTTTTAATACAGCCCATTTCCCATAAAGTAATCATTTTTAATGGATGTTGGCAGTTAGGAAACACGTGAATTGTACAAAAGAACACATTAATTGTCCAAATGAATTAATCATTTAAAAAGCTTGACACATCAAAAGTTAATAAGTGGCAGAGCAGTCCTCCGGTGATACTCATGTCCAAAACATGTGATAAAAAGAGAAAACATAGGAAAAGAAAATTGAGTGGCTCCTGTAAAAGCTGGCGGAATTTGTGGTGGGAAAGTACTGTACATTTTGTGATTTGCGGCTTGGGATGATTGAAACAAGCAGCATTTCTGAGTCACTATAATAACTTTTCATGTAATTTCAATGCAACATGGATGAGTTAGGCACCTCAAACTTTATGGCAGCGACTTGTTTGGGTCTATGTTAACTCATAACCATTAACTTGGCATTGACTTGGTATCTGTGCATTGTTTTTACACTGAAAATATGTTGGAATCCAATACGTCCCGAAATGGAAACATATTGTTTCAAATTTCTTGTTTCAAAAGCGGTATGATGTCTGACCCTTATATACACATCAATTGAGACCTGCTTAACTTTTATCTTAAATTATAAGGTGACAATCATATATGTTTTCATGGGTGCTATATAAGCCTCCTGAGAGTAACAAATGTTATGGTGCAAGGGTGCTTGTGTTTGCGCAAGGCAACATATTGTGGGCCAGTACAAGGAAAAGGCAGGAATGTGCTATATAATGTTAAATAATGCACATTCCTGCCTGTTTCCCATGACGTAGCACAGCAATGAGGCTTGCTGGGTAGTGCTGTGTGATTTTTTGATAAATGTGCCCCTAAATATGGAAATAGCCTGCTATACGGCTTGATCCAATATGATCAAGGGCTACTGTGACCACCTGTTTCCTGGAACATGAGCCAACTATCCCAGCTGGGAGAACTGGTGAGTGATTTCCTTCCTTTAGTCTAGGTTTGTTCCGAAAGAATGAGGTAACAAGAACCAGCGAGTGGAGCTGCCAAACATACTGCAAAGAGAACACAGAGCGTATCCCAAGGCACTGACTATAGCACAATACGGTTATCATAAGCTCCTTTTAGAGCTTGCCTTGCAGATTTTCTGAGGGCTCTTCTCCTGGGAGCATGTGGTTGGGCATGTAGTGTGTGATAGCTGGAGTTTATTTGGAGATTAAGAGTAGATATTAGATTATGTGCTGTTTGAGTTGGCAACCACTTTGGAAGAAATAGAAGTTTTGCCAAATGTTGTTATAATGGCTGAAGTCTAAGCAATATTGAAAAAAAGTGGACTTAATATTAAGTTACTTTTTATTAGTAATGTTGGTCTTCTCTAAACATGACCAGCCTCGACATATACAAAGTAAATATGTTAATATCAAGAAAATATACAGCTTAAATTCTACCCCAACAAATTGGGACCATAGTAATGTAACAAATTGTAGGTGGCAAGACTAGTTAATATTTTATGGTTAGGCATGTAATGTAGTAGGGGAACCTTCATGCAAAGTTGTAATCGTGTCAATCATGTAGACAGAAAATAAAGACACATTTCTCCTTTGTGTACCCCATTCCCTTTGGGGATGTAAAATATGGAACAGATTCACATTTTGTTATAAGTAGGTGTGATTTACTTCTGTAGTACTCCTGAGTTACTCCCGACTTTTAGGAGTTTGTCAGGCGTACTACTCCTGATTCAGGAGCTGTGTAAGAGTAATTCACAACAAAATCTTTGTAAATCGGGTCCAATGTTTGTGTTGCCTGTAATACCCCAGATCCCAGTTATTCAGACCAATTGCATCACATCAAACAAAGCTTAGAGTAAACGTGTTCTGATGGAGTAGCATAATCAATGAAATGATTGTGATTCTACTATCATATAGAACATATGGAGTTCGCTCTTACATGCAGAAGAATAACTAGTGACTATAAATACTCCTTCAAGAAAGGCTGTGATTGGGCAACGTTGTACAAGGGACACTGACATATTTAAAAATCAATTTGAAAAATTCTAGATTTTTCCAATGTCATAAAATGTCTTATAATACAAGATGTTGGCAAATTTTTTGCACTATACGTTTGTCAAAGACATATGCTGCTGTATTTAGATGTTGTTTATTTGGTACTTGATGATGAGTTGAAATTGTTGTGCAGACACCATTAATGCGTGATATAATGACTGGACATCGAAGTTATACCAGTAAATGAAAAAGGGCACATTAAGTTATGCTACAGAATGTATTTGACTTTTTACAATTCCAACACTTGGAAAGGAGCGTCGGTGTACTCACTATGGTAATCAATCAATTGTTGCTTTTGTTTAAGAAACAAATCCATAGGCAAGCTTGCTTTGTAGAAATGTTCCATTTACTTTTTCACTATTCGATATTTTTCAAAAACCATCGATCCAAGAACTCATACAATATCAAATCAACAGCCTACGCCTTTCGTTCCCTACTTGGACGTCATCAGGGCTGGAAAAAAGGAAAAAATGCACATGTCAATGTCGACATCTATAAATAAAATTATCCAGTACAAATTACATACCGTTTAGTTTAAATCTCCAATAATCCCCTTCAAGTCTGCCTATATACAATCTAGCATCCATGTGTTCACCCAGGATGATGTTCCCCTCATAATATTTGAAAGGAGTGCCCCTCCTGCACTCTAAACATTCACTATTACATTCATTTATAATTTCTCCCTGTTTATCTTCCATAAACTAAGTCATACATTAATTTGCTTCGTTAATTTATATGATCATACTGAACTCCTGTTGCATATCTATTCCACATTTTTATATATTTTATTAATTTTTATTATTTATTATTTGTTGTCTTCCATGCAGCAGTTTACTATCAAATAGATCTAGGTTATAGCACATTAGACGTACCTCCAATTTCATTCATAAGTGTTTCTCTTTAAAGTCCTTCTGAGCTTCATATCATCAACCAATTAATGTGGAAATTCTTTTCTAAACACAAGAAATGAATTCAAATTATAAACCCCATATGCCTTGGGATACCTTTCCTATTTTTCTTATTCAATTATATGCAATCCATATCAGCCTCATCATAACATAACGTAATATTCACCCAGGCCTTATGTTAATAACTATCTCTTAATGTAGTCTATAGTTAATCTCACTGCAAGTCCGACTCCCCTAATGCCCCATAAAGTATATCCTTTCCTTCCCAAACACTCTATACCGCCCAAATCACGCGGCAAGAGGACAAATAATTATTTCCATTCCCTTAATTATTGCTCCCCCACAGTTCAAAAAACCATCACTGCGTATCTCAACTAGGCCAAAAAACCTACAATACATCTTCATTCTCACCTATTGCCGGAGCGTCTTATTCTCCCGCTTTCATGCCACGGCCTGGCCCGATAAATCCCGCCGTGAAGCTTTCCATCTCCCTTGACTCTTTTAAATTCTCCAGAGACCAATGGGCTACCGCTGTTTCAATCTTCCTAATTAGCGTTACTATTCCTGCGGTTCCCTCACAGGTCCTCTCTTCTTTTGACCAATCACCCATCAGTATTACTAAGACGCGGTTCCCTCTCTGGTCCTCACTATTTTCAACCAATTGGTGTTATCATTACTCTTCCTAAAGCACCGTCCTTGCTCCTGCAAGCTTGCGTGTAAAGCCTTCCGCCTGACCCGCCTGACGCTGGACGTCAATACACTTCCTCCTCTTTGACACCGCACGTGTCAACTCAACTGCGCATTTTTATCCTTATTATTCTCTCCTCCTCTGTACTTGATACGGTTTTCTAAAAACCCATCACTTTACAATTCCCCCTGTAAGTTTTTGTTACCTGCTCTCAGGCACTAATTACTCATTCCCGCATAGTGCGTGCGGAATCTGATGCCTGACCTGCCTGAAGTTGGGCGTGGTTACATTCAACTCGCCCATCCTGTTCCTTCAGTTTATATGTCAAGGCTTATGTCAACCAGGTTATTAGGTCCTTATTCTAATTTCCATTACTATCAGAATCGTAATTACCCCGCCAAGTACCCGCCTCAAAACAAAAACATCTTCAGTTATTAAGATTCACTAGAAATTTCTACCGGACAAACACAAATGCAAATTGTATCTCATTCATTCACATCTCGTTAGCTATGTCCTTATCACCCATTCGAAACTAAATTCTTCACTCAATACACTAGTTTATCGTGGAGCTCAATCTTTTCACACCGAATTCCCTGCTTTCAAACCACAATCCCATGGGTGCGGATGAGCAACAATTCACAATATTCCAGTCTAAAAAGAACTTTAAAAACTTTACTAAACTGACCGACCGAACAGGTAATGAATATAGCTCACCCCTCAATTTCTGATTATCACAAGATGAGAACCCATTGTTAGCTTAGAAAATAGTGTAATTCATTATCACTATTAAGTCCTTGTTCAACCGTTCTACATTTACTTATCCATCTTGCTTCCTGTTGCCTTAATCTCAGTTCCCAGTCACCCCCTCTCACGTTCGGAATAATTTTTTGTATTCCGTGAAATTTAATTCTCCTTTTCATGGGATGATTGTCTCTAATACTACTACTCAAGACCTGGTTGTTCGACCAGTAGCAGCACCCCCCCCCCTTTTTTCTCCCCAGCGCCTTGAGACCCTCGCGGGTAAGTAGTGCGCTCTACAAATTCTGTGATTGATTGATTAATATGTTGAAACATTGGTGATCTAACATCCTCATTTACAATCACCCTGATATATTCCTGTATCCTGAGCTTAAGTATTCTTTTAGTGCTACCTATGTAAATTTTACAACATTCACATTGTAACACATAAATCACCCCGCAACTATTGCAATTTATAAACTCATTGATGCAATACCACTTCCTGGTATTGTACTTGAACTCCTTAATGCGATTCTGTAGTGTAGTTCCTATTTCCCTAATAGGCTCTGCGCATTGGAATAATATAACCTATAGGTTTGACATAGGACTAAGGTCGGTATGTCCCTATCGATTATATTAAACTTAATTACCTGTGCCAGCTAGCTCAGAGGCCACTAGAAACTCCTTGAGAACAAGAAGGGAGTAGTTTCTGGCAACCGAAAAACATGACAACTTTGTTTCCCTTTAGAAGCGGAACATGTCTCAGAATCGTGGAAACAATAGATAACAGTTTCACTCATTCAATCGTGCATGCTTAGTTTCTACAGAGTTACACAGAAAGGAAAGACGGACGTTTCAATAAAAAGGGTTTTATTGAACAGTCTTGTTTCTCGTGTAAGAGATATGTGCTGTTATGATCACAAGACAGTATGCAAGATAAATAATGTACAGCGTAAGCAGTAGAAATAAATAATACTGCGCTAGCATTATCTTTTAGCATATATTCACTTACATAAATAACATGAGCTAAGAATGCGAGTACTCATACGATGCGTCTCTAAGCTAGTTCTACCCCAATGTACCTAACCTAGTCTAGGTGTAGGGAAGAGTAGAAGTAGGTGGAGTATTCTCTAGTATGGTAGACTAAGAGTATGTTAAGTCTAGTATGCCAAGAGTCCCTCTAGGATTTAGTCAGCTCCATACCTTGAGAATGAGAGAGGTGGGAATCTCCTGCCGGATCTTGGAACTCTAACACCCTGCGAAGGGAGTCAGAACACTGGAAGCTGGATTCGTCTGCGTGCAGGAATGACAGCGTCTTCTCAGTGCGTCAGGCCGGGATACGGGCTCCTCTGAAGTCGAGGTCTCCTCTAACTTGCTTGGGCAAAGGAAGGTATATTTATACCTGGTAGGTGTTGAGGAATGTTAGCATTGACGTAAAGTCGGACAGAGGAAGACGTCAGGAATGAACACTTAAGGTATAACGGTTCATACATAATAGATGAGTTCTTGGAGAAATCAATAGTCCTGTGCTAGGGGAACTCCCAAAGCTTAAGGGTCTGGTTTCTAAGAACTCGTTGTGACGTTAGGGTGGACGGATGTCGGTGACCATGCCTGTATTTGGAGTGCACGATTAAAAAAAAAAAAAAAAAAAATGTAAATCCGTATTTGTAAAGCGCGAACTACTCACCCTTACGGGTCTCAAGGCGCTGGGGGCCGTCGTGGAAATTAAGTGAGCTATTGCCCAGAGTCACATGGTGCTGAGCTGAGCTGCCGCCGGGGATCGAACCGTGAGCCCTGTGCTCTGAAGTCAGCTGCCCTGGCCGCTGCACCACACCTCTCCACTATTAATGCCTAAATAAGGACTGGGATTCTATGCCTATATAAGGGCAAGGCGAATTGTGCCTATATAAGGACATGATTCAGGAAAACCTATATACGGACCCCTAAAGCGGAATACAACACCCACTCCATCTTCGAGTGAACGATAATACTAAATGCTAAACATTTAAAATGCTTAACATAAAATTGAGTACCACATATTAATAAAAACATTTCTAAAAGCATTTAAAAGAAGCTTAAAACTGTTGAAATGTCATAGGTACTGTACATTAAAGCATTGTTTTCATTCTAAGCATATAACGGAAGTAGAATGCAACGTGAATGATACAGTAATATATACATATGATGAAATGGTCGATAAGTTCTTACAATCAAAGCCATTGCATATCACGGAAGTAAACAAAATGTTAGACAAGTAAGGTGACAATGTGTCCCTGGAAGTATTCAAAGAAGTCCGTTTTATAAGACTAGTTCTACTGTAAGCAGATTGTTCATTTTGCCATGTCATTTCAAAAAATGTTTAAAGAAAAAAGTTCAATTCTGGGAAAAGTTTCAAGTTTGAAAAATATGAAGGCCAAATTTCATTGTTGCCCTGGTACACTGTGAGCCGAATCAAACTCAGTGTATGGGTCTGGCGTAAACATTAGATCATCTATGTCCTTAGCCAAAATATCATCCACCGAAGTCGGTGACATTTGGAACACCTCGTTCAGAAGGTTAATTGCACAGAGATGAGAAACATCGCCTTCAGCTGAAGAAGCAATGTTCGCGTCCGTTGTTACCTGTGTGCCCGTTGATCCATCTCGTACCTCAGCAGCAGCCGGAAGCGTCTATGAGATCTCAATGAATGCCGCCATCAGGATTGGAAGCCTCTGGGGACAACACACAGCATGGGCCGTTATCGGGTCCAGCAGAGTATCGATATCCATTGGCATGACTGGTAGGAGTGTTAGACAGATGTCCAGCACGCATTCTTCACCGCAAAACAGGCAGCGTAGAACAGGTAAGATGCAATCTTGCCAGATTGGTCTGAATGACAGGAACCACGTTGTATTAAGTTCCCTTAGATGAGGCATGCCCAAAATCTGTACTATTCGCCCACGGCATTTCCGTTCAAGGAGGGCTCTCTTCACATCGCTCGGAGTGATGTTGGCGAAGAGGCTTGCCATAGTGTAGTAGGAGGAATAGAAACAGAATTCCTGCAACAAGTGCTAGAATTAACGGCACACCACCAAACACCGAATGTGTGAAGTTTGGGATGATTCCGAGGACAGCTGTCAGGAACCTGGTCTCCAAAACAGATCAGTCCGTGGGGGCTATCACTGCTCCTTTGCTCAAGGGTCGTTGTAACGCTTCTAGGGCCCTAGAAGTACAGGTCAAGCCATCCTGGTCCGCCTTAGTTAGAAGGCGGTGCCTTAAGATGGCCGCTTAAAGAGCGGTCAGCGCTGCAGCCTCTCGGTGATTTGCGCGAGCCCTTGAACACAGCTGAGGCTCGCGCTGGCTCTCGGAACTGCGCACTTCACTGAGTCCGTTGAGGCATTTGGAGGTGTTTGGTTGTTCGTCGCGTCTAGAGTGAGAGTAGAAAGGCGTGTTCTCGTTATTTTCCCCCGGCGGTAGCTAGCATTCCTACGCGTCGGATTTCATAGAACATTCACGGAAGAATTTTTGAAAGCAGTGTTGAGTTGCTACAAACTTACCGGCAATTCGAATTCAGGACCGCGGCTGTTGAAAAGTGTTCCAGTCACGCAAGTACCCTAATGCAAAAGACAACAGAAAAGCTTTTAGTTAAAGTCACATGTAATGAGGATAATTACAGTACCGGTAATATAGTTTTTGATAAATGCACAATAAGGTTCAGGGTTTCTAATTACTTACCTGATTCCTCGTTTCTGCTGTATCTTGGATATTCTTTAACCCTGTGTTAAGAGAAGAAGAACAAAAGAAAAGAAAGAAAGGTTAATAACAGTGTTAAAAGAATAATTAGATAAGAGTAAGAACAGGAAATAAAAGTTTAGGAAATAAACGCTATGTTATTCTTTTCATAGAAAGTCAAAATCTTTCACAGTGTTCCAGCATTAAATAAACTATCCAATAGAAGAGAGGCAATGGCTTGGTCTCCCTAGGGTAGGTTGCATAAAGGTCTAGAGAGTAAACGCACTTCTTATTTGATTGTCTTTTAATGTGAACTCAAGTATTTGTTGTTTGAACCTTACAGTGTGAACAGCGCCAGAAAAAACCATTGAGGTAGTTGATAGAAGACACCAGACCAGAAGACCAGCTGTCTCTTCTCTGTCCCATTCCCCTTTCCCCCTTGGGAGTTCTTTCGCGCGACCAGAGTTTTCCTTGGTGGCGCGGAGGGAGTCTTGGAGAGGCATTGGGAAAAGCTCATCATTCTGCTCCTGTGAGGTCCTTGGGATTACTTCAGTAAGATGGTTCTGACAGAGTGAAGTGCCCACGAAATTCTTTCTCACCTGAGCAGAATGGCCGAGGGAATAGATTTGAAGAGTTTAGGGGGGGTTTTGGAAGTCATTCAAAAAGAATTGCTAGCTGTAAGAGAAGAGAACAAAGCCCTAAGACAAGACTTACTGGCCTCCCGGAGGGAAACTATAGATTTAGCTAGCAAAGTGGATGGGTATTTTGCAGGCACCAGTTTTTCTCCCCTGTCTCCGAATGCCCAAACAAGTAGTTCCACCCCTTCACTACATTCTAAGAGCACTACACAGGTTATACACTCCTTGTCTCCAGTAATACCGTTAGCTCCACCAGAACGTTTTAGTGGTGACCCTCAAAAGGCTCAGATCTTTCTTACACAGTGCTCTTTGCATTTCATGTGTCGTCCTGCCATTTTCCCTGATGCACAATCCCGGGTAGCCTTTGTTCTGTCATACTTAAGTGGAGATGCTGCTGCCTGGTCATTGCCATTGGTCTCCAAGGATTCAACTATCCTATATGATTTTGACGAATTCAAAAAAGAATTCCTGCGGATCTTCGATCGGAGAAGAGTGTCCCAAGCCACAGACAATGAGTTGCTGGAGTTAAGGCAAGGAAACAGAGAATTAGTTGCTTACCTGGCGCAGTTTAATAAGCTTATCGTGGAAACGGACTGGCCAGAGAATAAAAGAGCTGCGTTATTTTATAGGGGCTTGAAGGACGAACTGAAAGATGCTCTGTCCCAGATTCCAAATCGACCTATGGAAGTTTCCGCCCTCATCGATTTGGTCTTAGAATTAGATTATCAACAGTTGGAACGGAAGGGAGAGAAAAGGAGAGAGTTTCGCCCGAGTGTTCCAAGATTTGACCGGATGAGATCTGAAGGAACTAGGTCAGCAGAGAGCACCCAGTCAGTAGAACCTATGCAAATTGGAGCTGTGAGGGGACCCCTGTCAAAAGAAGAAAAGGAGAAGAGGAGAGCCAATAATCTCTGCATGTACTGTGGGATCAGTGGACACTTTGTCAAGGTCTGCCCAAAGAAGCCTAAAACTTCACCGAAGGAAAACTTGAGGCACCACCAGTAGGAGGGGTTGGACTGGTGGATGCTAAAGAAAATACAACTCCAGAGGCCCATTTATTGGCAAACACGCTACAATCTTCTGCTCCTCATTTAACCCTACCAGTAACCTTGAAGTTCAGGAGTACTATCCAATCTGACGTCTCGGTGATGATTGATTCTGGAGCTACCGGAAATTTCTGCGACCTTAAATTTGCTTCAAGGATAGGTTTGCAAGCAATTCGGAAGACTAAGAGTGAAGCAGTACGAGCCGTAGATGAGACTAACCTCTCTTCCGGTCCCATTGTTAGCCACACCGAAAAAGTAAAACTTGTCCTCCCAGATGGCCATCGAGAGAACATACAGTTTAACTTAATTGATGCGCCGCAGTTCCAATTAATCTTAGGACTTCCTTGGTTAACTGAACACAATCCTCAAATTGATTGGGAGAAAAGATCTATTAAAATGAACTCCGAATTCTGCAGGGAATCTTGTTTTCTTGATCCGGACCAAGCCAAGGGATCTAGTCTAGCTGCCTGTCTGTGTGAGAATGGGGCATCAGTGTGCTTAATTCATACCGAAGAAATTCCAGAGATGTATCGGGAATATGAGGATGTTTTCAGTGAAATCAAGGCCGAGCAGCTTCCTCCTCATCGACCTTATGATTGCAAGATCGAGTTGGAGCCAGGAGTCAACCTCCCATGCAGTAGAGTCTATGCGTTGACTGAGAAAGAGGACACTTATTTGAAAGAATATATTCAGACCTACTTAAAGAACGGTTTCATCCGACCATCTCAGTCCCCAGTCTCCTCGCCACTATTTTTTGTCCCTAAGAAAGAAGAGGGCGACCTTCGAACGTGTATAGACTATCGCGCCTTGAACAGAATCACTATCAAGAACAGATATCCGTTGCCCCTGATTTCAGTACTTCTGGATCAGGTAAAAGGGGCCCAAATCTATACTAAACTCGACCTGAGAGGAGCATATCATCTAATCCGGGTTAGGGAGGGTGATGAATGGAAGACCGCGTTCAGGACCAAGTTTGGTTTGTATGAATATCAGGTTATGCCCTACGGTCTCTGCAATGCTCCGGCTGCTTTCCAGTATTTTATAAACGATGTTTTGAGCCAATATATAGACCAGTGTGCAATTGTATATATTGACGACATTTTGATTTACTCTGCATCTGAAGGCGAACATCTTGAACATGTTAAAGGAATCTTGGAAAAGCTGCGAGAACACCATCTATATGTCAAGCTTGAAAAATGCGCTTTCCATGTCCGCTCAGTGGATTTTCTAGGTTTCATTTTGTCTCCTGAGGGAATTACCATGGATATCAAAAAGATTAAGGCAGTTCTAGATTGGCCATCTCCTGTGACAATAAAGGAAATACAGCGGTTTATTGGATTTGCAAATTTTTACAGGAGATTTATTCAGGACTTTTCTCAGAAGGTAATTCCCATAACTCGCCTGCTTAGGAAAGGTATTCATTTTATCTGGTCGGAAGAAGCGGAGGCTGCTTTTCAGTCCCTTAAAAAGAGTTTCACGTCAGCACCCATTCTTCTGCATGCGGATCCCACTGAGCCCTTTTATGTGGAATCTGACGCGTCAGACCAAGCAATCGGAGGTGTCCTATCCCAGAGACATAAGGAAACTGGTCAACTGCATCCAGTTGCTTACCACTCTCGAAAACTTCTTCCTGCTGAAATCAACTATACGATCACTGAGAAGGAGCTTTTGGCTATCAAGGATGCCTTCAGGGAATGGAGGCATTACTTGATGGGAGCCAGACATACAGTGACTGTATATACGGACCATAAGAATCTGCAGTTCTTAAAATCCGCAAGGACCTTGACTCCACGTCAACTCAGGTGGTCTCTCTACTTTGCAGATTATAACTTTGTGATTACTTACCGTCCTGGAAACAAAATGGGAAGGCTGACGCCTTATCCAGACTGGAAACAGAAGATCAAAAGGTGGTCATCGAGGATCAAAGGATAATCCCAGAATCAAAAATTGTGGGAGCTGTTACCAGTGAGACTTTAGAAGAAAAGGTCAAGAGGTCTCTTACTCCAGCAGAAGCTCAGCAATGGGTTTTGGCAGATCCTTCTCGTGAAATCCAAAATGGTTTACCCTATCATGGAGGAGCTCTTTTTATACCTACTTCTGAATTACAGGAACAAATTTTGCACGACTGTCATGATCACCCTATGGCTGGTCATAAGGGAATAAGTAAGACTGAAGAGCTAATTAAAAGACAATTCTGGTGGCCAAACATGACCAAGGACATCAGGCAGTATGTATTAGGTTGCGGGATTTGTGCTCAGGGAAAGTCCACACGACAATCTCCTCAGGGGCTTCTCCAACCGATACCTACGCCCTCATCCGTGGCATACAGTAACCATGGATCTTATAGTAGACCTCCCTACTAGTCGGGGTTACAACACGATCCTAGTTTTTGTGGACGCCTTTACCAAGATGGTCCACTTTGTCCCACTAAAAAACATCCCCAGTGCAAAGGAATTGGCAATACAATTTGGGTTGAATGTAGTAAGATCACATGGGATTCCTAAGGTCCTCATTTCTGACCGTGGTACTCAGTTCTTGTCTCACTTTTGGAAGGCCTTCACTACAGGTTTACACATCGACACTAGGTTCTCCACTAGTTATCACCCAGGGACTGACGGGCAGACTGAGAGGGCAAATCAGGAGTTAGAATAGTACCTCAGACTGTTTCTGTTAGATCAAGAAGGTGATTGGTCCGATCTTCTATGGGCGGCAGAATTTGCACACAATAATTCTAAAAATAGTTCTACAGGTCATTCTCCATTCTATTTAAATTATGGCCGACACCCAAACTTAATGATGAACATTAGTGAAATCTCTGTCCCAGCGGCTAAGGAGTTTGTGCTACATTTAAATCAGATTCATGAAGCAGCTAAAGAAACATTAGAGAAATCAAAAGAATTGTACAAGAGTTATGCAGACAGAAAGAGAAGGCTGGGAGAGGAATATTCAATCGGCAGTAAGGTTTGGCTCAGTACCAAGAACTTGAGACTTAAAGGGAACCGTAAGTTCCAACCTCGGTTCATAGGCCCTTTTGAAGTAGAAAAGAAGATAAATTCAGTGACTTATAAGCTAAAACTCCCTACACACTTGCGAATTCATCCAGTTTTTCACGTTTCCTTGTTGAAAGGTTCCTCACCCCATCTTAGATCCAGGACACTTCCGAAAACAATTCAAACTGATTATGGGGATGAGTTTGAGGTTAAAGGAATTCTAGACTCTAAGTGGAAGAGCAAGAGGCTGTTCTACTTGGTGGATTGGAAGGGCTATGGTCCTGAGGAAAGATCTAAAAGCCTTCCTCCAATGTTCATGCTCCAAGATTAATCAAGACCTTTCATGCTCAATTTCCCCTTAAGGCAAGGCTTGGGGAACCCCCCTTGCGGAGGGGTACTGTCAGGAACCTGGTCTCCAAAACAGATCAGTCCGTGGGGGCTATCACTGCTCCTTTGCTCAAGGGTCGTTGTAACGCTTCTAGGGCCCTAGAAGTACAGGTCAAGCCATCCTGGTCCGCCTTAGTTAGAAGGCGGTGCCTTAAGATGGCCGCTTAAAGAGCGGTCAGCGCTGCAGCCTCTCGGTGATTTGCGCGAGCCCTTGAACACAGCTGAGGCCCGCGCTGGCTCTCGGAACTGCGCACTTCACCGAGTCCGTTGAGGCATTTGGAGGTGTTTGGTTGTTCGTCACGTCTAGAGTGAGAGTAGAAAGGCGTGTTCTCGTTATTTTCCCCCGGCGGTAGCTAGCATTCCTACGCGTCGGATTTCATAGAACATTCACGGAAGAATTTTTGAAAGCAGTGTTGAGTTGCTACAAACTTACCGGCAATTCGAATTCAGGACCGCGGCTGTTGAAAAGTGTTTCAGTCACGCAAGTACCCTAATGCAAAAGACAACAGAAAAGCTTTTAGTTAAAGTCACATGTAATGAGGATAATTACAGTACCGGTAATATAGTTTTTGATAAATGCACAATAAGGTTCAGGGTTTCTAATTACTTACCTGATTCCTCGTTTCTGCTGTATCTTGGATATTCTTTAACCCTGTGTTAAGAGAAGAAGAACAAAAGAAAAGAAAGAAAGGTTAATAACAGTGTTAAAAGAATAATTAGATAAGAGTAAAAACAGGAAATAAAAGTTTAGGAAATAAACGCTATGTTATTCTTTTCATAGAAAGTCAAAATCTTTCACAGTGTTCCAGCATTAAATAAACTATCCAATAGAAGAGAGGCAATGGCTTGGTCTCCCTAGGGTAGGTTGCATAAAGGTCTAGAGAGTAAACGCACTTCTTATTTGATTGTCTTTTAATGTGAACTCAAGTAATTGTTGTTTGAACCTTACAGTGTGAACAGCGCCAGAAAAACCATTGAGGTAGTTGATAGAAGACACCAGACCAGAAGACCAGCTGTCTCTTCTCTGTCCCATTCCCCTTTCCCCTTGGGAGTTCTTTCGCGCGACCAGAGTTTTCCTTGGTGGCGCGGAGGGAGTCTTGGAGAGGCATTGGGAAAAGCTCATCATTCTGCTCCTGTGAGGTCCTTGGGATTACTTCAGTAAGATGGTTCTGACAACAGCCTGGAAAGGTGTTAATAGTCCGGAACAGATGGTCTTAAATACATGTACAATTCCGCTTGTATCAGACATGTTAAAGATACGTCCTATCATTTCTATGAAATGTATAGGGCAGTTTGTACGCAATTAAAGCTTGTATCTCAGCCGAAGTCCTTGCAACTTGTAGATCATAGGTTTCTTTGGCCGAGGTCAAAGGCACTGATTGTTGTATAAGCATGGCTTTCATTCTGCTTAAAGTATCAAATCGAATAAAAGAGACATTCAACGAAGGCCACAAAGGCGACTCCCTGACTGTGTCTATTGGGGCAAACAATACTTGCATACAGCAAGTGACCCTGGAGTTGACCGTTACTAGATATGGGATGCCTGGCAACATGCCACAGCAACTCTGATCATTCAACATGAGGTAACTCCCATTAGAAAGTTGTCCAAACGTTGGATTAATCACAGCAGCAGGTGTACCCTGCTGGTGGCAGGACAAGTTTGCCACAGAACCATTACAAGCCCGTGTACAGAAATGTCCTGACGAATCAGTGAACCGCTTAGTGCATTTTCACAGTGTGTACCGCTTAGAAACACTTCACGATCCCCACTCCAACATCTATAGGTGTAAGGTAAATTCCAGGATGTCTTAATGTATTCTTCACCCAACCTTTCATATTTGCCTGCTTGCATCTGTTTAAGGCAATACTGAAACTGGAAAGTAGTCACAGGTAGACTAATTTTGCCATGAATAAGCCATTCTGTAGCTGGTTTTTCTGCCACTGCGAATGGTAATTTTTCAAGTTTTTCAATGCTCAGTACTGTATACTTCGCTCCCCTTTGTGCCATTTCGATCTGTTTATCAGTTAGATTGTATTCTGCAAATAGAGCCGTTGTGTTGATAAAACGCCAAGGCACATAGCCCGCACGCAAAGATTGCAGCGTCCAGCTTAATAACATAATAGAACGTAACTGAGACTGGCCTTGCTGTAACATGGCTAAATCTTGTTCCAGTATGTCGATAGCAGAGGATACAATACTGCCCAATGAATAAATTCTGGAGGACAAAGTTGTTAACCCATTGTCGACCACAGAGCGAGTTTTCTCTAAGTTAATACGATCAAGTTCACGTATTCGTTCTGCGGCCTCCATCTGTGACACCTTCCATGCTTCATTATAAGCAGCATAAATGCCGGCATATATGAAACGTTTTTGACACGGTTTTCTTGGTCCAAGCAAGAATTCCCTAAGGTCTGCGTCTTCTTTAAGTAAAGATAAGTGTTGTTTCACATCCTTAAGTGTAGATTTTTGCAGCCAATCGAGGCATAATTTTCCTACACTATATGTTGTTACTACCCCCGGATGCTGTCTTTGGACGTATCGTGGGTCTGGCCTATGAATAGTAAACCCCTGTGTTTTATTCAGGAATCTCTCTTGACAGTTGTTTGTGTCTGTGGGCCAGATCAACCATTTTCTCCAATCAGGATTTGTTCTGTTGAGTTGTAGTATGGTGTCAACTGTAACCGCTGGCTGTGTATTGTTATCACTTGCAGGTGTTGGTACAGAAGGATTTTTCATGTCTTTTATCTTGGCTAACCCAAGGCAAGACGTTTGTTGGACCGTGTCATTCAAAAACATTATTTGCTGAGGGATGATACAGGCTCTAAATAAAGCTTCTATCCCCTGCACTTGCCAATCTTTAGTACCCCAGACAGACAGTATTTGTTAACATAATTTTCAGTCCTGTTTTGTTTACATTTCTATAGTAAAATGTTTCTGGATCTGATATATTGTATCCTGAAAAATATGGAAACTTTTTAGCAAATGTTTTTGAACTACCTTTTGGTGGTGTAGGACAATGTTCCCATTGGTTAAACATAAACACATTTCTAGGTGTTGCAGATTTATGCAAAAAATGATGACCATAGTGGTTATAGCAATACAGCTGTTCATAGTCTGATGAATAGTCTGATGAACCCTCTAAATATTCATTATTAGAAAATGCAGCAGATTTTTCTAGGTCAAACATCATATTATTTACAGTCTCAAAGTCCCAATCATCAGAAAAGGAACTGGATGAAACAAAATCACTTAGTGAGATCTTAAATAAATGTGGAATGTTCAAATGTTCCGTCGGGCCGAAAATATCAAAATCTGTTTTGTCCCACACTATACCATCCTGTATAGGAACAGCTGTGATGTTCACTGCAGACAAGTCTCTTGTTTCACGATGGGATGATTTGTGAGGTTTCAAAAGTAAGTTCACTTCTTTTCTTTCAGTGTCCAAATGGATGTATCTCCCATTTATAAGCACGCTCATAGTCATAACCAAAGCTAGCCAAAGCAGGAAGAAAAATATTCCAGAAATAACCCAAAGTTCAATCCATGGTGAAACTAGATAAGTCTTTTTCAAAAAATGCAAAAAGTCTTTTACTTGCTGTTGAAAAGTTTTTGATGCTGGCGACGTCTCGGGCTCCCTCGGATCCTCGGAAAACGTATCAAAGTTAATGAAGTAGCCAGAAGCAGTTCTGTCAATAGTTGGAATTGCATCAGGATTTGTAGAAATCGCTGGGACCAGTTGATTACTTGTTACATTGGTGTAGACAGGTGTATTTGGACGAACTGTTACTTGTGTTTCAAGAGGGATGAGTTCCATAGCATTGTTGCTCAGTCCTTCATCTGTTACTGCTGAAGTCTCGATGGTTATCAGTCTTTCAGTCTGAACCTCTTGGATAGTAGCTAGAGGAGTGTGTCTGCTACTAGGTCGGAGTCCACGAGGCCTACTATTTAGTATTGTTTAAGGAAACAATGGCTCTGATGTGGCCTAAAGGTCCGAGTCAAAGTGACCCTGTGGGGGGCACTAAAGGTAGAGTTTAAGAACTTAATTCTTAAATGAGAGCGGTAAGCAATATAAGCAGGGACATGTAGGTCAGTATATGACAGGTTTTTATTCTACAACAATAGTATTCAGGTGCTCACACTTTAAGTGACAGTAGGCGTGACGTGATAAGTGAGGGTGAAGTTAAAATAAAGACATCTTCAGGACATACAAAGGTGAGCAAGCTGAATTAATGTTTAGGGAGTGGATCGGAAAGGCAGCTGGCCGCCTCTCGCACTCAGCGCGGACGAAAGAAGCAGCAGGACTGGCTCTGCTCTCTCTTCACAGGCTCCCATTCATTGCCCTGTTATCAACAGAAACAACTCCCCGGCACTGCGCGATGCCACACGGCGGCCAGCTGCCTTTCCGATTCACTCCCTAAACATTAATTCAGCTTGCTCACCTTTGTATGTCCTGAAGATGAACTCAAATAACTGAGTTTGAAACGCCGTCGACCCCCTACAACATGAACTCCTTTTACTCTGTTAAAATTTTCTAAAGGAGCTTCTGTCATTGTTGTCAATGCAATGTCTTTATTTTAACTTCACCCTCACTTATCACGTCACGCCTACTGTCACTTAAAGTGTGAGCACCTGAATACTATTGTTGTGGAATAAAAACCTGTCATATACTGACCTACATGTCCCTGCTTATATTGCTTACCGCTCTCATTTAAGAATTAAGTTCTTAAACTCTACCTTTAGTGCCCCACACAGTATCACTTCGACTTGGACCTTTAGGCCACATCAGAGCCATTGTTTCCTTAAACAGTTTACTACCCCCGGTTCACATATTGGGGTACCCTTGTCCTCCTTACTACCTACTATTTAGTATTGGCCACATACTGTGGTTTGATGAGGTCGATGGACACAAATCTTTTCTCCTTTCTTCCAGCAAGGGGCGGCAGAAGTACTGTTCTTGTTCCGTGTACGGCTAGGACAGGTACTGGTTGTCTGTAAGAAGGTCCAAATTCCTTCTTGTCCGCAATTTTCTCTTTGACTAGATCCCCAACTTTTGGAATCCAGACAGGCCTTGCTGGGACCGCCGGTTTTTCCCCAGTGGTGGTTGGCTGCAGGAATACATTGCTTTGTTTCGTTCTTATTTCATTTAAGTCCTGTAAAACAGCCAAACGATCTTTGATATCAAAGGGTTTATTTTCCACCACTGTGCCACTGCATTCCAGATCGGGCACCCACATTCTTGTCCCAAATAGGACCTCATATGGAGTGACCCCCCCTAGAGAACTTCTTGGCAAGTTGTTTAATGAGCGTTGGACCCCATATAGATGTTTGACCCACCCATCACCCAAACCTAATACCCTAGCTGTTATAGACTGCTTTATGTCCCGGTTTTTCCTTTCCACAACAGAATTTCCCTCAGGATGAAACGGAGAGGAGTACCGCAATGCAACGCCCAGACTGGCCATGGCGTCTTTGTAAGCCCGAGAGCTAAACGCAGGGCCCTGGTCAGAATGTAGCGTGCCTATTGCGTATGTGCCGATAAAGACTCGCAAATCTTTTATAACAGTTCGAGCGTCAGCCGAGCGCTGAGGCCATATCCATAGGAACCTTGACTTAGTATTTGTGGGATTGCACTTGTCCATGAGGACGTCTGTGCATGGATAGTCTAATGCAGTCTAACAATGGTGTCTGTACTGGGCAGCTACATTCGTAGCATGGTGTCTGGTGGCTTTCTCGCTGTAATTTACAGTCTATGCAATTATTGATGAATATGTGTATTTCTGTATTCATCCCAGGCCACCAGTACATCTCTTTTAATGTCAATATTGTTTTAGAGATCCCTTGATGTGACAGACCCTCCCCCAAATGTGTTTCATAAATCAAAACTGCTCTACGTTCCATGTTTGGAATGACCCTATCCCCCACTCCAGGGATTCGAGCAAAAGGAACGTTGTTCGCATCAATTACATAAGAGTACTTGAGTGGAAACTTTTTGGTAACGCTGCACCACTGCCTTTGCTCGTAGCATTGACAGCCAACATTATCTCACTGTCTATTTTCGTTTTTGAACGAGTGATCGCAGCTACGGAAGCCGTCTGAACAGCTCCCTTTGCGGCTTCGTCAGCCACTGAATTCCCTGCAACGTGAACGCCATCACGTTGATGACTCAGTGTATGGATCACGTGAGCCTTTGGTAGTTCGCTTTTTAACTGAACTACTTGTTCCCAAAGCGTTTTATGCTTTATTGTGCCACCTTTTGCATCTTTGAACCCGTTTTCAAGCCAAGTTTGTATATATTCATTATACGACTGCACACAGTAGAAAGAATCGCACACTATTAGTGTGGGGAATTCTTGATCTGTACTTTCAAGTGCCAGTTTGAATGCTTGTAGTTCAGCTCGCTGAGCTGTGCAATCTCCTAGAGAATGGGTTTTTGTGACCATAGGTCTGAATTTGCCATCGCGCTGCGACCTTTAACGATTGCACACGCTGCACTGTAAGCTTGCTTACTCCCTGTTGCGGGTTGTGCGGCTCCGTCAGTGTAAATTATGAATTCGTACTGATCGAGAGGCAGAATCTCAGTGGGCAGAGGACATTCATGTTCATATTGCAGGAATGCTTGTGTTTTTAGATCGGGATCAAAAACATATTCAACATCTGTTGCAGCAAGAGAATTAACCCATTGTATCCATCTAAGATGTAATGCTTTAGCATTTGGAATGCTTGCTTTTGTTACCGCCTCTAAGGCCGGTACAGGGGTTACGACAATAATGCGTTTCCCTTGGGCTAGAGCTCTTTCTTTTGCTACAGCGGTTTGAACTGCTGTCAGATTTTTTTCAGTTGAAGTGAAGCGCATTTCTGCTTGTGTATACAAGTGTGATTTGTATGCATTGGTACTTTTTCACCCTCATTAAATGTTAAGTAGGTGAATCCGCATTGACCCGAAATTATTCGGATCACTAAGTTGCGTTGACTTACGCGTGTTTGTAAGTGATTTGTTGCTAACATGTTAGCTTGGAGTGAACGCAAGATTTCTGTGTGTTCTTGTGTCCAGTTTTTGATTGAAAAATCAGGTTTGATTAGTGCGTAGAGAGGTTTAACCCTTTCTGTGTAATTTAGAATGTAAGTTCTTCCAAAATTTAGGAAACCCAAGATGGATTGTAAATTTTTCAGCGTCTTTGGAGGTTGGAGCAGCGCACACCTTTCTAAAAAGTTAGCTGCCAAGCTCTTGTCTTCACTTGAAAGCTCATATCCTAGAAACAGGACATTGAGATGTGCAATTCTGGACTTTTGAAGTTGAATTTGTAGCCCTCAGAGGCGAAGCCCAGTATAATGGTGCTCACCCTGTTCAAGTGTTTGTCCAGGTCATCGTCTGTCAGATAGATGTCATCGACATATGACAATGCCTCATTATCATAAATTTGTAGTAACTCCGTTACCCTCACTGAGAATAACCCCGGGCTGTTCTTGAACCCTTGTGGGAGTCGACAAAATTGACGCTGGGTCCCCATTATTGAGAAAGCTGTTAAGTACCTGCTTCCAGGTGCTATGTTTTGACAAAAGAAACCATTTGAGATATCCAATGTGGTTTTGTATTTTTTACGCACAATGTTATTCATTAATGCTGTACTATGTGCATTTTGCACTGCAAATGTTTTTGAACAAGTGTTTAAGTGTCTGTAATCCAAAACTAGACGATAGGTATTGTCTGGTTTGGAGACAGGAAACAAAGGATTGTTCATTGAAGAGGTGCATGTTTCAATCACCCCCTGGTATTCAAGTTGATCTAAGATCTCCCTGACCTGTGTTTTAGCTTCTTGCTTTATTGGATACTGCCTTTGTGCAGTAGGTTCATTTTTCAGATGTATTTTATGGTGAGGTGAATCCTCATCCCATCCTACATGATTTTTGTATAATGCTGGGGCCTGGGCAACTGCACATTTCCTGGCATAAGTATATTTTAAGTGAATTGGAATATGGTTAGAGAAGGCAGGCATAATAATGTCCTCACCATGTGGGCACTCCCTGACAAATTGTGGTGGCCAGTCTTTTCAGCTAGAAGTATGTCATAGCCCCTTGAAAGTTTTTCCCAAAAAGTGCTTTCACCTGTCTAGGTATGTCTCCCTCCATCCGGAGTGTTATTTCATATAACTTTTGTGGAGTACTAACCCTGGTGTCTACAGTCTCAACTGTAATGTACTCATTCAAGTCCACTATCTCCAGAAGTTCCTTCAGGTTCTGGTGAGCTATTGTGACTTCTGCTGCACTGTCCAGCATTGTCTGAGCCCATTCTCCGTTCTTGAGTTGTGTTCTCAGTATCCTCGGCATGTCTGACCTTCAGACCTGCTACCTTCTTCTTCGAGAATTGAGGTTTTGATTTATTTTTCGGAACGTGTTTGTCGTCTTTCGATTTTACGCGTTCTTCTCTATGTTCTGACCGTCCTCTTCTTTCCGATGTCTGTGACGAGATCTGAAAGGTACGAGAGGAACGTGTATCAGTATCTTGATACCTGTCAGGCTTTTTCAAATTATCCCTATTCCTGAGGTTATACCTCCTTTCAGAGGGCTCCTTTTGAGGAGACCTACCTCAGGATTAAGAACGTTTCTCTGAATTATTGTTATTAGTTTCCCACTTCTTTTTAGAAGATGTAGGAGTTTGTTTAATAGAGTCCTTCTCAGGACTTTCAGATAGTTTTGGTTTCACTGGTCTTCCACCCAAACTATCTCTGCCTAATTCTGCATATGATTGTTCTATCAATCAATCAATCACAGAATTTGTAGAGCGCACTACTTACCCGCGAGGGTCTCAAGGCGCTGGGGAGAGAAAGGCGGGGGGGGTGCTGCTACTGGTCAAACAGCCAGGTCTTGAGTAGCCTCCTGAAGGTCAGCAGGTCTTGGGTCTGTCGTAGGCTTAGTGGAAGGGTGTTCCAGGTCTTGGCGGCTAGGTGTGAGAAGGATCTGCCGCCGGTGGTTGTTCTTTGAATGCGAGGGACGGTGGCGAGGGAGAGGTCGGCGGAGCGGAGCTGGCGGTTGGGGACGTAGAAGAAGAGTCGTCTGTTGAGGTAGGCTGGGCCAGTCTTGTGGAGTGCCTTGTGTGCGTGGATGAGGAGTTTGAAGGAGATTCTCCTGTTGACGGGGAGCCAGTGCAGGTTCCTCAGGTGGGGGGTGATGTGGCTGTGGCGTGGTATGTCGAGGATCAGGCGTGCGGAGGCATTTTGTATGCGTTGCAGTCACTTGATGAGCTTGGCCGGGGCTCCCGCGTAGAGGGCGTTCCCATAGTCGAGTCTGCTACTGACGAGGGCCTGGGTGACTGTTCTTCTTGTATCTGTCGGGATCCACCTGTAGATCTTGCGAAGCATGCGGAGGGTGTTGAAGCAGGAGGAGGAGACTGCGTTGACTTGCTTGGTCATGGAGAGCGTTGAGTCTATTATTCTGGGTAGCTCAGTTTGATGTTCTGTAACATCGAATTCCCTTAATCGTTGGCGGATCGCCACTGCTGCTGCCTCCCCTTTAATATTAGATAATATTATTGTTGAGACCTGGTCGAAATTTTTCAGTAATTTCATACCTAAATTCAGAGCAGGCTCTGCCCTGTATTCGTTTTGAATTTGTTTCAGGACATCTGGTATTACCGCAATAGACGGAACACCATGTGTTTTAGTATAGATGGCAGCAAAGACTGAGCCCCAAGTGGTGCAGTCTTCCAGTTGTGGTGTGATCCCCATCGGTAAACTGATAGTTAGGATTCTGTGTTTCTCATACGGGCTAGTATTTGGAAATACTGCTTCGATTTGAGTAATTTTTTGAGCTATCCAGAATGGAATTTGCTCACGTTTTGTGGGCATTTTTCCCATGACTGCGTATAGAGTCTGTGGTGTAATTTTTAGTGTATTCCCCTGTTGAGGAGTTTGATTTGGAAGTGTCAATGGTGGTTGGACTGTGAAAGTCTGCATGACATATTGGACTAATTGTCTGTAGATTTTTATTAACTCTGTAAGTTGAGTAAGTAATTCCTCGTCTGACATTATATCGAGGTCAGGATGAGGAGTGTAGCCGGCTAGGATCGGCCATGTTGCTCCTGGTCTACCTAGTGGACCGAGCCTGGTAATGTTTTTGTGATGTTTTAGGGTGCCTTTAAACCAGAGCTGATGCTCCTGGTATGTTAGTGGAATTTCAATATCCTCGAAAGGAATGTATTCCTCTGGTGGATCATCTTCTTTGTAGAAGTGAAACAGTTTTGTTACTGAATTTGATTCAGGAAATATGACCCATGAATAGAATACCTCTGTCTGAAAGGATTCGTGTGCCTCTATCACGAAAACTGCTCTACCGCCTCTTGGTGGTAGGCCGTGTTTTATAAGTTTTAGAGTGATGGCTCTTCTTAAGTTTGGATGGATGTCTATGACACCCTCCTCAGGTTCATTTAAACCTGTAATGTTAAAAGCTGGTACGACTGGGTCAGCCCCAGCTCCACCGTTTCCGGTGTTATTGTCCCCGTTTATGGACATTTTGTTTTTTGAAAAATGTAGAACAAGTTTCAAGGAAACAAAAGATAAGGTGCACAATATTTTGGAACACTGTATCCTTCAACGTTGAACAAACCAAACAACTAATATATAGGGTGCTTCCCTATTTAGTTATGGTGGATATTTAGCCCTACCCACTCCAGACGTCTTATGGAGTATGTGAGTAGGGGTCTCTGAGAAAAGCACGAATGAGTTACTCAGTATCTAGCGTTAAATTACTGCCTTACCAAACCGTTGGGCACCATGTAGTGTAGGTCCTATTTCCCTAATAGGCTCTGTGCATTGGAATAATATAACCTATAGGTTTGACATAGGACTAAGGTCGGTATGTCCCTATCGATTATATTAAACTTAATTACCTGTGCCAGCTAGCTCAGAGGCCACTAGAAACTCCTTGAGAACAAGAAGGGAGTAGTTTCTGGCAACCGAAAAACATGACAACTTTGTTTCCTTTAGAAGCGGAACATGTCTCAGAATCGTGGAAACAATAGATAACAGTTTCACTCATTCAATCGTGCATGCTTAGTTTCTACAGAGTTACACAGAAAGGAAAGACGGGCGTTTCAATAAAAAGGGTTTTATTGAACAGTCTTGTTTCTCGTGTAAGAGATATGTGCTGTTATGATCACAAGACAGTATGCAAGATAAATAATGTACAGCGTAAGCAGTAGAAATAAATAATACTGCGCTAGCATTATCTTTTAGCATATATTCACGTACATAAATAACATGAGCTAAGAATGCGAGTACTCATACGATGCGTCTCTAAGCTAGTTCTACCCCAATGCACCTAACCTAGTCTAGGTGTAGGGAAGAGTAGAAGTAGGTGGAGTATTCTCTAGTATGGTAGACTAAGAGTATGTTAAGTCTAGTATGCCAAGAGTCCCTCTAGGATTTAGTCAGCTCCATACCTTGAGAATGAGAGAGGTGGGAATCTCCTGCCGGATCTTGGAACTCTAACACCCTGCGAAGGGAGTCAGAACACTGGAAGCTGGATTCGTCTGCGTGCAGGAATGACAGCGTCTTCTCAGTGCGTCAGGCCGGGATACGGGCTCCTCTGAAGTCGAGGTCTCCTCTAACTTGCTTGGGCAAGGGAAGGTATATTTATACCTGGTAGGTGTCGAGGAATGTTAGCATTGACGTGAAGTCGGACAGAGGAAGACGTCAGGAATGAACCCTTAAGGTATAACGGTTCATACATAATAGATGAGTTCTTGGAGAAATCAATAGTCCTGTGCTAGGGGAACTCCCGAAGCTTAAGGGTCTGGTTTCTAAGAACTCGTTGTGACGTTAGGGTGGATGGATGTCGGTGACCATGCCTGTATTTGGAGTGCACGGTTAATGCCTAAATAAGGACTGGGATTCTATGCCTATATAAGGGCAAGGCGAATTGTGCCTATATAAGGACATGATTCAGGAAAACCTATATACGGACCCCTAAAGCGGAATACAACAATTCATTCCCAGCTCACAAATATTACATGATCCACATGTGTAGAACCCCTTAGGTTGATCCTGGAGCCAGTTGCCCCCCTTGATGTGTGTGGGTTCTAAATAGTTCCTTGTAATTAAGTTCTTAATAGTGGGACATCTCCTATAAGTTACCACTGGTTTATCTGCAATAACCTCCGTTAGACCTGGTACCCCCTTAAGCAAGTTCCAGTTTTTATTCAAGATTTTATAAATTTTATTGTGCAATGTATTATATGTTGAGATAAAAGCCAAACGTTCGATGGCGTGACACCTTTCCTTTTGTATTAGTGTGCCCTCCCTTCTCATGGTGCCAACCCTTTTCCTTGCCTTCTCAAGACCCTCTCCAGTATATCCTCTACTCGAAAGTCTTAGTTGTAACTCATCCAGTCCTTTCTTGAAATCATCGTCCAGACTACAATTCCTTCTAATTCGCACCATCTCCCCGTACGGTATTCCTTTAATTACCGACGGGGGATGAGCATTGTCAGCTCTTAGGATAGAATTAGTGGCTGTTTTCTTTTGAAAAAGTTTGCTATGTATTCTATTATCTGAAATGAACAATTGTACATCCAAAAATTCAATTTGGTGACTGTGATGACTCATAGTAAATACAACATTATACTCATTACAATTCAAAAATTCAAAATACTCCATTAGTTCTTGTTCTGTGCCCCTCCAAATTAGTAAAATATCATCTATGAAGTGGCCCCAAAACAATATTAAATCTGTCCATTTGGCAGCTCTTTTCCTCCAGGCATGCTCCCTCTCAAACAACCCCATAAAGAGGTTAGCGTAAAGGGAGCGAACCTGGAACCCATCGCTGTCCCCCTTATCTGATGGAACAATTCTACCTCAAATAAAAAAAAGTTGTTTTTAAGTATGAGATCACTCATTTCCAAGATCATTTCCGAGTGTTCTTGCAAACTGGCGCTTCGAGTACCCAGGAAATGATTCAGGGCTCGTATCCCCTTTTCCCTCTCTATGCAGGTGTATAGTCCCACTACATCTAATGTTACAAAACTCATTCCTTGTTCCCGAACCATGTCTTGTAGTTTGCTGAGAAAATCCATTGTGTCCCTTATGTATGAGGGTAGATTCACCACTAAAGGTTTCAGAAATATGTCCACAAATTCCGAGAGGTGTTCCGTCAAACTCCCTATACTTGAGACAATAGGTCTCCCTGGCGGGTTTTGCATGGACTTATGAATTTTTGGTAATAAATAAATAAAAGGAAAAGTCGGACTCGTGTTATTCAGATATTTAGATTCCTGTTCGTCCAATAAACCCTGTTCCTTCCATGTATAAAGTCTCTCTGTGATGTGCCTACCTGCTTCTTTAGTGGGATTAGAGCTCAATTTTTTATAGCACATGACATCGCTAAGCTGTCTCTTAATCTCTTGACAATAATCAGATCTTCTCATTACCACAATATTTCTGCCTTTGTCGGCTTCTCTTATAACTATATTATCTTGTTTCAGATTCCTTAGCGCTAGGCATTCTTCCTTAGACAGATTCTCCTTAGTCCTGAGATTCACATTTCTCTGACCTACTTGATCTTCCAGTCTATGTAAATCATTTATAGTTCTTTTAACAAACAAATCAATAGCAGTGTACTGTGGTCCCTGAGGTATACATTTCGATGAGGGTTTTAAACCACTCGTACATCCGTAATCTGTAGGAATATCTAACATGGTAGCGACATCTTCTACTCCAAACCTCTCACCTTCTGTTAATGATACAAGTAATTGCACATTACGCATATGTTCTATAGTCAAATCAGATTTTTTAATAGCATTTTTCACATTCATAGGTTTATCCACGTTCGCAAAAAAACTTTTCAATTTTAATCTCCGCGCAAATTTAAACAAATCAATTTCAATTTCAGTAAAAT
This sequence comes from Calotriton arnoldi, assembly GCA_963921515.1. Taxonomy (NCBI): domain Eukaryota; kingdom Metazoa; phylum Chordata; class Amphibia; order Caudata; family Salamandridae; genus Calotriton; species Calotriton arnoldi. The sequence goes on from CAWUFW010000623.1 coordinate 2,555,043, forward strand.
CATAAATCCTATTTGGACAAAAAGATAACCCTCTCTTTAATACTGAAAGTTCGTGCTGACTCAAGTTTCTATCTGATAGGTTAATAACCTCTAAATCAAGATTTTGTAATGTGGACCCAATATGTTTGCTACCTTCTTCTATTTCCTGAACTTGTTCTGACTGCGCGTACCAATTCTTGTATTTTCTGTGCCTTCTCCTACTCCTCCTTGTTCTGTTGCTACCTTTTTCTTCCCTCTTCGTATTCTTTGAATCTCTTCGGAAAAAGAAGAACTCGTCGTGGGTCTAAGTTCTGCCATATTACTGGCCCCTTGTTCTTCACTAGATGACAAATTCGAGCTACTGTAGTTAACAGAGCTCAGTTCTCCTTGTACCTCACCTGCTCCTGTTGCTTTCGGCTTCTGAATTTCATCAAAACCTTTCCCAAAGGTGAATACTCTTCCTTGCCTGTAATCCCTATCATCCCTCCTTATCTTGCTAAGTCTCTTGTCTTTAATCTGTAATTGATGTTTGTTGATTACTCCCTTCAAAATAGCATAATTCTTTTCTGTTAAGTCTGACAAATTCATATCCTTAATTTCTTTTTCTAAATCAGCAATTTGACCTTTCAGTTTTTCTACTTTCCTTTCAGCGTTCTTAATAAGAATATGCATCATGTAAAAGGAGGATGAATACAAATTTTCCTCCCGCTCTTTAAGTAAATCGTCATCCAAATCATCAAAAGTCGGAAAAATCAATATTCTCAATCCTCTAGGTACACGTTTTTGTTCTACATAGTTCTTTAAAGTAATGCTGTCCCACCATTTAGACAGTTCCAATTTTGTCAGTTTCTCCAATTTGAGAAATTTGCTTTTAAAACTGCTGTTTGGAAGATCCCTATTCACATCCGTGGTATTCTTTTTACTTTTTACTTTTCACTTTTCTACTTATATCCACTTCATGTCTCAATATAGGTTCAGTGACTGTGAGGCGTTTGATACAGGTAAAGACTGTCTGTAGTAGGGCATTAATTATCTAACATGGCTTGAGTATCTGGAAGAATTTTATTTTCTCTGAACAATTGTATGCAGATTGAACACTGTGTGCAGTGCAGGTTACCCTTTTATCTGGGGGGTTGATAATCAACATGATCTCGGTTACCCATGAAGTCTATGGTATAGGGTCAATATTGTACATAACAAAAGCTTGCTTTACCTATGGGGTTTGTATGTATGATAGCAGTAATGATACTTCATATTATTCTGAGCTACTTTCATAGCTCTAAATCCATACCCGGTTATAGAGCAATGTGTACAAAAGAAGCTTGGAAGATCCAATTTTTTAGTTCAAAACATTAATGTTTGTCACTGAATCATTCACCTAACTATAACATTACTTTAACCTTTGTTATTTGAGTAATTTTCTAAAGTTGTTTTTTTAAAACAAAAGCAGATGTTTTATCACACCTAACTATAACGTTAGTTCCACCCTTTGTTTTTTTAGAGAATGTCTAGGGTTTTTTAACATTCACAAATATTTTATTACCATATGTAAAAGCCAACCACCTGCCATGCACAGCTGGCAGGGGGCTGTCCGGGTTGCCAACTCCACACTGTTCACAGCCTTTGGCATACTCTACATAGGGCTGGCCTTCGAGCCCCAGAGAACCCATCCCCTGGGGCCAAAGCATATCTATTAAGAGGAGAGGGGAATGCAGCCCCTCCCCAACCTTAATTGGTTCCAGAGACCCCATCCCGTGGGGCCAGTTCCAATAAAAAGGGGAGGGGGGCTGCACACATGGGGCCCCATTCTCTGGGACTAAATCTAAGGGGAGGGTGCGTGCAGCCCACCTCCCTTAATCTTATCAGTCCCTGGTACCCCATTCCCTAGGCCCAAAGCAAATTAAAAAGGGGAGGGGGCCCTGTGGTTTTTTTAGTGAATTTCTAAGGTTTTTTAAATGCTAATTTCTAACTATGCCTTCACAGGTAGGACATGTGCAGAAAGAGGAAGAAAGGCGCAGAAAGAAGGAAGAGAGGTGCAGAAAGATGAAGAAAGGTGCAGAAAGAAGCAAGAAAAATGCAGAAAGAGGCAACAGAAGTCCAGAAAGAGGAAGAAAGGAGCAGAAAGAAGCAAGAGTAGTACAGAAAGAAGCAACAGAGGTGCAGAAAGAGGCCTACTTTGACTGTACCTTTCCACAGACTCATACAAAGTAGCCTAATCACTAATCCTTCTCCCAAGAAGTCTTAAACCTCACTTTTCTCTTGAAGGTTCCTATTCATTGACTGCTCAAAATGTAAGGCCTACCAAATGTAAAACAGCAATCCTAACCATATCACTGTTGTAAGTCTCACCACGTTTGTGAAGGTATGCATGTGTGTGTCTCTGCTTTTACCTAGTGACATGTTACATAAAAATAAACAGCAAACTCTGTAAATTTGTGTACAAAAAGGTGTATGCATTTCTTTCTGGTCATAATGCAGGGCACATGGGTATCCAATAGTATATTTGAGGGGCGCTATAACACCTATATACATAAGACATGTCTGCCTGTGCAACCGAATGACAGAGCAGAACTGAGAAGATTTGAGCACCTATAGGAGGAGCTACCTGCTTTTTAAGCTACCATCTTCAGATGCATAACACATGTAAGAATACATGTACAAGTAGACATATACCTCAGTCACGAGAGTACGCAGACCTTTAAACTTGACAGCTTCCACTTCCCATTTGAGTACACAAAAAGAGGTGAGAAAAGTTCAGAAAGAAGCAAGAGAAGTGCAGAAAAAATAAGAGAGGTGCTGAAAGAGTAACAATTGTGCAAAAAGAGGCAATAGAAGTGCAGAAAGAGGCAAGAGAAGTCCAGAAAGAGGCAAGAGAGGAACAGAAAGAGGGAAAAGGGGTGCAGAAAGAGGAAAGAGGGGGTGCAGAAAGAGGCAAGAGGGGTGCAGAAAGAAGCAAGAGAAGTACAGAAAGAAGCAAGAGAAGTGCAGAAAGAAGCAAAAGAAGTGCAGAAAGAGGCAAGAGGGTTGCAGAAAGAAGCAAGAGAGGTACCGAAAGAGTCAGGAGAAGTACAGAAAGAAGCAATAGAGTTGCAGAAAGAAACAAGAAAGTTGCAGAAAAAAGCAAGAGAAGTGCAGAAAGAGGCAAGTGAGATGCAAAAGGAGGCTAGAGAGGTGCAGAAAGAGGCAAGAGAGGTGCAGAAAGAGGCAAGAAAGGTGCAGAAAGAGGGAACAGGGGTGCAGAAAGAGGCAAGAGGTGCAAAAACAGGCAAGAGAGGTACAGAAAGAGAGAACGGGGTACAGAAAGAGGCAAGAGAAGTGCTGAAAGAAGTACTGATGTGCAAAAAGAGGCAAGAGAAGTGCAGAAAGAAGGAACAGAAATGCAGAAAGAGGCAAAAGAAGTGCAGAAAAAAGCAAGAGAGGTGTTGAAAGAAGCAACAGAGGTACGGAAAGAGGCAGGAGAGGTACAGAAAGAGACAAGAGAGATGCAGAAAGAGGGAAGATGAGTGCAGAAAGAGGCAACAGCAGTACAGAAAGAAGCAAGAGAGGTGCAAAAAGAAGCAAGAGAAGTGCAGAAAGAAGCAACAGAGGTACAGAAAGAGGCAAGAGAGTTACAGAGAGAGGCAAGAGATGTGCAGAAAGGTGCAACAGAAATGTCAAAAGAGGCAAGAGGGGTGCAGAAAGAGGCAAGAGGGGTGCAGAAAGAGGCAAGAGAAGTGCAGAAAGAAGCAATAGAGGTGCAGAAGGAGGCAAGAGAACTGCAGAAAGAGGCAAGATAGTTGCCGAAACAGGCAAACAAGGTGCAGAACGATGGAACAGGGGTGCAGTCAGAGGCAAGACAGGTGCAGAAAGAGGTAAGAGGGGTGCAGAAAGAGGGAAGAGGGGTACAGAAAGAGGGGAGAGGGTACAGAAAGAGGCAAGAGAGCTGCAGAAAGAAGCACAAGATGTACAGAAAGAAGCAAGAGAAGGGCAGAAAGAGGCAAAAGGGGTGCAGAGAGAGGCAAGAGAAGTGCAGGAATAAGCAATAGATGTGCAGAAAGAGGCAAGAGAACTGCAGAAAGAGGCAAGAGAGGTGAAGAACGAGGCTAGAGAGGTGCAGAAACAGGCAAAAGAGGTGCAGAAAGAGGGGCAGGGGTGCAGACAGAGGCAAGAGAAGTGCAGAAAAGGGGGAAGAGGGGGAAGAGGGGCGCAGAAAGAGGCAGAAGGGGTGTAGAAATTTGCAAGAGAGGTGCAGAAAGAACCAAGAGCAGTGTAAAAAGAACCAATAGAGGTGCAGAAAGACGCAATAGGGGTGCAGAAAGAGATAAGAGAAGTGCAGCCAGAAGCAAAAGAGGTGCAGAAAGAGGCAAGAGAACTGCAGAAAGAGGCAAGAGATGTGCAGGAAAAGGGAAGAAGGGTGCAGAAAGAGACAAGAGGGGTGCAGACAGAAGCAAGAGAAGTGGAGGAAGAGGGACGAGGGGTGCCAAAATTTACAAGAGAGATACAGAAAGAAGCAAGAGCATTCAGAAAGAACCAACAGAGGTGCAGAAAGAGACAAGATGGGTGCAGAAGGAGGCAAGAGAAGTGCATAAAGAAGCAAAAGAGGTGCAGAAACAGGCAAGAGAACTACAGAAAGAGGCAAGAGAGGTGCAGAAAGAGGCAAGAGACATGCAGGAAAAGGGAAGAAGGGTGCAGAAAGAGGCAAGAGGGGTGTAGAAAGAAGAAAGAGAGGTGCAGAAAGAGGCAAGAGGGGTACAGAAAGAGGCAAGAGAGATGCAGAAAGAGGGAACACTAGTGCAGAAAGAGGCAACAGGGGTGCAGAAAGAAGCAAGAGAGGTGCAGAAAGAAGCAAGAGAAGTGCAGAAAGAAGCACCAGAGGTGCAGAAAGAGGCAAGAGAAGTGCAGAATGGGGCAAGAGAGGTGCAGATAGAGACAAGAGAGGTGCAGAAAGAAGGAAAAGGGGTGCAGAAATAGGCAAGAGTGGTGCAGGAAGAAGCAAGAGATGTACAGAAAGAAGCAATAGGGGTGCAGAAAGAGGCTAGAGGATTATAGAAAGAGGCAAGAGAAGTGCAGAAATAAGCAACAAAGGTACAGAAGGATGCAAGAGAACTGCAAAAAGAGGCAACAGAGTTGCAGAAACAGGCAAAGAGGTGCAGAAAGAAGGACAGGGGTGCAGACAGAGGCACGAGAGATGCAGAAAGAGGGAAGAGGGGTGCAGAAAGAGGCAAGAGGGGTACAGAAAGAAGCAAGAGCAGTGCAGAAAGAACCAACAGAGGTGCAGAAAGAGACCAGAGGGGTGCAGAAAGAGGCAGGAGAAGTGCAGAAAGAAGCAAAAGAGGTGCAGAAAGAGGCAAGAGACGTGCAGGAAAAGGGAAGAAGGGTGCATAAAGAGGCAAGAGGGGTGCAGAAAGTAGCAAGTGAGGTGCAGAAAGAGGCAAGAGAGGTACAGAAAGAGGGAAAATGAGTGCAGAAAGAGGCAACAGGGGTGCAGAAAGAAGCAAGAGAGGTGCAGAAACATGAAAGAGAAGTGAAAAAAGAAGCAACAGAGGTGCAGAAAGAGGCAAGAAAAGTGCAGAAAGTGGCAAGAGAGGTACAGAAAGCAGCAAGATAGGTGCAGAAAGAGGGGAAAGGGGTGCAGAAATAGGCAAGAGCAGTGCCGAAAGAAGCAAGAGAGGTACAGAAAGAAGCAAGAGAAGTGCAGAAAGAAGTAATAGGGGTGCAGAAAGAGGCTAGAGGGGTACAGAAAGAGGCAAAAGAGGTTCAGAAGGAGGCAAGAGAACTGCAAAAAGAGGCAACAGAGTTGCAGAAACAGGCAAAGAGGTGCAGAAAGAATTAACAGGGGTGCAGACAGAGGCAAGAGAGCTGCAGCAAGAGTGAAGAGGGGTGCAGAAAGAGGCAAGAGGGGTGCAGAAAGAAGCAAGAGCAGTGCAGAAAGAACCAACAGAGGTACAGAAAGAGGCAAGAGGCGTGCAGAAAGAGGCAAGAGAAGTCCAGAAAGAAGCAATTGAGATGCAGAAAGGGGCGTGAGGGGTGCAGAAAGAGGCAAGAGAGGTACAGAAAGAGGCAAGAGAGGTGCACAAAGATGGAAGAAATGTGCAGAATAAGGCAACAGAGTTTCAGAAACAGGCAAAAAGGGGCAGAAAGAGGGAACAGGGGTGAAGATAGATGCAAGGGAGCTGCAGAAAGAGGGAAGAGTGGTACAGAAAGAGGCAAGAGTGGTGCAGAAAGAAGCAAGAGCAGTGCAGAAAGAACCAACAGAGGTGCAGAAAGAGGCAAGATGGGTGCAGAAAGAGGCAAGAGAAGTGCAGAAGGAAGCAAAAGAGGTGCAGGAAGAGGAAAGAGACGTGCAGGAAAAGGGAAGAAGGGTGCAGGAAGAGGTAAGAGGGATGCAGAAAGAAGCAAGAGAGGTGCAGAAAGAGGCAAAAGGGGTAGAGAAAGAGGCAAGAGAGGTGCAGAAAGAGGGAAAACGAGTGCAGAAAGAGGCAACAGGGGTGCAGAAATAAGCAAGAGAGGTGCAGAGAGAAGCAAGAGAAGTGCAGAAAGAAGCAACAGAGGTGCAGAAAGAGGCAAGAGAAGTGCAGAAAGCGGCAAGATAGGTGCAGAAAGAAGCAAGAGAGATACAGAAAGAAGCAAGAGAAGTGCGAAAAGAAGCAATAGAGGTGCAGAAAGAGGCTAGAGGGGTACAGAAAGAGGTAAAAGAAGTGCAGAAAGAAGTAAAAGAGGTACAGAAGGAGGCAAGAGAACTGCAAAAACAGGAAACAGAGTTGCAGAAACAGGCAAAGAAGTGCAGAAAGAGGTAACAGGGTGTTAGAAATGGGGGTCTCTAGTTGGCAGAGGTAGGTACCTTTGTCCAAATAGGGACCCTTGCTTCTAGTCAGGGTAAGGGGGATACACACTCTAGATAACCCCTGCTCACCCCCTTGGTAGCTTGGCACGAGCAGACAGGCTTATCCCACAAGGCAATGTGTAAAGTATTTGTACCAACACTCACAGTAACACAGTGAAAACACCACAAATGGACACCACACCAGTTTAGAGAAATAAAGTATCTTTATCTAAACTAAACAAGACCAAAATGACAAAATCCAACATACACAGTTAAAAATATGACTTTCAAAAGATTTCAAGAACTTGTACCATAGAAAACTATGGATGCGTGACTTTTCAGCAAAGTACCTGTAGATGCGTCAAATTTACAAGCCAAACAGCCGCAGCGTCGGAAAAGAAAGAGATGCGACACTCCTGAGACCTTGGAGAGGCGATGCGACAGTCCCGCTGCACGCAGAGGAGGGGTTGCGTCGAATCCGGTTTGTATGGGGAGTGATGCGTCAATTCTTCGTGTCAGTTCCGGTCTGTGGGTGATGAGTCGGAAGAACTTGCCGCACAGGTACGATGCATGGAAATACAGGATGCGTCGCCGATTGATGCGGCGGCGTCGAGCGGTGCTGCGTTGGTCCTCTTCAGCCGTGATCCCTCGATGCGTTGATTTTTGCAGCGGCGACAGGCGCTGCGCCGGTTTCCGCAGCGGCGCGGCGATGCATGGAAATTCTTCTCGCGCCATGGAGATGAATCCCGGAAAGCAGCCGCAAGAAGAGCGATACGTTGATTTCTGTAATTCTTTGAGTTTCTTCTTGCTTCCAGCTCCCAAACAGCAGCAACAACCTCCAGAGGCCCAAAACTGGCACAGGCACCCCTTGGCAGGTCAGAACTCACAGCAGCAGAGTTCAGGAGAGCTGGGGGTGAAGTCTTTGTGTCCCTGAGACTTTAGAGCAGAAGGCCAGCTCACTTCAGGCCCTTGGAGATCTCCTTCAAGCAGGGGACACAGCACACAGCAATGTCCTTCTCCTTTCCTTGGCAGAAACAGCAACTGCAGGCCAACCCCAGGCACACAGCAAGGGCAGTACTTCTCAGTCTCTCCAGCTCTCCTCCTTGGCAAAGGTTCCTCTTGAATTCCAGGAATGATCTAAAGTCTGGGGCTTTTGGTCTAATACTTATACCCCAAAATGTCTTTGTTCTATTTGTGCAAGGGGCTCTAAGCCCAGTTCAAACCAGTTCTGGGGGTCACTCTGCAAGTGCACAACAGCATCACCCTACATACCTACTCGCCAACTATGATCTATGGGCCAGCATTTGGCGGTTGTCCCTCGGGCAAGAAAAGAGCGAGCAGGCGGACGCTCCTTCCGTGTCCTGGCTGCAAAACTCTGGAACTCTCTTCCGGTGCGCATCCGCAGCACCACCGACTACATGGCATTTCGCAAAGCCATTAAACTCATCTTTTTCCTATACTATAGGCCCTGTTTCTTCCAGTATCCCTCCAACTTCTGCTAAAGTCAGTGCTGGGACGCCCCTTTGTTGGGGCAGCTGTGCGCTCTATAAAACCTGTAACATAACAGCATAACATCCATTGTCAGTGTGAGCCTTGGTTCCAGACACACCACAGGGGGGTGGAGCCAGCATTGTGGAAGGCAGGCACAGCCCTATTCAGGCACAGGTGCTACTCCTCCCACCACTCCAAATGCAGATCAGGCCTATTCAGCCGAGTGCTGACTCATCCAGACTCCTGGAGCCACTGCACCTCCCCAGCCCCTGTCACTCCAAAGCCAGACAGTCAATCCACAAACAGGCGGAGGCGCACAGGATGGTTGAACAAGAAAATAGCCACTTTCTAAAAGTTGTATTTTCAAACACACAATTTAAAAACCATCTTTACTAAAAGATGTGTTATTAAATCCTGAGTTCAGGGATACCAACCTCCAATTTTCCATCTTTTCTCTATGGGAAGATATGCTTGTAAAATGTTACAAAGCATTCCTCATTCTGTCCTATGGGGCAAGATAGCCATTCAATAGTGAAAAACTAAATTGGCGGTATTTCACTATCAGGACATGTTACACACACCAGTACATGTCCTACCTTTCACATACACTGCACCTGCCCAGGGGGTACCTTTTGCCTACCATAGTGGTGCCCTATATGTAGGAAAAGTGAAGGTTAGGGCCTGGCAAGTGGGTGCACTTGCCCATTCAACATGGCAGTTAACTAACTGCGCACAGGCACCGCGGTGGCAGGCCTGAGACATCTTTTCAGGGCTACTCATGTGGGTGGAACAATCAGTGCTGCAGGCTCACTAGTAGCATTTGATTTACCAGCCCTGGCACACTCAGTGCACTTTACTAGGGACCTACTGGTAAAACAAATATGCCAATCAGGGAGAACTAATCACAATAACAATGTTCACAGAGAGCATATGCACTTTAGCACTGATCAGCAGTGGTAAAGTGCCCAGAGTCCAATAGCCAACAAACACAGGTCAGGAAAAAAAAATAGGAGGAAGAAGCAAAAGGTTTGGGGAGAACCCTGCAAAAAGGGCCATTTCTAACACAACCCCCTTCCAGCCTAAAGCCAGGGTGGACCAATCAATACCTCAATGGGCTTCCCAGCTTGGGGTGACAGAACATGGAACCTGGCCTGAACAGCAGGGGTCTATTCCTGTTCTACGCCTTCCGGAACCCAGTTGGATCCCTCTATCCATACTCTCAGGGCCCACTAGGCTAACCCATGGTGGACCCTTCTCCTCACCTGGGAACCCCATCTGTGCAGCGCCTAAACTTATTTTGCTCACAGATGTATCCCAACAGGTAGACAGTACCCACATGGCCAACACAGTGGTGGGGCCCAGTCCACCCCCGGGGTGTGACTCCTGCCCCCCTCCCAGGGGCAACTCTGTCCACCAGGACAGCCAGCCAGAGTGGCCACTGACAGCTGTCAGTGATGAGAGCCAGGGCTCATGCCTTTCAGGCCTCTCTAACCTCTGTGGCATCAGAAAGTAGGGGTCAGAAGCCCCAGGTGCCTGGCACCTTTTGTCCACTCTCCCTACTGCCAAGTCAGGAATGGCATCCTGACACTGGTCCACCAGCCCAGGGTCTGTACCCTGCGGCTGGACAAGAGACTGGGGTGGGCTCTCCCACACCCTGTCTTCCTCCCTGGGGCTCTGCACCCTATCACCTGGAGTGGTACCCCAAGAACACAACTTGGTAGGGGCACTGTTAGCAGTCGCCCCTTCCTCCAGGTCAGGGGGGACATCCTGAACCTGGTCCTCCAACCCAGGGTCTGTACCCTTAGGCTGGACCTGTGCCTGGCAACCCAGGACTTCCGGGGATAACACCAACCGCCCCCAAGGGAAACACAATCCTCGTGAGTGGTACAAGAGTCTGTCTGGTGCAGGTCTCCAGCCTCCTGTCCACTTGACAGAGCATGAAGACCCCCAGGCCAGAAGTGGCCTTACCAGGGTCAGTCCTGGGGTGCTCTGACCTCAAAGCTGGCAACTCCTGACCCACTGGTCCTTCCACTGGGGTCTGCGTCCCCCCTCACCCTTTTCTCTGGACTCATGCACCCTCCCCACTGGAGTGGTGCTGCCAGACATCAGAACTGGTGGGATGCTTGTTACCACAGCCCCCCCCAGTCCACCTGACACTTTGGGATCCCCCTCAGGAAATGGCCTCCCGGTACAGACTAAGCCCCCCCTCCTGGTGTTTACCTATGGAACCAACCAGGCCCTGGGACTGGGTTTCGGGCACCTTGGAACACAGCCCACTCCCACTCCTTCTCCTCTGAGACAGGACGTGGGACCCTACACCCCTCCCACTACACTGGGACCTATCTGGGCTACCACAAACCTCCCCTACCTCACTTAGGGGCATATTATCAATGGCCAGCGATAATTATCGCTGGTCGTGCTGAGCGACGAATTCCCTAACGCAGGCTATCTCTGGTATTTATCGCCCTGGTAGCGCGTTATTAACAACACGTTTCCCCAGGGCGATAAAAATTCCAGAGATAGCGAGGTTATCGCCGTTTTGCAGGGAACATCGCTGGAAAACCAGCGATGTTCCCTGCAAAACGGCGATAACCTTTCTGATACGACCCTGTGGTCATATCAGCATAATCCACCCCCTATGTCTAACATAGGTAAGTCAGGATTTTAGCAGATGTTAGATTTTGGCGAAAACGGCCGTTTTCGCTAAAATCTAACGTCTGCTAAAATCCTATGGGCTGCCTTGTAAATATCGCGATGTGAACATCAGCGATATTTGCAAGGCAGTCCATCCGAGGTACGCTCAGTGACGCCCACTTTGCATCTCATTAGAGATGCAAAGGGGAGCGTCGAGGAAAAGGGTGCTAACATGCGATTATGCATGTTAGCACCCTCTTGTTGATAGGGCGATAGTTTTATCTCCGCTTTTCTGGCTTTTAAAGCCAGAAAAACGGAGATAAAGCCCTTGTAGATATGCCCCTTGGTTGGGGAAAACCTGAGCCACCCCCTTCAGGATCACTCCTGAAAGCTTCTTCAGACCCTCTGGAATACACCAAAAGGTCTGCCTCCAGCACAAGCTCCCTGGAATCAGAGAACTCACACTCCACCTGGTGTTGGCATAGCTCTGGAAAACAGGGACTTGAAATATGCTCTCCAACAATTGAATCACACAGCCCCCCACAGTTGTTAACCAAGATACCCTTTGCCCCACCATCCAGTGCCTCACACAAGTACCCCACACCACTCTCCTGAGATTGGCAAGACAGTGTCTGACTGTCTCTGTCACTCACCCAACCCTCTTCTGGGTGGTCTCCACACTCACGCACCAGGACTCCTGCCATGGGGGAACCCCTCTCCCTGCACCTCTCATGTAGAGTCAGTAGAGTGTCCCTCCCACCACAAGGAATATGATCCCATGTGTCAGTTCCCCAATCCACCTCAGGTACACTGCACACTACTAGAGCTACCTCATAACCCTGAACCCCTTGGTGTATGTCAACCCCCTCCTTCAAGTCAGGCGCCACATCTCTGGGTGTGTGTACTTCTCCTTCAGCACTAGACACCACATATTTGCTGCCACCATCTGAGCTGGACTCCACCTCCAACCCAGCCAAGCTCACTTCATGAGCTGCACACATTTCCTTTTCAGCTAAGACACTCATGGCCTCAAGCCTCTCGAGCTCCACATCAAGCTCCCTCATTCTTAATTCATGTGCCAAGGTCAATTTCATTTCTTCCAAGGAGTAAATCTTCTTTCTCGCCTCTGCAATCTTTTCTCTCTCTATGGCAGCTTTTTGGTTCTCCATTTCCAATATTTTCATCTCGAGCCTCATGACTTCTAACTCATGATCTCTAACCCTTTGGTTTTCCTCCAACTCCTCTGGGGAAAAACTTCTAGCGGAATGGTTGCTGCCACTCCTGGAGGCTGCTCTTCCCACAGGCAGATCCTGTGATCTAAAATCATCCCCTTGTGCATCCTCATCCACCTCTGCACCATCTGTCTCACCAGCCTCTTTGGCCTCCCAACAGGCCCTTAAGGCCTTCTGTAGCTCCTCCTTCCTGGAGCTGCTCTCCAGGGGACATCCAAAATCTTTGCAAAATTGTTTGAGCTGATCTACTCTGTAGGAGTGCAACATTTCAATATCAAACTCCAATTCTGCCATCTCACTTGCTGGTTTACCCTTCTGAGACATGATGCGTGGATACTTTAAGGGTTACTCAAAAATAGAACCAAAAACAAAACACAGTATGTGATTGCGTAGTGCTCTGCACTAAACTAGTGATGTACACCAATCACTGTGAGTCAAGTACAAATACAGGTTCAAATCCTCACCGCTGACCACCAAAGTTAGAAATGGGGGTCTCTAGTTGGCAGAGGTAGGTACCTTTGTCCAAATAGGGACGCTTGCTTCTAGTCAGGGGAAGGGTGATACACACTCTAGATAACCCCTGCTCACCCCCTTGGTAGCTTGGCATGAGCAGACAGGCTTATCCCAAATGCAATGTGTAAAGTATTTGTACCAACACTCACAGTAACACAGTGAAAACACCACAAATGGACACCACACCAGTTTAGAGAAATAAAGTATCTTTATCTTAACTAAGCAAGACCAAAACGACAAAAATCCAACATACACAGTTAAAAATATGACTTTCAAAATGGTTTCAAGAACTTGTACCATAGAAAACTATGGATGCGTGACTTTTCACCAAAGTACCTGTAGATGCGTCAAAGTTTACAAGCCAAACAGCCGCAGCGTTGGAAAACAAAGAGATGCAACACTCCTGAGACCTTGGGGAGGCGAAGCGACCGTCCCGCTGCACGCAGAGAAAGAGTTGCATCGAATCCGGTCTGAACGGGGAGTGATGCGTCGATTCTTCATGTCGGTTCCGGTCCACGGGTGATGCGTCTGAAGAACTTGCCGCACAGGTACGATGCGTGGAAATCCGGGATGCGTCGGCGATCGATGCGGCGTGTCGATCCCTCGATGCGTCGATTCTTACAGCGGCGACAGGCGCTGCAGCGGATTCCGCACCGGCGCGGGGATGCGTGGAAATTCTTCTCACGCCATGGAGATGCATCGGGAAAACAGCCGCAAGAAGAGCGATGCGTCGATTTCTGTAATTCTTTGAGTTTCTTCTTGCTTCCAGCTCCCAAACAGCAGCAACAACCTCCAGAGGCCAAAAACAAGCACAGGCACCTCTTGGCAGGTCAGAAATCACAGCATCAGATTTCAGGGGAGCTGGGGTGAAGTCTTTGTGTCCCTGAGACTTCAGAACATGAGGCCAGCTCACTTCAGGCCCTTGGAGATCTCCTTCAAGCAGGGGACACAGCACACAGCAAAGTCCTTCTCCTTTCCTTGGCAGAAACAGCAACTGCAGGGAAACCCCAGACACACAGCAAGGGCAGTACTTCTCCTCAGTCTCTCTAGCTCTTCTCCTTGGCAAAGGTTCCTCTTGAAGTATGGGGTTTTAGGTCTAATACTTATATCCCAAAATGTCTTTGTTCTCTTTGTGCAAGGGTCTCTGAGCCCAGTTCAAACCAGTTCGGGGGGGCACTCTGCAAGTGCACAACAGCATCCATTGTCAGTGTGAGCCTTGGCTCCAGACACACCACAGGGGCGGAGCCAGCATTGTGGAAGGCAGGCACAGCTCTATTCAGGCACAGGTGCTACTCCTCCCACCACTCCAAATGCAGTTCAGGCCTATTCAGCCTAGTGCTGACTCATTGAGACTCCTGGAGCCACTGCACCTCCCCAGCCCCTGTCACTTCAAAGCCAGACAGTCAATCCACAAACAAGCAGAGGCACACAGGATGGTTGAACAAGAAAATAGCCACTTTCTAAAAGTGGTATTTTCAAACACACAATTTAAAAACCATCTTTACTTTAAGATGTGTTATTAAATCCTGAGTTCAGGGATACCAAACTCCATTTTTCAATCTTATCCCTATGGGAAGATATGCTTGTAAAATGTTACAAAGCATTCCCCATTCTGTCCTTTTGGGGCAAGATAGCCTTTCAATAGTGAAAAACGAAATTGGCAGTATTTCACTATCAGGACATGTTACAGATACCAGTACATGTCCTACCTTTCACATACACTGCACCCTGCCTAGGGGGGTACCTTGGGCATACCAGAGGGGTGCCCTATATGTAAGAAAAGGGAAGGTTAGGGCCTGAGAAGTGGGTGCACTTGCCAAGTTGACATGGTAGTTACCAAACTGCACACAGTCTCCGCGGTGGCAGGCCTGAGACATCTTTTCAGGGCTACTCATGTGGGTGGCACAATCAGTGCTGCAGGCCCACTAGTAGCAGTTGATTTACCAGCCCTGGCACACTCAGTGCCCTTTACTAGGGGCCTACTGGTAAAACAAATATGCCAATCAGGGAGAACCAATCACAATAACAATTTACACAGAGAGCATATGCACTTTAGCACTGATCAGCAGTGGTAAAGTGCCCAGAGTCCTATAGCCAACAAACACAGGTCAGTAAAAAAAAAAATAGGAGGAAGAAGCAAAACGTTTGGGGATAACCCTGCAAGAAGGGCCATTTCTAACACAGGGGTGCAGACAGAGGCAAGAGAGCTGCAGAAAGAGGGAAGAGGGGTGCAGAAAGAGGCAAGAGGGGTGCAGAAAGAAGCAAGAGCAGTGCAGAAAGAACCAACTGAGGTGCAGAAAGAGGCAAAAGGGGTGCAGAAAGAGGCAAGAGAAGTAAAGAAAGAAGCAAAAGTGGTGCAGAAAGGGGCAAGTGGGGTGCAGAAAGAGGCAAGAGAGGTACAGAAAGAGGCAAGAGAGATGCACAAAGACGTAAGAAGGGTGCAGAAAGAGGCAAGAGGGGTGCAGAAAGAAGCAAGTGAGGTACAGAAAGAGGCAAGGTGGGTGCAGAAAGAAGGAAGTGAGGTGCAGAAAGAGGCAATAGAGGTGCAGAAATAGGCAAGAGAGGTAAAGAAAGAAGCAAAAGTGGTGCAGAAAGGGGCAAGAGGGGTGCAGAAAGAGGCAAGAGAGGTACAGAAAGAGGCAAGAGAGATGCACAAAGACGTAAGAAGGGTGCAGAAAGAGGCAAGAGGGGTGCAGAAAGAAGCAAGAGAGGTACATAAAGATGCAAGAGGGGTGCAGAAAGAAGCAAGTGAGGTACAGAAAGAGGCAAGGTGGGTGCAGAAAGAAGCAAGTGAGGTGCAGAAAGAGGCAATAGAGGTGCAGAAATAGGCAAGAGAGGTGCAGAAACAGGCAAGAGAAGTGCAGAAAGAGGCAAGAGAAGTGCTGGAAGAAGCAACAGAGGTGTAAAAAGAAGCAAGAGAAGTGATGAAAGAGACAAGAGAGTTGCAGAAAGAAACAAGCGAGGTGCAGAAAAAAGCAAGAGAAGTGCAGAAAGAGGCAAGTAAGGTGCAGAAAGAGGCAAGAGAGGAGTAGAAAGAGGCAAGAGAGGTGCAGAAAGAGGCAAGAGAGGTGCTGAAGAAAAAAACAAGAGAGGTCCAGAAAGAAGCAAGAGAGGTGCAGAAAGAAGGGAGGTGCAGAAAGTGGAAGAGATGTGCAGAAAGAGGCAAGAGAAGTGCAGAAAAAGGAACAAAGGTGCAGAAAGAAGCAAGAGAGGTACAGAAAGAAGCAAGAGAAGTGCAGAAAGAAGCAAGAGAGTTGCAGAAAGAGGCAAGAGAGGTGCAGAAGAGGGAAGAGAGTGCAAAAAGAGGCAAGAGAAGTGCAGAAAGATGCAAGAGAGGTACAGAAAGAGTCAAGAGAGGTGCTGAAGAAAGAAGCAAGAGAGGTCCAGAAAGAAGCAAGAGAGGTGCAGAAAGAAGGGAGATGCAGGGTGCAGAAAGTGGAAGAGATGTGCAGAAAGAGGCAAGAGTAGTGCAGAAAAGGGAAGAAAGGTGCAGAAAGAAGCAAGAGATATGCAGAAAGAGGCAAGAGAAGCGCAGAAAGAAGCAAGAATGGTTTGCACACAATTAGTACCAATTTAACACCCACATTTAGCAATAAGTAACAGGTGACCATTTTATGTTTGCAAAGGGCCTTCAACCACGCTGTAACACTTGCCGCTGCATTTTTGGTAACGTTTGAGCCATTTGAGCTAGAAACAAGGTTTTTTTGTTCAAATCTGCAGATTATGCAGCAGATGATGGATTATGTGGCAAATGCGGAAAATGTATAATTGTGCGAAAGTCGGTGCAGCCGAACAAACGCATAATTCCAGTGGCCCTGCTCATACCTCTGACTAGGTCCAGAAGTGCTCCTCAGTGGTTCCTTCTTTTTTTTGTCTCATTGAGTTTATAGTTTAGCTTCTATGGAAACGAGGAAGACTAAATCTGAGGTTACCACTCCACAATACAGACTACCATGCCACATTATTAGACTCCATAACACATAATCCCACTCTACATAATTCCTATACACTAAATACCACATACTTTCCATCCACATAATTTTACTGTACAACATACCACATAATTTCACTACACACAACGTACATCCACTTCACTCCAAAAACATTAGTAAAAACTATTACATTTGCAGAGCCAATAGCTCTAACTCTTGCAAATCTGAGACCTATTACAACTAGTAGTCGCGTTTGCAGAGTGATGGAGAAACGGGGCTGGGCCTCCGACCAGCACTCAGGAATTCCGCTGCATAGGACTTACAGGAGGTACCAGGAGGGCTTCTTTGCCCCCAAAGTCCCTCAGGAGTAAAGTGGACTTCATCCCCCAACCAGTAGTGTGCCAGGAGGCGTGTTTGCAGAGTGGTGGAGAAAGAGGGGCGTGGCCTCCGAAGTCCTCTTAGCAATCCCACTGTGTGGGATTTACTGGAGGTAACAGGAGGGGTAGTTGGCCCCAAGGACATCCTTGGGGGCCAACTACTCCTCCTATTACCTCCAGTAAGTCCCACACAGCAGGATTGCTAAATTCTCATAGCAGGCCACACCCCCTTTCTCTACCACTCTGCAAACGCGCTCCCTGGCACGCTCTTGGATGGAGAATGAAGTCCCTTTGCCTCCTGAGGGTCCCTGGGGGCTACCTAGCCCTCCTGTTACCTCCAGTAAGCTCCACACAGCTGGATTGCTGAGAGTGGTCAGAGGCCACGCCCCCTTTTTACACCACTCTGCAAACGAGCCTCCTGGCGCACTGCTGCTTTGGTGATGAAGTCCACTTTAGTTCTGAAGTCCTTAGGACACAAGGGGACCTCATCGCCTCACCACCAGTACGCCAAGAGGTGTGCTTGCAGAGTGTTGTAAAAAGGGGCATAGCCTCGGACCAGCTCTCAGCAATCCCACTGTGTGGGGCTCACTGGAGGTACCTTGTGGGCTAGTTGGCCCCTAAGGACCCTTAGGACCGAAAGGAGCTTAATCCCCCAACCCAGAACACACCAGGATGCCCATTTGCAGAGTTGTGCAGGGAGGGGCGGGGCCTCCGGCCAATTGCCATTTTTATTTTATTTTTTATTTTAAGAAGGGGGGCTGTGTGGCCCCCCTTCCCTTGAGCCTTTTGGGCCCCGGGAACACCATCCCCCCGGACCTGAGCCATTCAAAAAAAAAAAAAAATGAAAAGGGAGGGGGCCGTGCAGCCACCCTCCTGAGGCCAAATTCGGCCCGGGGCTCCCTTCCCCCAGGGCTAGGCTTTTTTTTGTTTTGTTTTTAAAGGGGAAGGGGGCTGTGTGGCCCCCCTCCTGGGCCATTTTCGGCCCCGGGGACCCCATCCCCTGGGGCTTGGCCATTTTTTGAAAAAATAAATCGTTTTTTAAAGGAGGAGTGCCACGCGGCCCCCCTCCCCATGCCGATTTTGGCCTCCCGGGGCCCCATCCCCTGGGGCCTGGGCTTTTTTTTTAATTAAGACAAGGGAGGGGGGCCGAGTGGCCCCCTCCCGAGCCATTTTGGGCTCCGGGGACCTCATCCCCCGGGGCATGGCCTCTTTGTTGGGGACTGCAGGGGGCCCAAGGCCCCTGTGGTCCCTGTAGTCTCCCTGCCTCCTGCGGAAGCCAGCAGTGCTTTTGGGCAAAGGGAGCTGCTGACATGCAGCTCCCTTTGCCCAAAGGCAATACTGCTTCGCTTTATGGAAGCGAGAGCAGTTTTTCTGCTCTCGCCTCCATGAAGCGATGCAGATGTTTGCTATGGCAGGCTGGGAGCAGTGCTCCCGCCCTGCCTTAGCAAACTGCAATTTCCCAGGGTTGGGCACGCTGGGACATTGCTGTAGCCGACCCTGGGAGGTGGTGGTTCCCGCGACTCCGCACAAGCTTCATTCTGATTGGCTGCCAACACGCCAAACCAGGAAGTGTTGGCAGCCATCTTGTGACTCTGTAACCAAGTCACAAGAAAACAGTTAAAAAATTATAACAAACAAGAAAATGGGGCAGGGTAGAAACACCCTGACCCCCTAGGCCTGCTCAGGGGGTCCCACAAGGAACCCCAGGCCCAAAAAAGCATTTTAAAAAAAGAAAATCGGCAGAATTCGCCTGGGTGCGTGAATCCTGCCGACACATTTTTAAAAACGAATCACGGACTCCCGTGCTTCATTTGTTTTAAGTCCTCGGGTGGCCCAGGTCCCAGGGGCAATTTATAATTATGGTGTGGGGGCCCGTGGGGGCCCCCACAGCCCCGGGGACCGCCACCTCCCTGGGGCTTTGCTCATAATTTGCAGGGGCGTACGTGGCCCCCTGCAGCCCCGTGGACCGCCACCTCCCCGGGGCTTTTTAAAACAAAAGTGCATGAGGGCTCCTGTCCCCCCCATGCTGCCCCGGGGACTGCCACCTCCCCGTGGCTTTGCTTTATTAGGGGCAGGGGGGCCTCGCGGGCCCCCCCAAGCCCCGGGGACCGCTACCTCCCCAGGGCTCCAATCTGATTAAAGGAGTGTGGGGGGCTCCTGACCCCCCCACACTGCCCCGGGGACCACCACCTCCCCGGGGCAATTTTAAATAGAGTGCGGGGGTCCGTTGCGGACCCCCGGGCACCACCACCTCCCTGGGACTTTAAACAGTTGGGAGGGGGGCCACGCGGCCCCCCTCCTGGAGCCCTCAATGGCCCTGGGAACTGCCACCCCCAGGGCCGGCTCCTGCAATGTCCCAGGGTGCCCAACCGGGACATTGCTGTTTGCTATGGCAGGGCGGGAGCACGGCTCCCGCCCTGCCATAGCAAACACTGATTTGCTTAGTTGAATCAAGAGCAGGAAACCTGCTCTCGCTTCAAAGAAGCAAAGCAGAATTGCTTTTGGGCAAGGGGAGCTGCATGTTAGCAGCTCCCCTTGCCCAAAAGCAATGCCTGCTCCCACAAGAGGCGGGGAGCCTGCTGGGACTGTTGGTCCCCAACTTGAGGGACGGCCCCGGGGGATAGGGTCTGCGGGGCCAAAAGTGGCCCAGGAAAGGGGGGCCACACGGCCCCCCTCCCATAGAAATATAAAAATAAATAAAATAAAAAAAGGCAAAGAGGCAATGCCCCGGGGGATGGGGTCCCCGGGGCCGATAAAGGCCTCAGGAGGGTGGGGTCGCGTGGCCCCCCTCCATTCAAAATATTTTAAAAAATATATATATGTGGCCATGCCCCGGGGAATGGGGTCTCCAGGGCCGAAATTGGCCTCGGGAAGGGGGCCGCGGGGACCCGTTCCCGTTTAAAAAAAGGAAAAAAATGGGTCAGGCCCTGGGGGATGGGGTCCCCAGGGCCCAGAAAATACTAAAAGAAGGGGGCATGCAGCCCCCCTCTAAAAATACTTAAAAAAACGAAAAGCCGGCATGTCGCAGAAGGCCCCGCCCCCTCCCTGCAACAGTCTGTAAACGTGCCCCCTGGCGCGTTATAAGTTGGGGGATTAAGTCCCCTTCATTTCTGAGGGTCCCTGGGGGTCAACTAGCCCACTAGGTACCTCCAGTAAGCCCCACACAGTGGGATTGCTGAGAGGTGGTCCAAGGCCACGCCCCTTTTTACACCACTCTGCAAACGCACCGCTTGGCGCACTGCTGGTGGGGCGATGAGGTCCTCCTGTGTCCTGAGGACCTCAGGACACAAGTGGACTTCATCCCCTGAGCAGCAGTGCGCCAGGAGCCGCGTTTGCAGAGTGGTGTAAAAAGGGGGGAGTGGCCTTTGAGCACTCTCAGCAAACCAGCTGTATGGGGCTTACTGGAGGTAACAGGAGGGTTAGTTGGCCGCCAGGGACCCTCAGGAGGAAAGGGGACTTCATCCCCCAACCAAGAGCGCGCCAGGAGGCGCGTTTGCAGAGTGGTGGAGAAAGGGGGCACGGCTTGTGTCCACCTCACAGCAATCCCACTATGTGGGGCTTACTGGAGGTAAGAGGTAGGCTAGTTGGCCCCAAAGGACCCCCAGCAGCAAAGGGGACTTCAATCCCCATTCAAGAGCGCGCCAGGGAGCGCGTTTGCAAGTGGTGGGCAAAGGGGGCTTGGCCTGCTCTGAGAACTTAGCAATCCTGCTGTGTGGGAGTTACTGGAGGTAATAGGAGGGGTAGTTGGCCCCCAAGGATGACCTTGGGGGCCAACTACCCCTCTTGTTACCTCCAGTAAGTCCCACACAGTGGAATTGCTAAGACATCTTCGGAGGCCACGTCCCCTTTCTCCACCACTCTGCAAACATGCCTCCTGGCAGACTACGGAATGGGGGATGAAGTCCACTTTACTCCTGAGGGACTTTGGGGGCTAAGAAGCCCTCCTGGTACCTCCTGTAAGTCCTACACAGTGGAATTCCTGAGCGCTGGTCGGAGGCCCAGCACCCTTTCTCCACCACTCTGCAAACACGACTACTAGTTAAAGAAGCATTTGCAATGTAATAGGTTTCGCATTTGCGAGAGTTAGAGCTATTGGCGTTGTAAATGTAAAAGTTTTTTACTAATGTTTTTTGGTGTAGAGTGGATGTACATTGTGTAGTGGAATTATGTGGTATGTTGTGCAGTGAAATTATGTGAATAGAAAGTATGTGGTATTTAGTGTATAGGAATTATGTAGAGTGGGATTATGTGTTTTGGAGAGTAATTATGTGGTATGGTAGTCTGTGTTGTGGAGTGGGAACCTCAGGTTTAGTCTTCCTCGTTTCCATAGAAGCTAAACTATAAACTAAATGAGACACAAAAATAGAAGGAACCACTGAGGAGCACTTCTGGACCTAGTTGGAGGTATGAGCAGGGCCACTGGAATTATGTGACTGTTTGGCTGCACCAATTTTCACATAATTAAATATTTTCTGCATTTGCCAAATATTCCATCATCTGCTGCTGAATCTGCAGATCTGAAAAAAAAGCCTTGCTTCTAGCTCAAACGGCTCAAATGTTCCCAAAAAAGAAGCGTCATGTGTTACAGCGTGGTGGAAGGCCCTTTGCAAAGCTGGAATGGTCATGTGTTACTTATTGGAAAATGTGGGTGTTAAATTGGTACTAATGGTGCACAAACCTCTCTTCTTTTTGTGCCTCTCTTGCCTCTTTCTGCATTTCTCTTGCATCTTTCTGCACCTTTCTTCCTCTTTCTGCACCTCACTGTCTTCTTTCTGCACTTCACTTGCCTCTTTCTGCACTTTTCTTGCCCCTTTCTGCACCTCACTTGCCTCTTTCAGCACCTCTGTTGCTTTTTTCTGCAGATCTCTTGCCTCTTTCTGCACCTCTCTTGCCTCTTTCTGCACCTCACTTGCCTCTTTCTGTACTTCTATTGCTTCTTTGTACACCTCTGTTGCTTCTTTCTGCACCCCTCTTGCCTCTTTTTGCACCTCTGTTGGTTCTTTCTGCACTGCTCTTGCTTCTTTCTGCACCTCACTTGTCTCTTTCTGCACTTCTCTGGCTTCTTTCTACACCTCTTTTGCTTCTTTCAGCAATTCTCTTGCCTCTTTCTGCACTTCTCTTGCTTGTTTCTGCACCTTTCTTGCGTCTTTCTATACCTCTGTTGCCTCTTTCTGTACCTCACTTGCTTCTTTCTGCACCCCTCTTGCCTCATCCTGCTCCTCTCTTCGCTCTTTGTGCATTTCTCTTGCCTGTTTCTGCACTTCCCTTGTCTCTTTCTGTACCTCTCTTGCCTCTTTCTGCACTTCTCTTGCCTCCTTCTGCACTTCCCTTGCTTCTTTCTGCATCTCTCTTGCTTCTTTCTGCACCCTTCTTCCCTTTTTTGCATCCCTCTTGCCTCTTTCTGCTGTTCTCTTGCCATTTTCTGCACCTCTCTTGCCTCTTTCTGCACCTCATTTGCCTCTTTCTGCACTTCTCTTGCTTCTTTCCACACCTCTGTTGCTTCTTTCAGCAATTCTCTTGCCTCTTTCTGCACTTCTTTTGCTTGTTTCTGCACCTCTCTTGCATCTTTATGCACCTCTGTTGCCTCTTTCTACACCTAACTTGCTTCTTTCTGCACCGCTCTTGCCTCTTTCTGCACCCCTCTTTTCTCTTTCCGAACCTCTCTTGCCTCTTTCTGCACCCCTGTCTCCTCTTTCTTCACCTTTCCTGCCTGTTTCTGCACCTCTCTTGCCTCTTTTTGTACCTCTGTTGGTTCATTCTGCACTTCTCTTGCTCTTTCTGCACCCTTCGTGCCTCTTTCAGCACCTCTGTTGCTTCTTTCTGCACTTCTCTTCCTTCTTTCTGCATCCCTCCTGCCTCTTTCTGTACCTCTCTTGCCTCTTTGTACACCTCTTCTACCTTTTTCTGCAGCCCTCTTGCCTCTTTTTGCACCTCTGTTGGTTCTTTCTGCACTGCTCTTGCTTCTTTCTGCACCTCACTTGCCTCTTTTTGCACTTCTCTTGCTTCTTTCTGCACCTCTGTTGCTTCTTTCAGCAATTCTCTTGCCTCTTTCTGTACTTCTCTTCCTTCTTTCTGCACCCCTCCTGCCTCTTTCTTTACCTCTCTTGCCTCTTTGTGCACCTCTCCTACCTCTTTCTGCACTCCTCCTGCTTCTTTTTGCACCTCTGTTGGTTCATTCTGCACTGCTCTTGCTTCTTTCTGCACCCCTCTTGCCTCTTTCTGCACCCCTCTTGCCTCTTTTTGCATCTCTGTTGGTTCTTTCTGCACTGCGCTTGCTTCTTTCTGCACCTCTCTTGCCTCTTTCTGCACTTCTTTGCTTGTTTCTGCACCTCTATTGTGTCTTTCTGCACCTCTGTTGCCGCTTTCTGCACCTCACTTGCTTCTTTCTGCACCCCTCTTGCCTCTTTCTGCACCCCTCTCCCCTCTTTCTGCACCTCTTTTGCTTCTTTCTGCATCCCTGTTCCCTCTTTCTGCACATTTCCTGCCTGTTTCTGCACCTCTCTTGCCTCTTTCTGTACCTCTGTTGCTTTTTTCTGCACTTCTCTTGCTCTTTCTGCACCCTTTGCGCCTCTTTCAGCACCTCTGTTGCTTCTTTCTGCACTTCTCTTCCTTCTTTCTGCACCCCTCCTGCCTCTTTCTGTACCTTTCTTGCCTCTTTGTGCACCTCTCCTACTTTTTTCTGCACCCCTCTTGCCTTTTTTTGCACCTCTGTTGGTTCTTTCTACACTGCTCTTGCTTCTTTCTGCAGTTCTCTTGCTTGTTTCTGCACCTTTCCTGTGTCTTTCTGCACCTCTGTTGCCTCTTTCTGCACCTCACTTGCTTCTTTCTGCACCTCTCTTGCCTCTTTCTGCACTTCTCTTGCTTGTTTCTGTCCCTTTCTTGCGGCTTTCTGCACCTCTGTTGCCTCTTTCTGCACCTCACTTGCTTCTTTCTGCACCCCTCTTAACTCTTTCTGCACCACTCTCCCCTCTTTCTGCACCTCTCTTGCTTCTTTCTGCACCCCTGTTCCCTCTTTCTGCACCTTTCCTGCCTGTTTCTGCACCTCTTTTGCCTCTTTCTGTACCTCTGTTGCTTTTTTCTGCACTTCTCTTGCTCTTTCTGCACCCTTCGCGCCTCTTTCAGCACCTCTGTTGCTTCTTTCTGCACTTCTCTTCCTTCTTTCTGCACCCCTCCAGCCTCTTTCTGTAACTCTCTTGCCTCTTGTTGCACCTCTCCTACCTTTTTCTGAACCCCTCTTGCCTCTTTTTGCACCTCTGTTAGTTCTTTCTGCACTGCTCTTGCTTCTTTCTTCACTTCTCCTGCTTGTTTCAGCACGTTTCTTGCGTCTTTCTGTACCTCTGTTGCCTCTTTCTGTACCTCACTTGCTTCTTTCTGCACCCCTCTTGCCTCCTTCTGCACTTCTCTTGCTTCTTTCTACACCTCTCTTGCTCTTTCTGCTCCTCTCTTGCCTCTTTGTGCATTTCTCTTGCCTGCTTCTGCACTTCCCTTTCATCTTTCTGTACCTATCTTGCCTCTTTCTGCACCTCTCTTGCCTCTTTCTGCACCCCTGTTTGCTCTTTCTGCACCTTTCCTGCCTGTTTCTGCACCTCGCTTGCCTCTTTCTGTACCTCTGTTGGTTCTTTCGCACTTCTCTTGCTCTTTCTACACCCTTTGCGCCTCTTTCAGCATCTCTGTTGCTTCTTTCTGCACTTTTCTTCCTTCTTTCTGCACCCCTCCTGCCTCTTTCTGCACCCCTCTTGCCTCCTTTTGCACCTCTGTTGGTTCTTTATGTACTGCTCTTGCTTCTTTCTGCACCTCACTTGCCTCTTTCTGCACTTCTCTTCCTTCTTTATGCACCTCTCCTGCCTCTTTCTTTACCTCTTGCCTCTTTGTGCACCTCTCCTACCTCTTTCTGCACTCCTCTGGCCTCTTTTTGCACCTCTGTTGGTTAAATCTGCACTGCTCTTGCTTCTTTCTGCACCCCTCTTGCCTCTTTCTGCACCCCTCTTGCCTCTTTTTGCACCTTTGTTGGTTCTTTCTGCACTGCTCTTGCTACATTCTGCACCTCAATTGCCTCTTTCTGTACTTCTCTTGCTTCTTTCTACACCTCTTTTGCTTCTTTCAGCAATTCTTTTGCCTCTTTCTGCACTTCTCTTGCTTGTTTCTGCACCCCTCTTGCCTCTTTCTGCACCCCTCTTTTCTCTTTCTGCACCTCTCTTGCATCTTTCTGCACCCCTGTTCCCTCTTTCTGCACCTTTCCTGCCTGTTTCTGCACCTCTCTTGCCGCTTTCTGTACCTCTGTTGGTTCTTTCTGCACTTCTCTTGCTCTTTCTACACCCTTCGCGCCTCTTTCAGCACCTCTGTTGCTTCTTTCTGCACTTCTCTTCCTTCTTTCTGCACCCCACCTGCCTCTTTCTGTACCTCTCTTGCCTCTTTGTGCACCTCTTCTACCTTTTTCTGTACCCCTCTTGCCTCTTTTTGCACCTCTGTTTGTTCATTCTGCACTACTCTTGCTTCTTTCTGCACTCCTCTTGCCTCTTTCTGTACCCCTCTTGCCTCTTTCTGTACCCCTCTTGCCTCTTTTTGCACCTCTGTTGGTAATTTCTACACTGCTCTTGCTATTTTCTGCACCTCACTTGCCTCTTTCTGCACTTCTCTTGCTTCTTTCTACACCTCTGTTGCTTCTTTCAGCAATTCTCTTGACTCTTTCTGCACTTCTCTTGCTTGTTTCTGCACCTCTTTTGCGTCTTTCTGCACCTCTGTTGCCTCTTTCTGCACCTCACTTGCTTCTTTCTGCACCCCTCTTGCCTCTTTCTGCACCCCTCTCCCCTCTTTCTTCACCTCTCTTGCCTCTTTCTGCACCCCTGTTCCCTCTTTCTGCACATTTCCTGCCTGTTTATGCACCTCTCTTGCCTCTTTCTGTACCTCTGTTGCTTCTTTCTGCACTTCTCTTCCTTCTGTCTGCATCCCTCCTTCCTCTTTCTGTACCTCTCTTGCCTATTTGTGGACCTCTTCTACCTTTTTCTTCACCCCTCTTGCCTCTTTTTGCACCTCTGTTGGTTCTTTCTGCACTGCTCTTGCTTCTTTCTGCACCTCTGTTGCTTCTTTTATTTTTATTTTTTTTAATTGTTTTATTTGTCAACAAGAGGGCATGACACATAATTACGCATACAAGACACAAAAAGAGAATAACCATAAGGAGAGCAAAAAAGGAAATCTTCACAATAGCAGTTATTAGAAATTAAAATATCGCTGCCTTAAATGGTACAAAATTACAAGTTCACAAAAAGCCAACATCAAGTTCGAGCCTCATTACAAACTTAGAAGCCAGTCGCTAGAATAGAAGCCCCCATATAGCGTTTAATTTTGTCATAGAATGAACACCCCTCACATGTGCCAGTGCATATTCCATCACGTACGTTTCCTTAACTAATATCCACCAGTTAATTTTAGAAAGAGGACACGGACTAATCCATAGCCGGGCGATTACCAGTCTAGCAGCAACAAGTAGGATCAGAAATAGACGAGCGGATCCATAGCTCAAATTCTCTGAGCCAATCATGATTTTCCTAACGGACAGAGAAGGATCTGTCCCCAATCTCTGAGAACATACTTGACCCACCTGCTGCCAGAATATACCCAATTTTGGACATGTAACAAACATATGCGTTATACTTGCTGCATACAGGTCACATCTAGGACATTTTGTCTGAGCGCTGACTGAACCTGGCAGAGCCCATTTAGCTATTTTCTCCGGCGTATAATACAGCAGGCACACAGTGTGAACTTGTTGTAATCGCAAGTTAATAGAATGAACTGAATCGCCAATGACGCTTAAAGCTTGTTCAATAGCCCCTGCTGTGATAACTATTCCCAAAATCTTGCTCCACCTTTCCGCCAGTCTTTCGCCATCACCTTGTCTATAACCGATTAAACATTTATACATATGGCTTATGAAAGATTTTATCTACTCCTTATACAAGTGATCCCAGACCTCTGAATTAGATATTTTTGTCAGATTTAAGTGTTTCAACAGATAATCCCTGATTTGGAGATATTTAAAAAACATATAATTCGGCAGCTTAAACTGTAACTGTAGATTCTCAAAAGATGCGAGACCACTATGATGAAAGAGATCCCCAAGGGAAGCAAGCCCATAAGTAACCCATTGTTTACCGGCAGCGTCTTGGAATACCTCTGGGAATATCGGGTTACCCCATAAGGGAAGTCTGTCATGATAAAGTGATAAGTTACATCTAGAGAAAATAGCACGCCATATGTATGTAGTATCTCGTATAGTCTTAAACTTGACTCTTTTGAAGTAATTCGGGTCGTTGATTCTATATAGATACATGCCACTGTCCTCTGCCAACATAAATTGGTAAAAAAAGTAGTGTGCAGCGGATTTAAAAGACTGCGAAAACGACCGGCAAAGGCAGACCAATAATACATTTTAAAGTCAGGGAAGTCCACCGCTCCCTGTTTATATGGAAGCTTTAACAAATCAATAGCTCTCCGAGCTTTTTTGTAGCCCCAAATAAAGCTATTTAAAACACCCTCTAATCTCTTAAAAAAAATATTAGGAACCCGCAGGAGAATAGATCGAAATGAATACAAAAAGTTTGGTAATATCTTCATTTTTATAATATTAGAGCGTCCAATAATGCCGATAGGCAGTTTATGCCAGCTCTTCAATAATTTGACTGTGTCTTTAAGTAAAAATTGATAATTCAGAGAGAATACCTTATCTATCCGTGCACAGATTTTGACCCCAAGATAAGTAGCCACAGAACAAACCCCATGGATTGCAGCACTAGGTTTAAAATTAAGGATTAATTGTGTTTTATTAGTATTTAGTTTATACCCGGATACAGAACCAAACCTAGCCGCCTCGTCCTCGATAATCTTAATCGCTCTAGCTGGCTCTGTTGTAAAACCGCAATATCATCTGCATAGGCGATAACTTTAAGCGGAGTTACACCGGACATTAGTGGCATGATTTGGGAGTTAGATTGTAGAGCGAAAATAAATGGTTCGATGTATAAGGCAAACAGCAAGGGTGAGAGAGGACAGCCCTGCCGTGTACCCCGAAAGATTGGAAAAGTTGATGATTGTAAACCTAGATATATTAATTTGGCTTGGGGTTTGAAATATAAAGCCTGGATCCATTGTTTATATAATCCCTTAACCCCAACCATTGTTAGTATAGATCATAAAAAATCCCACCCCACCCTATCAAAAGCTTTTTCAGCGTCTAACAGTATCATACCAAGAGGAGTTGACCGCTTCTCTGCCATATCAAAAGCACAGACTGCCGTGTTAACATGGGCGGTGGTATCCCTCCCTTGAATGAAGCCATGTTGATGAGGGGAAACCACCACCGACATAACAGGGGCAAGACGGTTAGCAAGTATTTTTGAAAATATTTTAGCGTCCACTTTAATGATTGAAATTGGTCTATATGAGCCCCGCTCATCAGGAGGTTTATTTTTTTTTCCAAAAGAACACTATCTGAGTCATATTCCAAGACTTCGGTACCTCACCCTTAATGCCAATGTGTTGTATAACCGATCTAAATGGTTCAATCAATAAATCTTTGAATCATTTATAGAATTCGAGAGGTAAAGAATCTTCCACAGCCGCTTTGCCTGATGGCAGGGTCGATATTGCCAGTTCTATCTCTTCCCTTGAGATATCTTTTTCCAATGAAGTTGCAGTCTCCTCGCTCAGAGCAGATAAGTATCTACCCTGCACGTAAGACTGAATATCTTCCTCTCTTGGTGCTATAGTTGAAGTATATAACTCTTGATAGTAAATGGAAAATTGCTCTAAAATCTCCTGCGGTTGTGTATAGAGTATGCCGTTTGCCCCTTTTATTCTTCTAATATAAGTTTTAGCGCGATTATCTGCGACCTTATGAGCTCAAATCTTGCCTATTTGCTCGCCATACTCGTATTGTGTAAAACGATAACTATCAAATCTAGCCGCTATTCTTTCTCTGAATACCTTTTTTGTAGCTACTCTAAGATCTATTAGAGACAAAAATAGTTGTTCTTGATTACAAGTACCCAGCAAGACTGCCTCTGCATGTTGCTCTTCAACCCTCCGCATGGCTTGGATAGCCTCCTTAGTTGCAGTTTTCCTTGCTTTATTCTGTTGCCATACATATTGTTGAGTTATGCCTCTAATAACTGTTTTCCAGGTGTCCCAAACCACAAGTAGAGAAGCAGACCCAACATTTTCTTTAAAAAACATTTCTAACTGTATCCTAGTAGTAGCAATATATGCGCTGTCCGAAAGCAAGTATCTTGGGAAAGAAAATCGTCTGGGTGTCTTATCTCCTGCTAACATCTGAAATAATAATATTATAGGGTTGTGATCGGACGTAATACGTGGGCATACTTCCACAACTGACGTCAGCATTATTTGATCCGAAACCCATGCCATGTCGATTCTCGAATACGATTGATGTGGAGCAGAATAGTACGTATACCTGGGAATGGCTGGATACAAATACCTCCATGCATCCCTAATGAGCTGCAACCGACCTAGTTCGACAATTGCAGCCCGTGTCTTGCGCATTCTATTAGTAGCCCCACGTCTAGTAGTATCAATACTGTAGTCCATAATGCAGTTAAAATCACCCATTACCACCCTTTCTCCCTCCCAATTCAACATTTCCATATTCAGTGAGTCAATAACTGAAGAATCATCCACATTAGAGCCATATAAAGCAGAAAAAACATAATTCTTCCCCCCTATTTCCAACTGTGCTATTACCCATCTACCCGCCTGATCGGCCAGTATCTTATGTGTTACACATACAAAGCGTTTATGCTTTAATATTGCAACCCCCCTGATTGAGCAGGCCTGTGACGTGCATACAATTGTTTCATAACCCAAATGTTGCAAGAGATTCCGATCCCTAAAAGAAAGATGTGTTTCTGTTAACAAAACTAGCTGAGGATTATACATTTTTAGTTCTTCTCGCACTAGCTGTCTCTTTAGTTTACTATTGAGACCAGCAACGTTCCAAGCTAAACATTTAATCTGATCCATTACCAAAGTGATTCATTTCAGATAGATTGTTACCCAATACTAGTTGTACTCTTATTCCCTTGCGAATTCCCTCCTTATTGTCTCCATTTAAAGAATTATGTCTAAAATCTGCATATGCCCTCATGTTTACCTTTTCTTGCCCTACTAGAAACCAACCACCCCAACCCAAACCCTTAACAGCCCCCACCCCCGCCCCGTATCGTGAAGGAGGATTCATCCCCTTTTGCAGAGCTGCTGCTGATGGGCAGCTACCTGGAGACAGTGCGACCATGGTGACTCACGAACCAGACCCACACCCACCGGACAAAAAGAAGAGAAAAAGAAGAAAAAGAGAAAAGAGAAGAGAGAAGAGAGAAAGAAGAGAAACCGAAGAGAGAAGAAAGAGAAAAAAGAAGATATGTAGAAAGCCAACAATATACTCCTCAAACTTTACCCCTTCTCACTTTGCCATCTGACAATAGCCTCTTTTGCTTCTTTTACAGCCAGCAAGAAATACGTTTGACCACCACGCAAAACCTTCAAGCGTGCGGGTTCCTGCAAAAACACTTGTGCTCTGGCGGCCTTTAGTGGCTCTATTAATTGTTGCAATTGCCAGCGTCTATCCATAGATACCTTACAAAGGTCTGATCGCACAAAAAAAGTAACAGAATCAGAGTCAACCGTCACTGGGGAACTCGGGCGAGCTTTCAAATATACAGCCTGCCGTAACAGAAAGTTGCCAAAGAAAATCAGAAATGGCCGTGGGTAACGAGACCCCTGCTTATGCTGAACCAGCGGGAGCCTATGGGCTCCCGCACCTGACAGTCCCAATCCCAATCCCCCAGGTCTGGGAAAGCCTTCTGTAAGAGCTGTACTATAAAAGCTCTGGGATCTGCCCCCTCCTTCCCCTCTGGAGTACCAGTCTTAAATTATGCCGACGCTGGTGATTCTCCAAATCCTCAACTTTAAGCTTCGTGCCTCTTTCAGCACCTCTGTTGCTTCTTTCTGCACTTCTCTTCCTTCTTTCTGCATCCCTCCTGCCTCTTTCTGTACCTCTCTTGCCTCTTGGTGCACCTCTCCTACCTTTTTCTGCACCCCTCTAGCCTCTTTTTGCACCTCTGTTGGTTCTTTCTGCACTGCTCTTGCTTCTATCTGCACTTCTCTTGCTTGTTTCTGCACCTTTCTTGTGTCTTTCTGCACCTCTGTTACCTCTTTCTGTAACTCACTTGCTACTTCCTGCACCCTTCCTGCCTCTTTCTGCACTTCTCTTGCTTCTTTCTACACCTCTCTTGCCTCTTTCTGCTCCTCACTTGCCTCTTTGTGCATTTCTCTTGCCTGTTTCTGCACTTCCCTTGCCTCTTTCTGTACCCCTCTTGCCTCTTTTTGCACCTCTGTTGGTTCTTTCTGCACCTCACTTGCCTCTTTCTGCTCTTCTCTTGCTTCTTTCTACACCTCTGTTGCTTCTTTCAGCAATTCTCTTGCCTCTTTCTGCACTTCTCTTGCTTGTTTCTGTACCTTTCTTGCATCTTTCTGCACCTCTGTTGCCTCTTTCTGCACCTCACTTGCTTCTTTCTGCACCCTCTTGCCTCTTTCTGCACCCCTCTCCCCTCTTTCTGCACCTCTCTTGCCTCTTTCTGTACCTCTGTTGCTTTTTTCTGCACTTCTCTTGCTCTTTCTGCACCCTTTGCACCTCTGTTGCTTCTTTCTGCACTTCTCTTCCTTCTTTCTGCACCCCTCCTGCCTCTTTCTGTACCTCTCTTGCCTCTTTGTGCACCTCTCCTACCTTTTTCTGCACCCCTCTTGCCTCTTTTTGCACCTCTGTTGGTTCTTTCTGCACTGCTCTTGCTTCTTTCTGCACCTCACTTGCCTCTTTCTGTACTTCTATTGATTCTTTCTACACCTCTGTTGCTTCTTTCAGCAATTCTCTTGCCTCTTTCTGCACTTCTCTTTCTTCTTTCTGCACCCCTCCTGCCTTACCTCTCATGCCTCTTTGTGCACCTCTCCTACCTCTTTCTGCACCCTTCTTGCCTCTTTTTGCACCTCTGTTGGTTCTTTCTGCACTGATTTTGCTTCTTTCTGCACCTCACTTGCCTCTTTCTCCACTTCACTTGCTTCTTTCTACACCTCTGTTGCTTCTTTCAGCAATTATCTTGCCTGTTTCTGCACTTCTCTTCCTTCTTTGTGCACCACTCCTGCCTCTTTCGGCATCTCTGTTGCCTCTTTGTGCACCTCTCTTGCCTCTTTCTGCACTTCACTTGCTTCTTTCTGCACCTCTCTTGCCTGTTTCGGCACCTCTGTTTCTTCTTTCTGCACTTCTCTTGCCTCTTTCTGTACCTCTGACTTAGAGGTAGTTTTAATCCCCCTGCCCTATTATGTACTAGGGCCTTACAGGGGTGGTCATGCCAATCCAGGGGTACCCCATCCCATAGTGTACCCTAGTGTATGTAGGTGTTTTCACTGTATTCTAAGTGCCTTTCAGCATAGCACTGGCTCTGGGCCTAGTTAGTCAGAGTCAGTTACCACCAGTACCAGTCAGCAAAAAGTTGGGGGCACAGGATGACTTTGCAACAAGGCCTCTTTCTGCACCTCTGATAGTTTTTTCGGCATATCTCTTGCTTCTTTCTGCGCCTTTCTTCGTCTTTCTGGACTTCTGTTGCCTCTTTTTGCATTTCTTTTGCTTCTTTATGTGCTTTTCCTCCTCTTTCTGCACATGTCCTACCTCTGTAGGCATAGTTAGAAATTTGCATTTAAAAAACCTTTGAAATTCACTGGAAAAAACCATAGTTTTCAGGAAAGTTATAGTTAGGAATTAGCATTTAAAAAACCTTAGAAATTCACTGAAAAACCATAGGTTTGAGGGACGTTAAAGTTAGATATTATCGTTTAAAAAATCTTTGAATTTCACTAAAAAAACATAGGTTTCAGGGACGTTATAGTTAGAAATTAGCATTTAAAAAACCTTTAAAATTCACTGAAAAAACCATAGGTTTCAGGGACGTTATAGTTAGAAATTAGCATTTAAAAAACCTTAGAAGTTCACTGAAAAAACCACAGGTTTCAGGGACGTTATAGTTAGTTGGACATATCACTCGTATAAAACCAGAGAAATTCGGCTCGTATACTTAGTTGAGCTAACTATAACTCGCGCACCCGCAATGCACTGCTGATGACGTCACATATTACATCATTCATGACATAGTCAGTGACATCACTGATGACATCACTGATGACATCTCAAATGACATCACTGATGACATCATCCACGTGATAATCTGATGCTTCTCCTCACACCCTAATATAACCTTTGATACACCAACTCTAAAATACAGACTACCATTCTCGAAACCATAGACACACCAATACCAGTTACTACATACCCACTCACTGATTCCTAAGTCTACACACACATCCACTCATTCACCCAACAAGTCACTCATACATGCAGTCACTCATCAACACAGCACTATCATTTGCACTCATACACCTATACAGACACTCACACACCGCCACTCATCCATAGAGTTACTCATACATCTAGTCAGTCATGCAAAGAATCAATCACACTCCCATTTACTCACCTATACAGTTATACACACACCACCTCACTTATTCATACAGATACTAACACATAATTACTCTCTTATACAATCACTGATACAAACACACACTCATCCATACAGCCACTCTCACAATCACTCACTCTCACATATAGTCATTTATATACTCCAGCACTCACATATACTGCCTTTCACATATGTAGTTACTCACACATGTACCACTGAGACATCCATTCACTCACCAACACACCCATACACATACTCACCCACTCATACAGCCCTGCACAGATGCACTCTTGAACCCATACACCCAGTGAATCACCCACTCACACATCTATGCACAGTCACACACCCCCCACCCACCCACACAGACACCCATACAGATACTCAGACAACCAATCAGTAACCCATATAGACACTCATGTAGCTACTCACCAACCCAGGCAGCCGCTTACACACCAACTGACAGACTGATACAGACATTCACACAGATTAGTCACTAATGCATGCATTCAGTAAGACATGTTTAATCACCCACTTACACAGTCAGTCACGCACCTACTAAATCATCCATTCAGACACTTATACACCCACTCATTCTTCAATACACCTTGGCATATATATATATATATATATATATATATATATATATATATATATATATATATATATAAAACATATTTAAACTTTACAGATACACACAGTCACTGGATGATGTCATTTGAGATGTCATCAGTGATGTCATCAGTGATGTCACTGACCATGTCATGAATGATGTAATATGTGACGTCATCAGCAGTGCATTGCGGGGGCGCAAGTTATAGTTAGCTCAACTAACTATAATGGCCAAATTTCTCTGGTTTTGTACGAGTGAAATGTCCAACTAACTATAACCTGTGTATTTTTCAGTGAATATAATATATATATATATATCTAAAACAAAGTGGCAGACACATTTTTTTTTTTTGCCACAATCCTGTGGGACTCCCGCGGGATCACGGCAAAATTTGCTGCCCATGGGGACTAGGGGTCAGGGTATCCCTAACCTGCCCCCTTCTATTTTTTTCTTAATCTTTAGGACACAGTACTATGTTCCTGAGTCCTGTAAAGGCTGCCAGCAACATTTTTCTCATGTTGCTGGCAGCAAGTCAGAGCATTTCTTCCTGCAGGAGTCTGACTCCCATGGGAAAGAGATAACTCAAGGGAAAAAAAGCACCCTGGCCCAATCAGAAAACTTTATTTTTAAACTGGCGCTTCTGTGAGACTCTGGCAAGGCTCTCGGGGGCCCAACCACCCAAGATACAACTATTTTTAAACCTTAATTTCTCAAAACATCCTGAATGGCTTTACATCAAATCACAAAAAGCACAATCTGTGAACAAATATCTAGCTTCGTGCCAAATTTGGTGTAATTTCATTCAGCAGTTTTTACTCTAGCCATGCCTAAAGAAGTCTATGGAAAAAGCATAGGGAAATTTGCTTTTGGGACCCTCCTTTTTTCTCGGCCTCCGCTTGACAGATCAACCTGAAACTTTCCAGGATGGAGCTATGGTGAATTTTGTTTTTTTGGGAAAGTTTTGTGAAGATTTGTCAAGAGGGGAAAAGTTAATAGCAATCAAAAAAACGGCACGTCTATGGAAAATCAATTCTAACTATAACTACCCAGTGGGCAATATAGGGCCAAATGGCATTTTCTTTTGATTTTTGGGGTAAAAATCACAACCGGTTTGTAAATTAGCAACACATTTTTTTAGAAAAGGAAGCGCAGTCTCCCATGCTGCTTTTCACTTTAGCCCCCGGGTGAGCATGTCCTGGGGGCATGAGGGTGTTTTCTAAAAAAAAAAGGAGGGGGGCCATGGCGCCCCCCAACTAGGACTGTTTTTAGACCCGGAGACCACCACTTCCCCGGGGCTTTATTTATATATGGGAGGGGGCCACGCGTAACCCCCTCCATTGGGCTCTGTGGGCCCCAGGGACCACAACCTTCCCGGGCTTTTAAATAATAGTGGACCCAGACCCCCTCCTGGGGCTTTAATATTCTAAATAAATGATGCAGGGGCCACACAGACCCTCCGGCCTTGGAGCCCACCACCTCCCTATGGTCAAATACAAATTTAAAACTGTGAGGCTGGCCCCCCTCCCGGGCCATATACGGCCCAGGGACCACCACCTCCCTGTGGGAGGCCTCTGCATATTAATAAAGGGGGGCCTCGCGGCCATCCCTTTCTGGAGCCATTAATGGCCTAAAGGCCCTGAGGACCGTCACCCTCCCCAGGGCCGGCTTCTTCCACCTCTCGAGGTACCCACTGTCATGCAGGCAGGAAAGCAGATGAAAGATCAGGGAGCTGCAAAAGTCAGCAGCTCCCTGCATGCCAGAGCAATGCCAGCTCCCGCAGGAGACAGCTGGGACTGTGGGGGCATTGCGGCCCCCCCTGCAGTCCCCACCAAAGCACAATGGGTGCCCTGGGTGGGGCCAGGGCACCCAGGTAGAAATGGCCAGGCTCCAGGGACGGGGTTCCTGGATCCAACATCGGCCCCGGGAGTGGGGCCACACGCTCCCCTCCCCCACTGCATTTTGTCCAAGCTCTGGTGAATAGGGTCCTTGGTGTTAAAATCGGTCTGGGGGGCAGCAAGGCCCCGCTCCCCCATTGCAGAAATGGTTCTCCCTCTAAATGACTGCAAGTATACAAATGCGCAAAATCATCTGAAGCTCTGCCCATTTGGCCCCACCCCATCCACCTTAGTAGTATGTAATGGTCTTCCTGCCTTTTGCCAGGATGGTAGGCAACTTGCCAAAAGGCCTCCTAGCGCTTTTCCCACGCATTTTGGTGACACGCTCTTGATGCTGAGGAATATGAGAACATCTCCACCTAACAAAGACGCACTTACTTCATATAGTTAAGAGGAAGGACCCTTGTTTGGTGGAGATTTACCTCTTTGTACTCTCGTTGTCTTCTCTATAGGAAGATTCATGTTGTCACAAATTTATGGATCAAGACGCACGAGGAACAATTACATTACTAAAATGCACACAAGGTCACTGGTGACATTTCCTTGTGCTCCATTATGCAGCTGTAGTGTAAAATGTGTACTGGACATTTACCCAAAGCGGTTACACTTAGTAATTAACCAGTAGAAAGTGCTCCACTTGGGTAGATATTTTGTGTAAAACTGTGGACTCTTTTTGGATAAAGGAGCAGGTGCAGTTTCATTGTGACCCAGTCACTGACAAGCTACTGACACCCACTCATACACTTAGACATCCACTCACACACTCAAGAACTCATACACCCACTGACAGACCCACTCAGACACTGATACACCCATTCACAGACCCACTCAGACACACACAGACCTACTCATATACCCACCCACAGACGTATTCAGACACTCCCACGTGCACTCATAGACACACTCAGACACTCATGCACCCACTCACAGATGCACTTAAGCACTCTCACACCCACTTAAATCCACTCAGACACTCATGCACCCAGTCACAGACCCATTCAGACACCCATGCCCCATTCATAGACCTACTCAGATATGTACTCCCACTCACTGACCCACCCACACACTAATGCACCCACTTACAGAACCACTCATATTCTCTGACACCCACTCATAGATCTACTAGAGACTCATGCACCAACACAAATACCCACTCAGACACTCCTGCACCCACTCACACACTCATGGAGGCACTCGTAAACCCACTCAGACACACTCACACCCACTCACAGATCCACTCAGATACTCAGGCACTCATGCACCCACTGAGACACTCATGTACCCACTCACAGCCCCACATAGACACTCATACACTCACTCACACACCCAGTGAGACACTTATGTAATTACTCAGAGACCCACTGAGACACTCACACACCCATTCACACACTCACTCACACACCCACTGAGACACTCATGCACTCACTCACACACTCACTCTCAAAGGTTACAGGTTTCAGTTTTAGAGATAAAATTAAAAAACCCTGAGAAATTCACTTTAAACACCAAAGGTTACAGGGACGTTATAGTTAGGAAATACCATTAAAAAAACATAGAAATTCACTTAAAAAAACAAAGGTTACAGGGATGTTACAGTTAGCAAATAACATTTAAAAAACCTTGGAAATTCACTGAAAAAAACAAAGGTTACAGAGACGTTATAGTTAGGAATCGAATTTAAAAAATGTAGAAAGCCAGTCGCATTTCTGCTTCCACTGCTCTGGATTTCTGGTTCCGGGTTCGGCCAGACAAGGCTGCTCGGACCTCTGACATCGGGGCTCTCTGCAACACTGCTGCACAATGCTGGACTATTCAATGCACCATTCTGAACGACCCAAGCTGGCAAGGATTCTCGAATCCGGCCCGGATTATTCCAGGTGATGTCTTGAACGGATCGCACTGTGATACACTGCATTACTGGGCAATATTGGACTGCAACATCTGCTAGCAAGAAATTCTGCCCCACCAGAACAGGCGTGGTCTTAGACACACACCTATGGTTGTAAGCCTGCAGAGCCAAGCCTGGTTCCCGGTGGAGTCAATCCAGGAGACTCACGGGTGACTGCTGCTATAAGACATTAGGAAGGGCCCAGGTCAGGAGGTAGTTGTTATCAGTCAGCTTCCAAAGGCTCCTCTCCCCCTCTGCCTCCAATCCCCTCGGGGAGCTGGGGGGTTCGGATGTGCGGCAGGGTGGGATGTGTGTCCTTGTTTTTAGTCAGATGGCAGTCGACCTACCATTCAGACCAAAGGGAGGCTCATGGAGCCCAAGTAGTCCAGGGACCAGGGCTATAACCGTCCCCCAAACCAGGACTTTTATTCTTTGGCCCATATCCCCATATCATGGAAGAAGATGGCTACTCCTCCACGCCTGTGAAAGTTAATGATGTTTAAAAGGTCTTCTAAGGAGCGCCAAGAGACTTTTTGACAAGTGGATGAGGTGGTGGCGGCAGTCCTAAGTTGGGGGTGTGCTTAAGAAGAAGGTAAGTGTAATTCCTGATTTTTCTTGCCTGCAACTTCACCTTTCGCCTGGTTTGACCAGTAATGATTACCTCCTCACGTACCTCACCTCTGGTGCTCTGCTGCAAGAGAGCTCTTCCCAGTGCTCCAAAAAGTAGATCCCAGGGGAGAGCCTGTAAAAGGAGGAAAACAGGAGGGAAGAAGGTGACCATTGAATCTGATTTAAGTTCTCTATCAAATGGGAAAGCACCACGCTCACCTCTTGTTTGTTCAATAAAGAATTTTTTTCTCAAACATTTTTATACAGAAGCCCGTCTGTCACCGGAGGAGGGGAACAAGATACCCCACGAGTTACCCAGAGTATTAGACTCAGCAACAGATGTACTGTGTTCAGCAATGGATGGTGTGCAAAT
Organism: Calotriton arnoldi; assembly: GCA_963921515.1. Taxonomy (NCBI): domain Eukaryota; kingdom Metazoa; phylum Chordata; class Amphibia; order Caudata; family Salamandridae; genus Calotriton; species Calotriton arnoldi. The sequence goes on from CAWUFW010000623.1 coordinate 2,593,958, forward strand.
AGCCAACCTTTCATTGTCTTCTTCGCAGACCACAAGTGCGAGTCCAAGCCTGTCTTCTTCACCCCGCTTAGATATTTCTTCATCATCCTTCTGTTCAGATGATCCTGAACTCTCACAGCCGAATCGCAGAGAAGACCATCCAAATCAAATAATTTCTTCACCTTACAAGGCCCCCTTGGTCGGGGAACCAAACTTTACCTTTGGGTCCCAGGGAGAATCCATGACAATCCACCCTACCACCTCATCAACTCTGTTGGATGTAATGCTGCTTATGCAAACCACTTTACATGGCATCGTGGAAGCTCTAGTGTCGATAAGGTCAAATCAGGTGGATCAATCAAAGTTTCTGAAAGACATTCGACATGAACTTCAATATTTTAAAAACAAGGCAGCAAAGGCAGGCGAAACAATGATCACTAAGCCCCGTATTGCAGTTCCAGTCCCAGAGCTTCGGAGGGGTCATAGTCCCCTCATAGGAAACTGTGAGGGTCAATTAAACTCGGTAGGCTCAGTCTATATTTCCAAATGCCCTATGCTTGTGAGGAAAAAGCACCACCTTTTTAATGCTTTTAAATTTTCCTTAAGGTTCCACTGTGCACAGAGGGCAAGTACTTGGAATAGATTTTTAGGGTCCCATACCCCATGTGCAGGCAAAAAGAAGGCCTTGAGTCTGAAGGGAAAAACCTGCAAGGATGCTTGCTCCCAAGATCAATACCTGAGGCCCCCTGGTGGCAGATCCATAGACGCATCCACCTAGATAAAGGCAAAATCAAAAGCAAAGTATAGTATTAAAGCTAGCTTAGATTCCATTCTTTTACCCTTAAATGTCTGCCCCACTTTAAATAATAAAGGCCTAATATCAGCTCGAAGTAATGTGCCTAAGCCCCCGAATCTCAATAAAAACCCCATAAAGAACCCTTCTCTGGTCTCAAATCTCCCCCCAGCCTTGATTTGGCGTCCTCAGAGCTATTGCTGGATATTACCCGCCAGGAGAAAAAAGCAAAGAAACTATAGCTTTGAGCCGCTCAAAAAGCCTCTATATATTTCATCAAATCCCCTCCCTTTCAGGGCTATCTTTGTTGGATTTAACCTCAGTTGGGTTTCAGCATGGCGAACAAGGTAGACAAGGTTCTAGAGTCTTTTTTATTTCACCCTGTATTGCGCAGCTAGTGCTCAAGGCGTAAGGGGATTTAGCTAAGGTAGGACTACAAGCTTTCTGCCATCCTAAAAGGACCCCCGCCCCACCAGCTTCTCAGCAGAGCCCTATTCCACCTGCTGTTTTAAATGTCCATGGTGGATTATCTGCCACCCAATGGGAGTGATTTATACCTTACAAACTGCTCCCAAGGCCTGGAAGTTCATGGCAAGGCGGCCAGTCGCCCAAAAATCTAAGGGGCATATTCACAAGGAGCTATCGCCGAATTAACGGCACTTTATTGCAGCCAAAGTTGTGATAAATTTACCTCCCGATTCACAAGCCGGTGTTAACAGCCCACAGCACCAGTTTACCCGCGATAGCAGCCGCAAAAAATATCACCACAGAGGACCCTTGCAATATCGCTAATGAGATGCAGAGTAGGCGTTCCCGTGACAAAAGCCAAGACAACAGCACACCTCAACATTCACAACGACCAGCCACATCCGCGTTAAAAACACAAAACAGGTGATAAGGCGCGTTAGCACCATGAAATCTACACCTGCTCTGACCTGGTGTAAAGTCCGACGGCAGCCAGCACCACAAAAGGGAGCACATCCCAGGGCCACAACCGAAGGGCAACAGATGCCATGGAGCCACCCATCATGCGGCCCGGACATCCAAGAGGGCCACAACACCCACCAACACCACACCCAGGCCCGCAACACCCCCCCCCCGGGACCACCCCCAACCCCGAACTAAGAAATTGCACACCAACACCACGAATCCCAAAACAAACATTTTGCTTGATGTCTCACAAGCAGGAAAATAAACATATGTGCGTGGCCAGAAAATGGAGAATCGGTCATACAGCAATGCAATCACCAACACAAAACACCATACAAACAAAAGCAGAAACACCCTTAGGATGAGTCCTAGCTGCTCCTCACTGGACAATCCGTAGCACACAGCCTGGAAGACCAAATCCAAGAGAAGAAGGTGTGGCATGCGCCCAACAAAGGAAAGAGAGGGAGAGAGTGAGGGAGAGAGACGGAGTGAGATAGCACAAGCAGCGCAAGGCCGCTCGGGCACCTGGCTCCACATGCCAACATGTGTGTGTGCATCGCCATCCATACACCATGAGCCCAAGGCCGTGTCCCAATCTCAGCGCCAAACCCACATCACATTCCGAAAACGAAAGTAGTAGTCAGACAAACATCAGGGATGAAAGCACCATTGTCCCAATGCAGAATGCGGGAGGACACCTGCACCTCTGACCTTGGTCCAGAACGCACCTGGAACACCCTGATAGAGATGCAATGGCAGATGGGGACGACTCCCACACCACGCATTCCGCAAATGAACCATCCGACTCATCCACAGCCCACACACAGAAGCCCCTGCCTGTGGTACCCCCGCATGGGACGCCCTTGACACTCACGGAAACAGCAACGCATAACCCACAACGTTGCACACACATTCGAATCATTGCTCAGAGCTGTGGCATATCCTCCACACAACTGCCGCAGTCCAGAAGAGTGCCTGTTCACGAGACGCACCAACGCAATGGCAGGCCATACCGGGCACATGCACAACCCCCGTCACGTGGAACAGTACCGTGCACGTATGCTGCATTTACTGGGCGCACTGCCACTGGCAGTGCTGCGGATCAGTTACAGGCTCAGCTTCCGCATTGCCCACGTCACCTGCGTCCAGCCCTGGTTCCACTGCCGAACATGCACATTTGAGTGTCCCATGGATGTCTGCCTATCCAACACAACTGTTGATGAATTGGACTATGACTCGTGACTGCGCCCCCTGTTGGATCACGAACAGGAGTGTAACTGAGACAGCTGTGCATGGGATGCCTTGACATACTGAGTATGTATTGGTAGTTGTGCATGGGAGTTAGCACAATTTCTCGTGTGCAGTGACCACATCGAGGCGCTCCCCTATTGGGCTGTGTTGTGGATCGGTGAGATGGCGTGGGCTGAGCACACCTGCCCGGACTACCTAATGGACTGGCTCACCCTGGTGCTCCTTGAACACGACAACGACATACTATTGGAACACATTGCACATGAAGCTGTACGGGCATTCATGGACGAGTAACTATGTTCCTGCAGCCACATCCGATTGCCACCCACAGCACATGGCCCAACAACTTGTTGCATCATGGGGATTGCTCACATATCCCACCACAACAGAGGACACGCCTGCCAACGTTCAGGCTCTGGATGCATGTGCGTGGAATAACGCGTGTGTACACACACCTGTGCAAGGCGACGCAGGTCCATGGTCGGAGCAACACAGCATCGTCTGGCAACGTTGCCAATTCGGACACACTGCTGGGTGAGGGCACACACATGGCAATGTAGCATGACATGTGAACCTGTCGGACCCTCACAACTGATCACTGTCGGCAGAGCAGACAATGGGCGCACCCCGGAGGCAGAGCACCATGCAGACCCCACGTGCAGTGAGTCGTGCCCCCTCACACAGGGCAATGTGCAGATGCCAAACAACACATGACTCGTCCAGCAAGGCATGGTGGACTGTGAGCGTTGCCATCCGTGATGAATGTTGTCCATTTCAGCCCCACCATCATCTGAACCTCGACATGTACCCATGCTGCGTGTAAGTGTCTTAAGCATGTCCCTGCCTGTTGTGGCCGTTGCCTCGTCTGTACTGACACGCACATGCCAATAAAGCCTATGCCACTCCACTGGTGTCTGACTGTGAGGTGTGTTGTTTCGATTGTCCACTCGTGTGCCACAATGAGCCTCGTCACAACACAGGGAGGAACTGACTGACGCATGTGCAATGGGGGGGTGTCCCTTTGGCAAGCTCTGCCTCTGTGAGCCAGACATTGTTTTTGGATAGGTGCAGGACGACATGTGCACTTACATGACTTCAGCTATGTGTGTATGGTGCCCAACCTCTAACCATGTGGAGCAATGTCATACATCACAACAGATTGTGTCCACACATTGTGTCCAGTGTGTAAGTCGGTATGCAACGTGAAGTTCTGCTGTCACACGTGGTGTGGGATACCACTCCTGGCCTGCCACCGTTTTGGTCACTCCTACACACGGCCCTATTCAACACATGGACGAGTGCCTACATTGGGGTGTTGTGAGATTGCTGTTGATGTGCAATGGGGACACAGCTAGTACTCACATTCACAATCATCCAATTGGCCATGTGTCTCAGGGATAGACATGTGCATAGATGTCAGTTACCAGGGTGTACCTTCATGTGCAATCATCGTCCCCACATCCAGCCATACTTCCATACATGAGTGAACATAGTGATGACACATCTGTGTGATTTAGAATGTTTTATTCACATTCAGGTGATTGACGGAGCTGGAGCTGTACCTGGCCATCCAAGCCCACATCACATGGAAGCCCAGTGGTGGGCCAACCAGAGTCCTTTGGGGATTGCACAGTGATTGGGAAGAGGGAGAGTGCAGTCTGCAGCAGGATTGCTGTGTGATTGGCCAGCGGGGAAGAAATGGCAGTCCGTGTCGGGGTCCGGGTGAATGTCGCAGGGTGTTACAGAGGTCAGTAGGAGGTATTTCCCAGGGCATGATGCATAGGTCATGAGCAGGCAGGGACAGGCCATATGGCAGTGATGGATGCTACTACCTCCTTCCTCACACAGTAGTTCCCATCCCCTTCTCACTCCCCTGATATGGGTTCTGTGTCCCGTGTGTCCGGTGTGTGTGGCGGGGTGATGGCTGCATCGCTGTGTGCCCCTGACACATCAGACTGCGTAGGTGATGGGGCAGCATCACAGTGTGCCACGGACACATCAGGGGTCGGAGCTGTGTGTGTCGATGTTCCCGCTGCAGTCATCTGGGAACGGCTCAGTGGCAGCAATGGCAAGTTGGAGTACTGCAGGTCGTTGCTGTTCCCAGCCACTGCTCGCTGGTGTCCAGCCATGGCAGACATACTTCCAGCCTGCATCTGCTCCATGGTGTCCATTGCCCTCCGCATCTGTGCCAACTCTGTGCTGTCATGGCTGGTGCCTGTCTGACCAAACAGTGCTTATATTAGACTCATGGCACCAGCGAGGTTAGCCAAGGTCTGTGGCGGAGCATGGTGCGTACAGGGGGTGTCCGATAGGAACTGTACGTAGTCCCTGATAGGACTCAGACACCCACGTTTGGCATCGAGTTTGGCTGCCACGAGCTCAAAACCCACCCGCAGCTGATGAGCCAACTCCACCTGGCAACCCAACACACGCCATTGGAATTCCATGTATTGGTCGGGGGGTCCTGGGAGACAGCCGTGGTGGTGTGTGTTTCCTGCTGTGTGGTCTGTGCAGGTGGTGGGGTCACCTTGAGGCAGCTGGCCTGGCCTGCTCCTGGGGGTGGGGTGCAGAGGCTGTCCAATATCCGTTGGAGGGTGTCTTGACATATGTGCAGGTTGTCCTCTTCATCATCAATGGTGGTATGTGTGGTGTGCTCTGCAGGGGGTGATGTTTGTCCCTCTGCAATGTAAAGGGGAGATGCAGGTTAACAGTGTTTCACATGTATGGTGATGATTTGCAGATGTATACATTCAGACTGCATGCCAATGTACATTGTGACTGTTTGGGGGTGCTGGCTATTTGATGGCAGTCAGTGTGTTTTTCGACTACATGACGGATGTGTGGTAGTACCCGTACATTATCATCACACAGTGTCAGGCAATGCCAGATGTGGGTGGACAGTTACTACGCCCGAGCGGAACCTGTTGTGAGCTCTGTCCTGTGGTGCTGGTGTTGCACTTTGTACCATATTGCCTTCATTGCTGATGTTCTGTGATTGCCATGTGTGTGTGCTGCATTGTGGGTGAGTTGCCCCTGCAGCTCTGATTTCATGTAGCCTTCTCCCTTTGAGGCGGGGTGCCTTTGAATTGTGTGCTTTCGGGGCCTGATTTGCTTTTGACTTGGGTCATGTGTGCTCGCGGACTGTTTTTGTGGCCTGGTGCATTGTTCGTCTGCTGCGTGTATTGTAAGGCATGGGTTGTGGGTGCACGTGGACACGTCGGAGTGTGACCTGCTCCTTTACGGATGTGATCCGCACTTGGCTACCTCCATGTCGCTTCGTGGGCCATGTCATTTTTTTGGGGCAGCTGCCATGCTATCGGACATGCAGTGTTACTTGCATAGTCAGAGTGGGTCACGGAGTAGCTGCTTTGCTGGATTCAGCACATGTGCACGGGTCGGTTGTGATATTGGTGATAGGGGGGGCCCTCTGTGCACATTGTGGATGGGGGCCTACTTGGCATTTCTATGTGTGCTGCATTGTGCCAAGGCATTCAGGGACATGTTCCACGGTCATTGTGGGTGTGCTGTGTGCTGCGCGTAATTGTGCATGTGTGCCATTGTGCCCATCTTCCCCCGTCTCCCCCGTCCCTAGTGGTTACTCACCCTGTTGCTGTTGGGTCAGGTCATATTGTGCTGTGTCCAGGCCCCCCAATCCTGCCACCGTCTCCTCACTGCTGACTGTGGCCACCATTTGCTCCAGCTCCTCCTGTGTTGCAGGGCTCCCACCTCCAGTCGCCGTTGCTGCCTCCCTGTTGGCGGCGAGCTTATGTTTGGTCTGACTTTTCAGATCATGCCAGCGCCTCTTGACCTCCTCCAGTGACCTCCTGGACACTCCGACTGCATTGACCTTGGTGACGATGGCCTGCCATATTTCGGTTTGGGTTGCCAGTGCCGCAGTGGAGGTGCCAAACAGTTGTTGATGGTGTTCGGTCACCCCCGTGACGATGATCTGGTCTTCCTGCGGACTGTACCCGGTCTTCCTCTTGTCCTTGCCCTTCCCCGAAAGCGGGGTTCCTGGATGGTCCTCCGTAGGGCTTGTGGTGTTCGGCTTGTCCTCTGCACTAGGTCCGGGTGCATCCATGTTGCTACGCAGTTTGAATAGTTTTTGGGCTTTTTTTTTTCTTTCTTTTATGGTGCTTTTTTCCGCCGGCCGCGTGGGATTTACAGGCCTGTGGCTGGTGTTTGCTGATTTCTGTACCGCGATTGGCCTCATCGCATGATTTCTCGCGTTTGCGTTTTGCATTTTTTGGGCGTGGCGTTGATTTTCACACTGACATGTGACGCGTTATCTGGTGGCTATCGCATGGTACCGCCTTGTTGTGAATTCCACGTTGACACAGGGTTATTTTCCTGTTATAGGCTGCGTTATTGAAAGTTGCGTTACGCTACTCTTGCGGTAGTTTTCACACGTTCTTGTGAATATACCCCTAAGAGTGGTTATAGTAAATGACAGACCACTCACTCAGCCTGAGCGATCAGTATGGGGCCAGGGTAATAGGTCCCTCCCCCTTACAACACCTCTCGGAGGATGGTGACTAGAATGCCAGGCCTAGTTCCCGCTAGAGCGAGGGGTCTTCTCTAAACCTGAGAATCCTGAGCTGGAATAGCCATGGGTTCGAACGCTTTAGGAACAGTGGTGAACTGGAAGGAAGTTTGAAACCCTTTCATTTGGTGTTCCTTCAGGAATGCTGGTTGAAAGAGGATCAGACAGTAGAAGGTTTTAAGGTATTGAACAGTAAAGGCCAGTGCCGGGGTAATGGGAGAGCAGCCGCAGGTGTCCTAGCCCTAATATCCACTAAGGTGATTAAGAAATCATTGGAGGTTATAAACGTGTCAAGTGGTCTGCAGCTTTCTGTGGTTGAAATGGGCTTGAGCAATAATATTCATAGATGCTTCCTTCTTATAAATGTCTTTATTCATAAAGAAGACCACTGGCGAATGAAAGGCTGGTTGGAATAATTTGAAATCTCCTTCCAGCATCTGGTAGCAAAATACCCGGAAGCAATCATAATAATGGCTGGAGATGTTAACGCCCGTCTTTTTTCTGTACAGATGGACTTACAGCTAGAGGAAGCTCTGGAATCTTATAACATTCCTCCAGCACAATTTCCTCCTAGTGTCACTAAAAAGGAGGCTAAAGTGCTGAGCCAATGGCTGGTGAATAATGGTTTGATTTATTTAAACAGCCGATATAGAAATGATATGCCAGCAGCAGCAACTTTCCGGCAGGGCCTGTCTCCAGGCCCTATTGACTATATATTCACATGCTTTTGGCACTTCAATCTCTTCTTGGATTTTTAAGTGGCAAAATATGAGGGTAGTGACCACTGGGTAACTTCAGCAGTTCTTAGCCTGCGCGAGTCAATGACCCCTGAGATGGTATTGCCTCTAAGGGTGTCCTATCCACGAAGGCTTTCAACATGCCTAGATCCCATTCATCTCCAATATCTAGCCGCCTTCCAACTAAATGAGAAGATTGATATTTTCCCTATCTGTGTTGATAATATAATTGTGTGGTACAATGAAATTGTATACCAAGTTCTAGGCTGTATCACAGTAAACATAAGAGAGAAGGGATCGCAAGTAGACCCCCCGTTTCAAGGGGGGGCTGGTTTGATTCCGCTTGCCAAGAACTGACGCGATTGGTGAGATGGAGAGCCAGGAGCACCAGGTGACACCAAGGTACTTTAGCCTCCCAGGATCTGGCTAAGCTTAATCTACAATATAAATCTCTTGTGAAGGTGAATAAAGCCACCTTCTAAGACAGTAAGTGGGACGAGATGCAGGAAATTATCCTCTCCAAGGATCAGCAAAAGTTATGGGTGAAGGTCAACGAGCCCAGTGTTCTTAACGGGGGTATCCTTGCATGCATGATTCCGGAAGATCAGTGGGTCCACCTATTTGACAGATCTATATAGGGGACCTTCTGTTCCAGCTAGACCCCAGGGAACTCTTAGACAGAAATTCCCCCTTACTAGGTTCTCAATAAAGGAGGTATGAGTAGTCATTGAGAGAGTAAAGCTCTCCCGAGCCGCTGGCCCCGATAACATTCCAGCAGTAATAATTAAGTCAAACAGCATTTGGTGTGCCACGGTTTACTCATCTTTGTTCAGTAGGATTGATTCATCCTGCCTTCACCCTCAATCATGGAAATGGTCCATAGTAAAACCTATTTTTTAAAAAGGGTGCACTACAGACCCAACACAATATAGGCTTATTAGCCTCCTGGATATCTCACTAAAGGTCTTCTCCAAAATTATTTTGTATAAACTGGAAGACTGGGCTATTGAAACCAAGAGAATCCCAATAGAGCAGGGGGGCTTTTGGGAGGGCCACTCCACCACAGATCACTACTTCGCTTTATGGGCCATTATTCGGAATGCCCTGGAAGTAACTCAAGGTCTGTGCTGCTGTTTTGTCAACTTCAGAACAGCCTTTGATTCTGTGGATAGGGACATCTTATGGGAAAAACCTGCCGCCTGGGAGCTCCTTCAAACCTCCTTACTGTACTCCAATTCTTCCATTCTGGCAACTGGGCTCAGGTGGAGTTAGACAAGTCGGGCTAATTATCTCAAAGAATCCCATCGAGAATGGCCTTCGGCAGAGGTGCATTTATCACCCTTGCTCTTTAGTATACTTTTAGCCGACCTTCCCACCTTTATTTCCCAATCTATGTGGCATATTCTCAAGAACGTGTGATAACCATCGCAAAAGTAACTTAACACAACCTTCAACATCGCAGTCTATCGTGGGAAATTAACGCCTTGTTAACCAAGTATTCACAACACGGCGGTACCATGTGATAGTCCCCAGATAACGGGTCAACTGACCGCGTTAAAATCAACAACACGCCGCAAAAATGTGAAACACTAACGGAAAAAAAGCTGCGATGAGGCCAATCGCGATACGAAAATCAGCAAAACCCAGCTACAGGCCTGCAATCCACACACGTCAGGCGGGAACAATCACCATAAAAGTAGAAAAAAAACAGACAAACAAATGCCAAACAACAGCGAAGCACAATGGATGCTTCCAGAGCAAGTACGGAGGAGAACCAGAACCCCACAAGCCCCCCGGAGGACCATCTTGGGACTTCGGGGTCAGGGAAGGGCAAGGACAAGAAGAAGAGGAAGGCGAAGTTCAGTCCGCAGGAAAACAGGATCCTGATAACGGAGGTGACAGAACACCATCAACAACTGTTCGTCACCTCCACTGTGTCATTGGCAACAAAAAATACAATATGGCAGTCCATCGTGGACAAGGTGAATGCAGTCGGAGTGCTGAAGAGGACAATGGACGAGGTCAAGAGGCGCTAGAATGATGTCAAGCGCAAAACCAAGCTGAAACTCGCCAACAACCTGAAGGCAGCAATGCAGACTGGAGGTGGGAGCCCAGCGCCACAGGAGGAGCTGGACAACATGGAGAAAATGGTGTCCACAGTCATCAATGGGGAGACGGTGGCAGGAGTTGGGGGCCCGGACACTGCTCAACAGGACCCGACACAACAGCAACAGGGTGAGTAACGACCAGGGCCTGGGGGGACGGGGGGAGATGGGCACAATGGCACACATGCACAATTAAGTTGAGCACATCTGCGGACAAACCACGCCCCAGACCACCAACTCCCACCAAGAGACCAACGTACCCAAGTATGCAACATGTCAACACTGTACAAGCACAGAAGTCAAAGGCACACCTCATGAAAGTGATAAAGTGCAGCAAAATCTGAGCTGCAGGGCGACTCCCCCAAAATGCAGCACACACATCACATGCAGAGCACATCTACATTGACAACCATGTGACACAATCCGCAAAACACCTACAACAGAACACAGGACACAACTGGTGCCGCTTGGGTGCAGACACTGGCCAATCACAATTGGCATTGCAGGGAAATGTGCGTTGACAATGTACAAGTACAAACACACACACGTCTGTTGTCAAAATGTCCACTGTCCCCCATCAAATAGGCAGCTCCTCCCAAACAGCCACAATGTACCCAGTCATGCTGTCTGTATGTAAACAAGTACAATGCGACAACATACATGTGGACACATTGTTAAACTGCATCTCCCCTTCACATTGCAGAGGGAGAATCAACACCTCCTGCAGAGCAGCCCGACCCTCTCTTCTCTGGAGACGAAGAGGACGACCACAGCTTCGACTCTGACGCCCTCCAACTGCTCGTGGACAGCCTACGCAGCCCACTTCCAGGAGCTGGGCAGCCCAGCTGCAATGAGGAGACCCCACCCCCTGCACAGACCACACAGCAGGCAGCACCCACCACCACTGCTGCCTCCCAGGACCCCCACGGAGAACACATGGCCTTCCAACACCGTGTTTTGGGGTGCCAGGAGAATCTGGCTGAACAGGTGCGGGTGGGCTTCGACCGCATGGCAGACAAACTAGATGCCATACGTGGGTGTCTAAGTCCCATCAGGGACCACTCACAGTCCCTAACGGACACCCACAGTCTGGTCCATGCTCTCCAACGGACCATGGCTGACATCGCTGGAGCCCTGACTCAGAGGATAGTACAACTGTCCAGTCCGAGTGGCTCTAGCGATGTCACACGGGAGTTGGGAAACATGCGGAGGTTAATGGAGACCATGGAGCGGGCGAATGCGGAACGAGCGGCTGCCACGGCTGCACACCAGCGAGAGGTAGCTGGGTTCCTCAATGACCTCAGGACCCTCCTCATGGCATTGCTGCCACAAGGCCTGGCGCGGATGCATGCTGCTGCCACCACTCCATCCACATCTCCGCCCCCTGAAGTGTCAGTGCCACAAAGTGCGGCAGACCTTCCACCTCCGGCCACTGATGTGTCACTGCCACACAGTGCTGGAGACAGAACACCACCACCCACACGTGAGGCACATGAAACAGCAGAGAACGAAGATGCGGATGATACTGCCCTCGTGGTAAGAAGGACACAGCAGCATGCATCTCATCCATAGGTCCGACTTCAGCTTGGTACTGCCCTCTGCATCATCACCTTCCACTGTCCCCTGATGCACTCTGCGACACTCACCTTGGACCTCGACATGGACTGCCATATGCTGTTTGATCGCCATTGACACAGCAATCAGACTGCGGACTGAACTCTTCCTCTTCCTTTGGACTTGTCATTCCCTGAAGGACCCTGGCTGGCCCTCCATGGGACAACATCGTCATGTGGGGTTTGCATGGCCCTGTACTGCTCCAGATGCAAAACTCCACTGAATGTGCATTAAACATTCATATTCACACAGATGTGTCATGTCTATGGTCTTTCAAGTGTGGAAGTATGGATGAATGTAGGCTCACTGGACTCCTCTTACGTCCATGTGGCTCATGTCGTAGAACAGGGGTCACAGGGTGACACATTGCCCAATGCGGTCCGGGTGGCGCTGACACAACAACAGGGACACACGCATGAGTTACTTCCTTGTCCAGCCCAGTACGGAACCAAGCCCAGGGCCCTGGGGTCATATGCAAACCCTTACGCTGGACTGGCATATGCCAGGCCAGCCCACTCCGCTTACGCTCACAGGGGGGGCGGCAATTCTACATGTTCCCTGTCTTTCCTGTAGTGATCTGCTGCTCACAGGTCTAGTCAGCATGCCACAGCCACTCCCTCATGGCTGGTTTACACCCACACCACACCCATCCAGCACACGCGTCACGGGACATGTGACCCTGCCAATGAAAAGGTACGGGCGCACGTGCTCGACGCCATTTCCACTCTCTATCTGGGTGCATCCGTGTGGTGTTAATGTAGGCATGAGGGCCTCAGGCCCTGCAACATCACATTCCCCAGGACCGGAGGTGATATGATGGCGTCCGCAACACGATACCCAATCATACAGGGTCCATGACTTTGGGACACAGACTTGGTGGCACCGGGTACATTGCGGCCGGCACAGGCACACCGCCACAGGATGGTGACTTTGGGTGCACTGAGGTAGGGGCACCTTAAGTGCTGGGCGGGTATGCAGCCTGCGATGATGCCCCGTCCCGGCCGTCCGGACTGCTCAGGATTTGTGTGCCCTGCTGGACCGCAGTGTAGGCCAGAGCCAGCGGGCAGCCCGGGCCTACCGCCACGTGGCGTCGCATCCCGGATCACAGAGTTAGTGGCACCTCAAGGGCTGAGCGGGTGTGCAGCCTGCGATGATGCCTGGTGCACTGGTATGTCCTCTGCCATGGCGAAATCAAGACCCAGAATCATATGTGAGACCTGGTGGCCTGCGGAGCGTGGCTGCATGATGTGGAGGGTGCCCTGTCCGCGGGCCCCGGGCATGTGGCTTGCAGCGGCACATGGTGGGCCATCATTACTACACGCCAAGGGCGGAAGGTGAGCAGTGAGGCCTGGGTGCGCAGGGGCGGGCATGCACCGCTGGGCGGCGGAAGGGGCTGGGGTACATCTGCCTGGGTGCGCAGGGGCGGACAGGCGATGATGTCTTGTGCAATTGTATGTACTTTGCCATTCATGTATCTGGACTCTGTTTCAGATGACGGATCTGTTTCAGATGTGTGACCTGGTGAACTGCGCTACATACAGGCACGTAGTTGGAGACACACCTGTGGCAGCAGGTGGGCAGTGTGGCCTGGGTGCGCATTGTGGGCACTCTCTCTCCCTGTCCATCTCTTCTGTTATCTGTGTCTCGCTCCCCCTCTCTGTCCGTCTTTCTCTCACTCCCCCTCTCTGTACGTCTTTCTCTCGCTCCCCCTCTCTGTCCGTCTTTCTCTCGCTCCCCCTCTCTGTCCGTCTTTCTCTCGCTCCCTCTCTTTCTCTCTCTCTCTCTCCTTCGCTCTCTCTGTCCTTTGATGTGTGCAAGACACACCTTCTCATCATGATTTTTGTCTTGCAGGCTGTGACCTACGGATTGTCCCGAGGGGAGCCGCCATGTGTCTTCATTTCTGTTCTGTGTTTCTTTGAATAAATGTTCATTTGTTACATCGAAGGTGGATGTGTGATGCTCATTTTTGTGACAACACATGCATGCCACCAAATGTGATTGTGCGACATCAGGCGGATTATTTGGTACATGATTCCGTGTAGTTGATGTGGCATGTCTTTGGCCGGAGGGAGGGGGCCGGGGGGTGGGGGGGTCCTGGGGGTGGTGGCGGTGGGTGTTGTGGCCCTGTTGGGGCTCCGAGCTGCATGATCAGTGGCTCCATGGCATCTGTTGCCCTTCAGGTGTGGCTCTGGGCTGGGCTCCAGTTTGTGGTGCAGGCTGTGGTCCGACTTTGCACCAGGTCAGAGCAGGTGTTTGTTTCCTGCTGCTAACGGGCCTTATCGCCTGTTTTGTGGTCTTATCGCCGATCTGGCTGGTCGTTGAGAATGTTGCGGAGTGGTGTTTTCGCGGCTTTTTGCACGGGTACGCCTACTCTGCATCTCATTAGCGATAGTTGCGGGGGTCAGCTGTGGCGATGTTTTTTGCGGCTGCTATCGCGGGTAAACTGGTGTTATGGGCTGTTAACACCAGCTTGTGAATGGGGCGATAAATTTATCACCACTTTGGCTGCGCTAAAGTGCCGCTAACTTGGCGATAAGTCCTTGAGAATATGCCCCTAAGTCTTTCTCCCCTAAAGTTGGGAAACAGCACATTGATGATCTGGTATTACTGGACTGGACCCCAATTTTTCTGCAGAGGAAATTAAATGCCCTAGCAACCTATGGCAAGCAGAACCAGCTTCACATTAATCTGGAAAGGACCAAAATTTTGGTTTTCGGGAAAAAAGTAAAAAATGTACCTGGTACCTAGACACACGGGAGGTGAAGCAAGTAAACCAATATAAATATTTGGGCTTGGCTTTTATGAGGAACTTGAACTGGTGCACGCATTGGGACTGCACTAAGCAGAAGGCACTATTGCTGGCCAGTTGTCTGTCTAGATTTAACAGTAAATTTGGGGGGCTATCCCATATTCCACACCTATGAAAGGAAGATACCTCCGCTGGGTCTGTATGAAGGAGAGGTCTTTTCCCTTGATCCCGCCTATGAATGGGACCGATTAGAAGGGGCAGTTGTCAGAAGGCTTTAACACTCCCTCCAGGTACTATGGTCTAGGCGATAAGGAGAAAGTTCAATCTGGTCTCCTGGAATCTGCTGACCTTCACTCGGACCCTATGATATTTTAATACCCTCTCTGAGGGCGATGAAGTGGCTAAAGTCTCCAAACTGTGCTGGGATGCGATTCAAGGTAGTGAAAGAAGGCGGGCGAAGGAAGTAAGAATTAGATTGACCATTATTAAGAACCTCCATTCAGACAGTGGTACAATCACATCCTGGTCTCCCTTCCCAGACAAGCAAGCATTGAAAGAGTCTGCGGTTTTGGTGACTGAGACTAATGACCTGTACTATTTGAGTAAGAAACCATCTATTAGCTTCTCAATCTCTACTCTAGGCCAGGACACTGTCTTTCCATACCTGTTACAGTTACCAGACCCTGGGCTGTGAAATGAAATATTAAGAAATAGAATGGGATGTAACCCAATCCATTCATCCCGCCCATGCAGGGCCAGGGTCCAGGATAACAGTGGCCTTTGCCCCTGCCCCCTGAATGTAAAATGCTCTCTACTGCATATACTTATGGACTATGTTTTTTATCTCTCAAACCTTATTAAGTTTTTAAGACCTTTGTTTTTTAAATATGAAACTCCAAAGGTCCATAGGAGGAAAGCTGTGGAGCTGTTATCAGAAATGCGCTATTTAGATGTGGAAGTAGGAATTGCTTGGTTTTACGGTCTGTTCAACAGAGTTTTAATGATGAACTGTAGTGGGAGGTGGGGCGTCGGGCAGTCAAGATGGGGTCCAATTGTTGATTATAACTGTTAAATGTGTTTTTAGAATGTTTTATGGACAATTGTCTAAATACATTTGTTTTCCACCTACCTACATTAGAAATTCACTGGAAAAAACAAAGGTTACAGGGAAATTATAGTTAGGCTCAGATTTCACTCATAGAAAACCAGTGAAATTCAGCAGTTATAGTTACCTGAGCTAACTATAACTTATGCCCCAGCAATGCACTGCTTATGACCTCACATATTACATTATTTATGACATGGTCAGTGACATCACTGATGACATCCCTCATGACATCTCAAATGACATAACTGATTACATCATCCACAGAACCACTCACATACCCATTCACACCCCCATACAACCTCTCATATGTCCGCTCACACACCTACACAACCACTCACATACCCATTCACAAACCCATTCAACGACTCAGACACACCCGCTCACTAATATAGCCACTAACACAGCCAAATCAAACACTCATACAGTCACTTACATACCCACTTACTCACCCATACAGCCACTCACACACCCACTCACTCACCCATGCAGCCACTCATACTAGCATTCACTCACCCATACAGCCACTCACAGGGGGAAACAGCCATCACAACGCATGCATTACAATGCATGTGTTTACAACGCAGTTGTTACAATGACCGCGTTGTTACATCGCAGTACCATTACAACGCAAGTTGTTACAACGACTTGCTCTAAACTAAGGAATAGTATAATTTACTATTCCAACACCTTCCCTACTGTTGCACACACTGGAGTTGGAATAGTAAATTATATCATTCCTAAATCCAGCGCGCCCCCTAGAGCAAGTCGTTGTAACGACTTGCTTTGTAATGGTACTGCGATGTAACAACGCAGTTGTTGTAACGACCACGTTGTAAACGCATGCAATGTAAATGACTGTATTCCTCACAGGGCCACTCACTCACTAATACAACCACTCACTCTCCACACACAGCCACTCACACTAGCACTCACTCACCCAAACATCTACTCACACAGCCACTCACTTACCCATACAGCTACTCACATATCCATTTACTAATCATGTTAACCACTTACATACCCATTCACACATCCACAGAAGCATTTACACACCCACTCACTCACCTATACAGCCAGTCACACAGTCACTTACTGTGCAAAACAGCCACTCACATACACTCACTTACCCATACATCCATTCAAACAGCCACTAACGTACCCATACAGGCACAAACACATCCACTTAGCCATACATAGAGCCACTCACACAGCCACTCCGTCACCAAAACAGCCACACACACACTCCCCCACCCATATAGCCACTAAGGCAGCACCTCACTCACCCATACAGCCAATCACACTCAATCACCAATACAGCCACTCACCCAATCACTCACAAACCCATACAGCTACTCACACACACACACTCTTACTTACCTATGCATCCACTCACACACACACCCACTCACGCACATACTGCATTTAGACACCCACACTGATACAGACAGTAACACACCCACTAAGATGACATATGTTAGAAACAGTATCACTCATTACTAGTTTAGAAAGAATATTAATTTAACCTATGCAGTAGCTGACGATATATTTTAAGTCTCAGAAACATTTACGAAACACTTGAACACAAGGGATGATTTCATCAGTGATGTCATCAGTCATTTCTTTGAGATGTCATCAGTGATGTCACTGCACATGTCATGCGTGATGTAATATGTGAGGTCATAAGCACTGCATTGCGGGGGCATACGTGTACACTATAGTTAGCTCAGGTAACTATAACAACTGAATTTCACTGGTTTTGTATGAGTGAAATTTGAGCCTAATTATAACGTCCCTGTTACCTTTGTTTTTTTTTCAGTGATATTACCGACTGGGGTTCGCCAGTAGGTAGTTAAATTGGTTCCATGTTTCCAGAGGAAAATAATTTTTTGTCTTGCCTATATATTTGGTGCCAGTTGACAAATTTTCACGAAATTTTCCCAAAAAAGTGTGCCGGTGGGAAGGTTTCGGGGTGATCGGTCAAGCGGGGGCCGAGCACAAGGGGGGGTCAAAAATATGCATTTCCCATGGTAATTCCCATAGGGATTTTAGACATGACTGCAGCCCGAACGGCTGGATGGAATTATACCAAATTTGGCATGAAGGTAGATTTTGGTTCAGAGATCATGCTTTCAGTTATCTGGTGTAAATCTGTCAGCAGTTGTTGAGAAATTTAAGGGAAAAAATAAGGATATCTGCGATCATGATGATTTTGTGAATAATAACATGCTTGTTCAGGGAAATGCACAGCTCTGATTGGCTGCCAACCCTTCAACCAAGAAGTGTTGGCAGCCATCTTGGGACTCGCCTTCAGCCGAGCCCCACATAAAAACAGTAAAGAATAAAGAAAAGGGGCAGGGTAGGAATACCCTGATTCCCAAACCTTGGTTTTGGGGTTCCCCTGGAACTCAGCCATAGCATAAAAGCATTTTTTTAATTCACGCCGATTTTTGTGAAATATTTGCAAATATCACGTGAATTCAAAGAAAAACTAGCACTTGTTTAATTGTAGCCCCCGGGTGGGCCAGGTCCTGGGGACATAAGGGGGTTATCCAAAAAATGGAGGCTGAAAATAAAATGCTTGGAAGGACCGCGTGGACCCTACAACACCGGGGACCACCACCTCCCGGGGTTAACTTAAATATGGAGCGGGGGTTGAGCGGGGGTTGAGCGGACCCCCTGTGGTCCAGGGATAACAACCTCCAGGGGCTTTCTTTTTCTTAAAGAAGGAGGGGGGCAACACAGCCCTCCTCTCTGGCCATTCACGGCCCCAGGGAACACCACCTCCACGGGGCAGGCCCATGAAAGTGAAAAGAGTGGGGCATCATGACCATAATGGCCCTGGGGACAATAATGGCCATGGGAACCGGCTCCTGCTATGTCCTGGGGTGGTCACCCCCAGGACATAGCTGTTTGCTGTGACTTAGCGGGAGCTTTGACAGCTCCCGCCAAGTCACAGCAAACACTCTGCTTACAGCAAGTAGGATCTAAAAAAATGCTCTAGCTTGCTGGAAGTGGAGGTTTCATCTGTCAAGCGGGCAGGGAAACAGACGAAACAATTGCTCTCACAGACAGAGTTAGTAATTGTTAGACTTGGCATCTTTTGGCGTGTTTCCCCTGAGTCTTTACTTTCTGACCTCCCGGTTTTGACTCTGTTTTTGCTGGTTTAGTGTCTCTGAACACTTTCTCACTGCTGATCAGTGTTAAAGTGCAAGTGCTCCTGTTGTAAATTGTATTATGGATTGGTGTTTCCATGATTGGCATGTTTGATTTACTTGTCAGTCCCTAGTAAAGTGCACTGAGTGTGCCAGGGCCTGTAAATCAAAATGCTGCTTGCGGGCTGCAGCACTGGATTGTGCCACCCACACAAGCAGCCTGTAAATGTAACTCTGGCCTGCCATTGCAGAGCCTGTGTGCAGTCTGGGACAGCCAAGTCGACTTGGCAAGTGTACCCACTTGCCAGGCCCTAACCTTCCC
Source organism: Calotriton arnoldi (assembly GCA_963921515.1). Classification (NCBI taxonomy): domain Eukaryota; kingdom Metazoa; phylum Chordata; class Amphibia; order Caudata; family Salamandridae; genus Calotriton; species Calotriton arnoldi. Next base: position 2,613,241 of record CAWUFW010000623.1, read on the forward strand.
TTTTCTTACATGTCAGTCACCCCTACGGTAGGCCCAAGGTACCCCTGTGGGCAGGGTGCAGTGTATGAGAAAGGTAGGACATGCCCTGGTGTGTGTGGCATGTCCTGATAGTGAATTACTGCCAATTTAGTTTTTCACTATTGCAAGGCTACCTGTTCCCATAGGACAGAATGGGGAGTTTGTTTATAACATCTTATAAACATAACTGGCCCTAGGAACAAGGTAGAAAAATAAAGTTTAGTATGCCTGAACTCAGAATCTAAAGATGCATCTTTTAGTGAAGGTGATTTTTACATTCTGTGTTTGAAAATACCACTTTTAGAAAGTAGGTATTTTCTTCCTCAGCCATCCAGTAGGCCTCAGCTGGGTTTGTGGATTGACTGTCTGGGTTTTGGATGACAGGGGCTAGGGAGGAGCAGTAGCTCCAGAGAGTCTAGGTGGGTCAGGAAAGGGCTGAAAAGACCTGGGCTGCATTTAGAGTAGGGGGAGGAGATTTCCTTTCACCTGAATGGGCCTGGTCTGCCTCTGACAATGCAATCTCCACCTCCTGCCAGGAAGCTACACCAGAGAGGACAGAACTAGTTCTGGCTGGGCACAGACACTCTCTGCCTGAGAAGACAAAGGATTTGAGGCTATAAAAAGTGGATCCCAAACATCTGAACTTTAGAACTCTTTTGGACCAAAAAGACTGCCAAGAAGAAGAGCTGGAGAAGCTGTGAGAAGGAACTACCACTTTGCGGAGTGCTTTGCTGTGTTGGCCTGCAGTGGCTGCTTCTGTCTTGGGCAGTGAAAAGACTGGACTGAACTTTCTGCAACTTCTTTCTTTGAGTATCTCCAAGGGCTTGAGGTAGAGCTTGCCCCCTGTTCAACAAGTCTCAGGAACAGCAAAGACTTCAAGTTCTTCTGCCATCAGCACTGGGGACTGTGTGTTTTGTGATGCAACAGAAGAAAAAGCAACCCGACGCCATCTACGACGCCGCTGCCGACTCCGTGTCTTGAAGGCACCGCAGAGGGCATCGCCGCAACACCGCACTGCGACCCTAGTCTCGCCGACGATGCCATCTGATGCCGCCACCGAGTCGCTGCTCGCACCATGACCTGTGGGCACCGCACTTCGCACCGCCTCGCTTCACGACGCCGCCTTGGTATTCCCGACGATTATGCTCCATGCCGAAATTGAATCCGCTGCTTGCACCGTGGTTCGAGGGCACCACTCGTAAGTTACACAATGCACCGTCCTCATCCCGCACCGCAGCCTTGGCCTACCGACGCCGGCGCCATCGACTCCAGTTCGTCAGCCAACAACAGCGCTTCAGCAACGATGACGCTGCTGCCTGCACCGTGGCCTGCCAGCACCGCGACGAGCACCGCATCACTTCGCACAGCTACCCTGGTCTCACCGACGATGCCATCTGACGCTGCCACTGAGCCGCTGCTCTCACCATAACCTGAGGGCATCGCACCGCTGCACTTCGCACCGCAGCACCCGACGCCTGCCGACTCCAGTGCTCCTAACTTCAACCGCGAGGAGTTCGATCTGCAACGCTTGTGACATCAAGGGCCCGACGACTCCTGCACCGACCTCCGGAACCGACACCTGCGGACGCCGTGCTTTCAAAGCTCCACAAGAGGCCGCCGACGCCCTGCATTTCTAAAGGTACTGTTTTGCGGGTCTTCCCGACACGGTAGTTGGCCCGCGACGCCGCGGTCAGCCAGAACTGTTTGGATTTGTTTGTTCACGATGCCGTGAAAGCCCCGGACGGAGCTATTGACTTCAAGGAACTGTATTTCAAGGTTATTTTGATAACTGAAGATTTCTAAGTACTGTATTGTGGATTTTTATCGTTTTTGGTTTTGTCTTAAGTATATAAAAATATTGGATATTTTTCCTAAACTGGTGTGGTGTCCTTTTGTAGTGCTTACACTGTATTACTGTTGGTTATATGCAAATGTTTTACACACTGCTGCTAAGATAAGCCTGACTGCTCGTGCCAAGCTACCAAGGGGGTGAGCAGGGGTTATTTTAGGAGTTTAACTCCCTTACCCTGACTAGGAAGAAGGGTCCCCATTTGGACAAAAGTGCAAACGATTGCCAACTAGAGACCCCCATTTCTAACAGGAATAGAATTAAAAAAACCTTAGAGAGTCAGTCGCGTTTCTGCTTCCGCTGCTCTAGATTTCTGGTTCTGGGTTGGGCCAATCCAGGCTGCTAGGACCTCTGACATTGCGGCTCTCTGCAATATGGCTGTGCAACGCTGGACTATTCAACGCACCATTCCGAACAACCCACACCGGCAAGGATTCTCGTATCCGTCCCGGATTATTCCAGGTGACGTCTCGAATACATCGCACTGTGATACACTGCATGACTTGGCAATATTGGACTGCAACGTCTGTGAGCAAGGAATTCTATCCCGCCGGAACAGATGTAGTTTTAGACACATGCCTGTGGTCGTAAGCCTGTAGAGCCAAGCCTGGTTCCTGATGGAGTTAGTCCAGGAGACTCGTGGGTGGCTGAGTCAGTCACACATACAGCTACTCACATACCTACTCACTCACCCATACAAGCACTCATACAGCCACTCACTTACCCATACAGTTACTCACACACTCACTCACTTACTGATACAGAAATAGATATACTCACTTACCTATACAGTCACTGACATAAACACACACTAACTCATACAGCCACTCTCACATTCACTCACTTACCCATAGTCACTCACATATCCACTCACTCACCCATATACCACTTATGCACCCACTCCATCACTTACCTAAACAGCCTCTCACATACCCACTCATTGACCCATACTCCACTGACACACTCACTTACTCACCCACACAGCCACACACACAGTCACTCACTCACCTATACAGTCACTCACACACCCACTCACTGACTCATACAACCACTCACACACCCATAGTGCCACTCAGGCTCCTACTCACACATGGATACAGTCACACAGCCACTCACACACTCACATAATATGTGTTACAAATAGTATCACTCATTAGTAGTACACAAACTATATTCATTTAACTTTTCTAGTATCTTAGTATATATCTATAGTATTGAGAAACTTTTAGAAAACCCTCGCAACCACTGGATGATGTCATCAGTGCTGTCATCAGTGATGTCATTTGAGATGTCATCAGTGATGACATGAGGTCATAAGCAGTGCATTGCGGGAGTGTAAGTAATAGTTCACTCAAGTAACTATAACTGCTCAATTTCTATGGTTTGTATGAGTGAAATCCGAGCCTAACTATATTGTCCCTGTAACCTTTGGTTTTTCCAGTGTATAGAGATATAGATATTCATATACACAGAAGGGTAACTACCTGCCAAAATTAGTCAGTTGTAGAAGGAAATGAAAATAAAAAAAAGTACATACATGTAACATCCATTGTATAGATGTAAAATCGGAATAGGTCTCACCCAGGTAGTACAGAAGCAGTTGGACTATGGAGTGGTTAAATTTACTATTCCCCCTCCAATGTAAGCAAATGGAGCGAAACTTTTCAACTTTGCTGGGGTTAAATTTACTGTTCCCACACCAATCTATGTAGCAAGAAGAATGTTTTATACTTCAAGGGGTTTGATTTTCTATTCCCACACCAATCTATGCAACAGTAGGGAAAGTGTTGGCCTTTGGAGGGGTTAGATTTACTGATTCCTACACCAATCTAAGCAACATTAGCAAAAGTGTTGAACTTTGGAGGGTTTAGATTTATTATTCCCAATTCTATTCCCACTTCTCATTCCCACTGTTGGATTTAGGAATGGTTACATACACCTTTTTAGTTCCCACTTTCTTTTACCAAAATATTTAAATACCTAACAAAACAAAATTATTAACCCTATCCATGCTCATGTCGGAATGGTTCGGTCATGAGCATAAGTGCAAGTGTGCTCATAACGGAACCATTCCGTCATGAGCACACTTTAAATTAACCCTCTGCTGTAAACAGCAGAGGGATATCCCTTTTTTTTTTTGCTTTGGGAGGTGGGGAAGAGTTTCCCTAACCTCCCAAAGCGTGTTTAGGGTTTTCATTGTAATGACGATCACGCGCATGGCGCGCTGTCGTCATTACAATGATAACGAAACTGAAACTTGGTTTCAGTTTCACAGTTTCGGTGCTTGTGGGGCTATCTCAGTCCCCGAGTACCGAAAAACATGGGAGAGGTATAGTTGGAAAGGGGAGAATCTCCCCTTTCCAATGGTACACTTCCCTTGTGGATCCTTGCTTGGGGATTGCCCCAGGAGGGCGATCCCCAAGCAGAGATCCACCCAATAGCCACCAGGGAGGGGGGGAGCGGCCCCTTGGGCAAGGGCCTTTGCTCCCCCCATAGAATTTTGTCAGACAGCCTTTCGGCCCCCCATGGGGGGCAGATGGGGGCAGTAGCCCCCAATCTGTCCCCCGTGGGGGGGCAGAAAGCACCCTAGGCGCCATGGATTTTTTTATATGCCAGAGGTGGGGGCTGCCCACAATGGGCATGCCAATGCCCCCACCCTACCCCCCCAAAGAAGGCATAAGACTTTCTGCCCCACCAGGAGGCAGATGGGGGCAATAGCCCCTGATCTGCCCCCCGGGGGGGCAGAAAGCCCACTAGGCCAGGGATTTTTTAATTTGATATATATATGTAGGGGTGGCGGATGCCCAGAATGGGCATGCCGATGCCCCCACCCAAAAAAAAATGCTACAATCTTTCTGACCCCCTGGTAGGCAGATGGGGCAATAGCCCCTTATCTGCCCCCCCGGGAGGACAGAAAGCCCACTAGGCACCAGGGATTTTTTTTCCCTAAGTTCAGGGTGGGGGCTGCCCAGAATGGGCATGTCAATGCCCCCACCCCCCCAAAAAAATGCCACAGTCTTTCTGCCCCCGCCAGGAGCCAGATGGGGGCAGCAGCCCCTGATCTGCCCCCCGGGGGGCAGAAAGCCCACAAGGCACCAGTTTTTTTTTTTATATATACGTAGGGGTGGGGGATGCCCAGAATGGTCATGCCAATACCCCCACCCCAAAACAAATTGCCACAGTCTTTCTGCCTCCCGGGGGGGCAGAAAGCCCAATAGGCATCAGGGAATATATTTTGTTTTAATTCAGGGGTATGGGCTGCCCAGAATGGGCATGCCAATGCCCCCACCACCCCCCAAAAATGCCACAGTCTTTCTGCCCCCCCAGGAGATAGATGGGGGCAGTAGCCAATGACTGCCCCCCCAGGGGGCGTCAGAGAGCCCACTAGGTGCCAGCGATTACAGTGTAGTGGTGGGGGCTGCCCAGAATGGACATACCAATGCCCCCACCCCCAAACAAATAGCCACAGTCTTTCTGCCCCCCTTAGGGGCATATCGGCACCCCCCCCCCCCCGATTCCCCTTCCAGGGCGGCAGAAAGTCCACTAGGCACGGACTTGTTTTTAGCAATGTGCCTACCTGTGGATTTTGGGCCCTAGCGCAGCCGGCACATAGGGAAACCTAGCAAACCTGTACATTTTTGAAGACTAGACACCAAGGGGAATCCAGGATGGGATGACTTGTGTGCCTCTCACCAGGTTCTGTTACCCAGAATCCCCTGCAAACCTCAAACTTAGTTAAAAAACACATTTTCCTCACATTTCTGTGGTGGGAAGTTCTGGAATCTGCGTGGATCCACAAATTTCCACCGACCCCGCATTCCCCAAAGACTTCAGAGAAAAATGGTACCTCACTTCTGTGAGTAGGCCTAGTGCCCGCGACAGGAAACGGCCCAAAACGCAACGTGGACACACCACATTTTTAGAGTGAAAACTGACCCTTTTTTTGCAAAGTGTCTAGCTGTAGATTTTGAACCCTAGCTCTGCTGGCACCTAGGGAAACCTAGCAAACCTATACATTTTTGAAAACTAGACACCCAGGGCAATCCAGGATGGGGTGCCTTATCTGGCTCTCACCAGGTTCTGTTACCCAGAATCCCTTGCAAACCTCAAAGTTTGTAAAACAAAAAACACATTTTCCTCACATTTCTGTGATGGAAAGTTCTGGAATCTGCGTGGATCCACAAAATTCCTCCCACTCCGCATTTCCCAAAGTCTTCCGATAAAAATGGTACCTCACTTGTGTGGGTAGGCCTAGTGCCCGCAACAGGAAATGGCCCAAAACGCAAAGTGGACACCACATTTTTACAGTGAAAACGGACCCTTTTTTTGCAAAGTGCCTAGCTGTAGATTTGGAACCCTAGCTCTGCCGGCACCTAGGGAAACCTAGCAAACTTATATATTTTTGAAAACTAGACACCGAAGGGATTCCAGGATGGGGTGACTTGTCTGGCTCTCACCAGGTTCTGTTACCCAGAATCCCTTGCAAACCTCAAACTTTGTAAAAAAAACACATTTTCCTCACATTTCTGTGAGGAAAAGTTCTGGAATCTGCGTGGATCCACAAAATTCCACACACCCCACATTCCCCAAAGTCTTCCGATAAAAATAGTACCTCACTTGTGTGGGTAGGCCTAATGCCCGCGACAGGAGATGGCCCAAAACGCAACATGGCGATACAAAAGGGGACGATGGACGGAACGTTTGAGCCAATCAAACACTCACCCCCAGTCAACTGATCTAGGTTTAATCCATCATCATTCTTTAGCTCACTCCACCACCCCAGTTCAGACATGGCCATATGCAAATCAGTCTGACCCTGTGCCTCATGGGAACAGTCCAGCCCGAACTGCCAAGCCATTTCTTCCCTGGACCGGAAACAAGCATCCTAGGACCGGTTTCTGGCATTCCAGCCGTCATCAGCCAGGCTTGCTTGAATCCAGTGGCAAAGTGAGCAAGGGACCCACGTCTGGGCATACCCCGCCAACTTAGGGCGAACAAAGCGATACAAAGGGGACGATGGACGGAACGTTTGAGCCAATCAAACACTCACCCCCAGTCAACTGATCTGGGTTTAATCCATCATCATTCTTTAGCTCACTCCACCACCCCAGTTCAGACATGGCCATATGCAACTCAGTCTGACCCTGTGCCTCATGGGAACAGTCCAGCCCGAACTGCCAAGCCATGTCTTCCCTGGACCGGAAACAAGCATCCTAGGACCGGTTTCTGGCATTCCCGCCGTCATCAGCCAGGCTTGCTTGAATCCTGTGGCAAAGTGAGCAAGGGACCCACGTCTGGGCATACCCCGCCAACTTAGGGCGAACAAGCGATACAAAGGGGACGATGGACGGAACGTTTGAGCCAATCAAACACTCACCCCCAGTCAACTGATCTGGGTTTAATCCATCATCATTCTTTAGCTCACTCCACCACCCCAGTTCAGACATGGCCATATGCAAATCAGTCTGACCCTGTGCCTCATGGGAACAGTCCAGCCCGAACTGCCAAGCCATGTCTTCCCTGGACCGGAAACAAGCATCCTAGGACCGGTTTCTGGCATTCCAGCCGTCATCAGCCAGGCTTGCTTGAATCCAGTGGCAAAGTGAGCAAGGGACCCACGTCTGGGCATACCCCGCCAACTTAGGGCGAACAAGCGATACAAAGGGGACGATGGACGGAACGTTTGAGCCAATCAAACACTCACCCCAGTCAACTGATCTGGGTTTAATCCATCATCATTCTTTAGCTCACTCCAACACCCCAGTTCAGACATGGCCATATGCAAATCAGTCTGACCCTGTGCCTCATGGGAACAGTCCAGCCCGAACTGCCAAGCCATGTCTTCCCTGGACCGGAAACAAGCATCCTAGGACTGGTTTCTGGCATTCCAGCCGTCATCAGCCAGGCATGCTTGAATCCAGTGGCAAAGTGAGCAAGGGACCCACGTCTGGGCATACCCCGCCAACTTAGGGCGAACAAGCGATACAAAGGGGACGATGGACGGAACGTTTGAGCCAATCAAACACTCACCTCCAGTCAACTGATCTGGGTTTAATCCATCATCATTCTTTAGCTCACTCCACCACCCCAGTTCAGACATGGCCATATGCAAATCAGTCTGACCCTGTGCCTCATGGGAACAGTCCAGCCCGAACTGCCAAGCCATGTCTTCCCTGGACCAGAAACAAGCATCCTAGGACCGGTTTCTGGCATTCCAGCCGTCATCAGCCAGGCTTGCTTGAATCCAGTGGCAAAGTGAGCAAGGGACCCACGTCTGGGCATACCCCCGCCAACTTAGGGCGAACAAGCGATACAAAAGGGGACGATGGACGGAACGTTTGAGCCAATCAAACACTCACCCCCAGTCAACTGATATGGGTTTAATCCATCATCATTCTTTAGCTCACTCCACCACCCCAGTTCAGACATGGCCATATGCAAATCAGTCTGACCCTGTGCCTCATGGGAACAGTCCAGCCCGAACTGCCAAGCCATGTCTTCCCTGGACCGGAAACAAGCATCCTAGGACCGGTTTCTGGCATTCCAGCCGTCATCAGCCAGGCTTGCTTGAATCCAGTGGCAAAGTGAGCAAGGGACCCACGTCTGGGCATACCCCCGCCAACTTAGGGCGAACAAAGCTATACAAAGGGGACGATGGACGGAACGTTTGAGCCAATCAAACACTCACCCCCAGTCAACTGATCTGGGTTTAATCCATCATCATTCTTTAGCTCACTCCACCACCCCAGTTCAGACATGGCCATATGCAAATCAGTCTGACCCTGTGCCTAATGGGAACAGTCCAGCCCGAACTGCCAAGCCATGTCTTCCCTGGACCGGAAACAAGCATCCTGGGACCGGTTTCTGGCATTCCAGCCGTCATCAGCCAGGCTTGCTTGAATCCAGTGGCAAAGTGAGCAAGGGACCCACGTCTGGGCATAAGTTGGCGGGGGTATGCTGGACTGTTCCCATGAGGCACAGGGTCAGACTGATTTGCATATGGCCATGTCTGAACTGGGGTGGTGGAGTGAGCTAAAGAATGATGATGGATCAAACCCAGATCAGTTGACTGGGGGTGAGTGTTTGATTGGCTCAAACGTTCCGTCCATCATCCCCTTTTGTATCGCTTTGGTCGCCCTAAGTTGGCGGGGTATGCCCAGACGTGGGTCCCTTGCTCACTTTGCCACTGGATTCAAGCAAGCCTGGCTGATGACGGCTGAAATGCCAGAAACCGGTCCTAGGATGCTTGTTTCCGGTCCAGGGAAGACATGGCTTGGCAGTTCGGGCTGGACTGTTCCCATGAGGCACAGGGTCAGACTGATTTGCATATGGCCATGTCTGAACTGGGGTGGTGGAGTGAGCTAAAGAATGATGATGGATTAAACCCAGATCAGTTGACTGGGGGTGAGTGTTTGATTGGCTCAAACGTTCCGTCCATCATCCCCTTTTGTATCGCTTTGGTCGCCCTAAGTTGGCGGGGGTATGTCCAGACGTGGGTCCCATGCTCACTTTGCCACTGGATTCAAGCAAGCCTGGCTGATGACGGCTGAAATGCCAGAGACTGGTCCTAGGATGCTTGTTTCCGGTCCAGGGAAGACATGGCTTGGCAGTTCGGGCTGGACTGTTCCCATGAGGCACAGGGTCAGACTGATTTGCATATGGCCATGTCTGAACTGGGGTGGTGGAATGAGCTAAAGAATGATGATGGATTAAACCCAGATCAGTTGACTGAGGGTGAGTGTTTGATTGGCTCAAACGTTCCGTCCATCATCCCCTTTGTATCGCTTAGTCGCCCTAAGTTGGCGGGGTATGCCCAGACGTGGGTCCCTTGCTCACTTTGCCACTGGATTCAAGCAAGCCTGGCTGATGACGGCTGAAATGCCAGAAACCGGTCCTAGGATGCTTGTTTCCGGTCCAGGGAAGATATGGCTTGGCAGTTCGGGCTGGACTGTTCCCATGAGGCACAGGGTCAGACTGATTTGCATATGGCCATGTCTGAACTGGGGTGGTGGAGTGAGCTAAAGAATGATGATGGATTAAACCCAGATCAGTTGACTGGGGGTGAGTGTTTGATTGGCTCAAACGTTCCGTCCATCATCCCCTTTTGTATCGCTTGGTCTCCCTAAGTTGGCGGGGTATGCCCAGACGTGGGTCCCTTGCTCACTTTGCCACTGGATTCAAGCAAGCCTGGCTGATGACGGCTGAAATGCCAGAAACCGGTCCTAGGATGCTTGTTTCCGGTCCAGGGAAGACATGGCTTGGCAGTTCGGGCTGGACTGTTCCCATGAGGCACAGGGTCAGACTGATTTGCATATGGCCATGTCTGAACTGGGGTGGTGGAGTGAGCTAAAGAATGATGATGGATTAAACCCAGATCAGTTGACTGGGGGTGAGTGTTTGATTGGCTCAAACGTTCCGTCCATCATCCCCTTTTGTATCGCTTTGGTCGCCCTAAGTTGGCGGGGTATGCCCAGACGTGGGTCCCTTGCTCACTTTGCCACTGGATTCAAGCAAGCCTGGCTGATGACGGCTGAAATGCCAGAAACCGGACCTAGGATGCTTGTTTCCGGTCCAGGGAAGACATGGCTTGGCAGTTCGGGCTGGACTGTTCCCATGAGGCACAGGGTCAGACTGATTTGCATATGGCCATGTCTGAACTGGGGTGGTGGAGTGAGCTAAAGAATGATGATGGATTAAACCCAGATCAGTTGACTGGGGGTGATTGTTTGATTGGCTCAAACGTTCCGTCCATCATCCCCTTTGTATCGCTTTGGTCGCCCTAAGTTGGCGGGGGTATGCCCAGACGTGGGTCCCTTGCTCACTTTGCCACTGGATTCAAGCAAGCCTGGCTGATGACGGCTGAAATGCCAGAAACCGGTCCTAGGATGCTTGTTTCCGGTCCAGGGAAGACATGGCTTGGCAGTTCAGGCTGGACTGTTCCCATGAGGCACAGGGTCAGACTGATTTGCATATGGCAATGTCTGAACTGGGGTGGTGGAGTGAGCTAAAGAATGATGATGGATTAAACCCAGATCAGTTGACTAGGGGTGAGTGTTTGATTGGCTCAAACGTTCCGTCCATCATCCCCTTTTGTATCGCTTTGGTCGCCCTAAGTTGGCGGGGGTATGCCCAACCGTGGGTCCCTTGCTCACTTTGCCACTGGATTCAAGCAAGCCTGGCTGATAATGGCTGAAATGCCAGAAACCGGTCCTAGGATGCTTGTTTCCGGTCCAGGGAAGACATGGCTTGGCAGTTCGGGCTGGACTGTTCCCATGAGGCACAGGGTCAGACTGATTTGCATATGGCCATGTCTGAACTGAGGTGGTGGAGTGAGCTAAAGAATGATGATGGATTAAACCCAGATCAGTTGACTGGGGGTGAGTTTTTGATTGGCTCAAACGTTCCGTCCATCATCCCCTTTTGTATCGCTTTGGTCTCCCTAAGTTGGCGGGGGTATGCCCAGACGTGGGTCCCTTGCTCACTTTGCCACTGGATTCAAGCAAGCCTGGCTGATGACGGCTGAAATGCCAGAAACCGGTCCTAGGATGCTTGTTTCCGGTCCAGGGAAGACATGGCTTGGCAGTTCGGGCTGGACTGTTCCCATGAGGCACAGGGTCAGACTGATTTGCATATGGCCATGTCTGAACTGGGGTGGTGGAGTGAGCTAAAGAATGATGATGGATTAAACCCAGATCAGTTGACTGGGGGTGAGTGTTTGATTGGCTCAAACGTTCCGTCCATCATCCCCTTTTGTATCGCTTTGGTCGCCCTAAGTTGGCGGGGGTATGCCCAGACGTGGGTCCCTTGCTCACTTTGCCACTGGATTCAAGCAAGCCTGGCTGATGACGGCTGAAATGCCAGAAACCGGACCTAGGATGCTTGTTTCCGGTCCAGGGAAGACATGGCTTGGCAGTTCGGGCTGGACTGTTCCCATGAGGCACAGGGTCAGACTGATTTGCATATGGCCATGTCTGAACTGGGGTGGTGGAGTGAGCTAAAGAATGATGATGGATTAAACCCAGATCAGTTGACTGGGGGTGATTGTTTGATTGGCTCAAACGTTCCGTCCATCATCCCCTTTTGTATCGCTTTGGTCGCCCTAAGTTGGCGGGGGTATGCCCAGACGTGGGTCCCTTGCTCACTTTGCCACTGGATTCAAGCAAGCCTGGCTGATGACGGCTGAAATGCCAGAAACCGGTCCTAGGATGCTTGTTTCCGGTCCAGGGAAGACATGGCTTGGCAGTTCAGGCTGGACTGTTCCCATGAGGCACAGGGTCAGACTGATTTGCATATGGCCATGTCTGAACTGGGGTGGTGGAGTGAGCTAAAGAATGATGATGGATTAAACCCAGATCAGTTGACTAGGGGTGAGTGTTTGATTGGCTCAAACGTTCCGTCCATCATCCCCTTTTGTATCGCTTTGGTCGCCCTAAGTTGGCGGGGGTATGCCCAGCCGTGGGTCCCTTGCTCACTTTGCCACTGGATTCAAGCAAGCCTGGCTGATAATGGCTGAAATGCCAGAAACCGGTCCTAGGATGCTTGTTTCCGGTCCAGGGAAGACATGGCTTGGCAGTTCGGGCTGGACTGTTCCCATGAGGCACAGGGTCAGACTGATTTGCATATGGCCATGTCTGAACTGAGGTGGTGGAGTGAGCTAAAGAATGATGATGGATTAAACCCAGATCAGTTGACTGGGGGTGAGTTTTTGATTGGCTCAAACGTTCCGTCCATCATCCCCTTTTGTATCGCTTTGGTCGCCCTAAGTTGGCGGGGGTATGCCCAGACGTGGGTCCCTTGCTCACTTTGCCACTGGATTCAAGCAAGCCTGGCTGATGACGGCTGAAATGCCAGAGACCGGTCCTAGGATGCTTGTTTCCGGTCCAGGGAAGACATGGCTTGGCAGTTCGGGCTGGACTGTTCCCATGAGGCACAGGGTCAGACTGATTTGCATATGGCCATGTCTGAACTGGGGTGGTGGAATGAGCTAAAGAATGATGATGGATTAAACCCAGATCAGTTGACTGGGGGTGAGTGTTTGATTGGCTCAAACGTTCCGTCCATCATCCCCTTTTGTATCGCTTTGGTCGCCCTAAGTTGGCGGGGGTATGCCCAGACGTGGGTCCCTTGCTCACTTTGCCACTGGATTCAAGCAAGCCTGGCTGATGACGGCTGAAATGCCAGAAACCGGTCCTAGGATGCTTGTTTCCGGTCCAGGGAAGACATGGCTTGGCAGTTCGGGCTGGACTGTTCCCATGAGGCACAGGGTCAGACTGATTTGCATATGGCCATGTCTGAACTGGGGTGGTGGAGTGAGCTAAAGAATGATGATGGATTAAACCCAGATCAGTTGACTGGGGGTGATTGTTTGATTGGCTCAAACGTTCCGTCCATCATCCCCTTTTGTATCGCTTTGGTCGCCCTAAGTTGGCGGGGGTATGCCCAGACGTGGGTCCCTTGCTCACTTTGCCACTGGATTCAAGCAAGCCTGGCTGATGACGGCTGAAATGCCAGAAACCGGTCCTAGGATGCTTGTTTCCGGTCCAGGGAAGACATGGCTTGGCAGTTCAGGCTGGACTGTTCCCATGAGGCACAGGGTCAGACTGATTTGCATATGGCCATGTCTGAACTGGGGTGGTGGAGTGAGCTAAAGAATGATGATGGATTAAACCCAGATCAGTTGACTAGGGGTGAGTGTTTGATTGGCTCAAACGTTCCGTCCATCATCCCCTTTTGTATCGCTTTGGTCGCCCTAAGTTGGCGGGGGTATGCCCAGCCGTGGGTCCCTTGCTCACTTTGCCACTGGATTCAAGCAAGCCTGGCTGATAACGGCTGAAATGCCAGAAACCGGTCCTAGGATGCTTGTTTCCGGTCCAGGGAAGACATGGCTTGGCAGTTCGGGCTGGACTGTTCCCATGAGGCACAGGGTCAGACTGATTTGCATATGGCCATGTCTGAACTGAGGTGGTGGAGTGAGCTAAAGAATGATGATGGATTAAACCCAGATCAGTTGACTGGGGGTGAGTTTTTGATTGGCTCAAACGTTCCGTCCATCATCCCCTTTTGTATCGCTTTGGTCGCCCTAAGTTGGCGGGGGTATGCCCAGACGTGGGTCCCTTGCTCACTTTGCCACTGGATTCAAGCAAGCCTGGCTGATGACGGCTGAAATGCCAGAAACCGGTCCTAGGATGCTTGTTTCCGGTCCAGGGAAGACATGGCTTGGCAGTTCGGGCTGATGTCCAATGCAGAATTGGCTAAAAACTTAATGTTAAAAAAATGTAGCGCCTAGAATTCTCGGTGCTAAACCCTTAATCCCTATGTTTTTGGCTCTTGCCAGTCAAAGGCCCTTGCCCCACCCACACAAGGGAGGTGTCATTTTACTCAGGAGACTGAGGGGAACACTGTGGGGTAGGACATTTGTGCCAGCACAGTGATTCCAGACAAAAATATGTGGAAAATATGTTTTTTTCAGCTAAATTTGAGATTTGCAGGGGATTCTGGGTAGGAAAACGTTGGGGGATCCACGCAAGCCATACCTCGCTGGATTTCCCTGGGTGTCTAGTTTTCAGAAATGTGTGGGTTTGGTAGGTTCCCAAGATGGCTGCCTAGCCTGGGGCCAAAAACCCAGGTGAACACCCTTGCAAAACCAGGTTGTTTTGTGATAGGTAATTTTGATGTCTCCTCAATACGTTTTGGGCCCTTGCCTGTCGCGGGTACTTGACCGACCCACGCGAGTGAGGTACCGTTTTTATCAGGAGACCTGGGGAAATGCTGGGTGGTAGGAAATTTGTGGATCCATGCAGATTCCAGAACTTTTCACCACAGAAATGTGAGGAAAATGTGTTTTTTTTTTCCAAAGTTTGAGGTTTGCAAGGGATTCTGGGTAACAGAACCTGGTGAGAGCCAGACAAGTCACCCCATCCTGGAATCCCCTGGGTGTCTAGTGTTCAAAAATGTATAGCTTTGCTAGGTTTCCCTTGGTGCCGGCAGAGTTAGGGTTCAAAATCTACAGCTAGGCACTTTGCAAAAAAAGGGTCAGTTTTCACTGTGAAAATGTGGTGTGTCCACATTGCGTTTTGGGCCGTTTCCTATCACGGGCACTAGGCCTACCCACACAAGTGAGGTACCATTTTTCTTGGAAGACTTTGGGGAATGTGGGGTGGGTAGAATTTTGTGGATCCACGCAGATTCTAGAACTTTCCACCACAGATATTACTAAAATGTGTTTTTTTTACAAAGTTTGAGGTTTGCAAGGGATTCTGGGTAACAGAACCTGGTGAGAGCCAGACAAGTCACCCCATCCTGGATTCCCCTGGGTGTCGAGTTGTAAAAAATGTATAGGTTGCTAGGTTTCCCTAGGTGCCGGCAGAGCTAGGGTTCAAAATCTACAGCTAGGCACTTTGCAAAAAAAGGGTCAGTTTTCACTGTGAAAATGTGGTGTGTCCACATTGCGTTTTTGGCCGTTTCCTGCCACGGGCACTAGGCCTACCCACACAAGTGAGGTACCATTTTTCTCACAAGACTTTGAGGAATGTGGGGTGGGTGGAAATTTATGGATCCACGCAGATTCCAGAACTTTACACCACAGAAATGTGAGGAAGATGTGTTTTGTTTTACAAAGTTTGAGGTTTGCAAGGGATTCTGGGTAGCAGAACCTGGTGAGAGCCAGACAAGTCACCCCATCCTGGATTCCCCTGGGTGTCTAGTTTTCAAACATGTATATGTTTGCTAGGTTTCCCTAGGTGCCGGTAGAGCTAGGGTTCAAAATCAACAGCTAGGCACTTTGCAAATAAAGGGTCAGTTTTCATTGTGAAAATGTGGTGTGTCCACGTTGCGTTTTGGGCCGTTTTATGTTGCGGGCACTTGGCCTACCCACACAAGTGAGGTACCATTTCTCTCGGAAGACTTTGAGAAATGCCGGTTGGGTGGAATTTTGTGGATCCACGCAGATTCCAGAACTTTCCACCACAGAAATGTGAGGAAAATGTGGGTTTTTTGACAAAGTTTGAGGTTTGCAAGGGATTCTAGGTAACAGAACCTGGTGAGAGCCAGACAAGTCACCCCATACTGGTTTCCCCTGGGTGTCTAGTTTTCAAAAATGTATAGATTTGCTAGGTTTCCCTAGGTGCCGGCAGAGCTAGGGTTCAAAATCTACAGCTAGGCACTTTGCAAAAAAATGGTCAGTTTTCACTTTAAAAATGAAGTGTGTCCACGTTGCGTTTTGAGCCGTTTCCTGTTGCAGGCACTAGCCCTACCCACACAAGTGAGGTACCATTTCTATCGGGAGACTTAGGGTATCACAGAATTGTAGAGCAACTGTTATTAGCTATTGACTTTTGATGAATTTCTCCCTTCCAAATGAAAGACAATGTGTAAAAAATAAGTCACTTTAAAAAAAAGTCCTATAATTCTCATGCTAGTATGGGTACTCACAATTTCGGAAATGTGCAAATAGCTACTGTTTCTAAACTCTATATTTTGTTCCAATTTCAGAAATACATAGGTGTCTTTTATCCCGATTTTTCACTGTATATATTTTTCCAAATTAATTGCTATATACCAGGTACATAATAAAAAACCATTGCAAGACGCTCCTCAGTTATTGGCTCTGGGTTCGTCGGGTTCTTGGTGAACCTACAATTCCTATATATACCCACAACCAGAAAGGTCCGGCGGATGTAACGGTATATTGCTTTCAAACATCTGTCATAATTAGAAGAAGTTACAGGTGCAAACGTTGGCACAAATGGCTGTTTTTTTCAACTCATTTTAAATTTTGCCTATTTTCAACTGTTAGTTTCTATAAAGAAACCTTGAAGGATCTACACAAATGACACCTTGCTGAATTCATAATGTTGTCTACTTTTCTAAAATGTATATTTTTCCAGGATCCATTATTGCTTTCATACCCATTTCTACCATTAACTGGAAGAAGGTTGAAAGCACAAAAAATAGCAAAAATAGGCTATGTCCCAGTAAAATGCCAAAACTGTGTAAAAAATGTTGGTTTTCTGACAAAGGTCTGTCAGTCCCTGAAAGCTGGAAAAATTGTGATTTCAGCCCTACAAACCCTTTGTTGATACCATTTGCAGGAGAAAAAACCAGACGCTTTCATTTGCAGCACTTTTTCCCCATTTAAAAAAAAAAAAAAAACATTTAGCTGTATTTTGGCTAATTTCTGGGTCCCCTCCAGGGGAATCCACAAACTCTGGGTACCTTTAGAATTCCTATGATGTTGGAAGAAAAGGACGCAAATTTGGCATGGATACCTTATGTGGTCAAAAAGTTACAGGGGCCTAAGCGCGAGCTACCCCAAATAGCCAAAAAAAGGCTTAGCACAGGGGGGGGGAAAGGCCTAGCAGCAAAGGGGTTAAAACATTTCAAATATATATATATATATATATATACATATATATATATATATATATATATACTATTATTATTATTTATTTTTTTGTCCTCATTTGTCAGGTTTTGATTAGGTGTCAAAGGAAATTCAGGCGGCTACAGCTAAGAAGGAAATCCCGGTCACTGCCCGAAAGGAGGGATGTATAACATCCCGGGTCCCTTTCGTGTTGCCACCAAGAATCTGACTCCCCTATACAGGTGTTGAAAATATACCACAGACCAGGGTGCTGAGGGATTTAGCTCTCCCCTCCAAACTACCTGTATTTCCAATTGTTAATCATTGGACCAGAGATGTATCATAACAAGGAGAAAAGAGAAAAGAAAATTGGACATAAGAAAACAGAAGGAAAAGAAAAAGAAAAAAATAAATATCATAGATCAATGACGTACTGTTTTATTCTGGTTATCCCATAATTCCCAGAACTTTGTTCTCTTGGTGTTTGCTGTAGCTCGATCTATGTTTGCTACTCTTTGTATTGAGCCAACCCATTCTACCTCAAGTGGGGGGTTGGGCGATATCCATTTAATGCATAACTCCCTGCGTGCCAGGAGGATAAGTATAAATATTAGTGCTTCATGTATTTTAGAGAAAACCCTGTTTCCCTCCTCATCCAATATCACCCAAAAAATTACTAACGCCAGGCTCACCTTGATTTCTTGGCCCAAGATTCCCGATAACATCATACCCACTTTCTGCCAGAAGGTCTGGATAGAGGGACACTGCCAGAACATATGTACTTCATCTGCGTTGACCTCTCCGCACTTAGGGCACTTCTTCACCGCCTGGGTCCCCAATTTAGAAAGTCTCTGAGGTGTCCAATAGGCCTTGTGGACAGTAAAAAGATGGTTCTTCCTAAGTGGAGCAGACTTCACATATGACCATAGATGAGACAAAGATACTTGCCATAGCAGGTCGAGGTCGTGAGCCGGCAGTTCCCTCCTCCAGATCGCTACCAACGAGACTTTTACTTCGTCTATGGCCTGTATCAACATCCAGTACCATTCTGATACCTCTTTCCTCAGGAGGGGGCGCAAATAGATCTTGGATTCCCAAAATTGATTCACCTTTCCATCTTTTCCCAGCATTTTTGCCCAGCTCGTTAACTGATGATATTTAAATTTTGACACCGACCCCTCAGAGATCTCCTGCATGCGTTGCCAAGAAATTAATTCCGTATCTTCTAGAAGTTGACCCCATCTAAGGATGCCACACTCCCTTAAGGGGATAGCAAATGAGCCTTAAAGGCAAGCTGGTGTACCTGGTGAATTCCAAATCGGTGCATATTGGCTAAAATACGGTATCTGTAAAGATGTTCTTATTTGGTACCAAATCCTACATGCGCCCTGGAGGACCTTAAGCCTCATTTTTTTAACGTACTTGGGGTCACCAAATTTGAAAAGGAAGAAACTGGATTGATCTGGAGGACCAGTTGTTAGAGCTCGGAAGAAGGGTGACAAAACAGGGGTGTCCCTCAGCAACTGTCTAAAAAATTTCAAATGGGAAGCACGGTGATACTGAAGGAGGTACGGACTAGCTATGCCACCACTTTCCTTTTTCTCTCTGAGTTTCCTCCAGGCGATTCTGGGCCTTTTATTTCCCCAAATAAAGCTGGTAAAATCCCCTTGAACCTTCTTAAACCACTCTTTCCTAAATTCTAAGGGAATTGTGTTAAACAAAAAAGTAAATTTAGGAAGAATGGACATTTTTAAAAGGTTAGATCTGCCTAGAAATGAAAGAGGGAGGGTTCCCAGGCCTGTAGCTGTTTCCGCACTTTAGATGCTACATTATCAAAATTCACTTTTGCTATGTTGTCCAGATTTTGCACAACTTGCATTCCTAAGTATTGTATGCTTTGTCTGGTTAAATCGCATGGGTAGTGGGTATTCCATTGCATAATCTCTGTTTTTTGTTGATTCACGGCATAACCAGATATCTTACCAAAACCCTCAAGTTTTTCCCATATTGCTGGTAAGGACGGAGGCAAATGACCTGTAAAGATCATCAAATCATCATCGTATTGCCCAATCTTTTTCTCCCAACCATTGCACACAAAGGGGGAAATGTTCCCACATGCTCTTAATTTTGAAGCCAAAGGCTCGATGTATAGATTAAAGAGAAGGAGGGATAAAGGGCATCCCTGTCTGGTTCCCCTGCCAATGTTTAATGGTTGAGACAGGTTCCCATTGACCAATACTCTGGCTGAAGGATTTTTATACAGAGCTTTGACAGCAGATAGAAAGGTCTCTCCTAGATTGAAACGCTGGATCGTCTCGTATAAAAATGGCCAATTGACCCTATCAAAAGCCTTCGCGGCATCGAATGTCATTACTGTCAATGGATTACCATACTCCATGGCCAAGTCAATAGCACCAACTAACTCATGAGTCAATTCGTGCAACTGTCTCCCCTTTATAAAGCCTTTTTGGTCAGTGTGTATCAAAGTCCCCACTATCTTATCTAAACGTTTGGTGAGTATCTGAGAATAAATGTTATAGTCACTGTTAAGAAGTGAAATGGATCTATACGACTCGCAAACCCTCAGGTTTTTGTTAGGTTTAAGAAGGATAGGTATGGTGGCGGAATCCCAAGAAGATGGTAAGTCTTGGTTAGAGATAAAAGCTAAGTTAAAAAGTTGAAGCAGGATCAGGGCTAGCTCTTCTTTTAGCAACATGTAAATTTCATTAGAAAGAGCATCCGGACCTGTGGCTTTCCCTTTTTTTTGACAATTTATGGCTTTAAAGACTTCCTCTATGAGGATAGGACTGTTCAGTTTATCTCTTGAGGCCCCCTTAAGGGATGGAAGATCAAGGTCCTGGGAAAATTACTTTATTTGTTCCCTACTTATGACCGTATCCTCTGTATATAGGTCTTGGAAGAACTGTACAAATGCGTTTTCAATCTCGCAGTCATCGGAGATTATATTGCCTGAATTTTGGCATTTTAGATCTATAATAAAATTCCTGGACTGATTAGCTTTGATCTTCCAAGCTAAAGGTTTTCCACATCCCTCCCCATACTTGTAATGAGATAATCTACTGGCTTCCCATTTTCGTCTTACAATGGCCTCCAAATAGTCAGCAAGTTTAGATTTTGCCAATAACAATTCACTTTCAGTTTGGGTTTTAATAACAGAACTGGAGGCCTGTGCCAAGGCACATTGGAGGGTATTAATGGAAGCTTCAAGAGTGTTAATTTCCTCCCTAACCTTTTTGTTTCGTACTGAACTTAAACTAGATAGGATGCCTCTAAGGAAAGCCTTATATGTATCCCAAACAGTGTTCAAAGGGACTGACTCGAGGTTAAAAAGAAAGAACTCATTTGTAGCTACTTTCAGGTTTTCCACTTCCGAAGGATTTAAAAGCAAAGTGCGGTATAGGGTCCAACGCCGTGGGGAAACTTTATCTCTAAAAATAATCTCGAGAGTGACCGCAGAGTGGTCAGATAAATGTTCAGGAATATGTGAAACTTTCCTGGTATTTTTGCTAATGACTGAGTCTACAAGAAAGAAATCTATCCTGGAACGATGCCCATATTTTTTATTGTGGAACGTAAAATTTCCCCCCTCGGTCCCGTCCCTATGACTCATGAATTTCCAACTGTCAATAAGGCCTGTGTCAGTTATCAGTTGTTTCAGGACCCTTCTCATGTTAGGAGTTGCCGCAACTGCCCTCTTAGAGGTTTTGCCTTGTGCTGGATCCAAAAAGACATTAAAGTCACCTCCCAATATGATTGGCTCATTTATATCCACCAAGTGTAAAAATAGGGTACGTAGGGGTGTGGGGTCATCTAGATTAGGGCCATAGTATCCGACCAGTGCCAGCCGGACACCATACATTTCAGCCTTGGCTATTACCCATCTACCTAAAGGATCCACCACACACTCCCCCAATATGGCATGAGTTGATTTCCTAAAAAGAAGGGCAACCCCTTTAACTGTGCAGGACTGTGAAATACATACGCAGTGCTCAATCCATTGTTGACCCTTTAAAATCTCAAGCCATTCTTCTCTAACCAGGTGTGATTCCTGGATAAAGAAGTCATCTGTGTCAATGAGCCTTAGATACTCCAAAATTGTCCTCCTTCATACGGCAACCCTGAGGCCATTAACGTTCCAGGATAGGATCCTTAAGAACCTAGGTTTATCTGGATTTGCCATAAAATGTTAAGGATATTGAAAGGAGAAATACCTAAAGACCTAATTTTTCTAATCGAGCTTAAAAGCATAAATAGTTGAAAAAGGAGTTCTGGTCTGAAATTAACAAAGGAGGACATTTTTTTTCTTTTTTTCCCACATGCTCCCCCACCCAATGTGATTGTACTTTAGGTATTTTTTCTTGTGACTTTTCTTTCCTGCAAGTGCCCCCCACCCTGAGGAACCCTCCCTACAAACTAGAGGTATACTGTTAATTACCTCATATGAACTCTCTCACTACGCTGGAGCAGCAAATGTTAAAACTTATATTGAGTGTGCCTTAATCTGAACTATGAAAGCACTAACACCTCTTGGATCTCTGAAGTTGTACATTTTGTTATTTATCATCACCCTCAGAGAAGCGGGAAATCGAATATTGGCAGTAGCTCCCAGCCCCCTCAACTCTTGGATAAATTTGCCCAGTTCCCATTGCCTATCCTGAGTGGCGCGAGAGATGTCTGACCTAATACGGAAGGACCACTCATAATTTTTGTAAGTTCCTACTTTAAGGGCCCCAGCAAGAATTCTTTCTTTTAAGGTATAGGATTTGAAATTCACAAGAATCCTTCTTGGATTTTTTTTACCTGGGCGTCTGGTGAATGGGTCGCGATGCACTCTTTGGATATCCTCCTCTAAACTGCGTTGGTCAATTTACATGTTGAATTCTTTCAAGAAGTGTATCACAAAACCCCTTATGTCTTCCCCCTCGAGGCCCTCAGGAACATTTAAGAGTTGGATGTTGTTCCTTCTCGCATTGTTCTCAAGAGATTCCAACTTATCTCTTAAATCTTTTTCACTGTTCTTGAGTTTCTGAATCTCTTCCTTGTTGACATTAACTTTCTTGGAAAGGTCGTCTAGTGAGACCTCCATGGTCCGACTCTTTCTACCAGATTATTGATCTTCTCTTCCAAGGCCTCACAAGTGCCTTGGATTTATAGTTGATTAAGCTCAGAAATTGCAAACTTCTCCCTGACCTCTGTTAACAGGGTAGATAGGAGCTTTGCCAGTTCAGGGCTATTAGTTTGATCAATAACTGCGAGCGGTAACCCATCCGCGGCCTGAGAGTGGTTTCCGGGGACATGAAGCTGGGACTAGGGTGCTCTGATGGTAAATATATATATAATTAAAATAAATACAATTTAATGAAAATAGGGAGAGATGTAATAAGAAAAATACTTAAAAGTTAAAAAACAAAATAACTACATTTAATATGAATACACTTCGCTTCCTACTACCCAGAAAATTACAAACACTCCAAAAATATAAGAAAATATAAATAAATCCATAACGTTAAAATATTAATTAAATAAAACAAATTGAAATAAAAACAATAGGGTACAATTGAAATAAAAACAATAGGGGAGAGGATGTGGCCTTATGGCTAGGGCGGTTGACCTCGAAGCTATTCAAGTCTCGGCAGTGACGCTCAACATCCTGTGATTCTGGCCAAATCACTTAGGGCCTGATTATGATGTCGGTCGGAGTTGCCTCCAACCGACACCGTCTCAGTGTGTGTACCGCTCGACCATAGATCGCCGGTTCCGCACACCAAATTAGGATACGACCACACATGGTACGGTCGCGAACTCGCATTTCTCTATGGGAGCTTGTGTGGCGGGCGGAAACTGAAATGGGAGTTTGTGTAAATCCCTGCACTGTGTGGCAGGCACCTGATGGTGCCTGCCACATGTTGCAGGGATTTTCAGGGGGGTACCATAGGTGCCCCCCAGGGCTACAACCAGAGGGCGAAAGGGAAGGGGGCCCTGCTAGGGGCCCCCAAAGTTGCTTTCCGACAGCCTTTCCATGTCAGAAAAGCCGACATGAAAAGGCTGTCGGGAACCGACATCTTAATCCCGACGGTGGAAACGCCGTCCGTTAGGGATTATAAGTGGTTTCCGACTGGCCATCATGCTCCTTGAGCCAGTTGGAACTGAGTCGGTTTCCCTGGCCGGTTTACACTGCAACCGCCGACATCGTAATTCGGCGGTCAGAATGTAAACCTTCCATGTGGGTCAGAAAACCTCGACCATTGGTCGGAGGCTTTCCGATCAACATCGAAATAAGGCCCTATATTTCCCATGCCTAACAAAAATGAATGTGTACATCTGTAACGCAACTGGTTCTCATGTAAAGCGCTCTGATACCTTTGGGTCTAATTTGCGCTATATAAAACTCCCATCCCCCCAAAAAAATAATAATAAATATAAAATACATTCACAATCTCAATAATTAAAAAAACTTATAAACAACATACCAATTAATTAAAATACGTTACAAAAATCAAACAACAAATAATGATTTAAATAATTTACATAATTATTTACCAAATTAATACTTAACATAAAAATATTTTTTTAAATATAATTTAAGTAACTTCCCATACTATTCCCCTACAAACCCAACAACCTGCTACTAAAATGTAAGGTGGTAATTAAACTATACAAAAATAAATTATACATGATAAATCACAACATACAACTAAATAATTAAAATATCACTTATCCAGTTAAACAATTTATGTAATTCATCAGGTATAAATATTTAATTTACACAAAAGCTTATTGTAAAAATATGTAATTGAAATTTTTCTCACCCTATTCCACTACAAGCCCTACAACTTGCTGCAAAATTATAAATGAGTAATTAAACTATAATGAAAAATAATTACTTTAAAATCACAAAATACGCTTAAAAAATGAAATAACAATTTATCAAATTACTAATTTACATGATGAATTACCAATTAAATATTGAAAAAAATAGAAAATTAGAAAAAAATCATTTATAATTTAAAGATCTTCTCACCATAATCCCCTACAAACCCCACAACCAGCTACTACGTTTTAAATTACTTATTACATTTTTCAAAATTTAAATTACACATTAAAAATTATAAGCTATATTTAAAAAAATTAAAACAAATATATTAATAATAATAACACCTAAAATGAAGCTAAATACTAATATGTATTAGATTATTTAAGATAATTATAATACTATAAATAAAATTACTCTTGAAAACAATATTATATACATAAAAATTACAATATTCTTAACTTCTGTATTCAGGTCCACAATATTTTTTACATGATATTTAGGTAAACAATATTTTGGAATTGATGTTTGGGTCATTCACCCATGTAACACTTAGGGGCCGATTCTGATGCGGGTTGGAAAAGCTTCCCGACCGAATCGGTTGGGAAATGGTGTCCGACCCACTCGGATCGGGAAAGTCCGACCGGCGGAGTATGATGCATCCGGATGCTTCCAGATACGATTTGGTTGAACTCCCATTGACTTCAATGGGAACATTTGTTCCTAATCGCATCAGAATTGGGCCCTCGGTCGGGAAGACACGTTCCCGATCCGATTTGGAAGGAGCAAATGCCGTTAGGAGGCCTTCCTAACTGCATCAGAATCAGGCCCTCGGTCGGGAAGCTTTTCCAACCCGCATCAGAATCGGGCCCTTAATGTAGGAAAGTGTATTATTGTTTGGTGTGGATAAGGGTCTACCTCGAAGAATAAGGTCAACACCTGCTAGCTGTCACACAAATTAAATTAAATAAAACTGTGCTCAATCCCTAGTAACATCATATAAAGCAGTAAGGCTTAAATCAAAGGCAACTTGGAAGTATTTAAGCCATACATACACAGTAGAAAAGTCCCCCCCAAAACAATAAAACTCCACAACAAATTTTTAAAAAAGCAAGAAAAGTTTTATGAGTATAATAAGAAAAATGTCTTATGAGTATCACCCTACTTTCTGGAAAGATTAGTTATTCCTTCTGTTACACCTTCACCCACTCTGTTAGTGGCATACTTCACCATCGGGTCTCATCCTGGACCCTAAAAAACAGGATGGGCCTGACCATATTCCAGTGAGCACTTTAGATATAATTCCAGCTAGCTGTGTTCTTCAAAGAATAAAAATACCATGAACAACCAAGGTATCCCTTAATATCGGTTGCTCAGGTATGGTTAAAAACCAATGCCGGTGTAAGATGAGGGTATAATGACCCTATTACCCTATTAGG
The DNA here is from genome assembly GCA_963921515.1 of Calotriton arnoldi. Lineage (NCBI taxonomy): Eukaryota > Metazoa > Chordata > Amphibia > Caudata > Salamandridae > Calotriton > Calotriton arnoldi. Next base: position 2,638,740 of record CAWUFW010000623.1, read on the forward strand.
TTATCAACACGTTTGAGTATAATAAGACAAATGCCTCATGAGTATCACCCTACTTTCTGGAAAGATAAGTAATTTCTTCTGTTACACCCTCACCCACTCCGATAGTGGCATTCTTCACCATCGGGTCTCATCCTGGTCCCTAAAAAACAGGATGGGCCCGACCATATTCCAGGGAGCACTTTAGATATAATTCCAGCTTGGGTCTTCAAAAATAAAAATACCTTGAACAACCAAGTTATCCCTTAATATTGGTTGCTCAAGTATGGCTAAAAACCATTGCGGGTTTAAGATGAGGGTATAATTACCCTATTACCCTATTAGTCTATCGACATATTTCAGCTCTTGAATTGATGACCTCTTAGGGTCCAGGGCTTTCATAAGGACAAAACTGTGCCCCTGAGTCTACGTTTTGTCTAACTCTCTGTATCATGGGGACATAGAATCATACAACAAATATTTCATGCATATATAGCTTACTCGCTCAATCTGTAGGAAGCATTTTGTCATGATTCTTGTTTTGGAATAACAAAATCATCATATGTACAAATACGGTGAGCTCATCGTTCCTATAACTTTAACTTCACCAATAGTACTTGTGCAGGTCATGTGGGGTTCATGGAGCGTAGCAGACAAACACCCTCTTTGTGGAACATAACTAGGGTTTTGCACTTATCGATATTAGGCAGGGGCTACATGTTGTGATAAAGCACACTTGTTCATTCTGAGATCATGGTCTGGTGACTGCAACACCTGTAAGCAAAAGACATACGAGGACAAAGATAATTTGGACAAACATATATGTGAGTAAGTGTGAAAGAATACACATAGGTTCCTACCCGATTTGAGAAACACTTAAGACAACATGGGAGGAGGGGGGCATATAGTCACAGACTGTTGTTGAATAAGTGCATGATTGGGAGACAGTCACAATGGAAATAGTCAAACCATAAACAGATGATGAAACATACCACTAATAGAGTGGGTGAGGGTCTAACAGAAGAAACTACTTTATTTTTCAGAAAGTAGGGTGCTGCTCATAAAACATTAGTCGTATGTAATGCCTCTGGGTGTGGTAAACATTAGTGTTTGAATATTAAATAGGGAGATCATATCCCCTATCTCTAGAAACTTTTCTCTCCCCTTTCCTGTGGGACGATCTGGTGGCCACCCCACTGGGCGATTTTATAATGGCTAAACAAGACAAAAACAATGTAAATCCAATAAGGGGAACCAGAGATAGAAATTTAAACTTTTTTAGAGAAAACGGAGCTAAGGAGCGCAAAGCTCCAATAGTTGTCAATGGTTGCGGTAGTGGATTGGTCCCAGTGAGTATCTGGAAGTCAAAAAGTTCAAAATGGCTTCTAAGTCAAATTGAGAAAGGGACTTTGTGACTTTTTTTTGAGAAAAGCATTTAACTTTTCTTCTAAGTCCCAGTGCAGAAAGTCATTTGGTCACTTTCTGAGAAGAAACATCCTTCCTGAGAAGGCCCCCACTTAAATTGCAGCCACTACCATGGAACCGAAGACCAGATACCTGAAGCCGTTTGGTGCCACTAGAGCTCTGAAGCTTTTGAGATTTCTTGTTGAAAAGTACATAAGTCCCAACAAAAAATTGATAATTTTTGGAGGTACTGGTAGCTTTGAACGTGATGAAACTGAAATTTAATCCAACAGTGTAGAAATGCAGATCGGATACTTTTTCCCACGGGTCCTCCTGGATCTCTGGAAGAATAGTTTACAAAAGTTTACAAACGTTCTTCTGGTGCACAAACAACGACAGGAGGACAGTTCTAAGGCCCCTAGGACCTCAGGGCAGGGCACATAGAGACTCTCATGATGTCAGGCATAGGGCACGGCCAGTTATTAGTAGTTAGCTGAACATTTCTAGGAAAAGGCCTCATTCAGATTGTTCCGTCCCTGTAGCCACACAAGAGGTCATCCACTGACCCTTGGAGTCCACTTCTTTGCCCTGGGTACAAGAGGGAGCAGATCTTGTCCTCCAGGGCTCTTTTCAGGTTACAGCCCGCAGGTCCAGTCCTCTTCTGGTCTCCCACAGGTCCAGAAAGTGTTCTGAGTAAGACTGGGTTATGTACAGCATTGTAGGGTTCACCAGCCTGTATGTGGGGACACCCTAACACACTCCTTAACCCTCTATGACTAATGGAACAAAGGTTCCCAGGCCATGGCCTACCTCCTTTGTCAGTAGGTCCTATTTGCCTTACTACAAACAGACCCAAAATATAATGTGTTAGGGTAAATCCAAGATGGCCTAAATTGTCAGCCACACTAAACTGGGGTTCTGATGGCTGGAGGTGTATATGAAAGTGTCATGGGGAAATGACCAGTGCTCTGCACCCATCTAGCACTAAAGCCCAGTTTTAAGCAGGTCCTGAACCCACAACAAAACAGGAAACAGAAGTCTAGTAAAATAAAGTAAAGTCCCTCAGTGACTAGACAGGAGATACACAATAATTTTGTCTGTTTTATCCCTTTCAAGAGCGCAAATGTTTTACGTGTGTGACAGACAGACATGTCACACAGGAATTGATACTGTTGTGTCAACAGAATGCCCACAGCCCCCATACTCAATATTCTGCTAAGCTCAGAGGAGTGATTCCTGCCCATTCAGGTTGATCTGTCAATCAACTGACCTACTGTGTCGTGCTTGGGAAGATAGTCACACATAAGTTACACCTCATTCAGGCCAAGTCCAGGCTAACCAACTGTCACAGGCTAATACTAAATAGCCACCTTTATGCTCAGGCAGGGAAAAAGTAACTTTCGAAAAGAGTGTTTACTTTGATATTTATAGAATATTCAACTTCAGCATTGAATTTGATTTTTAATAACTATTGAAATAGCAATTTAACTATTTTTCTCACTTGTACTATTGCCTAAATAACAGTATTACTATCATAATCTGCACTCTGGTGTTCTCATAGGATAGTTAAGCTTGCCACAGTGAAAATAGCTTTTGGGGCCTTATCACTATGGGGGCATGGTAACTTTAATTTTCTAAATGCTCCACTTTTAAATACCATGCACCCTGCCTTTTGGGCTACACGGCCTACATAGGGGTGACTTACTAATATTAAAAAGGGAGGTCGGCCTGCTTGACAGGTCAAATTGCAGGTTTTACACTGCAGCAGTCAGATTCCAGATTCAGAAATTTTAGGAAGCTGGCTCTGTATATACTATACCAAAGTGAGGTATAGGGGTCGATTCCGATTCGGGCCGGAAAAAGCACTGACCGACTCGGAGCCGGAAATTATACCGACCGACACGTACCTGTGGCGCCCGACACGCCAAGTATGATGCAAGGCGTGCAAAATCCGACCGACACGTACCAAACCCAAGCCGAACGACCGAGCCGCACGGAAAACAGCAATCCGGCCGGAAAAACACGCGAATCGAACCGACCGACACGCACCCGGAACAAATCCGACCGAAACGTACACGCGAACTCCAAACCGCAAAGTACGATGCAAGGCGCGAAAACCACGACCGAGTCGGACGGAGGACAAGCCGTACGACCGACACGCATACAAAACCGAGCCGAAGCAACACAAAACACCGCGACCGACGCGTACGCAGCATAGAAAACTGCACAAACACAGCGTGAACGAAACGGAGAACACCGTACGAGACAAATGCAGGGTCCGACTCGGTCACAAGAACGTTTCCAACATGCACAGACAGTACAAAGGAAAAATCACACAAAAAAGGCCAAACAAGCAATTACAAAGCCAATAAATACTGGGGGTGGGGACAGAGAACAAAGACACACCCACAACTCCACCCATATAAAGGACACAAATCACAACCATGATCCTTTGCAAATGCCATTCCACTGCCAGCACCCAAGAGACAGCAACCACACACCCACAGCTCATCCCTCACACAAGCCACACACCATCAGCACACCAACAAATACCTACCTCACATACACCCAGCAAAACACACACTCACACACCCTCACCTGCACACCAACACACACATCACTCACCATCACCACCCATCACCATGCCCCCAAGAAGAATCACAAGTTCCTAGATTGTGAATTGGAAGTCATGGTAGACGAGATCCTCAGGGTAGAGCCACAGCTGTTTGGCACACTGGTCCAACAGACCCCCATCTCCCAGAAAACCAAGATGTGGGAGAGGATCATCAACAGGGTGAACGCACAATCACCATGTCTGCGCACAAAGAGCGACATCCAGAACAGGTGGTATGACGTGCGCAGGAGGGTACGGGACCTGCTCAAGAAAGACTACATCATCAGCCAATACACCGGCAGTGGCACTCCTGCCAAGCCAATATACCTCAGGCCATGGGAGGAGAAGGTGCGGGCCATCCTTCCGCCAGTGAGCGTATATGGACTAGAGAACATCCCAGAGCCTGGTGAGTACACAACAAATGTACACAATATTCTGCCACAAAACACACACACACACATCACTGTCAAGGGGAGAGTCAAACCATGCACTCATAGCAATTACACAGCAACCAGAACAGAATCATCCCAAAATGTGTATGTCAGTCAGATAAACACAACACATGCCATCAAAAAGTTACATCCAACTGTGCCATCACATGTACAAACACAACTACAACTACAGCTAGGCAGTGGCACAAATAGAACTAACAAACACATCCAGACATGTAGCCACCACAACAACACCAACACACAGTGAAGACCACTCAAAGGAAGGAATTCTGTGTATGCTGGCCAAGTCAGTGTAGCCAATAGTATCATGGGAGTCGCAGTCACACATATTGCCCCCCACAACTGTCCCATCAACACCACCATGAACCATGCGCACATCACAGGGAGTGGAGAAGGACTCACAAGATGGCTGACACTGGCAACTGCTGTGGGGAGCACAAGGCCCTGCTGGGAACTGTGCACCAACAAACAGCAGGACACCACTGACTGACATCCTGAGAGACAACTTCCACTCCCTGCAATGCAAGCACGTTCCATGGTGGGATATCTGGCTGGCTGGGTGGGAAGGAGGACTTGCAGCACTGACCATAGTCACAAGCACCTCCCCTCACACCCCCTCAACACAAACTCCACAGAACCCACCTGGTAGAATGCAATGCCTCCCATCCTAACTCAAGATCCCACAAAGAACCACCACCCTGGGTTATGTTGTGTGAAGCACAGGGACACTCTTGGGACTTTTAGCCAAACAACTGCCAGGACAACACTCCCAGCCATCCTGTCAGCACAGCCAGCCCACCCCACAGGGAAGCAGAGTCAAAAGGAAGGAAGCATGGGCATGCTGGGAAGGGGGTGGAGGCAATAGCATGATGGGAGTCGTAGTCACAGCTCTACATCCCCCACCACATGGGCCAGCAAGCTCACACTCACGCATGCACATCCCACAGAGAGTGGAAAGGCCCATCAAAGATGTCTGACACTGTTGCTGTGTCGTGGGGAGCACAAGGGCATGCTGGGAACTGCACACCAGCCAACAGCAGGACACCACTGTCAGCCATCTTGCCATTGCTCACACACCCACACATACTGAACTCCCCACAAAAGCAAGTAAGTTTGGGAATGCTGGCAAGTGGGGTGGAGGCAATAGCATGAAGGAGTGGCAGTCACAGATATTGGTCACCCTCACAACTGGCCCATCAACACCACCCTGAACCATGCTCACATCACAGGGAGTGGAGAAGGACTCACAAGATGGCTGACACTGGCTACTGCTGTGGGGAGCACAAGGCCCTGCTGGCAACTGTGCACCAACAAACAGCAGGACACCACTGACTGACATCCTGAGAGACAACTTCCACTCCCTGCAATGCAAGCACGTTCCATGGTGGGATATCTGGCTGGCTGGGTGGGAAGGAGGACTTGCAGCACTGACCATAGTCACAAGCACCTCCCCTCACACCCCCTCAACACAAACTCCACAGAACCCACCTGGTAGAATGCAATGCCTCCCATCCTAACTCAAGATCCCACAAAGAACCACCACCCTGGGTTATGTTGTGTGAAGCACAGGGACACTCTTGGGACTTTTAGCCAAACAACTGCCAGGACAACACTCCCAACCATCCTGTCAGCACAGCCAGCCCACCCCACAGGGAAGCAGAGTCAAAAGGAAGGAAGCATGGGCATGCTGGGAAGGGGGGTGGAGGCAATAGCATGATGGGAGTCGTAGTCACAGCTCTACATCCCCCACCACATGGCCCAGCAAGCTCACACTCACGCATGCACATCCCACAGAGAGTGGAAAGGCCCATCAAAGATGTCTGACACTGTTGCTGTGTCGTGGGGAGCACACGGGCATGCTGGGAACTGCACACCAACCAACAGCAGGACACCACTGTCAGCCATCTTGCCATTGCCCTCACACCCACACACACTGAACTCCCCACAAAAGCAAGTAAGTATGGGAATGCTGGGAAGTGGGGTGGAGGCAATAGCATGATGGGAGTCAGTCACAGACATAGCTCACCCCCACAACTGTCCCATCAACACCACCCTGAACCATGCTCACATCACAGGGAGTGGAGAAGGACTCACAAGATGGCTGACACTGGCTACTGCTGTGGGGAGCACAAGGCCCTGCTGGGAACTGCACACCAACCAACAGCAGGACACCACTGTCAGCCATCTTGCCATTGCCCTCACACCCACACACACTGAACTCCCCACAAAAGCAAGTAAGTATGGGAATGCTGGCAAGTGGGGTGGAGGCAATCACATGATGGGAGTGGCAGTCACTGATATTGGTCACCCCCACAACTGTCCCATCAACACCACCCTGAAACATGCTCACATCACAGGGAGTGGAGAAGGACTCACAAGATGGCTGACACTGGCTACTGCTGTGGGGAGCACAAGGCCCTGCTGGCAACTGCACACCAACCAACAGCAGGACACCACTGTCAGCCATCTTGCCATTGCCCTCACACCCACACACACTGAACTCCCCACAAAAGCAAGTAAGTATGGGAATGCTGGCAAGTGGGGTGGAGGCAATAGCATGATGGGAGTGGCAGTCACTGATATTGGTCACCCCCACAACTGTCCCATCAACACCACCCTGAACCATGCTCACATCACAGGGAGTGGAGAAGGACTCACAAGATGGCTGACACTGGCTACTGCTGTGGGGAGCACAAGGCCCTGCTGGGAACTGCACACCAACCAACAGCAGGACACCACTGTCAGCCATCTTGCCATTGCCCTCACACCCACACACACTGAACTCCCCACAAAAGCAAGTAAGTATGGGAATGCTGGCAAGTGGGGTGGAGGCAATAGCATGATGGGAGTGGCAGTCACTGATTTGGTCACCCCCACAACTGTCCCATCAACACCACCCTGAACCATGCACACATCACAGGGAGTGGAGAAGGACTCACAAGATGGCTGACACTGGCTACTGCTGTGGGGAGCACAAGGCCCTGCTGGCAACTGTGCACCAACAAACAGCAGGACACCACTGACTGACATCCTGAGAGACAACTTCCACTCCCTGCAATGCAAGCACAGTCCATGGTGGGATAACTGACTGGCTGGGTGGGTGGGAAGGAGGGCCGGCTGTCTACCAAACACAACCAATGCAGACCATGTTCACACCCCAACAAATACATAGAAATGCCCAAATAATGCAGGACAATGTGCCACACCAATATCAACCCCTGACTGTGACGACTTAGGACAATGCAATGTACAGGCCCGCACCCAGAGGCACAGTCACAACTGTCATGTGTGTCAACCATTGATGCCTGCAGAAACATAACATACATTGTGTGTGTCTCCCAAAAACAGGTGATGATGGGGACACAGCAGCAGACGCTGAGGAGTCCCAGTCCCAGGCTCAAGAGGATGCGGACCTCACTGGTGTCGTACAGCCTCTGCCCTCCTCGGACGAAGAAGACCAACCTGGCACATCCGGTGCAAGTCTATATGCAGCACCAGCAGGACCACCAGCTGCAGCACCGGCATGACCACCAGCTGCACCCCCTGCACCCACCCCTCCAACGACTGTCAACACAAATACCATCCCTGCCGACATGGACAGAACAAGGAGCAACACCAGCACAGGGACCCTGGACCAACCTGGGGCCATGGACACCACCACCACCACCAACCTCCAAGGTGGACCAGGGTCATCTGTGCGTGCCACTGCACGCACTGCACATGTCAGCAGGGGTGGTGGGAGGGGTGGGAGACAGAGGTCGCTGCTTGCAGAGGTTGCTGGTGTGCATGATGACCCACAACTGGTACGCATAGCTGATGCGTACCAGTCCAGCAACGGAGACCTCAGCCAGGTAGTGGGGCTCCTCAGAGACATGAAACAGCAGCAGGCTGCCCATCATGCCCGCTTGGACTCTCACATGTCCCACGTGGAGTCACACATGTCCCGCGTGGACTCACACATGTCCCGCGTGGAGTCCAAGTGGGATGCACTGCATGAGATGACGGCGGTGCACAGGGACATTTTACAATGCCTCCGCCAGATGAACAGCAACGAGTCCACACCTCCCTGTGTGCCAACAACATCTGGTGCTGCCCAAACTGCAACTGCCACAGGGAGGGAGGATGACTCTGGCGGAGAGTCCCCTGCACCGCAGCAGCCTGTACTTGAGGGCCCCCCAAGAAGAGGGGTCGTCCGAAGAGGGGCAAGTGAGAGGCCGATGGCCAAGCGCAACTCCCAGGAAGCCTGAACCTGTTCTGGATGTTCACCTTTGTGCACAGACTGTTCACCCTGTTGACGGCAACACTACTCCCACACATTGCATGGGGAGTACAAGTTGGACCAATGTCTCAGACAACTGTGGCCCGATACTGGGGATTCTGTCTACCAGGACTTTCAATTCACCTAGGAACTTCTGATTGCAAGATTTATGTACAGCACTACCCATCCTATGCACTATTCACACAAATGTATCACAATAAATACACTAATACACCATACTTGCCTCTGTTGTGATTCCAACGTGGGTGCTGTTATGGGGATGATGAACTGCAAAATTACACTGTGTATGCGAACTGCAACAGCAAGTACAACACAGGCATGTGAGTAAAGGCAACGTGACACATATGAGGGAGACACACCACCAGGGCTACACAACACATACACACCTAGGCCATCTGACTCATTGCCTACACTGATGTTGCCAGGGAAGACGGTGCAATGCACAGACACCACACCCATTCCCAGTTGTAGTCAAGTAGCCCACAGGTGCAGTAAGCAAATGGCAGTCAAATGTGTGACCACAGACAACGCACATCACAAAGTGAAGCACAGGTTTATTACACAGTTGCAACATGTCGTAACCACTACAGATGCAAGGTAATCCCACCTGGCAGCGGGCACACAGTCAACAACTGTAGACGGAAGGAAGTCCATGGGTGTGGCGCACATCACCTGTAGGGACACAACAGCTACCACCCTGGAAGTGCAATCACGTCGTCGGTGGACACAGTTGACCAAACGAATCTGAAAGAACCCTGTGAAGGACAGAAATGACACACAGTCAAAAGCAATGGAGTACAGGACAGAACAGCAAAACTCATGCACAATACATGTTATAAGATACCCACCAAGAACCAAGTTAGCATGTCAACACTGTTGGGGAGTACAGCCCACCTGTAAGCACACATCGCAACACACATCCAGTCAAGTAGCCCATGGACACACTCCAACAGCACCAGAGCACCACCTACACATATCATGCCAACTCACATCATTGACATGACACCTCAGGATACTCACATTCAGCTAAAGAAGTTGGTGATGAGCTGTGTGCGGACATCACCCTCATCATCATCATCATCATCATCGTCACTGGCATCGTGGTCCAGGCCAGGATCCTCCACAGGTGGCGGATGTTGGTCATTGTCATCCTGGATGAGAGGCAACTCCTTCCGCACTGCCAGGTTGTGGAGCATGCAGCAGACGATGATAATCTTGCACACTTTCGCAGGGGCATATGGGAGGGACCCTCCGGTCTTGTCCAGGCAGTGGAAGCGGCTCTTCAGGAGACCAAATGTCCGCTCAATCACTCTCCTGGTCCGACCATGTGCCTCATTGTAGCGCATCTGGGCTGGTGTCACAGGGTTCCTGAGGGGTGTCAGCAACCACGGCATGTTGGGGTATCCCGAGTCACCTACGGACAGACAAGTGCACATTAGCTGACTTGGAAAAGTGGGCGGAATACTACAGATCAGATCACACACAATGGCACAAAGTCAGTACACACCGACAAGCCAGGCACGCTGGTTCTGCATCTGTGCCATCATCCTGGGGATGTGACTACTCCTCATCACAAAGGCATCGTGTGCTGAACCAGGGAAACGGGCACACACGTGTGTGATGGTCATGTCTGCAAGACACACCACCAGTGCATTGACCGAGTGGTAGTGCTTGCGGTTCCTGTAGGCCTGCTCCTGGGCCTGTGGTGGTACCAAAGCCACATGTGTCCCATCAATGGAGCCAATGACATGCGGCATCCTCCCCAGGGCATAAAAGTCACTCTTCACGTCAGTGAGTCGTCGCAGTCTAGGGAAATAGATGTACCGGTTCAGGAATAGCAACATTGCCGCCAAAACATCGCGGAGCACACGGCTCAACATGGTCTGTGACATCCCACCAGCAGTCGCCACAGTATGTTGGAAGGTACCGGTGGCAAAGAAGTGTAGGGCTGCCATCACCTTCACCTTGGGGGTCAGCGCTGTAGGATACGGCCGGCCAGGCTGCAAATGTGGGGACAACTGCACTGCCAAATCCTCAATCAGCTGCCTGGTGAAGCGGTACCGTCGGATGCTGTCCCGTTCCACCATCGTTGCCAGGTCTGGGAATGGTCGATGGACAGCAGGAGCCCTGCAGTGCAGAGGAGAAGTAAGCAAGATTGTCAGTCACCCCACATATGCGGCATTGAACACACTCAATATCCCAACATACATCATTATGAGGCACAACTACATGAAGTGTGCAGTTCCGTAAGGACATGTATGTACCCCTGTACGCGTTGTACTGCAATGGACCGATCGGTGCCCCCGGCCGGCCCATTGCATTCAATGTGTGCGGGTACGCGTTGTACCCCTGTACGCGTTGTACCGCAATGGACCGATCGGTGCGCACCCATTGACAATGGCCTTGCCTGGCAACGGACGCGTTTTCGAATTTCGAACGAATCGGTTGCTGGAAATTCAGTTGGTCACCCACAACAATGTTGCAAAATCATGTATGTCATGAAGTTGAAGATTTGAAGGATGCTGTGGGCGTGTATTGGTGCTGCTATTCCATGGATTGGCCAGATTCAGAAGATGCAAACGACTTGGACCTATCACTTTGGACACAAGGGACAGTATCTGCCTCTCCAGCACATATATATTGCTGGCTGTTCCCCTGAGAGCTCACTTGCCTGCACTACATGCTCCAGGACGACATCTACCACTGCACTGCTGCTGTCTCTGCCCCTCTGGACCCTGCAATGGCACGTACTGTGGAGAGAGCCCCAGCCTTCAGCCTTGAGGAGAACCAGGCCCTGCTGGACAGCCTACTTCCACAGTACAGCAAGCTGTATGGGACACCAGGGGAGCAGGTGAGTGTTCTGTGCACTGCCTTTCTGAATGTGCATATTGTCTGACTAGCAAGGCTGAAAGTCTGCACGCCACTGGCTAGCAGGCTCACTGAGTAGTTGTCACCCCCATAGTGTGTAGTGACATGCACTGGACAGGTATGGTGCAGTGACAGTGCATTTGAACAAGGTTTTACTTCCCATGCAATGATACCATGTAGTGACGTCTGGCAAACTGTCCATGGGCAGCTTTGCACTGCCTGTGTACATCATGTGCCCCTGTGATTGAGACATGTGTATATACAACTGTGTCATGCACGGATATGTTGCATGTGTAGTAATGGCCTTTTCACTTTGTCATCCTGACAGGTTAATGCCCATCGGAAGCAGGAGATCTGGAAGGACATCGTCCGGGCTGTCCGGTCTGTGGGGGTCTACAAGCGCCAGATCCGCAACTGCCAGAAGAGGTGGCAGGACCTTCGGGGCTGGACCCGGAGGATTGCACGGGTCCAGCTGAAGCTATCGCCTCCTCGCAGGAGGGGCGGAACACAGACCCTGACCCCCCACATGCTCCAGTTCCTGGCGGTGGTGTTTCCAGACCTGGATGGGCAGCTGAAGGCCAGACAGCAGCAAGGAGGGGGTGAGTCAAAGACTGCACTGTGAACTCTGTATTACATGCTTTGTGCCCTCCTCTGGCCTGGTTCAACTGCCACAGTGCAGCAGTCATGTTGTCCAGGAGCCATGTCCTCTATTGTGCACTGCCCACTGCTCATCTGATACCCAGGTGTGGCCCTTACATTCAGGGAATTGTGTCACTTGGGACTGTGTCCTTGCAGTTTGCTTCACTAAAGGTGGGGGACAGCATCTGTTTCCCTAACTCTGTTGTGGGCATCATGGGTGGGTCCATTGTTCACACAACGCCTGTGTTCGGACATGTAATCTGCGTGTTGCTTTGATATGCGGTCCACTTGCTGAGCTGAGCCACCACATGTGCCTGGGGTATGTGGCACACGCCCATGCAGCGGGTGGGAACAATGTTTGGGCCCCAGGAGTGTGCAGATTACGTGTGTCACACATACATAGCCAGCTATCCACTGTCCAGGGCTCATCCCTCATTCATGTGGGGCAGGACAGTCATGCCTACTCCAGGCCATGCAATGCACAGCTGACACATTGTGTGCAGTGATTTGACCCCTCAGGTGTCTGCCTCTGTGTCAGTGTGCTGTGGATTAGTTGCCAGGACTGCTGGGGTGTTTCTTGGTAGGGGCTCAACATGCCCCTGGAGATGTGACCATAGGAGACGATACTTGTGTGTCACATAGGTGTTTGATCAGCTGCCCGTGCAGACTGGGGTATGCGAATGTGAAGTTCAGGCAGCTGTTCCCCATTCACAGCAGATTGTGAGGGGCTCAGGTTCAGAGGGTAGTGTCACAGGTCTCCCATATGTCCAATAGGTATGACCTGGACAGATGAGGGTTAAGATGATGTGTTGTGGGGGATGTACATGTGCACTTGTGCAGCTCCAGGACTTGCATTCCCCATGACCTACTATTGTGACACAGTGCAGAGTGTTGTTGTCTGGCTGCCAAGTCATACATCACTGAGACAGTGATGTATGACTTAGCAGTCATGCCTCCGCCATGGCATGTGTCTACTTATTGGTGATCCTGCAGGGGAGTGACATGTGCTACATGCACACCATTGTGGCGATGGCTATCAGGACATGGGTGCATCATGGTGTCTGTCGCTGGTATGCATCACATGCATTTCCTATTTGACTCTGGGCATCCCTTTCATCCGGAAACCTGTACTGACTCAGTGGCAAGAGCTGTGATGTGTGCATGTCCACATGCCACACCGTGTCCTCTGCACTGTCCAACTACTGTGTAGTTGGTGCATGTGTCCACACTGGGGTGTTGCAATCCAACAGACACCAGACAGATGGGTGCAAGTCCATGTGGGATGTGAGTGCCATGGTTGGCATCAGACTGACAATTGGCTGCTCCTGTTCAGTTAGGGCACTTTTAGCAATGTACAACTAATGATGCCAGGGCTTGCTCTGTAATGTGCTGTGCTCACAGTGGTGTGTGCGTTTGGTGCAGGTGACTGATGTCTGTCTGTTTCCCCATTGTTTGCAGATACATCCACGGCCACGGAAGGGGACAGCTCCACGGACCAGGAGGAGCCGGAGAGCCAGACTGGGTCAGCAGCCGAGGAGTGGTCGGAGGGACCCAGTGGCACGGAGGGCGAGGGGAGCCACACCGAGGAGTCCTCAGCACCATCCACCTCAGCTGAGGACCAGAGCAACTCGGAGGATGACTCCCTTATGGAGGCGGGTGTCAGCAGCCACCACACCCCAGCTAGTGTTGCTGTCCCCGCCACCACCAGCACCACCACCGCCCTCCCATCGGCTCCCATTCCCCAGGTCCGTGGAGGCTCCCATGTTCGGGAGCGTGTCTCCTTTGGGCCAGGCACCGCACCCCCTGCCCCTGTGTCCCCTGCTGCCCTGAGTGAGGAGTCTGTGTACCTCCTTCGCCAGCTCCATGTAGGGCAGACAGCCATGCTGAGTGTCCTCCATGCGCACACCGCTCTGTTGACTCAGCTGGTGTCGTTCATGGAGGGCATCTCATCGGGCATGTCTGACCTACAGAGGGGCAATAGGTCCATGGACTCCTCCCTGATGGCAGCAGTGTCCCTCCTCAGACAGTCCCTCACCCCTCCTGCCTCTGCTCCATCCACACTCCCCAGCACCTTACCCGTCCCAAGCACACACACACCGGCACAGGCACACACCAGCACACACACATCCAGCACACAGACACACACGCCACAAACAAAACGCACACGCACGCACAGTCAGGGGACTGAAACCAGACTCACAGGGGATGGGGCCCTGGTACACACACACGCATCCATGAGCACTGCGCAGTCCTCAGTTGCCTCTCCCTCCAAAACACCCTCCCTTGCCTCACCTGCAACCCCAATGACCCAGCGCCTCTTCCTCAGTGACCTCGGCCTCTTCCCCTCCGATCCAGCTGCTCCAGCATCCAGGGGGAAGAGGAAGCCCACCCACATGGAGCAGAGTGCCCCTCGCCCCCGGACACCCTCCCCCAGGCGCAGACAGACTGAGGCCCCCACCCGCAAGTCCCCCGGAGTCATAAGAGCAAGACCCCACCACCGCCCCTGCAGCTCAGGCACCAGGTCTCCTTCCTCCATCCCTCAGGCCCCCACTCCACAGGTGCCCCCACCACACCCTGCCCCAGGTTCCCCCACCCACAGATATACCATCCCCAAGAGGATCCGGCCTTCTCCCCCTGGCACTTGCTCTCCCGGCACCACACCCCCGCTGCGCTTGTCTGTGCCACTGATGTGGTGAGGGTGTCCTCCCCTCTGTCCAGCCCACCTTGCCTGTTCCCCATTCTCCTCCCCTGGTGGTAGGCACTGCAGTGGAGTCCACTACCACCCTGTCTGACTTGGGCACTGCAGTGGCGGACCTGTCCACTCCATCTGCAGGGTCCACTGCAGTCGTGCCGGCACCCACAACATCTGAGTCATGCCCCCAGTTGTGCCGGCACACACCATGTCAGACACCTCCACTGCAGTTGTCAGTGGCTCTCCAGCACCCACCACCCCTTCCCTGCTTCCTCCTGGTGAGCCCTGATCCTGTCCCTGCGGTGCCTGGCCTGCCCCCCGGTTGCCCCTCCTAGTGGATTGTCCCTGGTTTTGTGCAGGCATGCGTAGGGTGACATCTGCCACTGTCACCCTGTTTGGACTTTTACAATGGACTGGCCATTGGCCTTTGTGTTTTTCTGGACTTTGTTTTCATTACACACATATGCTGAATAAAGCAACTTTCTGTTCTCTATTGCTTATGCTTCTGATGTACATGTTGTTGATGATGCTAACCATGCCCTTGCTGCAGTGATGGTGATATTTGGTCTCATGATAATGAAGTGTTACTGTGCAGGAACCCATGTGGTCCAGGGGGAATGTGTCCTATCCTGTGGTGTATCCATGTCATCCATAGCAGCATCTGAGGGTGTCATGTGTTCAGTATTTGGCAATGGGATTTCCTACTTAGATTAGCTATTTCACATCTGTGGCTTCCACCCCTGCACATCTGTTGTGCCTGCCATTGTTCAATTCGTCTACTTCCCTGACCGTGTGGCCATCTCCACTGGACATGCAGGTTTGGGCATCAATGGGGAAGGACTCATCTGTGTTGTCAGTGCAACATTGCTATACAAGTGTGTTGGATCTGTGCTGATGATTCCGTTGGCACTTCCATGACCAGGCTGATGTGACGGGAGCCCTCATTTGGTGCTAATTGTTGATTGTGTGACCAAGTGCTCAGCTGACATGATGGGGCCCTACTGAGGCAACATATGGCACAGCTTTCCTCACACAGGAGTGGAGTCCCCTCATGGCAGTGTGTACTCCTGTGACATTGCCTGCACCCAAGGTGTGTGTTGTATGTGCATGTCTGTGTGTTCACTTCCGTTTAGCTGTGCATGCTGTGATCCCTAGTGTTGTACCTGTTTGTGATGCTAGCTGAGTTGACCTATGTTCCCCCAAAGTCTTCTCCCTGGGTTCTCTGTGATGTGGGTGCATGGCACATTACTGGTCATCAGGGTGTCACCCATAGGTGTGTTTGCTGTCAGGGCTGAGTTTGTGTGCAGACGCAGATGGGTCACAGTCAGGTTTCCCTTGGCACTTGTTGTTTGCCCCTGTCATGTGATTTCCAGTTTGTGTTATCTTTCAGTGATTGTGACACGTTGTGTGTGTGACTGCTGGCACTCCTCAGGGTCCGGGCTGCAATGTTGGTTGTTGTCTATGTGTGTTCTTTGTGGGTGACCTTGGCTTCTTCATTGGTGTGTGACTGTGGCTGGGATCCCATTGGTTGGTGTGGTATTGCCGTCATGTCCATGTACAGCGTAGTGTGCAGTGTGTCAGACATTCAGGAGTCTTGTTGAGTGGCCATGTGTCATGTGTTTCTGCACCTTGGTTCCCACCCACCACCCTGGAATAGTCATGGGTGCATGTGCAATGTCACCAGTGCATGTGTACTTCACTGCTGCACATTGTTGGAGGTCGAGGGTTGTGGTGTTGAGTGTGTGCAGATGAGAGTTGTTGCCCGGCTAGGCCCCTGCCTCCATGTTGGCCTTGGCTTACTGGCCATGCTGATTGATTTGTGCTTGTGTAGGTGTGATGGTAGTTTGTTGCTCAGGACACATGACTGTGGTTCACAGTGTGAACCACATTTAGCTTTGTCATCACAGTGGGATTGTAATGCAGCCCAGGGTCACCACATTGTGGGGGCCCTGGGGGTGGTGCTGTGGTGTGTCTGTGTCTTGCTGTGTCAGTTGCTGTTCCTACGTGCCTGTGTGACATGTGTGATTTGTGCTCCCTCTCATCTGACAATGCCTGCTTGCCCACATAGGGGATTTGGATCCATGAGTTACCTTTGTGTGGCACTGTATGCACATCTGTATGATTGGTATTCAGGTCTCCTCATGTGTTGTGTGGTTGCCTGGGGACACTGGCACCCCCTCACCTGTTGTGTATGATGTGCAGTGTGGGTCTGCCTGTTTGTGTTTGTGCATCTGCACCACTGCATTGGCATATCTTGGGTGTGCCATTGGCTGTATGTAGTTTGGTGGGTTTCCCCTGCTGTCCCTGGGACTCCTAGGTCATCGGTCAGCACAATGATCATGGTTTGTGTGTCCCATTGCTGCCATGGTATGGTATCTGTTCACCTCACATCTGCAGTCTCCACAGGGTATCTGCATTTGTGTGCCCATTGGTGCAAATATGTGGGTCTGCATTCTGATGGTCACTTCTGTCATTGTGTCATTGATGAATGTTGACGGTGTCAGCCCCCATGGGTGTTGTTTGTCTGCACATGGCCAAAGGTATGTCTTATTTGCACTGCAGTATTTGGCTCACCCAATTTATGTTGCAATGGGACACATACACTACTTTGCCACTGATGTGTTTTTTGTTCTGTGACCAGGAATCATCCATGCAGTTTGGCAGTTGCACCTCTTTCTTTGTCAACACTTACCTTTTGGTCACTGTGATGATGGGGGTTTAGACCCCATTGCCACAATGTTCAAAATGTGCTTCAGCTATGGACCTCACACTTACATTTTGCTCACTGTGATGATGGGGGTTTAGACCCCATTGCCACAATGTTCAAAATGTGCTTCAGCTATGGACCCCACACTTACATTTTGCTCACTGTGATGATGGGGGTTTAGACCCCATTGCCACAATGTTCAAAATGTGCTTCAGCTATGGACCCCACACTTACATTTTGGTCACTGTGATGATGGGGGTTTAGACCCCATTGCCACAATGTTCAAAATGTGCTTCAGCTATGGACCCCACACTTACATTTTGCTCACTGTGATGATGGGGGTTTAGACCCCATTGCCACAATGTTCAAAATGTGCTTCAGCTATGGACCCCACACTTACATTTTGGTCACTGTGATGATGGGGGTTTAGACCCCATTGCCACAATGTTCAAAATGTGCTTCAGATATGGACCTCACACTTACATTTTGCTCACTGTGATGATGGGGGTTTAGACCCCATTGCCACAATGTTCAAAATGTGCTTCAGCTATGGACCCCACACTTACATTTTGGTCACTGTGATGATGGGGGTTTGGACCCCATTGCCACAATGGTCATGGCCTGCTTGCATTGTGGGTGCCACACACATATATGTGTGGCACATGTGCTAGGGGGTCACAGTGTATGTTCAAAGTCATGTTCGGTGTTGTAGGCATTTGACACAGTCTACACACGCTTGTCATGGTGTTGGGGGGATGTCTTTTTCTTGCATTCCCTAGGTTGTGGTGTGCTGGTTGTGTCATGCATTGTCCATCCTATGAGTGGGGGTGGTAGTAGTGGTAGGCATCCAGCCCCCCCTGGCTAAGGGTGGTAGTAGTGGTAGGCATCCAGCCCCCCCTGGCTCAGGGTGGTAGTAGTGGTAGGCATCCAGCCCCCCCTGGCTCAGGGTGGTAGTAGTGGTAGGCATCCAGCCCCCCCTGGCTAAGGGTGGTGGTAGGCATCCAGCCCCCCTGGCTAAGGGTGGTAGTAGTGGTAGGCATCCAGCCCCCTGGCTAAGGGTGGTAGTAGTGGTAGGCATCCAGCCCCCTGGCTAAGGGTGGTAGTAGTGGTAGGCATCCAGCCCCCTGGCTAAGGGTGGTGGTAGGCATCCAGCCCCCCTGGCTAAGGGTGGTAGTAGTGGTAGGCATCCAGCCCCTGGCTAAGGGTGGTAGTAGTGGTAGGCATCCAGCCCCCTGGCTCAGGGTGGTAGTAGTGGTAGGCATCCAGCCCCCTGGCTCAGGGTGGTAGTAGTGGTAGGCATCCAGCCCCCTGGCTCAGGGTGGTAGTAGTGGTAGGCATCCAGCCCCCTGGCTAAGGGTGGTGGTAGGCATCCAGCCCCCTGGCTAAGGGTGGTAGTAGTGGTAGGCATCCAGCCCCCCTGACTAAGGGTGGTGGTGGGCACCCAGCCCCCCTGGCTAAGGGTGGTAGTAGTGGTAGGCATCCAGCCCCCTGGCTCAGGGTGGTAGTAGTGGTAGGCATCCAGCCCCCTGGCTCAGGGTGGTAGTAGTGGTAGGCATCCAGCCCCCCTGGCTAAGGGTGGTGGTAGGCATCCAGCCCCCCTGGCTAAGGGTGGTAGTAGTGGTAGGCATCCAGCCCCCTGGCTAAGGGTGGTGGTGGGCATCCAGCCCCCTGGCTAAGGGTGGTAGTAGTGGTAGGCATCCAGCCCCCCTGGCTAAGGGTGGTAGTAGTGGTAGGCATCCAGCCCCCTGGCTCAGGGTGGTAGTAGTGGTAGGCATCCAGCCCCTGGCTCAGGGTGGTAGTAGTGGTAGGCATCCAGCCCCCCTGGCTCAGGGTGGTAGTAGTGGTAGGCATCCAGCCCCCCTGGCTAAGGGTGGTGGTGGGCATCCAGCCCCCCCTGGCTCAGGGTGGTAGTTGTGGTAGGCATCCAGCACCCCCTGGCTAAGGGTGGTAGTAGTGGTAGGCATCCTGCCCCCCCTGGGTAGGGGTGGTGGTGCGCATTCAGGCCCCTGTGTGCATATGTGGCATTGGTGATGGGCATCCCGCCCCTATGGTGCTGCTGTTGCTGGTGTAAGTATATTCTGCATCCCTCTGTGTGTGTGTGATGTGTCGTGTACGTGTTGTATGTGTTTTGTGGTTGGTGTCTGACTTACCTTCTGCGCCGTACGCGTCCGTGCCTGTTCCGGTAGTAAATGTAGAATATTGGTATGATCGGGACGAAGGGATTCATGGTTGGTTCGTGTCGTTCGTCCTTCTCGTTGCTTCGCGTCGTCCTCGCCGCTCGCGTCGCCTCGCCGCTGGCGTGTACGTCTCGTAGCCGTGGATCGTGTTGTGGCACGAATCGGAGCTTATGTGCGCCTCTCCCGGATGCTTTGACGTGCCGTCCGTAGCGACGGGTTCGGCGCGTACGGGAAGCGCATCGTACTTGTTCGGCCGGACGGAGCTGCATTTTTCCTTCCGTGCGACTCGATTCAGCGTTTCCGGATTCGCCTCGGTCGGAGAACAGGACCTGGTTTGGGTGAGTACGGCTCGGCCGGATTCTGTGCTGTTGTGCGCATCGTACTTACTCGTTCGGTGTGCTGAACGGATCGGTCGGGAAACAGGCTTTCGCATGGCTTTTTTCCCGACCGAATGGTATTGGGTGCGCCTCCGACCGAGATCGGAATCGGCCCCATAGTGTGCATAGAGTCCAGTGCGACCTTTGGCGCAGGATCTCTGGAAACTGCAGACAGGCCGGTAGGGCTGGGGCCAAGTCAGTTCTTCTCTGCAGTCTCCTCCGCTGGGCATCTTCTTTCATCCTTCTTCTTCTTAGGTTGCGGGAATCTGCCTTCTTGGTTTTGGACTGCCCCCTAAATACTGTATTTAGGGGGCATTTTAAGGGTCTCGAGGTCAGTAGCCAATGGGCTCCTGACCTTAGGGTGACTACACCCTTGGTGTGCTCACCCCATGTGGGGGAGTGGGCACAATCCCTAATCCTGATTGGAGAGTGCCTGCCATCTGCAAGAGTGGTCTTCACCTCGTCTCCCCCTCCTGAGGGGTGGGGTTGGCAGAGAGGGCACACCTTCTGGGCTGTGCTAATTTTTCCCGCCTGTCTTCCCACTGAAAAGGAGGGGAGACAGGAAGGGGGCCTGATCCTGATAGCAGGAGAGGCTGGGGGTCGCATTACAAAGGCGGCAAGGCCTTTGAAGCTCCCCTGCCACAGATGGCTCTTCCTTGCCTGGGGGAGGTGTGACCACCTCCACCCAGGAAAGGCTTTGTTTCTGGGCTCAGGGAGCGAAGGCTCCCACCCAAGGGGTCCAGAAACATGTCTTGTGGTGGCAGGCTGGTGTGTACCAGTCAGGGAACCCACCAGAGGCTGGTCGTTTTTCAGGGGGCATCTCTAAGATGCCCTCTGAGTGCATTTTTCATTAAATCCCACACTGGCATCAGTGTGGGTTTAATGTGCTGAGAAGTTTGATACCAAACTTCCCAGTTTTCAGTAAAGCCATTATGGTGCTGTGGAGTTCGTAATGACAAACTCCCAGCATCATATACTCATAATGGCATTACTGCACTTACAATGTCTAAGAATTGGTCTAGACACTGTAGGGGTACAGGGCTCATGCACCTGTACCCTCACCACTGTTATAGTGCACCCAGCTTGAGGGGTGGCTGACCTATGCCAGGGCAATGGGTTGTAGGCATGGCACACAGGGATGTGTGTATTTTGTCGACTCTTCACTTTGTTTTGCATCAACACACGCAGCTTGCAATAGCAGTGTGTGTGTGTGTAAAGTTACAGGACCTCTAAGGGTGGCACAATAAGTGCTGCAGCCCTTAGAGGCCTTTCCTGGCCACGGTGCCCTTGGTACCCATGGTACCTTATACAAGGGACTGACACGTGGCCAGTAAGGTGCCCCTGATTGGAAGGGACCCAGGGCACATCAAGTCAAAGTGCATCAGTATTCTGGCAAAAAGTGGGGGGGTTACTGCAACAGAAACCCAGCTTCCTACAGAAATGTATTGTACAATTATTTAAAATCATTACAATTATATAAATTGAGTATAAAAAAAGCATTCAGTCCCCAGCTTGGAGCGAACCACCAGTCACGATATTCAGCAGAAGAGGAATAACAGAAATGTATCAATTGCAGTGATTCCTGAAGTATCCCCCCTTAGTGCATGTTCTTAGGCAGAATCTGACCATGCACAAGTGCATTGGGTGATCCCCATTGGAGTCCAAGGTGGATCATTGTCCGCTTTTGTGCGATAAAGTGTTTTGTGCTACTGATCCCGAGTCTTCCGCCAGTTGGATTCAGATCTCAGTGTGACAGGTAAATTCCTTTTACTTAATAGTATTTCTTTTAGCTTTTTGTAAGCGGAAGTACTGCAGGTCAGCTGCAATCATCCCGTTACTATAAAAAACGTTATGCTACTGCATCGCCATATTTATTCATTAGCTACATGGCTATTATCGCCCTCTTCTGCCTGGGGGGATGTCATGAGCCTATTCCTCGGGTGCTTATAGCAGTCGGGTCGCTATCCTGAAAAGTTTCAAGAAGCTTGCTGACAGCGGTGTGGATTCACCTTTCAAGCAGCAGAGCATCGCCTCGTGACATGTATGGACATTTATTACCTGCAGGAGAGGGCTCAGCCAAAATCTCCTATGTGGAAACAGCTGTTTGCAGATGCAGATTATATGTATTAGTGTCTCTGCTTCTGCTCTACACAATCTATATAGCCTATTTTCATCCCCTTCTCTTCTTCTATACCAATAGGCTTTAAGCAGTATTAGGCCGAATCTTAAGTTCATTAAATTAGTTTTCATGTCCTTCGCCAGTTTTTTGCATAGATAAATCAGGAGTGATACCAAACCATATAAATTTGTGGCCCAACTGCTGAGGGCCTTTCCTTTCAGGGCTTTCATGCCTTGGTCCCGGGATATTAGCTGTGCTTGCTTGGAAAGCAAATTCTCTATATGTTTTGTCAGGAGGTCTACGGACCATATATCATGAGCTTCTGAATCTGTCAGTGAACTAGCCAGGCATTGACACCAATTTGATTCTTTTCCATGTATTGTAGGCCATAGGATATGTTTTAATGTGCCAGAGGGAGCCTGCTTTAGTTTCAGAGAATAAGCTAAAAACTTTGCATTTAATGTTAGCTGTTGTGAAGTTAGGTTAAATTCTAAGTGTACTTGGGCATGAGTTGTACAGTTTGGTAAGGCAAAGATTTTGCTGTAGCTGGTGACTTAAGCTCTATCTTGCCATTTGGCTATTTTGCCTCAGAACACAATGGCACCTTAAGAAATGGTGGGTAGCAGTTTGCTAGCCACTACCTTTATGAGCGCTTGTGACGGTGAACTCTGGATAGATTGTTTTAGTTTGCAATATCCCCAAGGTAGAGATTTGGCAGCTGCCTGCTGTGTTAGTATGTGTGCAGTATAGTGCCCTTGACAGTCCAACCATATGCCTAGGTATTTATATTAGGAAACCATCTTGATTATTTTCCCTCGACAATATCATGCTCCACTCTTAATTATCTTTCGAATGATAGTCATCACTTTAGTTTTCGCTGTGTTGTTCTGCAATTCACTGTCTTCACAGTATTTGGCTAAGGTGTTGAACAGTCTCTGAAGCCCGATTTGTATCTGATTTAACAGCACAGTATCGCCAGCATACTGCAAAAACTGTATTTTGTGGGTGGCAATTTTTGGGGGAATGCTCTTGCTTCTTCTAGGTAATCTTTTAGGTAAGCCAAATATAGGTTAAACAACAGGTATGCTAAAGTGCAACCTTGCTTCACGCCCTTACTAGTGTCCACCTTTGTGGATGTCACCCAACCCGCTGTCACTTTTACTTTAACCATGTGTCAGTGTATATTGCTATTATTGCCTTAAGTAGGGGAGCTGGGATACCCCACTTGTTCAATATCGCTCAGAGCTTGCCCCCGTGAGACGCTGTCAAAGGTGGGGTGGGTGGAATTGGAGGAATTTTGTAATTCCGAGTTACCCTTGTAATGCAAAATTACTAATGAATTGCACCGGTGGAATCAATTAATCCGCACTGAAATATATGTGAATAGAGCTCACACACAAGACCTTACTTCCGCGGCACATGGCTACTGTACAGTCCTTCTTTTATTCTCTCTAAGCAAGCCCTCAGTGAGTACTATACTCTGCACAGCACATGTGCCCAGATGAATGCAGAAGAGACGGGATCACGTGAAGTGCAGAGGAAAGGGGAGTTGCTGAGACAGCGGTTGACAAGGATTCTGACCACTAGACAGCTAACTACATTTATCAGGCAGCAGCAAATAATACACGTCATGTTTCAAAACATACTTTTGCAAAAGCAGGACAAAAACGCCATTAGCAACAAAAATCACCATAATTAAATCGACAAATGCAAGAAGGCACAACTTGTGTGATGGACTACTGAAGATTTAAAAAAGAAAATTGGTTTATTGTGCATGTCTGTCAACGTGACAACATCATTAAACAATCTGTCGCCGTTTTTAAGTCATTCGGATATGGTAAACCCGATTTTTGATTGAAATGTGCCACCTTAAACTAGTATAAAGTCATTCTTTTAAATGACGAGTTAAAGTGAATGTCAAGCCAGTCCTTCCGTGGGCGGTGCCTACGTGAGCCACAGTACTAGAATAACATTGCTTCGCGCAATAATACAATCCACTCACTGTTGTTATCTTAGCAGAAAAGGCCACCTTTATTAAGACAGGTAAGACTAAAACTTTCTTTATGTACAACTATACATAATTATTGACATTATCAAAAACCCCTTTATTGCATTATACTTTGAAAAACAAACCCCCAACACATTTAGCATGAGAATACCCCAAATAGTTCCAACAAAACTTGCATAACTAACCCCCATGTACTGCAAAATCCCATCATTTCCTTTCCCCTCCTTTGCTTACTGATCTTTCCCCCCCCCGCCCCCACCCCTGAGGAATGGATAAGCCCGCTCCAGACTATCCAAACCCCCCAAAAAAATGCCTACATAGCAATGAACTTATAGGGAATCTCACCTGTCTTAAAGTGACTTTTTAAATAAAAAAAAGATTTTTTTTTTTTTTTTTTAGGGTGGGTTGGTGGGTCAAAGAAAACAGTCCGCATTAATTTTCACCGCTGATATGCCCTCCCACCAAAAGCACTCCTATATATAAACTACCCATAAGCCCCGCCCCCTACCTACCTAACCTGTCACGCAGCGTGGATTATCCCACCGCGCGAAAAAAAAACAGGGGGACACCGGCTCGCGCCCGAATCCCCCTGGGTCCCCATCGTGCAATGATACAATCCACTCACTGTTGTTATCTTAGCAGAAAAGGCCACCTTTATTAAGACAGGTAAGGCTTAAACTTTCTTTATGTACAACTATACATAATTATTGACATTATCAAAAACCCCTTTATTGCATTATACTTTGAAAAACAAACCCCAACACATTTAGCATGAGAATACCCCAAATAGTTCCAACAAAACTTCCATAACTAACCCCCATGTAATGCAAAATCCCATCATTTCCTTTCCCCTCCTTTGCTTACTGACCTTCCCCCCTCCTGTCCCCACCCCTGAGGGATGGATAAGCCCGCTCCAGACTATCCAAACCCCCCAAAAAAACGGCACCCAGGAAAACCAGAGAGTTTTCCTGCCCCCACCCAACTGGCTGCTGAAAAAGAATTTTTTTAAATTACACCATAAATTTTCGTTCCAAACATTGGCAAGCAGATCCCTCACTTCCAATAGATAATACGCTTGCCCCATTTGTGATAAATGCACTCCATCCCCTCTGAATAGGTGACCCTCAGAACCTGTAATATTATCATGCGATAAAACTTTAATACCCATCGCTTGGCAAAAAACTTTCATCGCTCGATTGAGCTTCCTTCTGGCCTTTTCAACAGCTGCGTGATTTCTTGCCCCTCTCCACTGTTTTCTATAGATGAACTCTGTCCAGATCACACATGTGCTTACCCAATTGTTTTTTAAAACTGCAAGGTCAAACTTCATTTGTTTAATAAGGGATTGACCCGACAAAGGCACTAAGTCATTTTCTCCTAAATGTATAATTAACAAGTCAGGAAAACCTCGTGCAGCAGACAGTTCCGTTAAAGTGGGAAACAGCCCAGCCCACCGCATCCCACCTTTTCCCTTCCAGAATACTTCATGCCCTTTGCCTGGAAGTCCGAGTGATCTGCCATATATCTGCTGCTCCGCAAAAATAACTGCCCATTTAATGAAAGAGTGTCCCACTATCCAGGTGTGCATTTTTGTTGCCAGTGGACCTTTTACGCAACCCAAACAGAAAAACAAAATATTAGGAAGGAATAAAGTGTACAAATTGAGCTCTCATTTCCTGACATAGCGAGTACAACAAGCCGATTTCCACCTCCCTATTCTCCGTATATCCTCCCAAGCCCAACCCATTCTGCCAGCCTCAGTAGCCGCCCCAATCCGAAAAGAGTGTGTGCCAAAAGCTAAAGGATCATTACCAATCCTGACCAAGGCCTTCCTTAACACAGCTAATAAGTGGGTGCTAGAAATCTTATTGCCTTTAAAATGACAAAAATTTTTACCAGGCCTGAAAACAGGGGACTTAGAAAATGACTCCCACTCCATCAAAGGACAACAATCTATGACCCCGCTACTATTTAGGTGAACCCACATGCCTCTGCCTATTTGGTCCATTTCTGACATTCGCAACCAGATCCTTAGCTTACTATCATGTAACTGAACCTCACTGCTCTGGATGCCATCCTGATCGCGCAGACCCAATAATTCCGAAACCCTGAAAGCACAAAAAAACAGCCAAATCATGCATAACCTAAATCTATAAACCTCCCAATCATCGTAACAACAAAAAAGGTAACTGTAACAACAACTTTTGCAACAAATCAAAAGTAACTGGTTCTCTCAAAGACACAGGATGAGTGCACTCCTGCTAAGCCCTTTCAACATTTTCCTTAACAAAACATCCTCGACAGGATCATAACCCCACCATAATTGGCCATAAAAGGAAATCCCAGCTAATTTCCCAGAAATAGTCGTATGAGATAGGCCTTTGCTGATTAAATGTAGTACAAACTGTAAAATGAAACGTTTGTTACCATCAAAGTTCCCACCATAACATTGAGATCGTTTTGCATAACGTAAATATTCGTTCCAAGCCTGTTGGTAGCTTCGTCTGGTGGAGGGAGCTATAGAATGTTCCACTAATTTGGCGATCCTCAATCCCCCAGCACCCAGGTGTTCTGTGGAATCGGAGTTTTTACGCTGTCCGCCCCTGGCGCCAAACTGTGAAATTTCTGCCAATTAAAGCGAGACAAAGCGTCTGCAATAGAATTGTTGATGCCAGGAATGTGCTTGGTTCTGAAAACAATATTCAGTTTAAGACTCTGCAGCATGAAAACCCGCAAAAGGCGTAACACTCTTATATCTTTCGCTCTTTGTTTATTAATCAGATTTACCACGGGCATATTGTCCACATGAAAAAGAACACATCTATCCCGAAATTCCTCACCCCACACTAGCAAAGCAACTATGAGAGGAAATAATTCCAAGAAAGCGATACTGCGCCCTTGTTGAAGCCAATGGGGAGGCCACTTTTCTGCACACCAGCGACCCTCCCAAAACAGACCAAAGCCATGTGCCCCAGATGCATCTGAATAAAGTTGTATTTGCCAGATTGTGTCATCCTCCACAAAATATAGAGAAACACTGTTAAAGTCTTCAAGAAACTGTAACCAGATAGAAAGATCTTCCTTGATGGCCTTAGATAATCTGATCCTGTGGTGGGGAAGGTAAGCTCCAGACATTGCCATACCTAACCGCCTG
Organism: Calotriton arnoldi; assembly: GCA_963921515.1. NCBI lineage: Eukaryota > Metazoa > Chordata > Amphibia > Caudata > Salamandridae > Calotriton > Calotriton arnoldi. The sequence goes on from CAWUFW010000623.1 coordinate 2,666,206, forward strand.
CAAAAAGTCCTACCTGCCCTGACCACCCTGCAGGCAAAGTTTAAATAGCCCAACAAACGCTGAACCTGCCTGAGCTCAATCTTTTCTTTCACCATTACACTCAATAAAAGGACCTGATCTCCTGAACCTTGTCAGCCGGCAAATGTGCTATCATGTCCTGAGTGTCAATTTCGATACCCAGAAAGGTTAGTTTGGTGCTGGGTCCTTCAGTCTTTTCCGGGGCTAATGGAACACCCAACTCTTTAGCCATGTCCTGAAAATTGTGCAGAGCCCTGCTGCACTAATCTGAATGGGCGGATCCAATGAACATAAAGTCATCCAAATAATGGCACACATACGTGTGTCCACTTCTCTTAGTAAAGCACCATTGCAGAAAAGTACTAAACATCTCAAAAAGAGCACAGGTCACTGAACAACCCATTGGGAGGACTTTATCTACATAGAATGCACCATTAAAAAACATGCCTAAAAGCTCAAAATCAGATGGATGTATCGGTAATAAGCGAAAAGCTGACTGAATATCGCTCTTAGCCAATTCAGCTCCAGACCCCACCATTCTTACCAGTTTCAAAGCGTCATCCACCGATGCACAAGACACATTAATATCATCTGGAGAAATGAAATCATTAATGGAATGACCCACTGGCCAGGAGAGATGGTGGATCAAATGAAATTCCCCAGCCACTTTCTTTGGAACTAGACCCAAAGGTGATACAATCAGGTTTTCCAACGGGATTTTCTGAAAAGGACCCGCTATTCTGCCCGCTTGCAGTTCTGCATCTAATTTCTTTTGCACAATCTGTGGTAACTCCTTAGCAGATTTAAGATTGTCAGCCCATTGATTATACCTTGGCCCCTGATAACCAATCTTGAAGCCATCCCTGAATCCCCAATAGAGTTTCGAAGCTGCTTCAACATTCGGATACTCATTCATCCAGGATTCAAGAATCGACAGCCTAATTGGGGTATGAGCCCTTTGGGACAGGCTGAAATGTTGCACCCCTTCCCCTTTGAAATCTCCCCTGCTCCCCAAACCTTTGGCTAGTGAAACATTGTGTGATGGCATGTTTACCCCCACATTGTGAACACTCATGTTTAAATCTACAGAACTGTCTGGTACAAAAACCCCGGTTGAAATTCCAACAGGCTCCAGATACTGGAAATTGTCCTCTACCAAACCAACCCGCCCCCATTTGGGCGGGGCGAGGCTGAAAGGGCCGGTATGTAATTGGCAAACCACTTGCTGTATGTGTCGTTGCCGGCGGTTGTGTAGATGACATCCACTGAAGCCAAAGCTCTGCGTCAACGTCACCCCAAGGTTTGTCGTGGAATATGCTGACCCTGGCCCTAAATTCCTCCTCATAGCTAAGCCACGCGTAGCCACCAAAGTGCATTTGGGCCTTACGAATTATATCTATGTATTTGAACATTGCAACAGCCCTGTCTTGATGTCTTTCGCAATATACACTCGCGTATATCAAGAAAGCAGATGTCCAATTCTCGATGTTCTTAGGGACCCTAGGCGTTTGGCAAGCTCCCATTCCTCTTCTTTGGACCCTTCTTTAGCCTGTATATCTCTATGTAAGAGCTTAAACACATCAACGAACTCGTGAGTCCAAATTCTAGTTTTTGTCTTTTCTGAAAGATGAGTCCCCAATGGCATTGCTATACCCATATAAGGGAACTTCTTATGAATATTTTTGTCTTCACTCACCTTCACATTACCAGAGTCATTAGCCTCATCAGCTTTTTTAGCCTGATTGTTATCCCTGCCTTCCACAGAAACGCTACCCGCTTCTGGAACCTGCCCACTCACAGTCCCCACACCCTCCTCAGAAAGCACCCCCGAGTCAGGAGCCAACACAGCATCCCCAACCCCCACAGAACGAGTATTGCGCTTGTTAACAGCAGGTTGTGCCCATGAAACCCACCAATGTGGCTTACCTTTAGGCAACTGAGCGGAGCGTTTCTGAAATTCTTTTGGATCATCACGCTGACGATGGCCGTGCCGCTGTTCTTGTTCCATTGCGCTGTCCGCTCCTGACTTCTGCAACAGACCAAAAACATTGGTTGCCCCCAACACACCCCCCGAAACCACATTTTCATTAAGCGTAATCTGTTCATTAACATCACCTTGTTCCTTCCCCAAACCCCCTTCTTCAAACTCATCATAATCTTCCCCATAATCCAATTGATCATCACAAAATTCCAAAGCATTGCTGCTATGTCCAGGCAGTTCCCCATCCCCCACCCCCCATCATACAACCTCCAATTGGTCACAGACATCCGCTCCGAATGTCCGGCCGCTGCCTGAAAATCCACTCGTGATCCGCCCTGCTTGTCTGGTTTTTTACCCCAAGCCGCAACATGGTCAATAGACGAAGAACTGGAGACACCAGCCGTAGACCGTACTCCTGACGACGCTTGGACCTTCAAGCCGCTCTTGCCTGAGGAAGATAATAAATCCAAACTCTTACCCCCTACCCCCCTTACAGAGCTGACACCTGTGATCAGGGGGGGGGTTCGGGTGCTCAACCCAAACCCACTGCCCCGCCTGAGGCCCAAAAGATGAGCCAAAATCAGACGTCAACTGACTAGGAGGAGGACGAGGTGTGGGAAAAAGAAACTCGTTCCCTGGTGAAACCCCAAGCTGTTCAGACTGATGCTCAATATTTGCACTATGATAAACAGGAGGTGAGACTTTAAACCCTTCATGAGAATAATCCTGTCCCGCAGACCTTGTTCCCTCAATATGTATGGCTGATAATGAATCCACCCCTGAAAAGGGGACTGAGTAACCAGGGGGGGTCTCTAGGCAACGGGGACAGCGAAACCACAGAATCATCCCCCACCAACAATGAACTGGATACCATAAACTTGTTCAACAATTGAGAATTACCTCCCTGATTAGGTGCAGGGAACAATATCTGTTCTCCCATAACTTCTTCACAACTGTCACTAGAATAATCTACCAAAGAAGCAGAGCTCCTGCCGTAAACCACGTGAGGCGCAATGTTGATTTTTACACCTTCCACACTACAGCATGAGCATCTTGAGCCGGTATCTAATTGTTCCCTGGCCCGCTTTGTAGGGGAGGGGCTCGTCGGCAAAGAAATGGAGGCTGACGACCTGACGGACAAAACCCCGCCCCGTTTCAACCCTCCGCTAATGGGCAGTACGGAAGACTTCCTTGTGGCGGCAACACCCTTCAGAGAAGCTCTCCTTCTACTCCTCCGGCCCCGGCGAGAGGAGGAGACTGCCCCCAATTGCCCCGCCTCACATCCAGGAGCTGAGAGACTGCGCGCCCGTAACAGCCCTTCGCGCTTCAGGTGAGAACGGCCGCGGCTCTGGTTCACTGCCGCTACACAGTCCAAATGCACTGGCGCTAAAGGAACCCTGCCAGTTGGCGGCAAACATGCAGCTACCGCTTCGGCCACCCCCTGAGCCGCCTTACTTCTCGGGCGCGAAACACCTGCCCCCACTGCAGCGGACACACCGGGCCTCAATAGATCTTCCCTTCCCGCTGCACAGAGAACCCGCAGCGCTTCCCTCACTGCCACCCCCTCCGCCATGGTAATAGCCAGCAATACCTTATTAACGCGACCAAAAACACACCACGCCTAACTTCTGACAGACAAAGTGAACACGTCAAAGAAAACAGTCCGCATTAATTTTCACTGCCGCAATGCCCTCCCGCCAAAAGCACTCCTATATATAAACTACCCATAAGCCCCCCCCTACCTACCTAACCTGTCACGCAGCGTGGATTATCCCACCGCGCGAAAAAACCCCATGGGGACACCGGCTCGCGCCCTGATGCCCCTGGGTCCCCATTGGAAGGAAGGCTTGAGCAAGAGAAAGCATTAAACACACGGATACTGCGGCGAGCACTTTTGTCCTTCAGCGCACCACCTTTCAGTCCCATAACAGTACCTGTATGACTCACCCTTCCTCGGCCATCGTTGGACTGTTGTGTGGATTTCACTGGTCGAATCTCTAAATTATAGACACAAATGCACAGCGTTAGTAAAGACGGTGGAAGCAACACAACTTACCTGGCTAAAGACAATAGGATGGCAACCATGGAATATGGATGGTGCGATGAGCCAGAGGCCACAGTCACCATGGCTGTTCACTCACCATCGGCGATAATGAAACTAGGAAAGAGGAGGAAGGCAGGGCCGGCTTTAGCACTGGTGGTGCCCTGTGCGACAATGTTTGTTGGTGCCCCCCCAATGACCACCTCTGCCATGAATTCCCTCACTTGCAAAAACAACAGTTGATGGACAGAATGCAGAACAATGTCATGCATTCACCCCAGTACAGAGATCTGGGCCTAAATCCATCGTTTTTTGCTCACCATGCCATTCCAGTTTGAACCCAGCCATATGCAAATCAGTCTTGACCCTGTGCCTCATGGGAACAGTCCAGCCCGAACTGCCAAGCTAGGTCCTCCCTGGACTTGAAACAAGCATCCTAGGACCGGTTTCGGGTTTCACCCTCTTCAGCCAGGATAGCTTGATTCCAGTGGCATGGAGAGCACGGGACCCACGTCTGGGCATACCCATCCCACTCGGGGTGACAAATGCAAAAACAACAGTTGATGGACAGAATGCAGAACAATGTCATACATTCACCCCAGTACAGAGATCTGGGCCTAAATCCATCGTTTTTGCTCACCATGCCATTCCAGTTTGAACCCAGCCATATGCAAATCAGTCTTGACCCTGTGCCTCATGGGAACAGTCCAGCCCGAACTGCCAAGCCAGGTCCTCCCTGGACTGGAAACAAGCATCCTAGGACCGGTTTCGGGGTTTCACCCCTCTTCAGCCAGGATAGCTTGATTCCAGTGGCATGGAGAGCACGGGACCCACGTCTGGGCATACCCGTCCCACTCGGGGTGACAAATGCAAAAACAACAGTTGATGGACAGAATGCTGAACAATGAAATACATTCACCCCAGTACAGAGATCTGGGCCTAAATCCATCGTTTTTCTGCTCACCATGCCATTCCAGTTTGAACCCAGCCATATGCAAATCAGTCTTGACCCTGTGCCTCATGGGAACAGTCCAGCCCGAACTGCCAAGCCAGGTCCTCCCTGGACAGGAAACAAGCATCCTAGGACCGGTTTCGGGGTTTCACCCCTCTTCAGCCTGAATAGCTTGATTCCAGTGGCATGGAGAGCACGGGACCCACGTCTGGGCATACCCGTCCCACTCGGGGTGACAAATGCAAAAACAACAGTTGATGGACAGAATGCAGAACAATGTCATACATTCACCCCAGTACAGAGATCTGGGCCTAAATCCATCGTTTTTTGCTCACCATGCCATTCCAGTTTGAACCCAGCCTTATGCAAATCAGTCTTGACCCTGTGCCTCATGGGAACAGTCCAGCCCGAACTGCCAAGCCAGGTACTCCCTGGACTGGAAACAAGCATCCTAGGACCAGTTTCAGGGTTTCACCCCTCTTCAGCCAGGATAGCTTGATTCCAGTGGCATGGAGAGCATGGGACCCACGTCTGGGCATACCCGTCCCACTCGGGGTGACAAATGCAAAAACAACAGTTGATGGACAGAATGCAGAACAATGTCATACATTCACCCCAGTACAGAGATCTGGGCCTAAATCCATTGTTTTTTTGCTCACCATGCCATTCCAGTTTGAACCCAGCCATATGCAAATTAGTCTTGACCCTGTGCCTCATGGGAACAGTCCAGCCCGAACTGCCAAGCCAGGTGCTCCCTGGACTGGAAACAAGCATCCTAGGACCGGTTTCGGGGTTTCACCCCTCTTCAGCCAGGATAGCTTGATTCCAGTGGCATGGAGAGCACGGGACCCATGTCTGGGCATACCCGTCCCACTCGGGGTGACAAATGCAAAAACAACAGTTGATGGACAGAATGCAGAACAATGTCATAAATTCACCCCAGTACAGAGATCTGGGCCTAAATCCATCGTTTTTTGCTCACCATGCCATTCCAGTTTGAACCCAGCCATATGCAAATCAGTCTTGACCCTGTGCCTCATGGGAACAGTCCAGCCCGAACTGCCAAGCCAGGTCCTCCCTGGACTGGAAACAAGCATCCTAGGACCGGTTTTGGGGTTTCACCCCTCTTCAGCCAGGATAGCTTGATTCCAGTGGCATGGAGAGCACGGGACCCACGTCTGGGCATACCTGTCCCACTCGGGGTGACAAATGCAAAAACAACAGTTGATGGACAGAATGCAGAACAATGTCATACATTCACCCCAGTACAGAGATCTGGGCCTAAATCCATCGTTTTTTTGCCTCACTAGCACCCTTTAACAGTGCCCCTTAAATCTCCAAAACCACTGTCTCTCAGATTCATTTAGTTTTATAGCACCACTCATACCAGTGTAAGGTGTCAGAGCACTTTACATCGCACGCACATTGCACAGAGACAATCATATGTGTGTAAATCAGTGTATTGTATAGGAAATGTTACATCAGACAGGACTACAAGGTGTAGTGTAGGAGTAAAATGTCATTGATACTGGTAGGCAATATAGTTTGAGGGTCCATATTCTGGAAAAGCACAAATTAAGAATTTAAAACGTAACACCATTGTTAGGGGTTCTCTTTAATAATAAGAATAGTTTTCTACCCAAATGAACCCTTTTGGGAAGATTAGTATAATGAAAGACTGGGCCAAAAATCATATAGCTCTAACTATATACCTTGCAGTTTGCATGCTGCTCTTTGATGACAGTTAATAGCTCAATGTTCTATAATAGGATTTTGACTTATAAACTACAAGCAACAAAAAGAGCTCTTTTATAGAAGCAGTAACCCACTGGCTTAATTACATTATATTCACTTTGTGATCTGCATGGTACACGTTCTTAGCAGCAGGCACACTAACCCTCTGCGCTACCTTTCCATGAGTCAAAACTTCCACTAGACAAACCTCTGGTCCCTTTCCAGGAAGACGATTAATCACCGGAGGTATCTTGACATTTTAATTGATGCCTGAAAATAGCTGGAGGCCAGGAACGTAGCAAGAGGTGCTTTTAAAATGTTAATATCCTTTAAAAAATGACGCCCCCACCCCAAGTCAGCGCCCGGTGCCGTGGCACTGATCGCACCACCCTAGAGCCGGCCTTGGAGGAAGGCCTTGCTTATGTCAAAGATCCTGCTGCCTCCACAGAGATCCCAGACAATGTGTTACTGCTCTCTTCAGCACGCCTGCGAGAGATGGCTGTGCCAGCATTGAGCTGGGGTTAGCCGTGCAAGTTGGACCTATATCAGGAAGGATGGCCCTAAGGTGTATCACAGCGAAGTCTGTCAAGGTGTGATGATTAATTATTACAAGTCGACTCCAGAGCGCTTGTGCCGAGCGTCAAGCACCTTGCCGCAGGACAGTTCCTAGAGCACGCACAGAGACCGCAAATTACAAGTGGGTGAGTACGGCAGTCTGTAAAGACCATACAGATCCTTTGTAGGAGTAGTTTGGGTTCACAGCATGGCTGTACAAGTTCCCATCATGAAACGATTCGGCTCCTCATCATGGGTATGAGGTGGGCAGAACTCTGTGGAATCTCATGGAGTTCTTATGTAGCGAAATTCTGTGGAATAAAACTCTGCGAGTTCCACTCACCCCTAGACAAAAGGTACAATAAAGCCAAGGTATAAAGATTTAGGGGCATATTAGCAAGGGCTTTATCGCCGCTTTAGCGGCACTTTTTTTCTCGCCCTATCAGCAAGCTTTCGCTAACAGGCGTTAGCGACAGCTTTCTGGCGATAGCGGCCGGTTTTCCCATCGCCTTGCATGCCAGCGATAAATATCGCTAATGACATGCAAGGTAGGCATTCTCAACTAAAAGCGACTGAAAACAATCGCTAACACAATTTCCCCCTATTAGCAACGCAGGCGAAGCGATAAAAAAATTCGCACTAAGCGCGATTATCGCTAGAATTTAACACCTGCTAAAAACATGACTTACCTGTTTGTTGAATGGGAGGTGGATTGTCAGGCTAAGTCCACCATGGCGTTAATGCGTGAATATAACTGGATTTCCAGCGATATTCACGCATTTCGCCGCTATCGCTGGATATTTTATCGCATTGGAGATAATAGCATGTTATCTCCGCGATAATATCCAGCGATAGGCGGCGTTAAAAAAAAACGCGCTAAGGGCGGTTTGCCATAATTTTCGCCTGTTGTTGCTAATATGCCCCTTATTTTTTGCCTGCACCGTACTTCTGTCAGATGGGAGATACAGAGCAGGTTATCCACTATATGTCGGCCTTTTCTAAAACCTGTTTGGCATGGGGGAATTTGATTTTTTCCTTCAGCCTATTTTTCAAAATACCTGTTTAAAATATTTGCATAACATTTTACCTCTATGTCCAGTAGTGCAATCAATCTGTAGTAGTCTGGATCTGTGTGGTCACCTTTTGGGTGAATTGGCACTAAAATTGAGCCTCTCCAGGTTTCTGGAATTAATGCTCCAATAAAGTAAAATTGGAAAATAGGAAATAATACCTCTGCTTATTTTTCTCGGGCCATTTTCAATATGGCTGCTGGGAAGCCATTGGGCATGGGAGCCCCATATTCATACAGGGCCCCAATCAACTGTTCTACTTGAGTTGTAGTTATTTTTTAATGTTTGCTCACCTGGCTCCTTGCTGACATTTATGGTCTGAAAGGTGGTTGGAGCTGGATCATTGAATAAGTTATTTACACGGGCTTCCCGTTGTACTGGGGAGATGTTAGCAACTTCTGTTTGAAATGTGGTTTGTTCCAGGCCATTTATCCATGTCCAGAGCTACCGCTGGTTGTTAGATCTGATGATATCGTGCACTTGTGCCCATTTGTTAGCTTCTTCCTCCTGCTTTTTAGGTCGAGCCTCGAGTAGCGCGCAAGCGTTGCTAGGCGAAGACTTTATGTAAGGGGGTTTGAAAAGCTGAACAGACGCTCGTGCGTCGTGGCCTTTTTCGGGCGGTTACGCGCGCCGCAGACATGTGTTTTCCATTATCGTGCCCAGACGCGGCGCGATAATTGGAAACACATGCCGAAAAAGGCCATGACGCACGAGCGTCCTGGTCAGCTGAGCAGGCTGCCGCGCTCGCTCGCCCCGCTCCTCTCTTGTTGTAATTTGCTTTGCCCCATTTTGCTTTGCTCTACTTGCACACTTTACTGGGCAGCCAGATGAAATGTGCCGATTTCCCCTGAGCAGAGAAGCGAAGTGCCATGTAGAATTGTCTCTTCTGCTGGAGCTTGTGTTCTGTTTTGTGATTGGCTACGTCCCGTTCTGCTTTGCTCCGCATGCATCCTCGACTGTGCAGCCAGGAGAAATGTATGTTAAAGAAACGGGACTAAAGCGTTTAGAGAAACATTAGAGTTTTTGTTAAATGCCTTTGGGGGCTCGTTTATTTATTCTGCCATTATTTTAGGTGTATTTCTGTCTCTTTCAGGCAGTTCACATTTACACTGAGCATCCCTCGTCACACAGTTCAAGTAAATGTTCCAAGTCTTATGAACTGAAGTCTGATGCTTAGCTCTAAACCTGGACGCTACTGACGCCGGCACTTTAACGTGTACATTGGCATACATACAAAAGGAAAACTGGCACAGAACTATACATTCACATGTCTGTAACTTAATAAACAAAGAAATACACGCATGTAGCGTGCAGCGATACACAAGTACATATGCTAAATCTAGCAGACAGCTCACCATCTAACTATAGATATATAAGCATTGCTCTCACAGTCACAGGAGTAACAATCGTATGCACAAAATGCACAGAGCAGACATGAACACATGCCATGGTCCATAGCACAACGCTTATCCCGATGTGGAAAAAACGACTCCCAGTGTCTTATATGCACACACACTACACATACACACACCCAAATACACACACATATCCACACTCGTCAACTCCCATCTACATAAAATATACAACATGTATATACCTCACACACTACACCAAAATGGAAAAATAAGACAAAGTATACCGACCCAGACAGCGCAGACACCGATGCCATTAACAGGACAACACACAAACGCTCAACGTTTTCAAAGCGGATGCCTTCGGAATGCAGTTTAACTACTCCGAACTATTGCAGATTTCGAAACAACGCTTTCAGTGTGTCTCCTCGTTGAACTGTCGCCTTATATAGGAAAGCAAAGCATGGGACAAGGAGGGTGGGAGCGGCCCCACCGGAGTTCACACAAGAAAACACCAGGACCCGGTCAAAGTGTGGTGTGTGGCAGCGCAACGTCTTAATGACACCAGCTGTCACAATCACAGCAGACTTGGTGCTACAAAAAGACACTTTCCCCCTCATTTGCACAGCCTCCGAACCCACCGCTGCAGGGCTGTGTGGTGCGCACCAGACATTTGAGCATCTGTTTTTACAACGTACGCCAAAGAAAAAAGCATTGGCATAGCCAATAGGTCTCGCTTTTGGGACCTTATAAGTATTTAGTTACGCAGCACAATATTCTTGGGGCAACAACATTAACTGTTGCATGGTTAAACACTTATAAGGTCCCAAAGGCGAGACCTATTGGCTATGCCAATGCTTGTTTTGCATATAGCAGTTTCCTGTAGGACCTTCATATCCAGTTCACTTTGTTTCAAGAGTGTTTGTTATCATTGTTGCTCTGGCATTGTTCTCCAAGCGCTTTATTTAGTACCAGCTTTATTTGACCTATTTCTTTATTGAGCTTTGTTAGGTGGGCATTGTTTTCCCCCAGCTTGCTACGACGTTCTCTTTCATTTGTCATGCAGCTGGCTTCAGCTTCTAGGAAAAGTGAGGCCCATACATTTAATGGATCTTCATTTTTTTGGGCTCCTGACACATTACTTTGGTTGTCATCTAAAAATATTTCCGTTGTATGCCTTAACCCCTGCAGCAGTCAGGCTTCACAAGGTAGGCTGGAGCCATGTTTTCAGTGCCACTGTAGTGAATGGCACAATAGGTGCTGCAGCCCACAAGTGGCAATTCACTTTCCATGCGGGGGGTGTATCTCTACACTATACACTATGGCCTTAGAGAAAATTAAGTGTGGCAATCAGGTTTCAAGCCAATTTTAAGGGTCAGAGCAAATACTTTGGTACTGGACAGCAGTTTGCCTGTATTAAAGTTCACAATTACCAGCAGGTGAGGTCCCCCAAAAAAATAAAAGAACTGGGGGTGACCACCCTAAATGGGGTCACATTGCAAAAAAGCAATCGTGAGCAGTATGACCCCTGTCATACAGCATGGATGACATCATGTCTGCCAATGCCCTGAATAAGTAGTGGAAGGGGCATCCAATAGTGCCCAGGAACAGAGACTGGTTGGACCTGGGGTGAGCAACTTTGACAAACCATGACAACATCTCTCTTCAAACAACATTACATCACTTCCTGACCTTCCTGCTGATCCTCACCCTATCTACATCTTCCTTAATAAGAATCTTGAGCTGGCGCCTTTGAAATCCAGCACATACATGCATACATATGCAACTATGGTGAGGGTCTTACCCTGTGAGATTCTCAGCTCACTGTACCAGTGAATCTATAAAAGCTTTGATCTACTGGCAGACAGTGGAGGTAATTTTGCACCTGCCATAATGGTAATAATTCTATGCATCAGGTGAATATCCATTGCTTGATGATAGCTACGTTTGGCTAATGCTCGTCCTAACACAACGATTGGCATATTCTAGGCATCCTTGATATGATGGTAACCACCCCTGGCATAATGCTGGTATAGCTATCCACATCACTGTGCTATCCACCACTTACATAAGGATGGCAATGTCATCATTTTGGTAATCCCTGGCATTTTGTATGCATCAATTTGAACGCAGTACCAATTGTGCACATTTAAAACTGTGGATGGTAATGAACATAGATGTGCTTTGCTCACTGGACATCCACAAAATGACTACAACCTTTCAAAACATTATCACACTATGCTGTTAAACTTCTCTCTGGAGTCATGGAACTTGACCATATTTCATCAGTTCTGGCAATTCTGAAATGCCTACCTCTTAATGCTTGAAGAATATAACACAGCATAAGTAACTTTTAAGGTGATGTACCTGGCAATCCAGCTTTAGCAACAAACACCACCAGCATATCCGCTGAGAGCAGAACTTCTAGAAGCAAATTGATTCTTTCATTAGAAACCCTAAGGTTCCACTTTGAAGTACTACTTTTCTAGGAATGACATTTGGACCTAGAACTTTGAGACAACCTATATCCATATCTTTACCTTGCTAGGTAAATTCTAAAGAGAACAAAAGAGCTACCGACTGACTATTTACTAAATGCTTGATATGGTTTTTTTTTCACTATCCCATTAGAAAGCACACAGCAAAAGTTGACTAATCACACCGTCCTCTAAGAACCACCAAGGGCCATATTGCAACAAGTGCGTCTGGGATTCAAAGAGAGTTTGTGCCAGCTTCTTGTGTCACTGGGGTACTTTGGTATTAAAGATGCTTATGCAGCCCCTTCCATAACATGGATTGCGCAGGTGCACATTTAGAACTTGATCAATCACGAGGAGGCATTCCTTCATTTGCAGGGGGCACAGCACCCTGCAAACGAAGAAGCACTTGCCTCTGCACCTGCGCTAAGAGACCACCAAGAAGCACACTGTTTGTTTGCCAGAAAGAGGTGGCTCACAGTCACTGTGTTTCCTCCAGGGTGCCGCTTAGAAGGGATAAAATGGGGTCACAGGGCACTCTCATGAATCCCTTTTCAGCCGAGTGCCTTCATTCAATGCACCCATCTGCAGAGGGGTCTCTGCCCCCCTTTCAATTGCAAGCTCGGTTGCCACCTGCACAGTAAAAGGGAGAACAGTGTCTTCAAACTGCCCGTCTGCCTTTCACTAATACACTGTGCCCAGTGGAGGCGCAGCTTCCCAACTGCACTTGGAACAGCACATTGACTGTACCAGGGCACATTGTCCAGGCCTGCGCCTGGCGCATCTAGTTAAAAGTTTGCCTTGGTGCAGACCTAGTTAGTGTTCCCTATCTGCAATACAGGCCCAGAAGAACAAGTTGTGCTTTAATCCGGATTGTAGTAGGACTCTACCTATAAACTAAGAGTCAGCTAGTGCTATACATAGGGTTCTACTTCTTTGTATTAACTTCTATATAATTGTGGTGTATGCTTATATGTCGATTTCTTTTTGCCAAAATTCATGCCTATTTCTGTACTATTACTATGACTTCTTTGAAATACCTCTTGTGCTATGTTTCACTATAGTTTATTTTTCATTATACAGTCATTGTTTGCTTTCTCTGATTCTTTGTTTCAGGTCCCCAGCACCACGCATCAGGTCTAGAACGTGCCCTATCAAAACAAAAGTAGATACATGACATAAATATATGGTCATTTGTAACAATGTTTGACGAGGTGGGGAACAGGGCCCATTTTCATCTTATGTCTTATTGTACACATTTATAACAAGTGAATACGCCAACCTTTACTCCTACTTTTCCCTACTAGATTTAATGCAGATGGTCTTTTATTTGCCTGCTAAAAGTGGTAGAAGGGAGGAAAACAATTCAAGATTATACTTTCGATTTAGTCATGCTGTAATAGACCACAGACTCCGAAATTCAGTTTGGTGGATTTATTATAAGGCCAAAAATAATTGAATATAAACACACCTCAATATCAGAGTATATAGGTACAGAAAGATCAATACAGAGCCGATTTTACGAATATAAGTCATTCGGCACAGAAGGCATAATATGATGAACTCCAAAATCAAAATACAGCAAAGAATAGAAGCGGAGTCCAATTCTCTTTTCATTAAGAAGGAGCAAAATCTTTCCCTACTCTGCTCTCAATGAGGATCCTACCTATCTCCCTAGTATCATATCCCAAAGGTGTCAGCACGTGTTGACTTCCTAAGAAGTACTCACGTCAAATGGGTCTGATAGCTTAAAGCTATGGAGCTCGCTCTAAGATGCTCCTTCTCCTCCGAAAACTGGCAGAAGTCTCTCGAATCTGTCCCTGCGCATCATATAAAAAGACAATATTCAACCCACAATAGCGTCATGTTCAGTAAGTTTCCACAGAAGCTTTAATTAAGTCGACTCTTCTTCCAGTGGCCTTGGTTCCCAGATAGGCCAGGCACGGAAAGCAGGTCCTCCCCTCTCGCCTTGCAGTCTTCTTCAAAGACATTCCGGGTATCTCCTTAAATCTAAGAATAACGAGGTCGAATTCCTGCACCTGCAGTAGGATGAGAACACACTGTCTTCGAGCACAACAGAATTTATTTAATTAATTCTTGAACAACCAAGGAGAAACAAAACTCAAAACAAGCTACAATTTGGGCCTACAAATCGAGTAACTTAAACTAAACATGGTTACATTATATGAGTATAATTTCATCCTGCACATTACACATACAGGAATTATGTTTTCTAATACACGCAAATCCTACTTAAACATGCTCACTTCATTGTAATACTAATATGACGTGAATAAATGCATCTTAATAATCATAAAACACTGCACACGACAAAAATACATATGAGTGCGTTTATATCAAGAGTATAGTGCACCCCTACAATTTAGAGTGCTGTAAGCGCTCTATCAGTTCCCCCTCTTATGACTAGTGTCATAACACCAACCTTTTACCCTCTCATAAGTTTCTCCTTGTAGAAGAGACCGACCTAAACAGAGGTTGTAGCTTGCCGTCCCTGTCTAAATCTTTCCAACCCTTTAAGGTGCAGATAATGACTGTCCTGCAGTCGTTCTAATTGTTGCTCTCGCTTTTTCAAAGAATTCTCAGCATGTCGTGCCCTTTGCCATTTGTAAGCCTTAATGACTCCCAACAGTACAATTATACAAATGACAGCTATTATAATAGGTTTCAAGATGTATCCCATTATTCCTTGTCCCAAACTTCCAAACCAGCTTCCTATCTTGCCAAATCCCTTGCCAAGTTGTTCCCAGAGTCCATCAGCAGCTAGATCACGTAAATCTTGATGTATCTCTGAAATATTGCTAATGTACTTCCTTATATCCCGACTATTGTCAGGAATATAAGTACAGCACTGTTGAACTTTCAATAATTTACAGACTCCTCCAGCTTTTGCTAATAGCACATCTAAAGCAAGACGATTTTGAAGAACCATAGCCCTTATTGAAACCATCTCCCCATCAACAAGTAATAGGATTTGGGCCGTATTCACAGAGAGCTTATCTACCAGAGTTGCCAGCTTTCTAATCTTCACATCATTCAAAATCACACCCAAACTAGGTATCATAGCTCCAAATACATCCCCAATAATTTCTCCCGCACTTACACCACGTTTTCCTCTATGAGATCTCTTCCCTTCCAAAGGCCATAAATCATCCACATGGAAGATCTTGGGAAATACCACAGCCAAATAACATGTCCCATACCAATTTTTGGGCAATTTCACATAAGCATTTTTACCGCACACAAAGTACACATTTGGCACTATGGTCAATTTATCCAACAGCGCCTTTCTAATGGATTCCTCAATCAAGAAAATGTGTTCACAATCACTCTCACCCACAAATATTTTGTCATAATATGTGGACGGGTGTCTAATGCACAGTCTCCCTTTCTGCTGGAAGTCTAAAGCTATTGGACCAGAACTTCCCTTTGCCTTATGATCTAATTCCTCCTGTGTCCATGGGATCACTTTGTGCTTCGGATCTGGTCTAAATAAGGTCTGCCTATGTCGATCTTCTATCTGGTCCACAAACTTCTTTTCAATGTCAGTTAACATGCAGGTCAAATTGTGTCTATGGGCATAAGATGTATCTAAGGTAATAGTAGGCACAAAATACGTAGACATCCTCTCTACCTGCTTATAGTAATCATAGTTATTCATGTATTTAAGAACGGGGACTTCTGAGAGTACCACATCATAATTGGAGAAGTAGTACTCAAAATGTGCCTTACTATAAAACATACTCAATAACACGCTGCATGTAATGCCATAGGTCAAAGGTAAGTGATGGTATCGAATGCCTTCTTCTACGGATGCTGGCAGTTGCATACACACATAGCAATCTTTCGCTTCCATTGTATCAACATACTCATACAACAAACGAGCATATGCATTCAACGTGAAATCTCCTTTTGACAAATCTACATGTAACATTTGACTAGTTTCCCTAATCATCTCTCTATCTTTTGCGGATGCACCCTCTTCGAACTCTGAAGTAGGTGGGGTAAGTGTCGTCTGTTCCCCATTCCTTTCGGCATCGTGTGACTCAACCAAAGATGTAACAATCACCACAGTTATGACAATAAGCACCACAACAATAAGGGTACCAATTATTCACTTCTGCTTGCGTCTTGGATTTCCAGATTCCTTTTTGAACCACCTTTGGTTTCGAGGCGCAACCGAATCAAAGTCTCTTTTCTTCACTTCTTGCCTTATTTTGTTATTTACGATGTCTTTTTATTTTCCTTTTCCCATTCGATTATTGCAATATTCAGTCCAGTATCTATGGCCTATTGTAGAGGTGTAGTCAGCCCTAGCCCTCAGTTCTTCTTCTATTGAAAGTCCCTAATTTAAATCTTCTTCCACTCGGGCCTAGGTTATCTTCCTTCTAAAGCCTAATGAGTTCTTCTTTCAAAGTTCAAGCTTCATCATTAATGATATTAGATCCAAGTATGGTAAGAACAAGCTGCAGAATTTCTGCACGAATCTCTCCCAGTTCCTGTGCAGTGGGCTGTCGACCAAATGTGGGGAAAGCAACCTGGTTAAGAATCAAAAAGCGCAAACCACTTAGCCTTGGTGGATCGGGGACTGTCAAAGTTAGGATTCCGAAGGCTTCAACTCCAGGGACCAACAGCTGAATATCAATCGACAGGGTGTCCCCTCCGTAACTCACTGTACCAGTCCCCAACCTTCCGGAATTCTTCGGTCTCTGCATTTGCAGCCAAGTACGTCCACTCAGGAGAGGCGTACTTTTGAGACGGTACCCTCTCTCTTCTGGATCGTCTTAGACCATCCGGTCTCTCCTCAGTTTCACTTTGATCTGATTCAGACGTTTCAGGAATCGGAGCGAGATTTTTCTCAGATGCAAGCCTTATGTTCAGCCTTTCTTTTCTTGTTGGCCACTTTTCTGCTTCTGCACCTGGTCTCCTCTCTTCCTCTTGATTTGATCCTTCTGCATCAGGCCGTTCACTTTGATCTGGTTCAAAGTTCACTTCTGCAATCTCATCTATCTCATGATCTGAACTCAACTCTGGAGCAGCTTGATCTTGGTTTTCTTGCTCAGTTGATTGTTCAGCCCCTTCAGGAATTCTTACGACTTGACTTGTTCCTTCGTTCTCTGTGTCAGTTTCAGTTGTACTCCTCGGAACAAGAGGAATCGTTGCCTCCTCAGGTTCTGGAACGCGGCGAGTGTGCGAAGCGTGGATCCAGTTTGGTAATCCTCCACACTTCACAGCTGTACTTGTAACCAAGATCACCTGGTATGGTCCTCGCCAGCGAGCATCAAGGCAGCTCTTCCTCACGTGCTTTCGAACAAGCACCCAGTCACCAGGGTTAAGATCATGCAGCAGGTCTCTCGAGGTAGATGCAGTCGCAGCCTCGACCTGATGGGACACAGAATTAACCACGTCAGCCAGTCCCCTACAATAATCCAAAACCAAATCATCTGTGATGTTTATCAGTGCTGTAGCTGGCACCATAGGCAAGCGCATAGCTCTTCCCATCAATATCTCATGGGGAGAGAGTCCTGTCCTCCTATCAGGAGTACTACGCAGACTCATCAATACCAATGGTAGCGCATCTGGCCACTTCAATGAAGTTGACGAACAAACCTTCGACACCCTCATCTTGATTGTGCCATTTATCTGCTCCACAAGGCCAGATGCCTCAGGCCTGTAACTACAGTGCAATCTCTGATCAATGTTTAGAGCTGTACATAACAATTTCATGATTTCACTATGGAAGTGTGTTCCTCTATCTGTCTCCACTGAGGTCGGAAATCCAAACCGTGGTATCAGTTCCCTTAACAACAGTTTTGCCACTGTGAGACTGTCACATCGTCTAGTTGGATAGGCTTCAACCCAACGTGAAAAGATACACACTACCACCAAAACATATCTCAGCCTATTGCACCTAGGCATCTCGATAAAGTCCAACTGTATCCTATTAAAAGGCCCTCCTGATCTTCCAATATGACTCATTGCAACCACAGTTCTCTTTCCAACATTCATTTGTTGACATGTAACACACCTGTGACACACTGCTTCAGCATACACACGAAATGGTGGGTTAAACCAAGTTTGCCTGAACACTCGCACCATGGCATCTCCCCCAAGATGAACTACTCCGTGAATCTGCCTTGCCATTGGGCTCAATAAACAGTTAGGTAATACTGTTCTCTCATCTGTCGACACCCAAATGCCATCCTCTCTCTTTTCGCAGCCGGCTCTAACCCATGATGCAACTTCCTCCTCTGGGACTTCATCCTGCAGTCGCTTTACCTCATCCCAGGTATCGGCTATAGCTAACATCATGCTGAGCTCAGTCTCTTCTGTGCTCTCTCCTACATATGTTCCATTGAAAACACAAGCATGTATAGCACAAAAACGCGCTACTTCATCGGCATAGTTATTTCCTTTTGTAACAAAGTCCTCTCCCCTTCCATGGGCTGCACATTTTACTACAGCTATCTCTTTGGGTTTCTGCAAAGCTTCCAACAATTGGCGCACAAATTCTCCATTACGGATTGGGGATCCTGAGGACGTTAAAAATCCCCTCTGTGACCATAACTGGCCGAAGTCATGAACCACTCCAAACCCATATTGGCTGTCCGTATATATAGTCACTCGGACTCCATTTGAAATGATACAGGCACGTGTCAAAGCAATAATTTCGGCTACCTGAGCAGAGTATACTCCTTTCAGACAGGCAGCTTCCACCACCCCCAAGATGGTGCACACAGCAAACGCTGCTCTCAAACACCCTTCATTGTCTCTTAAGCATGAACCATCAACAAAAAGAATCAAATCAGTTTCAGACAGAGGTTCATCAACAATGTCAGGTCTGGGTTTGGTAGATAGCTCAGTAACATCCAGGCAGTCATGCTCTTCACAATCCTCTTCCTCCTCTTGCGGAAGAGGTAACAATGTAGCAGGATTCAAGGTGGTACAACGTCTCAGAGTGACATTTTCAGAAGCCAATATAACCTGCTCATACTTTGTAAGTCTGTTATTCGTTAAATACTGTGTCTTAGTTCTTGTCATTAACAGCTCTACTGAATGAGGCACATAAACAATAAGCGGATGACCCATCACTATGCCTTCACATCTCTCAATGCTGACACCTGTTGCAGCAACGGATTTGAGACATCCGGGCAACGCAGAAGCTACTGGATCTAATGTAGCTGAAAAGTAAGCCACTGGTCTGCGAGCATCTCCATGTGTCTGTACAAGGACCGCTAACGCACATCCTTCCCTTTCACAGCAGAAGAGCGAAAACGCTTTATTATAATCCGGCATTCCCAGAGCTGGAGCGCGACATAGGCTCTCTTTCAGCTCGAGGAAGGCTCTCAGGCAGTCATCATCCCATGGTACCGGATCGCTAATGTCCTTTCGAGTCAATCTCAACAGTGGCTTTGCTTGCAAGGAAAAATTTGGGATCCACTGTCGACAATAGCCGACCATTCCCAAAAACATGCAGACTTCTTTTTGTGTTTTCGGAGTTCCCATTTGCAGAATCGTCTCTATGCGATCTGGTGACACCCTTCGTTTCCCCTTCTCGATCCGGTGACCTAGATACTGAACTTCATTCAGACAATACTGGAGTTTGTTCGGGGACACTTTGTGTCCATTCTCTGCCAAATGATTCAGCAAAGCCACAGTATCAATTCTGCAAGCATCCTCAGTCTCTGAAGCGACCAAAAGGTCATCAATATACTGAACTAGGACTGAGTTCTGGGGCATCATCAGCCCTTCAAGATTCTTCTTCAGACTCTGACTAAAAATAGAGGGCCTTTCTGTATACCCTTGAGGGATTCTACACCACGTTAACACACGATCGTCCATCCTAAATGCAAATAAAAATTGGCTGTCTTCATGCAACGGTATGGAGAAAAATGCCTGACATAAATCTATGACTGTAAACCATTCTGCTTCACATGGTATTTGGAACAGAATAACAGCTGGATTCGGTACCACAGGACAACATGGAATCACGATTTCATTAACTCTGCGCAAATCCTGTACTATTCTGTACTTGCCGCTAGGCTTCTGCAGTCCCATAATAGGTGAGTTGCAGGGACTTCCTCGTATTTCTTTGAGAATGCCTTGTGCAATCATAGACTCAATTACAGGTCTTATTCCAGCCACAGTTTCTGGAGTTAATTTATACTGCGGAGTTCGTGGAAATTCTGCATTTGGTTTGACCTGGATCTTAACAGGTTCAACCCCTCGAATCAATCCTATCTCCTCACCCATGAAATCCCACACTTTTAGAGAAGCCGAATCTCTCAAATCATGTGGCAACTCCTCTATCGTAAGAACCACGAACATTTCCGTACACAAGCTCATATTAGCCATTTTAAAATCAGCACCATCATCACAGGTCTGCAACTCCACACCCCTCGGAGTGCAAGATATGGTGCAATTTAGTTTACACAAAAGGTCTCGTCCCAATAGACAGACTGGGCTTGAATTGCAAACTACAAATTGATGTTTGTCTCGGAACGGTCCTATCCTCACAGGCAACTCATTTGTCAATGGGTTAGTCATTTTCTGATTGGTAACTCCCACCACTTGAATCGTTTGTCCTGACAGAGACAAATTTGGAACCACTTCTGTTCTTACTGTGGAGCGCGCAGCTCCAGTATCTAACAAGAAGGCAACAGGATACCCGTTCACCTCTGCATCTACAAACGGTCCACTCTGATCTACTTCCAGGATCGCATCCAAAGGGCATTCTTCCTGCACCCCCTCTGACACTCATGAAGATCTTGTGGTTGGTCAAATCTGTCTCGTATTTCAAAATAGGGCATCTGATGATACACCTGATTATGAGTAGGTATTCTTGGAGGCTGAGGAATCTGCATTTGCGGCTCATATCCTGCCCCATACATGGACCTAGGTCTAGTTACAGTATTCAAAGTCTCTGACATCTGTCCCTCTCCCTCATTCTGCAATTGATTTGCTGGATTCAATCGACACTCGCGCTTCCAATGCCCGATTTTGTGACAATAATGACAAGCAGTGACCTTCTTTTGGTTCGCCACCCAATCACCTCCTGTACCTGCATCCATTCCCCTGCCTCTTCCCTGTCCAGGTTGGGTTACCATCTGTTGACCCATTCCTCTACCACTTCCTCTACCTCGACCCATCGCTCCTCCAACCCCTTGCATCTGATCAGGCCTTTCGGCATTCCTCAACTGCACCAACATCAACTTGTCTTTCAATTTCTTTTGTGCCGATTCCACCTGATC
Organism: Calotriton arnoldi; assembly: GCA_963921515.1. NCBI lineage: Eukaryota > Metazoa > Chordata > Amphibia > Caudata > Salamandridae > Calotriton > Calotriton arnoldi. The sequence goes on from CAWUFW010000623.1 coordinate 2,687,655, forward strand.
ACTACAGTATTTTGCATAACGCAGGATTTCGTCCACCGTCTTATTCTGCCAACATATCAAATGTGTCTGTATCATCAAGCTAATATCAGATCTTAGTCCTAGCACAAACTTTGAGACAAACTGTCCCATATCTTTCTGCTCAATTGTATCCAATCCACTATGCTGTTTAAAAGCCACTAAAAGTCTCTCATAATAGTCATGTACCGACTCCTTAGAATCTTGAGTAGTACGATCGATTTTAAGCCAATCAACCGTTTGCGGAGCTACCTTGGATTGTAACCATGTAATCACTTGCTCATATTTCTTCATTACTTCGGGAGAAGGACCATGATTCACCAGATCTCTGGCTGGTTCTACAGCGGGCCAATCAATGGCAACTTTACATGCCGTCCATAAATCCCCTGGGACCACTATATCAAACAAGGTATTCAAATCAATCCAAAGCACCTTCGAAATCTTTACAAACCGGTCTATTTGCTTATACCAGTCAGCAGGTTTTTCCCTCAGCCGAGGAAAATCATTAGTGAATGCTGCCAAATCACCCCTGCTCCATGGCACATGAACGTACCCCCCATTTTGCACTTCTCTCAGAGGGTAATGTCCTGCTGGTCCCGTCCCTCCACCCGGAGGCGGAGTGTCTCCTATCCCTTTCTTGGCACTTTTCTTTTTGGCCCACCTCTCTTCCCATCTGTCTAATGCTCTCCACGCTCGCACCCCTATCACCAATTCCCTAATTTGTGCCTTTAATCCTGTTGTTCGCTTCTCTTCCAATTCCTTATCCGTATAATGCAATCTGCAAGTTCCCTGCATCATTTTAGTCTTTGTTAGATCTACCTCATACCTTCGTGCCAGCTGTGACAATGCATCATGAGCTCGCTTTGCCTTTCTGGTAACGTCTTTAGCTACAAATAGCAATTCGCTTGAATCATATGTGTCAATTCTTTCCCATGGCAGATTCCCTTCTATCACTTCATCTATTTCTGCTTTTAATCTTACCACATCTAACAATGGTGCCTTCATTGCAACCTGTAAAACCTTCTGACCTCTTTCACTTCCCAATTCCTCCCTCTCACAACTTTGTGTTCTCCTTAGGTTCCCACTCTCCTCAATTCTCACAACTGGGCGACTTTCTCTTTCACAACTTTGACTTCTCCAATGGTTACCCTCACACACATACTGTGGCCCTAACGGTACCGTAGGTGCTTCTTGTCTCAACCCAAATTCATCCCTCAATATCTGTGACTCCCTCACCGGTGGAACCCACATTCTGATGTCTGACCTAGAATTTGCCAAAGCTCCTGTTCGCCTTCGTTCTGACCCACTGTCCATTCTTGATGGATCAGCTGTAGCAGGCAGTGGAGTACTGGATTCCACTGGTACCTGAGCCATACCTATCCCACTCATTGTAAGACTCCCGCCAGAGATAGTCTCTTCACCTTGTTCTGTTTGTTGTTGACTTTCCCTTGTTCTCTCTCTAGGGTTATATATTGAAACCACCGGTCCAATAGTAGCTGGTACCGAAAGAACTTGTGGTAGCTGCATGTTACAGGCAGTCTCTCCTGACTCCGAAGTTGCGTACCCTATCCCTCCAGACCCTCCTGGAATTTTCGTTCCCACTGAAATCCTCCCTCTTACTTCTGTAGTCTGCTCCTCTGCACCTCTTCGTCCCACTCTTAGAATGTCCTCAGTTTGCTGCGTCTGCTCCGGCTCTGGCCTAGAGTCATAAGGTGGAGGACGTTCTGCTAGCAATCTATCAAAAAAACTGTCATCTGTGTCACTGTCCTCTTCCGTCTTACTCTTTCCTCCAGACCCACCTTCTAGTCGCCAAAAGCGATACAATCGTTCTCCCTCTAGGGTGTCTACTCTCCATCTTTTCAGCTGTGCATCCCACCTGGCATCCTGATATGCCTTCATTGCTTTTTTCATTCTACCCTAAGAAGCTTCCCTTCTCTTTGCCATTGCTGCTCTCATCCAAGCATCCAATGCCTCAAATTGAGTTGGTCTAGGCGGAGGTTTCAGAGCAGACATCACTCCTCTTAGCTGATACAGCACCTCCATACGAAATGACCCATAACGAGGAAAAGCCAATTCTCCTTCTTTTTCTGTAATTTTATGCCAATTTTGAAGCCAGACTATAGTATGGAGTCCTACATTTATTGCCAAATAATGCGCCGGTGTATCCTCAGGCGGAGCTTCTTCTCCTACCTGTGTCACCACTCCTGTGTCGCCTCTACACAAATCCTGCAGCACCTTAAAACATCTCATCCTGAAATCGATTGTTTGCCCTCCAAATTCAATACTCAGCTTCGAACGAACTTCCACCAATCCCAGCGCGGCATTACACCAACCGACCAATCCCAGCGTGGCGCACACTGACGTCACTACTCGCTCTTTGCAGCGGCTCACCCGCCTTTACAATTTCACTCACTCACAAGTTCCTACCACAAGTAACTGTATATCCAAAGCTATTAAACCAAGTAACTGCTCCTAACACAATCACAATATCTTCCAGTTACATAAAACAAATAATTGTCTGTCTGCTAAAAGATCGATAGAACACACTTACAAGAACATTCATCCGCTGTGACCCCCGACATGCATCGGTCACTCAATCGCCATAGTCCACCCCCGGTACCTGAGGCTTTCTACCGCGACGTATCCCTCCATTCACAAAAAAGTTCCCTATCACAAGTGGATCGTCGATAGCGCTTCACGACACCCACAATTCTGATCAGACAATTACAAATACAAAACTATCCCGGGATCTTGGACTTCTCTTGAGTCCGCTAACCAAACTTCCTGACCCGCACGTGTCCGGACCAGTAAACCAATAAACCCACAATCACTCAACATGCATCCCAACTTTGCAAGACATCACACAAATATTTCATCACCGCAATCTAACACACCACACAATTCCATACTCACGCCAACACTGTTTCCGCAGCACCGTCAACGTCCGCCGACTTCCATCAATGTCCGCCGTCATCTACTCCGTGTCCAGGGCCTTAATGTTCTTCCGACCCTACTCCTACTCTCTTTCTCCCCTCACTCTTAGAGGCAAACCATCCTCTGCTACCATTTGATTACGCCAACCTTTACTCCTACTTTTCCCTACTAGATTTAATGCAGATGGTCTTTTATTTGCCTGCTAAAAGTGGTAGAAGGGAGGAAAACAATTCAAGATTATACTTTCGATTTAGTCATGCTGTAATAGACCACAGACTCCGAAGTTCAGTTTGGTGGATTTATTATAAGGCCAAAAATAATTGAATATAAACACACCTCAATATCAGAGTATATAGGTACAGAAAGATCAATACAGAGCCGACTTTACGAATATAAGTCATTCGGCACAGAAGGCATAATATGATGAACTCCAAAATCAAAATACAGCAAAGAATAGAAGCAGAGTCCAATTCTCTTTTCATTAAGAAGGAGCAAAATCTTTTCCTACTCTGCTCTCAATGAGGATCCTACCTATCTCCCTAGTATCATATTCCAAAGGTGTCAGCACGTGTTGACTTCCTAAGAAGTACTCACGTCAAATGGGTCTGATAGCTTAAAGCTATGTAGCTCGCTCTAAGATGCTCCTTCTCCTCCAAAAACTGGCAGAAGTCTCTCGAATCTGTCCCTGCGTATCATATAAAAAGGCAATATTCAACCCACAATACGTCATGTTCAGGAAGTTTCCACAGAAGCTTTAATTAAGTCGACTCTTCTTCCAGTGGCCTTGGTTCCCAGATAGGCCAGGGACGGAAAGCAGGTCCTCCCCTCTCGCCTTGCAGTCTTCTTCAAAGACATTTCCGGTATCTCCTTAAATCTAAGAATAACAAGGTCGAATTCCTGCACCTGCAGTAGGATGAGAACACACTGTCTTCGAACACAACAGAATTTATTTGATTAATTCTTGAGCAACCAAGGAGAAACGAAACTCAAAACAACCTACTATTTGGGCCTACAAATCGGGTAACTTAAACTAAACATGGTTACATTATATGAGTATAATTTCATCCTGCACATTACACATACAGGAATTATGTTTTCTAATACACGCAAATCCTACTTAAACATGCTCGCTTCATTGTAATACTAATATGACGTGAATAAATGCATGTTAATAATCATAAAACACTGCACACGACAAAAATACATATGAGTGCGTTTATATCAAGAGTATAGTGCACCCCTACAATTTACAGTGCTGTAAGCGCTCTATCACAAGTTACATCCAACCATCCATCCTTGCTCTCACCAATCAAACCATTGGTTTATTCTCACTTTCACGCACCCCACCTTAACAGAACAACAAACTCGAACTCGCTGATCAATAAAAAAAGCGCTTTCATTTATCACTAGAAGAACGCAGGATTTCAGTGTTTGTGTTTTAGTGAGATCCCTAGTGGGAAATGCTTGTTGTAGCAGATGTGCACTAAACCACCGCTCCAAGGAGTCATCTGCTTATCCAAATAGCACAAATCGGTATCAGCTCTCTTCCGGTTTTGCTTTGATGTCTGTCTTTCGGTAGCTCCCACTGATTACAATCTGCTGCCTCACTGTTGCCTAGCGAACTGGCATGTATTACATATTCTGCGTTTAAGACATTTATTCACACCACATGGGTTAAAGAACATCCACTGATGCATATTTTACAAGTCCTTCCTTCAAAAATTCACTCACTGGAGTCGGAAAGGAACAGGAGAGACTTGTGTTTGGATTTTATTTGCAGAGGGAAATGGGTGAAAGAAGCCGTATGAGACCGGCTCGCCAAAGAAGGAGTAATTCAGTGCATCACGTGTATCCACTGTCCCGAGCCAGGAATAAAATGCGCACGCCATCCTTAATTTGTTTTTTCCGTTGTATGTTTGGTCGACAAGAACGTTTTCGTTTCCTTGTTTACTAAATGAGTCTTCTTATTAATCGGTCTGGAGATTTAAAAATGCTACAGTTACTGGCCAAATAGTTGTAGTAAGTTCTTAAGAAGGAAAGTCTGCAGAAAACACGTCACAGATGTCCAATGTGTTTAATTTTAAGGTGTGTCTGTTTATTTAAGTCATTGTACAAAGAAACAGATGTTGAGCTTGTATTACTGCTAAAAACAATTCTGTACTGTGCCTGGAATGATAATTGTGTTCCCGAATTTTAAAACAAATACATATTTTAAAGAAAATGTCTACAGTGTTCCTAACAGTGTTCTCAGATTTCAAACTAAATGTGCAAAGATGCATCGCTCAAAACAACTACTTAGAATATTTTTGCAATACAATCTTCCCCTGAGGCAGGTCATAAAATAGAACTTTGAAAATGTGACTGCAGCTGCTTCTGCAAGAGGGTTCCCAGTTAGACCATTCAGAGAAAAGATAATGTGACAGAAGATAGAAACCCTGTTCCAGTAACATGACTAAAGACTTGTCTGCAAGCCTGGGGCCATATTTATCAACATTTCACACAACGCAGCACGCCAGCTTGTTGGCTGCATAAAAAGGAGAGGGCAGGAATGCGCCTTATTTAACATATTTCGGCGCTTTCCTGCTCTCTGCCTGCGCTGGTTCACAAACTGCTGCTGAGCGCCAATGCAGGCACTCTTGCACCGTGGTACAAGGAAGCCTGTGCTGTAGGCAGGATTGTTTTTGTATAAGTGTGTGATGTAGTGTGATGTAGTGGTAGGTGCAATTAGTAATGTTTTTTTACAGGCCATTTGAAAAGGAAACCTTAGGACAGAGCAACAAGTGGTTTGCCATTATTTGTAGCAGAGCTAGCCGGGTAATGAGAGTAACTCCTAAACAAAACCTCAATGATTTTCACCTTGTTCAGGAATGTAGAAAGATATAACCTAGCATTAAGAGACATGAAGCATGATTTACAAGATAAAGCTTTGGAAGATTTTTATTCTGCCTCATGTGACTCTGGTGCATCCTGGAATATATTTTATTGGGGAATCCATTGACAATAAATTGCAGGCACATTTAGCTCGAATAGGTGGGTGATCCATTTTAAATCCATTTATTGCAGTCCTCCAGTATCCGTAACACATCTTTAATTGGACAATTTGCACTTGCCTATTGATTTCCGATTAGAAAATGGCAATTATTCAAGTAACGCTATCAGGATTGATTTCAGTTATGAGGGCATTGTCCTCACCTTCAAATCGAGTCCTTGCAATAAAGCCCCAGGTCCTGATGGAATGTTCCTTGATTTGCCAATGTATACCATGGGATTACTGGTACCATTGTTAAAGTTTTTTTATATGTGCCAATTTGGGTGACAAATTACTTGTGCAAAATAGTGATTTTAATGATGCATATTATCATAACAGATGAATTAATGCAAATGCATTTGAAGCTATTTCATAAGGTTGGTTAGAAGGGCGATTAATAGTGTAATATAGTTATAGGTACAGGTGACATTTTCGTGCTAGACTCAATTTTAATAGAATGGATGAAGTTTCTGATGTTCTGCTCATCTTCCTCCTGCTCATTCCCCCCTTCCAATCAGTGACCTGCTGTGAGTCTTCACACCTCACAGCCTCTGCAGAGCAATCTGTGCTATGGCATAAAGGGTGATTGTATTGGAAAGAAATGTATTGTGAATGAAACTTTCCAACATGTACCTGATGAATCATTTTGAACGATTTGCGCTGGAAGTTCTGATGCATGCGTTCAGAAGAACATAATTTTTTGAGCTATTGTTTGAGAAATGTTTCATATTATACTGTACATCTCCAGAGTGCAGTTGTTGAGTGTTAGTCCTGTCTGCCTTGGGGTGGTCTTCCCCCTAACATTTTGCATGCTTACCTTCTCTTTTTGCTGATTCTTTTTGCTTGCCTTAGGAATATGAGCACTTTACCACTGCTGATCAGTGCTAAAGTGCATTTGCTTCTTCCCTAAACACAGTTACATTGGTTTATCCACAATTGGGATATCTAATGCATCTGTAAGTTTCTAGTAGAGTGCACTAACTGTGCCCAGGGCTTGTGAGTTAAATGCTACTAGTGGGCCTGTAGCACTGATTGTGCCACTCACACAAGTAGCCCTTTAAACATGTCTCAGGCCTTCCACTGCAGAGCCTGTGGGTACAGTTTTACTGCCATGTCGACTTGGCATTTAAAACCCCTTGCCAAGTCTTAAACGTTCCTTTTATTACACATATGTCACCACTAAGGTAGTCCTTAGGTAGCCCATAAAGCAGGGTGCTGTGTAAGCAAAAAGGTAGGAGATGCACTTTTAAGTTTTGCATGTCCTGGTAGTGAGAAAAAAAACGAAATTCGTTTTTCATTACTATGAGGCCTACTCCTCTCATAGGTTAACATTGGGAACTCCTTATTAAACTTTTAAGCTGTAATTCCTGCTTGAGAAGGAGTTTCTCTGTCATGTTTGTATCATTGGAATGGTAATGATAAATCCTCATTGCTAGTAAAATTGGATTTAACATTACTATTTTAGAAATGCCACTTTTAGAAAGTTGGTATTTCTCTGCTCTTAAAACTCTGTGTCCCGGCAGCCTGTATCTAATACAGGTCTGGGGTGGGTGACAGCTTGACTTTGTGCATTCCCTTTAGACAGCTACACACAAAGGGGGGGGGGGTCGGTGTGTCTGAGTGTCCATCTGCATCCTGATGGCTCATCCAAGGCAGGATGGGAGGGAGGAGCTGATCGCAACACCGGAATAGGCAGTGTCCTTTCCCCACACAATTACCCCCTACAGATAGACTGGAGCCAGGGCTCAGAAGAAAGGACTTTTGTGTCCTGCCCCCCACAAAGGGCTGGTTACCCCCTGTAGTGAGTCTGGAGCCAGGGCTAGAAGAAAGGACCTCTGTGCACTTCAAAGACCCTTCTTTGAAGTCAACCCCACTTCAAAGGCACACCTATATATAAGTACTAGGTCTCTGACCCCACCAAATCAGACACTTCTGGAACTGTAAGGAAACTCTGTCAGGAAGAAGGACTGCTGTGCTGCTACAATGACTGTCACTCTGCTGGACTACTGCTCTGGAAGAACTGCTTTTCTGCTGTGTTGTTCTGCTGCCTGCTTCCCTCTAACCCTGCTGAGGAAGAACAGGACTCTGCTTGAACTCAGTTATCTCCAAGGATTTGCTGGCTTGCCTCCTGTTTTTGAGACTCAGGAATGTCAAAGTCTTGCTCCATTGGACGTGGACCGAAGTGCTTGCTCCAATCAAACCAGCACATGCGTGTAGCAGAACCGAAGCATCATCGTTGTTGCAGGAGCAGAATCAATGCATCACACTCAGAACCAGCACATCACCTTAAAGAACCGACGCATCAAAACCAACGCATTCCTGCCGCTGCAGTGTGGGAAGCTCAACACATCCCCTTGACTCTGTAGAGAAAACCGGTGGATCATCTACGGACCCAATGCCTCTTGGCTGGGCACCACTGCGTGAAGAAAATTGACGCATCACCTTGACTGAGGGATCAACATCGACGCATCACTCTGCTGCACCCCGCATCTCACTGTTGCGACCAGGATCAAGGTACTTTGCTCAGCGGGCCTTGCATGGCTCCTGTATCTGGCCTGCGCTTCATCGCAGTCGGCCTGAACTCTTGACTTTGTCCCAATCCAGGGCGACTAGATAACCCCCATAGGCACTTCTTGCTTCTAAGCGCTATTTTTACATTTAACCTTTAAAAAACCATATCTCGACTTCTACTTATTGGATTTTTGTCTTTTTGTCTTGTTTTATTTATAAAAGCCTTTTTGTGGTGTTTTCACTGTGTTACTGTATGAAGTGTTGCATAAATACTCTACACATTGCCTCTTAAGTTAAGCCTGACTGCTCTGTGCCAGGCTACCAGAGGGTGAACGGAGGTTAATTTGTGGTGTGTATCTGCCGTACGCTGATTAGGATTGTGGTTCCTGCTTGGAGAGGGTGAATACCTCTGCCAACCAGAAACCCACTTTTTAACACTAAGGAAGCAAGGGGAAGGATTTCTCTTACCTTAAGAAATAGGTTAGATTTAAGACCTGACCATGACCATACCATGCTGAATTGAGGGGCAACTATTAATTTTCCTCAAGAAGCTTGTTCCGATTATCTTAAGACGTTCTCTTTGTCCCTTAGGATATTGGCAGTACTCTATAAGTTTGACATTTAGAATCTGGAGAGATTTCATTGGTTAAATCGGGATTTTACTATGATTTTATGATTCTGTGTTCTGTATCTTAGCGTTCATGGAAAGCTATGCATTTTTTTGTATTGTTTATATGAACAAATCTGTAGTAAATCTTTAAAACTTAATTTTGATTTAGAACTCAAGGCCACATATATTAAAATATCATTTTGCGATTACCAAATAGCGATTTTTAAGAAATCGCTATTTGGTAATCGCAAAATGCGATGCAACAAAACAGACAGGAAATAGCGATTCTCTATTGCAATTTCTTAAAAATCACAAAAGCAATTAGGGAATCACTATTTGTAACTGCGACTCCATTCGTTCCTATAGGACTCAAGGCCCATAGGTGAGAATGGTCTTGCATTATCTAAATTGTGATTGCCTAATTGGTAATCGCAAATTAGGTAATACAATGGCAAGGGTGCCCGGGTGCCTAAGGCCCTTCTAAAGCACCCCTAAAAACAAGGTGCACATGTAAGGCCCACACATGCCCTAGGGGCATGTGTGCGCTACATGGCACTTTGAAAAATGCTGTTTTGTGCATTTTACAAAGTTTGCACATGTTTACCATCACTTGAAGTTGATGGTAATAGCGTTTCCTAAATGCACAGTTCATATTTAGGAAAGGCTTCTTACATGTACATTAGGAATTCGCTAACTGGGATTCCCTATTTGCAAGCGCAATTTAGGTAATCGGTAAAAATTGTGATTACCTAAATTGCGAATGTCAAAGCCTTTCATACAGAAGGGAAGGGCATTTTGCATTCGCAAATGGCCGAATTTTGCGGTTTGCACTGTTTGCAAATGCAAAAAAGTTTCATACATCTGGCCCTCAGTTGTTAAGAAGTCCCAGTTTCTATATTGAAGTCTACTCTGCTAAATTATTGAGGTATTAATGGGGAGGGTAGTCCCTTGCTATTATACAATGAGAACGCATAAAGCTGAACTGCCTAAAGTAAAAATCGGGGTGCATAAAATATTGGGGTTCAGCAAATTAATGGGGTTTGGCTCCCAGACTATTTCATAGCAGAGGATGGTTAGGGTAAGAGCACTTCCTCTTTAAGGGGTCCCCAAAAGATTTTTGTAGTTTATGATCTCTTAATACCCAGATCCAAGGAGAAAACAGCTTTTGGAAATTTACTAACTTTCCAGTGTTGGATCCTCCTGGGAAGTGACTAGCTGTATTGGCTGTGTGTTCCTTTAACGAATATGGAGTGCAAGTATGAATAGGGAGAAATTGAGTTTATGAATGTGCATCGAAGTATGAGTTTTTGGTAATGGATTTCTGTTTCTGTGTGGGTTTGTCGGTTCAATTGGTGGATTGATTACCGTTGTGTTAATGTACTATTCATATTTGTAATCCCATTTGAAGATTTGTTTTCAGATTGAATTAAATTGGTTATTGTATTCGTCGTACATTCAAGATCTTGAGATATTGATTATTTGTCTGTATTGTGGTGTATAGACCAGGGTGTCGCATATACATCTATAGGGACTCTAAATTAATGATTTTCTTTTTGGCATTGAAAGTTTAGCTTGATTTATTGTGCTTACCCTGAGTGCACATGGTGGAGTACATTAACTCAGAGGTAGATTTCTGCTGGTCAGAGTTTTGACTAACGAGAGTTATTGCAGGTTGTTGAGATCTGTTCTGTTCTTCATTCTTGTTTCTGATTTTGATTTACTCATTTTACTCGTATTTGAGTTTCTGTGGTTTGTGATTGACTTATTTTACTTACTATTCTGACTTTTATTCCTTTCTAGGGTAAACAGACAAAGGGTTTATTTAGTTTATGTGGTTTAATGTGGTTCCGTAATTGTTTTTCTCTTCACAAAGAAGTTAATCTATGATTGGTTGCTCAGACACGGAGACGCACTGGGATCAGTGATAATAATAATAGTTAATTGTTCAGTTAATTAAAACCATAACAATATTACATACACAATTTCAAAAAATTACATTATTGTATTCTAAAAAACATCATAAGATATACACAATTGTTAAAATATTCTCCGGCTTGTCTCATTAAGATACTTTTGCTTTCAGTTCTTGTTCATGAATGCGTAAAAACTTTATCAATTTGCAGTTCATTTGGAAATCGGTTGAGTCCAGTCCTCTTATAATAGCGGTTCTACACGATTTTATTCCTCTGTCCAAGAATGCTCTCCGTAGAAAGGTAATTTGCGCTGGTTGCAGTATCTTACAGTGGCATACAAGATGAAACAAATCTTCCTTTTTATTGCCACAAAGCCGGCATTTTTGGTTCTCCATATGCTTCCATTGCGAGGTGTCCGCAAGAGTGGGGAACTTTCCAAACCACAATGCCATTAATTGTCTTTTTACATGAATAGAAAAAGTGGAGTCCAAATAGGCCGCTTGTTTCAGTATTTTATAGCTATTGATCACTGTCCAAGAATGAGATCTTTTAGAAAATATGCCTTTATCAACCAGCAACGAATGGAACTTTGCGGCTTTGTTTGGGATCAGTGAGACATGACCACAAAGCTGCGATTTGATTGGTTGGTTGCTGACATAGCCACCCTGTGAAAGGTTGGCATTTGACAGAGCCAGACAGTTATTGGCTGCAGTTCACTACATTAGTTTATTGTTTTTTTTTGTGATTTTGAGTTTGTTTTCAGTTAGTTTAGGTGTGAGAGTGAAGGAATGACAGCATATGAAATTATGAAAGGGGTCGGGTATTATACATGCGCCTGCTAGATTTATCTAAGAAAAAATGTGTACAATATTAAGCCAGTGCCCAGACCTGCCAGTTTGAGTCGCTTAATAAGTGGGACTGCAAGGTGACCGAAAAGGGGAGGGAAAAGAAAGATAGGAATATAAAGAAGTCATTCAGGAGTTGACTAGAAAGTAAATTAGATCACCAAGCGACAGTTTGGAGAGAATAGTTACTGAAAAAGAGTAGAGCAAAGAGAAAAATAAAATGAAGAATAAGGAGGAAGATGACAATGATGGCAAATGTTTAAGTGAGCTGCTGAGTTCTAGACTTCCTCTGTATGCTGATGGATCAATGGAAGCAACCCACACTACTGTAGGGGTCGATAAGGGTGCTGGGGGAGATACTGTGATAGTAGAAGCTTCTACTGGATTTTTATCAAATGCCCCAACAGAAGTTACAGTGACAACGGCAATGCCTAGTACAAGTTGAAGTGGGGTGCTAGAGGATCAGACACAGGTTACTGCTTTGACAGCAGCGGTAGTAGAGCCACCACCTAAAGAAATATGTATTGGAATTTGAACAGAGTATTGACATACAATGCTGATGAAATAAGGTACTTGATAAAACAAGCTGCTAGATGTGCTACTAAAGCGCATGAAAAATTGGCAGAATTCGCTGATGAGTTAGAAATTGACATGAAACAACATGAAAAATGAATAACCAAATTATAAAATGGATTTAACGCATGATGAAATTGAAGCGATGGGTCTGATTACATTAAGATTCAAGATTTAATTGAGAAAACACAAGACTGGAAATATTTGCAGAAATATCGAAAGAGATGGAAAAAAGATACAGTGAATAAAAAGAAAATGAAAGGGATTGAGGGAAAACCAAGAAATATTGCCCACAATTCAGAAATAGGGACAAAGTCGGGGTCAGAGTTCCCTCTAAAGGAAGTTCATGGAAGGAATCTGGTGCTTGTCCCATGGAGAAATGCTGATTTGTATGCTTTTTACAGACAATTTTCCAAAGTTACGAGAAGACCCAGCAAACTGTTATGAAGAAATACACAAGTTGACACACATTTCCCCCATGGTATTGACTGATTAAAATAAGTTGTTTGAGTTTGTAGCCCCTGGAGATCTGTGGTTTGAATGTAAGGTTGTTACTGGATGACCAACACGAGTACCAGCTAGACTTGGTCCTAATAATGTGCCAGCAAGCGCCACTGACCAGGGTCCGGTCTGTGAGGTATGTCTCAGAGAGTTGGGAAATACAGAGGGGGTCTCGTCAGGGTTGCCCTCTGTCCCCTCTTTTGTTTGCACTGGTGATAGAACCATTGCCGGCTTATATGAGGGCCACACTGTGGGGACTGGGTATACAGGTGGGAGATACTGAGCACATAGTCTCCCTATATGCTGATGACGCCCTGGTATGTCTGCGGCGACCGGTGCGCAGTGCCGCTTCTAATGGATGTGCTGCATATGTTTGGGAAGTTGTTGAGTCTAAGAGTGAATTTGGTTAAATTCCTAGTATTTCCCATCACCAAGCGGGCCGGCAGTATTGCAGATCCCTTTCCTGACCTGGGATTGAGGTGAGAGTTAGATAGCTTCCGGTATCTGGGTATGCAGGTAACACAAGTAATTGAGAAACAGTATGAGTATAACATGGGTAGAGTCCTGGTGGGCCTGGAGGCCTCTGTGGCCTTTTGGGACAAAATGACCATCGTCGGTTGCTGGCAGGATAGCGGTAGCCAAGATAGTGCTCCTGCCCAGATGCATCTACGTCCTGCAGAACATACAGTGTCCCAGAGTCCGTTCGACGTTTAAAAGACTGGACAGCCTCTTGAATGCACTAATCTGGGCTGGAAAGTGTAGCAAAATGGGACTCAGGGTACTCAAGCTGGACATGGAGGAGGGAGGGTTAGGCTTGCAGGTCATAGAATTGTACTATATAGCTGCACAGCTACAGCACACTGCTGAGTAGTGTACGGATGGCCACAGTGGGGAGAACCAGTTACTGGCTGGCACAAGGGGTGCAGATAGATTGCCTCATTGCCTTATGGAGGAGGTCCATTTAGATAAGAGCTACCCATGTATAGTGAGACAAGCAGCACAGTCGTGGGAACTAGCAATTAGGTCTATACTGTGCAGACCCCTGTTCTCTACAAAATTAGCAATTTGGTGGTTGAAGTTTTTCTTGCAAATCAAATGTGTTATATCAGGAACAGCTTGGATAGATGGGGGATGCGAGACATTAGGGGGACTGTTCCTGAGAGATGCGAAAGCACAGGAGGTGTTTGGGGTGGCCCCAGTCAGTGTTTACAATTTGCCAAAATTATCAAGACGGCCAGTATAATCTGGACTGGTTTTCTGCAGGCCCCTGTATTGTCACACACACTAAAGGTGCTGCTGGACACGGGTTACCCCCGAAGGTTAGTCTCCTGCTTATATGGAGTTTTGCGATCGGATAGGCTCGGAACCTTGATGGTGGGCAGGGTTGGGACCGTGATCTCGGGGAGCCTTTGATGAATGGGGAATGGATGATGGCCTGCGCATTAGGGTGGGGAGTCTGATGTAATGCGCGCCTTTAAGCTGGCACACATCTATGTACTACATCGCCCCTACCTATCACCTAAGAGATTACATGGCATATACAGAACTAGTTGGCCTCCTGCCCTAGGTGTGCAGCGGTGGAGGCAAGATGAATTGGATACTATATTGTACACCGGATGGTGTTGCCATTGAAATGCAGGATGAGGATTCAGTTTTTAAACAAAGTTGACAAAGGAAGACCTACTTCTGGATTTAAGACATGCTGTCAAAGAAGAAATATGGTATTACTCTGGTAAAGAGACTGGATTCATTTTTCTTAGAATAAGGCAGCACAGGCTTGCAAAGGTGGCAAAGGAAGGAATCGAACCAGTGATTGAGAAAATGGTTGAGCAAGGAATTCTCAGAGAGCTACTTGGTAGCCTTGCAATTCTCCACTGATTGGATTAAGAAAGCCGAATTGCAAATGGAGAATCATACAAGATCTCTGAAAGATAAACAAATTTGTTATGTTGTCCAATGGTGCCGAATCCAGCAGTAGTATTGTTTCAGATTACATCAGAAGCTGAATGGTATACAGTCAGTGGCTTATGCCAAGCGCTGTTCTTAATTCCATTACATGAGGACTCACAGTTTCTCTCCACATTTACATTTTTGAATCAAGTTTTTGTGTGGTGTAGAATCCCACAAGGGTATGCTGATAGTCCTTCATTTTCCCGCAAACACTGAAGAAAGATTTAGAGAGTCTAAAATTGAAATGTGACTCAGTCCTAGTCCAATACATTGATGATTTGCTAATTGCATCTAAGACGAAAGAGGACTGTAAATTGGAAATAATTGCTTTGTTGAATCATTTGGCTGAAAATGGGCATAAAGTCTCCCTGAATAAAATGCAGTATTGTAAAAGAGAAGTGATTTATCTCAGACACCATATTGAAAAGGGTGTCAATCAATCAATCAATCATGTCACTTATAAAGCGCACTACATACCCGCGAGGGTCTCAAGGCGCTGGGGGAAGAGGGGGGTGGTGCTGCTACTGATCGAAGAGCCAGGTCTTGAGGAGTCTTCTGAAGGCCAGTAGGTCTTGGGTCTGTCGGAGGTTGGTGGGGAGGGTGTTCCAGGTCTTGGCGGCGAGGTGGGAGAAGGATCTGCCGCCGGCGGTCGTTTTCCGGATGCGGGGGACTGTGGCGAGGGCGAGGCTGGTCGAGCGGAGCTGGCGGGTGGGGGTGTAGAAGCTGAGTCGTCTGTTGAGGTAGGCTGGTCCGGAGTTGTGGAGTGCTTTGTGTGCGTGGGTGAGGAGCTTGAAGGTTATCCTCTTGTTGACAGGGAGCCAGTGCAGGTCTCTCAGGTGGGGTGTGATGTGGCTGCGTCGGGGGATGTCGAGGATAAGACGTGCAGAGGCGTTCTCAGGAGCTTAGCCGTCGTTCCTGCATAGAGGGCGTTTCCGTAGTCCAGCCTGCTGGTGACGAGGGCCTGGGTGACTGTTTTTCTTGTTTCGGTGGGGATCCACTTGAAGATCCTGCGGAGCATTCGGAGGATGTTGAAGCAGGATGAGGAAACGGCGTTGACCTGCTTAGTCATGGAGAGGGTGGGGTCGAGGATGACCCCTAGGTTGCGTACGTGGTCTGTGGGTGGCGGGGCTGTTCCCAGTGATGTTGGCCACCAGGAGTCATCCCAGGCTGAAGGGTTGGAACCAAGGATGAGGACCTCCGTCTTGTCCGAGTTCAGCTTCAGGCGGCTGGTCCTCATCCATTCGGCGACGGCCTTCATTCCTTCGTGGAGGTGGGCTTTGGCGGTGTGAGGGTCTTTGGTGAGGGAGAGGATCAGCTGGGTGTTGTCGGCGTAGGAGATGATGTTGAGGTTGTGCTGTCGGGCGACGTGGGCGAGGGTGCCATGTAGATGTTGAACAGCGTTGGGCTGAGGGAGGAGCCTTGGGGTACGCCGCAGATGATCTTGGTGGCCTTGGATCGGAAGGGGGCGAGGCGGACGCTTTGTGTTCTGCCGGAAAGGAAGGATGTGGTCCAGTCCAGGGCCTTCTCTTGGATCCCGGCGTCGTGAAGGCGTGTTCGTAGTGTGTGGTGGCAGACCGTGTCGAAGGCGGCTGATAGGTCCAGGAGGATGAGGGCTGCTGTTTCTCCGTTGTCTAGCAGGGTCCTGATGTCATCGGTGGCGGTGATGAGGGCGGTTTCGGTGCTGTGGTTGCTGCGGAAGCCAGACTGGGAAGGGTCCAGGATGTTGTTCTCCTCGAGGTAGCGGGTCAGTTGTTTGTTGATGATTTTCTCGGTGACCTTCGCGGGGAACGGGAGCAGACAGATGGGTCGGAAGTTCTTGAGGTCCTTGGGGTCTGCCTTGGGTTTCTTGAGTAAGGCGGTGATCTCGGCGTGCTTCCAGCTTTCCGGGAAGGTTGCTGTCTCGAAGGAGATGTTGATTATTTTCCGGAGATGGGGCGCGATGGCTGTACTGGCTTTGTTGAAGATGTGGTGAGGGCACGGGTCTAGCGGTGAACCGGAGTGGATGGTGTTCATGATCTCGCTGGTGTCCTCGTCGTTGATGTTGGTCCAGGAGAGCAGGCGGTTGGTGGTTGTGGGGGCAGTGGTCTCGGTGGTTGCCGGGGCGGTCGTGGTGTTGAAGCTGTCGTGGATGTCGGCGATTTTGCAGTGGAAGAAGGTGGCCAGTGAGTCGCACAGGTCTCGCGACGGCTGGATGTCGTTGGTGTTGGAGCTGGGGTTGGAGAGTTCCTTCACGATGTTGAAGAGCTCTTTGCTGTTGTGTGCGTTGTTGTCTAGGCGTCTTTGAGTGAGGCCCTTTTGGCGGATCTGATGAGGTGATGGTGACTGCGGGTGGCGCTCTTGTGGGCGGCGTAGCTGTCCGCTGTCCGTTCATGGAGCCAGATCTTCTCCAGTTTTCGGCATGTTCGTTTGGAGGCCTGGAGGTCTTCGGTGAACCAGGTGGCTTTCTTGCTGGTGTGGCTGTTGGGCGGATTCTTGAGCGGGGCGAGGGTGTTGGCGCAGTCGTCGATCCACTGTCTGAGGTTGCGGGCGGCGGTGTCGGGGTCGGAGGCTTCGGCGGGTGGGCTCAGGGCGAGGGTTGTGGTTAGCTGGTCTTCCGTGACTCTGCTCCAGCAGCGGCGAGGCATTTGTTTGGTGTGGTGGTGCGTGGTGGGCTTCCTGTAGGTGAAGTGGATGCAGTGGTGGTCAGTCCAGTGGGGTTCGGAGGTGTGGTTGAAGGAGACGTGTGGGCTTGCGGAAAAGATGGAGTCGAGCGTGTGGCCGGCGGCGTGGGTGGGTGTAGTCACGAGCTGTCTGAGTCCGAGGGTGGCGAGGTTGTCGATCAGGGTGGTGGAGTTGGTGTCCTTGTTGTTCTCGAGGTGGAAGTTCAGGTCCCCGAGGAGGATGTAGTCCGTGGAGGCGATGGCGTGTGTGCTGACGAAGTCAGCGATGGAATCGCTGAACTGTGGTCGGGGTCCGGGGGTCTGTAGATGAGGGTTCCTCTGAGGGTGGTGTTGGGATCGGTGTGGATCTGGAAGTGCATGTGTTCGGCGGTGCTGAGGGTGTCGTCGGTGTTGGTTGAGACTCTGAGGGTGTTCCTGTGGACGATGGCGATGCCTCCTCCGACTCCGTTGGTGCGGTCCCTGCGGGTGATCTTGTATCCGTCCGGGATGGCAATGGCGATGTCGGGGGCTGAAGCGGGATTCAGCCAGGTCTCCGTCAGGAATGCGACGTCTGGGGAGGTTGAGTCGAGAAGGTCCCAGAGTTCGATGGCGTGTTTGCGGGCGGAGCGGGTGTTGAGGAGGATGCATCTGAGGTAGTTGGGTTCTTTCCTGGGCGGTGGTTTGGCGGGGCGGGTGCTGGCGAAGCTGCAGTTCCGGCAGGTGAAGGGCCCTTGGGTGCGCTTCGGGGTGGCCTGGTAGCAGGCGTGATCTTTTCCGGGGTTGAGTGCGTGGAGGGTGCTGGCGTCGTATCGGCGTCTGTTGATGTGGCGGGCGCGGGGGATGCCCGGACCAGGGGTTTGACGCTGGGCGTGGTCACGGCGCGGACGGGCGCAGACGGGCTTGCCTTAGGCGCGCCTTTGGCGCGCCAGCGCGCGGCGCGCGCAGCGGCCGCCATAAATGGGGAGGTGGGAGGGAGGAGCAGGGAATGGGGCAGCGAATGGGCAGTGAGGGGCGGGGCCGCAGGCGCAGCGGCGGGAAACAGGCACAGAAGGGAAAACGAGCACAATCAGGGCATCAAGGGGGCACAGAAAGGAAAAAAAACGAGCACAATCAGGGGCAGCAAGGGGGCACAGAAAGGAAAAACTAGCACAATGAGGGGCAGCAAGGGGGCACAGAAAGGAAAAACGAGCACAATCAGGGGCAGCAAGGGGGGCACAGAAAGGAAAAAATGAGCACAATCAGGGGCAGCAAGGGGGCACAGAAAGGAAAAACGAGCACAATCAGGGGCAGCAAGCGGGGCACAGAAAGGAAAAAACGAGCACAATCAGGGGCAGCAAGGGGGCACAGAAAGGAAAACGAGCACAATCAGGGGCAGCAGCAGGGCACACAGACGGAGCTGTGTGGTGGGGGAGCGACCTACCAGTCAAGGTCAGGGGTCGCTCTCTTCACCACGCAGCGGCCGCCATAAATGGGGAGGTGGGAGGGAGGAGCAGGGAATGGGGCAGCGAATGGGCAGTGAGGGGAGCGGGGCCGCAGGGCGCAGCGGCGGGAAACAGGCACAGAAGGGAAAACGAGCACAATCAGGGCATCAAGGGGGCACAGAAAGGAAAAAAACGAGCACAATCAGGGGCAGCAAGGGGGCACAGAAAGGAAAAAACTAGCACAATGAGGGGCAGCAAGGGGGCACAGAAAGGAAAAACGAGCACAATCAGGGGCAGCAAGGGGGGCACAGAAAGGAAAAAACGAGCACAATCAGGGGCAGCAAGGGGGCACAGAAAGGAAAAACGAGCACAATCAGGGGCAGCAAGGGGGGCACAGAAAGGAAAAAACGAGCACAATCAGGGGCAGCAAGGGGGCACAGAAAGGAAAAACGAGCACAATCAGGGGCAGCAAGGGGGGCACAGAAAGGAAAAACGAGCACAATCAGGGGCAGCAAGGGGGCACAGAAAGGAAAAACGAGCACAATCAGGGGCAGCAAGGGGGCACAGAAAGGAAAAAACGAGCACAATCAGGGGCAGCAAGGGGGCACAGAAAGGAAAAAAACGAGCACAATCAGGGGCAGCAAGGGGGCACAGAAAGGAAAAAACTAGCACAATGAGGGGCAGCAAGGGGGCACAGAAAGGAAAAACGAGCACAATCAGGGGCAGCAAGGGGGGCACAGAAAGGAAAAACGAGCACAATCAGGGGCAGCAAGGGGGCACAGAAAGGAAAAACGAGCACAATCAGGGGCAGCAAGGGGGCACAGAAAGGAAAAAGCAGAGCACAATCAGGGGCAGCAAGGGGGCACAGAAAGGAAAAACGAGCACAATCAGGGGCAGCAAGGGGGGCACAGAAAGGAAAAAACGAGCACAATCAGGGGCAGCAAGGGGGCACAGAAAGGAAAAACGAGCACAATCAGGGGCAGCAGCAGGGCACACAGACGGAGCTGTGTGGTGGGGGAGCGACCTACCAGTCAAGGTCAGGGTGTGAGGAAAGTCTCTAAAGAACGTGCTTCTGCAATTCTAAAATTTAGTCCACCTACCTCTCAGAGGGAGGTTCGTATGTTTCTTGGAATTGTTGGGTACTGTCATCAGTGGATTCCAAACTTTTCCTTGATTGCAAAACCTTTACTAAGGTTAACGTGCAATGATGTACAAGATCCGGTACAATTTGATGATGATTGTCTTGATGCATTTAAGAAATTGAAAGATAATTTGTGTCATGAACCCACACTCGGGATGCCTAACTGTAATATGATACTTTTCCTATTTTGGTATGAGAAAGATGAATGTGCACTTTCAATTCTCACTCAGAAATATGGAGGACAATTGTGCGCAGTCGCGTATCTTTCAGGAGTATTGGATCCAATAGCTGTAAGTCTTCCAGCTTGTTTGAAATTGGTTCGAGCTGTTTGTTTGGCAATTGAACAAAGTGAAGGAATTGTGATGGGCCATACTTTAATTGTCTATGTCCCTCATTCAGTTGAGATCCTTTTAACAAGGACAAGAACTCAGCATGTAATGAACAGTAGGTTGACTCAATATGAGCAAACCTTTATTGCAACAGAGAATATTTTCATCCAAAGATGTATTGTCCTAAATCCAGCAACACTGCTTCCAATTTCAGACAAGTATTGTGAAGATTGAAATGATAATGAGTTGGTTCATGATTGTATAGAAGTGACCGAATTATGCACAAAACCAAGAACAGACATAAAAGACGTTCCTTTGAAAATGGCATATCTGACATTAGCTGTTAATGGCACTTGTCTGAGAGACCAGTATGGAGGACTAAAAGCTGCCTATGTAGTATGCTCAAACTCAAAGACACTGAAAGTGCCCTCCCTACCAAATGTGACATCAGAGCAGGTGGCAGAATTGATTGCCTTAACAACAGCTTGCTCCTTTTCTGAAAATTTGAATGGGCAAATTTATACAGATAGCCAGCATGGTTTTGGTGTTATTCATGGTTATGGACAGCTATGGTCACAGAGGGGATTTATGACATCCTCAGGAACTCCAATCAAAAAACTATGTATTTACTGGATATATTAAGAGCAATTCAGAAACCACAAGAAGTAGCTGCTGTTAAGTGCACAGCCCATAAAGCTGCCAATTATATGGCTACATTAGGAAACAATATTTACAAAAAAAAAGAGCAACCCATATATCCTTGCGAACTGGGTGTTGCTAATCAGCAAAAAAACAATGTTCACAAGTAACTCATTTACAAAGATAATAAGAACTCTGCAAGAAAGAATAACTTGCTTGAATAAATCAGAAAGAAAGACGATTAAACAATTTAGCTCGACTCTATAATATTTTTGTTGACTGAATTGAATTAAGTTCTAAATAGTTTAATCGTCTTTCTTTCTGATTTATTCAAGCAAGTTATTCTTTCTTGCAGAGTTCTTATTATCTTTATAAATGAGTTCCTTGTGAACATTGTTTTTTTGCTGATTTACATTAGGAAACAGATATGCAGATCAGATGGCAAGATACTGTGCACTACAAGAACAGTCAATTGTTCAGGAGAACGGAAATTATGATTTTACAACTGATACTAACCAATATGCCATTTAAGTAATCAGGTCAAGAAAAATGCTAAAGTGATGAATCACATTGGCATTTCCAAAGATCCATTTACAAGATTGCAGGCAGAATTTATTGTGATGCCACATTGTAATGGCTTGAAATATGTCTTAGTAATTGTTTGCCTGTACTCCAAATGGGTAGAAACATTTCCCACAAGGAGAACAGATAGCCTTACACTTGCTAATTTGATGATGAGGGACTTGATTCTTACATTTGCCCTCACAACTTCTATTAAGACTGATTGTGGCACACCTTTCAAGAATGAAGAAATACAGATAATCTGCACAGCTTTTAGGATCAATCAGTGATTTCACTGTAGTTATGACCACAATCCTCAGGCTTAGTGGAGCATAAAAGTGGCACTCTAAAGAATAAACTGGTGAACGTTTGTGCTTCGAGTGATCTGAAGTGGCTCAATACTCTTCCTCTTGCTTTGATGAAGATGAGAAGTACTCCTGACCGGAAAACAGGTTTATCTCCACACGGAATATTAATGGACAGAGCAATGAGACTTGCCTATGTCCTGTCAGCTGCACATTGTTCTGAGTTACTCAAACGGCTGGCTGATATGGTGCAATCCGTCTCTCATCAGATGAATGTGGCAACAGAAGATAACAAAGATACACCATGCCATGGACTGAGTGCTGGAGAATGGGTGGTAATTGGCAAGCGTATTTATAAGGGCTGTCTCAACAAGAGATAAAGAGAGCCTTTCAATGTGATTTTGACATAAAATAGCGCTGCAAAGTGCGCAGGTGTTCCCCAGTGGGTCCATGCTGCTCACATGAAGAGAGTGAGAGTAGCTGAAGCAGTGGATGGGGTGAATGATCAGAGTACACAGTCTGCTCAAAATTTAGCTAAAAGTCATGTCCACGTTCACAGCTTGAATCCAGGGAGTGGGTGAAGATTTTCTGGAACTGGTGTAGATAAAGTGAAAAAACAAGAGCAAAATGTTCAGGTGAGCGAATGTTCAGATGAAGAACCTGAAACCCCTGAAGTCCACTGATTTCGCCACCCATTTAATAGCCCTTTAGACATGTCTCATGCCTGCCATTTCAGCCGGTGTGTGAAGTTTTAAACTTCCATTTCGACTTGGTAAAATATACCTTTTGCCAGGCCCAAACCTTCCTTTTTAATACATATAAGTCACCCCTGGGGTAGGCCCTGAACAGCCCAGAAGGCAAGGTGCAGTGTATTTAAAAAGTTGGAAATGTACTTTTAAGTTTTACATTTTTCACTACTGCAAGGTCTGCCTCTCCCATAGGATAATATTGGAGATACCGTATTACATTTAATAAGCTTGTAACTTCGAATTGGGTGAGTTTGGTGTCTAAAGAACTGTAATTAAAAGCCTTCTTTAATGGTAAAGTCCGATTTTAAGTTGCAATCCTAAAAAGCCCACTTTTAGAAAATTGTCTTTTTCTTGTCCCAACAATTTGGTGCCTGCAACCTGTTCCTAGGTCACATGACTAGGTATAGATATCAGTTGGTCTTTATGTATTGCTCCCAAACAGTGAGACAAAAGGAAGGTAGGTGTTGGCAGGATGAGTTAACAAAGTGAAGGAGCTGTCACCTACCACACTTGTACATCAGAAACGTTCTGCCTGAGCACTCTTACAAAGAGTTTGACACTGGTCTTTTGTGACCCCCAGGCATGCTGGGGCCAGGGCGGAGAGGAAAGGGATGCCTGGCACTTAAGGGGGATGGAAACCTCTAGAAGCGTCCTCTACTTCAAAGGCGGTCCCAGGTATAAATATTGGACCTCAGACAACAACTCTTCAGTACACTCCTGGGCCTGTGTATACTAGAGAAGAAGGACTGCTGCGCTGCTTTGCTGGCAGAACGACTTCCACTCTGCTGTCCTGCTACTCAGCCCCTCTACTGCTAGCTGCCCTACTTGCTTAAAAGGAAGATTGGACTTGCACCCTTCATCTCAGCCTGAAGTCACCCCAAGTGTCACCCAGCTGACCTCCTGTTCAGGGGCATAACAAGCTCCAGAAGCTCCCTGCAACTGCCAAGCTGACCTGCTGCCTCAACCTGCAAATGGACCTGCCTGAGCCCTGCTGGCCTCTGATGTAGTGAGTTCCTGACCCCTTAGTGGTGCTTCTCAGGTCCTGGACCTTTGGTGTGGTCTCAGTTGAGCTCACCAAATTTTTGGGTTCTTAGTGAACGCAAACGGGCCCGTTGGCGCCATAACCTTGCCACCTGCGCCAACCAACAATGCAAAGTTCCAGCAAAGCAAATCTTCATGCTACAACATTGACTGCTCGCAGGGGCCGCCAACACGAAGCGCCAGCAAGGACCGTCCGGGACCCTGACAGGAACTTCATGCTACAGCGATGAGCATCCACAATGCCCAGCCTGCTCTTCAAGCTACTTCAATTGCCATCTGTGACGCTTTCCCTGCTCCTTGCAGGCCCTTCCACCATGAATGTAACTCTTTGCGCTGGACTTACCTGGTCCCCGTATCCGTCCTGCTCTCCATCGTGGTGAACCTCAGCTTGTGACTTTCACCCAGTCTCGCACATCTAGATAGCCACGGTTGGCACTTTGTGCTTTTTTAAAAGTCTTAGAAATTGCATAGCTTCGATTCTACTAATTAGAAATTTGTCATTCTGGTGTCAAATTATTTATTAAATTCTACTCTATTTTTGTACATTGAAGTGGGACTTTTCTTGTGTTATGTTTTCACTTTATTACTGTTTTAAGTGCTGCATAAATACCTTACACATTACCTCTAAGGTAAGCCTGACTGTTCTGTGCAAAGCTACCAGAGGGTTGAGCACAGGTTTGCTTAGGGTTCGCGTGTGACTTCACCCTGACAAGTATTATGGTTAACCCCGGGTGGCGTACTCTGCTCCGCCAGCAGAGTTTGCAGTGTTTTACCAACTCCGCGCTCCGCTGGGAACGCGAAGTTGAGGTAAAACTCCGACTCCATGGCGGAGCAGAGTACGCCCCTCAGCCCCTGCAGAAAAAGGGTAAAAAAAACCACTTACCTTCTTTCCTCCGTCTGCGGGCCGCCCTCCTCCTCACCGTGGTGTCTCCTCCTTGCCGCCATCGTCCTCCTCGTGTTGCCGGTCGCAACCCCCTACTTTTTACTTCTTGCGTGAACTGCGCATTCTACGCAAGACGTAAAACGTTGGGGGTTGCAACCTGCAACGCGAGGAGGACGACGGCGGCAAGGAGGAGACACCAGGACGAGGAGGAGGGCGGCCCGCAGACGGCAGAGAGAAGGTAAGTAGTTTTTTTTACCCTTTTTTTAAAAACAATTTGTGGGACTGGGGCATAGCGGAGTGGAGTGGAGTTCCACGGAGTGTTTGTTTGACTCTGTGGAACTCCGCGGAGTGCCACTCCGCATACTCCGCCCAGGCTTAATTATGGTTCCTGCTTGAGTAGGGTTTCACCCCCCTCAACCAGTAACCCAATTTCTTACACAGTTAGAGTGAAGAGCTATTACAGTGCAAAAGGGCAAAGCAGTAGGAAGAAGTAGTCTCTGATCAAAGAGGGGACAAGTTGCAGTTGAAAATTAAAGTCAAACAGACCCCTTTTGGCAAAAAAGAGATTGACTGTGGGAAAAGCAATAGACACAAGTGTGATCAAAGTACAAGACTGAGCTCAAGTCGGAGTTCAGCATTGGGCTCAACTCAAAGTCTTGAGGAAGAGAAAGAGAAAGAGCAAAGGATTGTTGTTGAAAAAGAAAAGATTGAAGACATTCCTTGAAACAACTTGTAAACGGAAGCACTGTGAGCCAAAAATAGACTTTGAGAGGCTAGTGGGAATGAATCAGAAGCTGCTAAAAGATCAACCAGAAGGAGGATCGAAAATATGTCTCAAGTGAGTGGGTGTATTTAGCCACAGTGTCAGCAGAAGAAGAAGCAGACAAAATTGAAGAGAATTATTTGAATGAACAAGTGCCAATCCAGGTTTGAGAGTTGCTCAGATCCTGAGACTGAAACTGAAGAACAGCCACCCTGAAAAGTAGAATAGAGATTTTGAATATCCAGCTCTGATGAAAGAAAAAAGATGAACAGAATTAGTAATATTTATGTAAAAGGAATAGAATTACTACTGAGTCTAGTCAATCTATGGCAAAATAGTTTTGAATTTGACACATGAACTTTTAGACTGAAAAGCTGGAATTGATTTTGCTTAAACTTTTTTGTTTTGATTATTGTTTTAATGAAATAGTAAGCAAAGAAGAAAAATATTATTGTTTTAAAGAATTGTTTGTTGGTTTTTTGATTTTTGCCACAAAAGGAATTTTGTCTCAAACGAGAAGATGGGAAACAACAGTTGCTGTACAATTGTAGGGTTGACGCAGTTAATCATAACATTATTAGTATTAGTTGCCCTGTTGGTGTGTTTACTGACTCAAGTGGGAAATGTTCAGGATCGTATAAATGGCAATGTTGAAGTTAGAACTAATCATGACGAATTTAAACAAATGATACCAGAATATGAAGAGGATTTAGTTAGTGGTTTTAAGGATAATGTCTACACTAAAATGATTAGGAGTATATAGATACATTGAAAATTAGTGTTATGTACGCATTTACCTTCCCACATAGGCTGGACAGAGTTTGACATATGTTCAGTTAGAGATTTTATATGCATTATCATGTAGGGTTTTCATTGCAATTTTTAATTTCTTTCTCTTAACTTGACTGATTTTAATGTGTGTCTCTAAAGAATCTGCTTATTAATGAGAACAATGGGGACATTTAATACGGTGAATACTTGAGAGTGATTGCACAAATTAGGTATGATACTAACTTACATAGAAATTATTTGTGTCTATTGAGTAATGAGGAGCATGATTTTATTAGAAAATATAATGAAAGCGGAGTGAAAATATTGAGAAATCCAGAGTAGCAGAAAATTGCTTTGAAGGAAATAAAAAAGAAGAATTTAGGTTATCAGGGAGACATCCTACATTGAAAATAGAAAAGGAAAGAAAAGGTGAAATGTGTATGGTAAGGTGTAGTCCTATTGAAGAGAAGAAAGTAGAGTTTGTAGGCGAGTGTGTGTGTGACAAATTTTATGAGGTCAGTGGAAATCTTTTGTCTGGAGGAAACCCATTATGAGGGGAATCTTTTATGTTTGTGGAATGTCTGCTAATTTTACCCTTCCAGAAATTGGGTGTGTTCATGTTAGTTGGCTTTATTTTTAGGGCCTGATTTAGATCTTGGTGGACGGGTTACTTCGTCACAACGAATATGAATCCCATTATATCCTATGGATTAATATTTCTCCAGACGGGATATCCGTCATCGTTGTGAAAGAGTAACCCGCCTGCCAAGATCTAAATCAGGCCATTAGTTTTTCCTAGAATTTATCATGTAGATGAGTTGAGGGATGAACATAGTTTGAGAATAGAGAAACAAAGTTTAGGACAAGTAGATTTACACATTTTAGGAGCTTTCAATCCTCCAATGGCGTAGCAATAAATAATGTGAAGATTAGACAATTGTCTATAGTAGTAGATAGACTTGCTGTAGATACAGCAGGGTATTTTAAGTTAGTGAATGTAGAGATGGAAACAATTAGAGCAATGGTCATGCAGAACCATCTTGCATTGGATATTTAATTAGTAGACATAATAGTAGAACTAAGAGAAATAATAAATCAAGAAAGAGAAAATGATCAATGGATATGGAAATGGCCGACTACAGGGATCCAGTGTATCAACAATTAAAGTTGATGAAGGAGAATGTTCAATTTTCTAAGAAGAAGAAGGCTTCAATAAACTAATGGCTGATTAATAAAGTGAAATAATGGGGTTATATTCATTATTCAAGAATAATCAGAGGGAGGAAGTTGTTAAAGTGTTTTTATATGTGCATTTTTGGGTGGCAAGTTACTTGTGCAAATTGGTGATTTTAATGATGCATATGGTCGTAACAGATGAACTAATGTAAATGCACTTGCACTTTCATAAGGTTGGTTAGAAGTGTGATTAATAATGTCATATAGTTAGGCCACATTTTCATGTGAGACTCCATTTAAATAGAATGGATGAAGTTTCTGATGTTCTGCTCATCTTGCACCTGTTCATTCCCCCCCCCCTCCTAATCAGAGATCTGATGAGAGTTTTCTCTCCTCGCAGTTTCTGCTGCGCATCCTGTGCTCTGACGTAAAGGGCAATTGTATTAGAAAGCTTATATTGCAAATTAAACTTTCCATCATAAACCTGATGTATAATTTTGAAGGATTTCCACTTAAAGTTCTGATGCAGGCATGCAGAAGAAATAATGGCCAGATGTATGTGGGTAATTGTTTGCGATTACCAAATAGCACATTTCTGCGATTCGGTATTTGGTAATAACAAACAACAATGTTCAAATGTGTCTTTGACACATTTTGCGATTCCCAGTGGGTTGAAAATAGACCTAGCTCATTAATATTCATGAGGTAGGTCTCGGTTTACGACTCATTGGGAATCGCAAAAATCACAGGGATGGTAGCCTGCTGGGGTCACCAGACCTCCATGTCTGTGATTGCTTTTCAATAAAGCAATTGTTTTGTTTTTTAAATACATCCTGTTTTCCTTCAAAGAAAATGAGATGCTTTCAAAAAGAAAAATGCCTGCTCTTAAAAAATGTTTTTACAGACATTCACAAAGGGGAAGGAGATAGGCGTGACCATCAACAATGTTTGCAAATGGGTTACCACCTACTTGAAGTAGGTGGTGAAATGCGAATGATTTGCTACCGCATTTCAGTCACAAAACATCCCCACATACCACTGCAATTTGGTATTAGGAAGGGAAGCCCTAATCATGCCCCTTCCTAATACTGAATCGTAAACACAATTTGCAATTCGGTAATAGGTTACCGAATCGCAAATTGGGCCTTTGTTATAGAAAAATGGCTTTTTTCTTTCACATACAGCCCGAATCTGCTAATCGGGCCACTTACGAACGAAAAAAAGCTTTGTACATCTGGCCCATAATTCTATGGGCTATTGATTGAGAAATGTTTCATATTACATTGTACACCTCCAGAGTGCAGTTGCGGAGGAAGCAAGCGGAAGATTGAAGATTTTTCTTATCTTGAGAAATGTGATAGTGTTTAGAAGTTTTAATTATTACGAAGCTGCTTTAGATTTTCAAATGTGACCTAACCATGATCATACCATGCTGAATCTGCAGTTTTGATAACTGTTATGCATAAATTGTGTAAAAAATCCTCTGGTTTTGAAGGTTTGGGGGAAATTTTTCATTTTCCTTCCGAGACTTCTTCCGATTAGTTTGAGACTTTCTCTTTCTCGCTTAGGATATTTTCAGTACTCTTTATGAGTTTGACACTTAGAATCTGGAGGATTTTAATTGTTTAAATAGGGACTTTACTATGATTTTATGATTTTGTGTTCTCTATCTGAGCCTTTTATGGCACGCTATGCATTTACTGTTTATATTAACAATTCTGCAATAAATCTTTATAACTTCATTTTGATCTAGAACTCAGTTAGTAAGAAGTCCCAATTTCTATTTTAAATTCTACTCTGCTAAATTATTGCTTTATTGATGGGGAGAGTAGTCTCTTGCCTGTCATTAATGAGAAATCCCGGTGCCAAACTGCCAAAGGCAATTTTGGGGTACATAAAATATTGGGATTCAGCATATTATTGAGATTTGGCTCCCACACAATTTCTAGCAAACATACTTTCAGTTTGTCAGTCTACAAATCTGCCCTCCAACTCTGGTATTGTTCTTCTCTTCAAAAAAAGACGATGGGTGTGACCCTAAATGCTATCCTCCCATATCCCTGAATGATTCATCTGTATAGAATACTCATGGCTAGGATCAGTCTGTGGGCTACCATGAACAATGGCATTGTGGATGGCCAATATGGGTTTCTCATAGGGGTAGACACTGTCAAACAATGCCTAAATGTACATCAGGTAATATGTAAATATACCAATGTTCTGGGTGGTTCTCTGCATCTTACTTCATGAACCTTACATCAGCATTTAACAAGGCCAACAGGACAATTCTTTGGCCAGTGCTTGAATCCATGAGGGTGGAAACACCTATTAGTGATTTTCTGAAGAAGCTACAGGGAGAATTTGAACAAGTAAAAGTCCCATGTTATTATTAGTAATTATATTTGACTGCTTAAGCAGTCATTTTATCACTAAATTCCAGTAGCTCTGGTATATACAAAGTAATTGTACTGAAATTGGTCTAACAGGTATTTCTGACTGTCCAGTTCAATATGGTTACATTTAGAATTCTGGAAGTATTTCTAAACAACAGGGTTACCATTAGAGAAGAGGCAGAATTTAAAAAAATCCACTATTTCTGATCTGATATCATCTACCCACTACAAACTGTGATGGGATGCAGAATTGTCTCATTTATATATCAAATGTCCCTGAATCTAACCTTTTTCCAAGGTCAAAGTCAGTGTGATGCATTATTGCTTTCTGAACTGATTCTACAAATTCTTTCTGTCTTTTGCCTAACTGATAACCAAACTGAACAGACTATGATGCAATTTATGTTTTTGTTATGCTTTTAGGCTTCTGAGGAATAGATATCTTTATGTCCTTTATTTGGGAAATTGCACTTTTCTAATTTTAGAGCTACTTTTTCATATTTGCAAATGCTTTCCACACCTGTATCTATTTATTGCCTAAGACAGTTTATAAAATGTGCTCTACATTTGAGAGCTACATGGTAAATAGATTTTGAATTTGGATTTTTTGTCATTTTTTTGTGCTATATATACGCATTTATTGTGTTGTTTTTCTGGTACTTGTTGCTGAATAAAATTCAACATGATTTTAACTTGCGACTTGAATTTTCTTCTTTTGACAGTAGTAATTAGCAAATTATGGGGCATATTTACAAGCCCCTATCGCCACCACAACATCATTTTTCACGACATTGTGGTGGCGATAGGGGCTTCACCTTATTTACAAGGCAGTGTTAAGCCACTTAATGTGGCTTAAAGCTGCATTGTAAATAAGGCACCCTTTCACGCTATACGTGAAAGGGGAGGGCAATGGGTGTTTGCTGTGGGTGTTCCACTGCAACACCCTTTGATTTTGACGCTGCCCCATATTTACAAGGGCAGCGTAAATATGGGGCAGTGCCAAAATGAAGACCAGGGAAAACCTGGTCTTACCCTGGCACAGTGAGGAGAAATGTTTAATTTCTCCTTGTTTTTGCTGTTTTCATGTGTGCTCCATTGTGCACCACACATGGAAACAGCAAAACACCAATGATTGTTTATGTGCAGGAAGGTGCCCCTTCCTCCACATAAACAATCATTTTTAAACAAGCATTTGCAATGCAATAGGTCTCGCATTCACGCGAGTTTGAGCTATTGGCATTGTAAACGACAATGCCTTTTATTTACGTTTTGGGATTTAAAACATAAATAAAAGGCATTGTCATATACAATACTAGAAGCTTAAACTCTCGCAAATGCGAGACCTATAGCATTGCAATAAAGGGCCTTCTCGACCACTTGTTAGATTGTAAATATCAGAGAAAGTGACCGACTTGCGAGGTCTTCAAAGTAGTGTTAAATAGTGCAGTGAAGAAGATGTGTAAGTGTTGTAAATTACACAGACACAAAGTGTGACGTGAGAGTTACATATGATCCGAGCTATAAACATTAACAATGCGCTCCAACACCTTTTTCTCTGTGATTACACGGTCGCGGCTCTGGAGGAAGAGCGGGAGGGGGGGCTAGTTCCTGCCCTCTCCGTGATTTGAGTGTGCAGTGTGGCATTGCATAATGTCATTGCTATATTTGGCCTAATAAAAAACACTCTAGCTGTAGTAGGGCCCTGGCTTCACCTCCTGGTGCAGGGTGGGCTGTGCTTTATGGCAGGCATGGAGGGAGGGAGGGATGGTCTCAGCTGCAGCTCCGGCCTCATACAGTGCCCCTGCTATTACTAGTGAGCGACAGACGCTTAGGTGGTGGTATTAGTATTGGTGGTGGTGGTGGTGGTGATATTGATATTGGTGGTGGTGGTATGGTGATGGTGGTGGTGGTATTGGTATTGGTGGTATTGGTGGTGGTGGTATTGGTGATATTGGTGGTGGTGGTGGCATTGGTGGTATTGGTGTAGGTGGTGGTATTGGTGGTGGTGGTATTGGTATTGGTGGTGGTATTGGTGGTGATGGTACTGGGATTGGTGGTATTGGTGGTGGTGATAATATTGGTAGTGGTGGTGGGGTATTGGTGGTGGTAGTATTGGTGGTAGTATTGGTGGTGGTGGTGGTATTAGTGGTGGTGATAATATTGGTGGTGGTGGTGGTATTGGTGGTGGGGTATTGGTGGTGGTGGTATTGGTGGTGGTATTGGTGGTGGTAGTGGTATTGGTGGTGGTATTGGTGGTGGTGGTGGTATTGGTGGTGGTATTGGTGGTGGTATTGGTGGTGGTATTGGTGTTGGTATTGGTACTGGTGGTGGTGGTGGTATTGGTGGTATTGGTGATATTGGTGGTGGTGGTGGCATTGGTGGTGGTGGTGGTATTGGTGGTGGTGGTGGTGGTATTGGTTGTGGTGGTATTGGTGGTGGTGGTGGTATTGGTGGTGGTGGTATTGGTGGTGGTGGTATTGCTGGAGGGATTGTTGGTGGTGGTATTGGTGGTGGTGGTATTGGTGGTGGTATTGGTGGTGGTGGCAGTGCTGGTGGTATTGGTGGTGGTGGTATTGGTGGTGGTGGTGGTATTGGTGGTGGTGGTATTGGTGGTGGTGGTGGTATTCGTGGTGGTGATATTCGTGGTGGTGGTGATATTCATGGTGGTATTGGTGGTGGTAGTGGTGGCATTGGTGGTGGTGGAGGTATTGGTGGTGCTGGCGGTATTGGTTGTGGTGGTATTGGTGGTGGTATTGGTGGTGGAGGTATTGGTGGTGCTGGCGGTATTGGTTATGGTGGTATTGGTGGTGGTGGAGGTATTGGTGGTGGTGGTGATATTGGTGGTGGTGGTGGTATTGGTGGTGGTATTGGTGGTGGTATTGGTGGTGGTGGTGGTGGTATTGGTGGTGGTGGTATTAGTGGTGGTGGTGGTATTGGTGGTGGTGGTGGTATTGGAGAAGGTGGTGTTGGTGGTGGTGGTATTGGTGGTGGTATTGGTATTGGCAGTGGTATTGGTGGTGGTATTGGTGGTAGTGGTATTGGTGGTGGTGGTATTGGTGGTAGTATTGGTGTTGGTATTGGTGGTGGTATTGGTGGTGGTATTGGTGTTGGTGGTATTGGTGGTGGTGGTGGGACTGGATTGTTGGTGGTGGTGGGATTGGTGGTGGTGGCATTGGTGGTGGTATTGGTGGTGGTATTGGTGGTTGTGGTGGTATTGGTGGTGGTAGTGGTATTGGTGGTGGTGGTACTGGTGGTATTGGTGGTGGTGGTATTGGTGGTATTGGTGGTGGTATTGGTGGTATTGGTGGTGGAGGTATTGGTGGTGGTGTTAGTGGTGGTGGTATTGGTGGTGGTGGTATTGGTGGTGGTGGAGGTGGTGGTATTGATGGTGGTGGTATTGGTAATTGTATTGGTGGTGGTGTTGGTGATAGTGGTATTGGTGATAGTGGTCTTCCAAGAAGAACTGCCGCACTCTCGAGAAAACCTGGCGACTCGACCAGACCACAGACAACAGGACCGCCCTCAAGCACGCCACCCGCAAACACCACCAGCTGATCCGTGCCACCAAGAAGTCGGCACTCAAAGAACGACTGGACAACAACGCCCATGACAGCAAGGAACTTTTCAGCATCGTCAAAGAGTTCTCCAACCCCAGCGCCGGAAACAACGACATCACCCCCTCGCAAGACCTCTGCAACTCACTCTCCGCGTTCTTCCACCGCAAGATCACCGACATACACAACAGCTTCGACGCACAAACAACGCACCCTACCGCCGAACCAACGCCCGCCACCACCACCCTCTGCAACTGGACCCCGATCAGCACCGAAGACACCACCCGCACGATGAACTCCATCCACTCCGGATCACCAACCGACTCCTGCCCACACCACGTCTTCAACAAAGCCGACGCCACCATCGCACCCCATCTCCGGGACATCATCAACTCCTCCTTCCACACCGCCACCTTCCCGGAGAGCTGGAAGCACGCCGAGCTTACCGCCCTCCTGAAGAAACCAACGGCGGACCCCACCGACCTCAAGAACTACCGTCCCATCTCGCTCCTTCCGTTTCTCGGCCAAAGTCATCGAGAAGACCGTCAACAGACAGCTTGCCGCCTTCCTCGAGACGAATGGATCCCTCGACCCCTCGCAGTCCGGGTTTCGGGGCCAACCACAGCACCGAGACCGCCCTTATCGCAGCCACCGACGACATCAGAACCCTAACCGACAACGGGGAAACAGCTGCCCTCATCCTCTTGGACCTCTCCCGCGGCGTTCGACACCGTCTGCCACCGCACCCTAGTGAAGCGCCTCAGCAACATCGGAATCTGAGAGAAAGCACTGGAATGGATCATCTCTGCTCCTCGCCGGAAGAACCCAGAGAGTCCGCCTCCCCCGTTCAGATCCGAAGCCACCGAAGTCATCTGCGGCGTTCCACAAGGATCTCACTCAGCCCAACCCTCTTCAACGTCTACATGAGCCCCCTCGCAGCTATCGCACACCGACACAACCTCAACATCATCTCCTACGCCGACGACACCCAGCTGATCCTCTCCCTCACCAACGACCCCACCACCGCCAGAGCCAACCTACACGACGGGATGAGAGACGTTAGCCGACTGGATGAGGAACAGCCGCCTTAAACTGAACTCAGACAAGACGGAAGTCCTCATCCTGGGCTCATCACCCTCCGCCTGGGACGACTCCTGGTGGCCCTCGGCCCTGGGCACCGCGCCCAAGCCAACGGACCACGCATGCAACCTGGGCTTCATCCTGGACTCCTCCCTGTCGATGACCAGACAAGTCAACGCCGTCTCATCTTCATGCTTCAACACTCTGCGCATGCTCCGCAAGATCTTCAGATGGATCCCCACTGAAACCAGGAAGACCGTCACCCAGGCACTCGTCACCAGCCGACTGGACTATGGGAACACCCTCTACGCCGGAACCACAGCCAAACTTCAAAAGAGACTCCAGCGCATCCAGAACGCCTCCGCACGACTCATCCTGGACATCCCTCGACACAGCCACATCACCGGACACCTGAAAGACCTGCACTGGCTCCCCGTCAGCAAGAGAATCACGTTCAGACTCCTCACCCACGCACACAAGGCCCTCCACGACCTGGGCCCAAAGTACCTCAACGACCGCATGACCTTCTACACGCCCACACGCCAGCTACGATCAACCAGCCACGCCTCGCCACCGTACCACGCATCCGCAGAACCACCGCCGGAGGAAGATCCTTCTCCTACCTGGCAGCCAAGACCTGGAACTCCCTCCCCACTCACCTTCGGCGAACCCAGGACCATCTCTCCTTCAGGAAGCAGCTCAAGACCTGGCTGTTCGAGCAGTAACTCACCCCTCCCCCAGCGCCTTGAGACCCTCCCGGGTGAGTAGCGCGCTCTACAAATGCCGTGATTGATTGATTGATTGATTGGTATTGGTGGTGAGGGTATTGGTGGTGGTGGTGGTATTGGTGGTGGTGGTAGTGGTATTAGTGGTGGTGGTATTGGTGGTGGTGGTATTGGTGGTGGTATTGGTGGTGGTGGTGGTAGTAGTATTAGTGTTGATGGTATTGGTGGTGGTTGTATTGGTGGTGGTGGTAGTGGTGGTGGTATTGGTGGTGGTGGTGGGTGTATTGGTGGTGGTAGTGGTGGTGGTATTGGTGGTGGTGATATTGGTGGTGTGGTATTGGTGGTATTGGTGGTGGTGGTATTGGTGGTGGTATTGGTGGTATTGGTGGTGGTGGTGGTGGTGGTATTGGTGGTGGTGGTATTGTTATTGGTGGTATTGGTGGTATTGGTGGTGGTGGTATTGGTGGTGGTATTGGTGGTGGTGGTGGTATTGGTGGTGGTGGTATTGGTATTGGTGGTATTGGTGAAGGTGGTGGTATTGGTGTTGGTGGTGTTGGTGGTATTGGTATTGGTGGTGGTGGTATTGGTGGTGGTGTATTAGTGGTGGTATTGGTGGTGGTATTAGTGGTGGTGGTATTGGTGGTGGTATTGGTATTGGTGGTGGTATTGGCAGTGGTATTGGTATTGGTGCTGGTAGTGGTGGTATTGGTGGTGTTGGTATTGGTAGTGGTATTGGTGGTGGTGGTGGTATTGGTGGTGGTGGTATTGGTGATGATGGTATTGGTGGTGGTGGTTTTGGTGGTGGTGGTATTCGTGGTGGTATTGGTGGTGGTAATGGTGTTGGTAATGGTGGTGGTGGAGGTGGTGGTATTGATGGTGGTATTGGTGGTGGTAATGATGGTGGTAATGGTGGTGGTGGAGGTGGTGGTATTGATGGTGGTGGTGGTATTGGTGGTGGTGGTGGTGTTAGTGGTATTGGTGGTGGTGATAGTATTGGTGGTAGTATTGGTGGTGGTATTGGTGGTGTTGATGGTGATGGTGTTGGTGGTGGTATTGGTGGTGGTGGTATTGGTGGTTGTATTGGCGGTGGTGGTGGTATTGGTGGTGTTGGTGGTATTGGTGGTGGTGGTATTGGTGGAGGTGGTGGTGGTGGTATTGATGGTGGTGATATTGGTGGTGGTGGTGGTATTGGTGGTGGTGGTATTGGTGGTGGTGGTATTGCTGGTGGTGGAGGTGATGGTATTGGTGTTGGTGGTATTGGTGATGGTGTTGTTAGTAAAACAGGCTTTTGAAAACAACCCGTCAGGTGGCTTGATACAGATGACATGTAACACAGATGTGCTGTTGTCAGCTTCAGCCCATTAGCACAGGATTATATGTTACCTGGAATTCACATGACTTTCGCTAATCATTTCTAAATCCATTTTACTTGGGGGTGGGGGGTTGAAACAGACACAAGATAATGACGGATTAAAGTGATTGAAAGCAGGCGCCCGTGTTACTGGGACGGCCGTGCTGCTTAAAAAAACACAAGCGGTTTCAGGTGAAGCAGCGCATGTCCGGCCTGCAGTAAGAGAAACTCAAAAAAGTAAATAGTGCTTACAGACTAAATAACAGGTCCCGTGTAACAAACGAAGCAAAAGGGCCAGTCCCCATGGGAGGGTACAAATGAAGACAAGGCCGCACTAAGGAGGGACTAACAAGCCTATTATCGAATCCGAAGGCAGTATTTACGAAAGACAATGACAGAAGCCAATGAAAAATATGGGAGGAGAGTGGGCGCGGCTTCTCTCCCATACTGTACTACAGCAGTCCCGCAGAGTGAGCAGCGCATGCGCGCTGCCGCTAGGCTCGACCTAAAAATTACGTTTTGCAACTTCTATGTGTGCTGCATTAAGCAGCACACATAGAACTTACAAAACACCATTTAAATATTGTTTATGTGCAGGAAGGGGCACCTTCCTGCACATAAACAACCGCTCCCCTCAACGCAGGCACCCTTGAACCATAGTGTAAGGGTGCCTGCATTGGCACTAGGCAGCTAAATTTAGCGCCAGCGCAGGGGGAAACGCAGAGCTGCACCATATACTTGTAAATATGGTGCAGCCCTACGTTTCTAAAGTGACGGAGCGTGTAGTTGGCCTTCTAGGCTTAACGACACGCTCTGCCACTTTCTTTGTAAATATGCCCCTGTTCCTTGTGTCTTCATTGTAGGCTGTATTTGTAGGGCTATTTGAAAAATAAATACATTATTACAAGAATGCTTGAACTAATCTTAATCACTGGTAATTATTCATCCCCAGAAGCAGCATTACTGAGATGTGCACTACGGGGTTCCATACACAGAAGAACAAGAATTCTTAGAACTGGCAAAGTTGCAGACTCACTATGGCAATAGTGAAGAAGCTGCCCTGTCTTCTGTGTTCCTTGGGTCAGTCCATAGCATTTGACTAGACAGTTCTGATATGGGTTGCAGATATCACTCAAACTCCCACCAAAAATGTCTCTTTAGCCAATCTTACAATCAATATCTCTTAGTCGTTGGTGTTACCTGCTCGTTGCATGCACTTGGATCTTTCATCATCGGTATGCAGCTGTTATGCACTGTGAGTGAGCAGACACACTCATGGTCACAGGGCCTCTACACAGTGTCCTCATCACCTTCTCTCTGCACCGACCAATGAAAGTTGCAGCAGCTTGGCAAAGGCACTGTGGACACAAGCTCCAGTGCTTACAGCGAGGAATCCTTTGCCTCCTAGCTTGTTTGCTGAGGTGAGGTCCTCAGCTATTGTGAAGGCAGAGTCAGCCCAAGTCTCTCTTCTTCAGTGGAAGTTTTAGCAGCAGGCACTCGGATGACTCATGTGTGATAAACATGGTCCTCATTTGGGTAAGAAGGTGGGAAGACCCTCGGGTTCACATATGTTGAATCTGGACACAATCCCTTGGTAAAACGGCTTCTTTGGAGCGGCTCCTCTCCCAGACTAGGCAGCTGGGTTTATTCTCCTTAGCAGCCAGCTCCTGCTGGATAAGACACTCTCCTTCCCACTCAGCAGGCAGGCTACCAGGTCTCATGCAGACCCACTGCCTGTCCAACAAGACATGCAGCTTTTAGATGATGCCTCCTAACTTCAGGGAAACTGGATGTCAGCTATACAATCCCTGGATCACAGCAGCTCTTTGACAACTTTATGGAACACATCTGCCATTGATTAGTAAAACAGCTTGAAACTGGAAGCAAATGGGAAGGTTTGGGTCCCCATTTGTATACATAGTTTACAGACAGGGGATGTGGATCCACTATCTACAGATAAGGAAACGGTTTAGACTGATTCCTTATCATAATTTCCTACAGGGTAGACAATTCTTTGTGTAAGGTGATGAATTTCTATTAGAAATTGCTGTCTAGTTGAGGGAGTGAGACCCCACCTCATAAAGTAATCACAATCCTTGTCAGAGTGAACAACTCAAGTCACTAAATAAACCTGTGCTTAACCCTCTGGTACCTTGGCACAAAGCAGACAGGCTTAACTTAGAGGCAAATTGTAAAGTATTTATGCAGTGCTCAAACAGTAATAGAGTGAAAACATAACACAAGAAAAATCCCAAAACAATTTTAACAAATATAATGGCACCACAATGACAAAAATCCAAAAAGTAGAACCAGAGATATGATTAAAGCTTAACTTCTTTTTAAAATGGGAAAAAGCACAAAGCGGCCAACTGTGGCTATCTGCTTGTGCTAGACTAGGTCAAAGTCAAAGGTTAGGCTGATCACGATAGAGCGCGGGTCAGATACAGGGACCATGTTCACCCAAATGAAAAGTTTAACTGCTGACTTAGAAACTTTTATGGAGAGAAAGTGATCATCTTCAAGTTATTGGTGGGGAAAGCTGAAAACTGTATCCGAAGCAGGTCTTGACTCTCAACGATAGTTAGTTGCAGAAGAGTGAAGTCCCAGTGCAGTCATCGATGAAGGCAGGAAAAGCTCTGAGCAAATAATGTCTGAAGTCCATGCCCAGGAAAGTCTTGACGTCGATTGGATGCTGCTCGACGTCGGTCCTGATGAAGCCCTCCACATTCAGACTTAAAAACTTTTATGGAAGTCAAATATCCTTTAGCGGGGCAAACCAGCAAGTTGAGGCTGACTAGCGATTCGACTGCTGTGGCTCTGATGGCGATCCCTGCCTCCGTTGGTTCTCCAGGCAGAAAGTTGGCAAAAAAATTGTATGTCCCTCTTCTTGCAGGGGACAGGAGGAGTACACTCTAGCACCAGCCAAGGGTCCAGGACCTTGAGAGCACCACTTCTCCAACAGAAGCCAGCAGCAGGGTGCATAGTAGGTCCAGCTGGAACTGGTCAGATGGGCAGTTGCAGAAAGAGGGGGTTCTGGAAGCCCGTTGTGCTCCAGTAGCTCAAACAGGAGGTCAGCCAACTTGACCCTTGGGGTCACTTTTGAGGTCTTGGGTTCAAGGCATGCAGGTCCAGACTTCAGTCAGGGTCTTCAGACAGCAGAGCAGTCCATCTTCTGATTCTACACAGGTCCAGGAGTGTTCTAATGAGGTCTTTGTGATCCGCTTTTACACCCAGTACTAGCCTTTGGGTGGAGGACAAGCTTTTGTCCATCCCCTAAACCAGTTCTGGTCAGTTCCTCCACTCCCACTGGGTTTGGTGCCAACCTCACTAGAGGGCAAAAGTGAGGCAGACCTAGGTGGGAGCTTCATCTCCCAGTGACAAACTAGGTATCTTTTGAAGCTCAGAAAGGGGTGGAGCACAGCCCCCAGGCTATCCAGTCAAGGGAGGAGGCCCCCTCCCCGCACCCACAGTCATATGTCTACTGTCTGGGATCAATACACATCTCACCACAGGGGAGCCATCAGGGGCCAAATGACAGCTGGACACTGATAGAAAAGCCTTTTGGTTTTAGGTAGGAAAATGGCAATTTTCTAAAAGTGTCATTTCCAAAATAGTAGTCAAGTCAATAAATCTTCATTCGACCAATTTACTGGTCATAAAAAGGCACATAAAATAGGTACAAAATTCACCATTAATAACATATAAGACAATAAATCAGCATGTGCATTCATTACAATTTTAAAATCTAAAAACACATCAAAGAGGATATGATTTTTGCAATATGAGGCTATTTTACAATGCATAACATTTTCTGTGTTTCATAGCTGCAATAAAATAACTAAGTACAGCAGGACAAATTTCAGGGGTAGCTACAAATTGTAAATATTCCAGACCCTCTTTGTGTGAACTAAAGTGCCTATGCAGAAGAGCTGGACATAAAAACTGAGCTCTTAATGAATGGTACAGAGTGTAAAACAGCATAAAATGTGCAGTAGATTGGTTGAAGACAGCATCACATGGTCATTTCAGAGAAAAGGTGACCCAGGAGCCAGCCGGGGATAAGCCAACTAAGTAATGAATCATAGTTAGTCCCAACCTTGTCAGATAAAATCTGTGCTGCAGAATACCAAACCAGATTAGATAAAGTTCAGTGCCAGGAGTGTTAAAAACTTGCATATAATTCATAATTAAACGTGAGTTAAGAGACTTTTCCATTTTGGTCTCTTCTCTATGTGAAGCGAAGATCTCTTTGACTCTCCCCTTAGTCTAGGTGCCTATTTCATCAGGGGAATTAAAGAGAGCAATCAAACCTCGGTTATAAAAACTTTTTTTAACAAAGGCCAGCCAAGGGATAGCATTCATATTGTCAAGATTCAGACAATCCATCAGAAATTCCCTAGAAAAGCCAGCCCAAGGAGTGCTCCATAATTTTACCCACAGCAATAATGGAGCTAAACCAATAAATCTTCAAAAAATCAATTTTCCAGTTCTGCGTGCGTAATAAAACTTGAGGTGGATTTGGGTAAAGCTAGAAGTCTTCATAAGAACTTATTTTCTGCTATCTGTAACTTTCTAGAAGCTGTATAACCCCCACACTCCTGCCCCATAAGCACCAATGGGTAGACACTTGCATCTATACAACTGGATCATCTCCCTAATTGGTTTGTGCCCCAGCATTTTTTGCAAACCTAAATCTCACTTCACAGGCTGTTCCTATCTTTTGCATTCTCTGATTGATTACGTATTCCCAATACCCATTTGCATTGATCAAGAGGCCTAAATAATTGAAAGACGATACCTTTTGTATTGGGGTCCCTCCAATATTAAAATTTTTTGACTTTGTACATTTGGGGTAACAAGTCATAATAAATGATTTTTGATGATTTACCTTAAGATTTAGTTAACTCATAAAATCATTAAAACTGTTTAAAAGACTTTGGAGGCCATTTGCTGTTAGCCCTAAAAGAACTGCACCATCTGCATACAAAAGAACCGGAACTGCACAAGAACCGATTTGTGGAATGTCTTTACTGCAGGTCCCTAAAAATGTGTCGAGGGAATTAATATAAAATAAACACAAGAAAGGGGCCATGATACATCCTTGCCTCACTCCTCTGCTCACCCTTATAGGTTTTGTGCAATCCCCTGACTGCGTAAAACGCACTTTAAGGGTTGGGTCCCAATGCAAACGCTTAATAAGTTCCAGCAAGATGGGGTCCACTCCCACAAGCTCCATTAAATCCCACAATTTCTTCCTATCAACAAAGTCAAAGGCACAGGAGAGGTCCATAAATGCCATGTTGAGGGCAACTCTCCTGGCCTTGACGTACCTCAGCCAAATTAGGTGCAGATTAAGAACCTGCTCTACCGTTACTAGATTCGGGTGAAAGCTATATTGGAAAGGTGAAAAAAAGGAAGTAGTCTCTGCCCATGACTCCAATTTCTCTAAAATGACCCACCCAAGTATCTTAGCTGTACAGTTTATTGATGAGATTGGATGGTAGCAAGCAGGCAGATTCCGATAACCCCTTTTAAAAATTGGCATAATTATAGCCTCTCTCCAGGACTCAATTAGATTCCCCTTAACTGATGCCCTCAGGACATTTGTCAAGAGGGGAGCCCAAAAATCAATATTGCATTTAAAAAGATCAATAGGTGCCCCATCAGGGCCTGGAGCCTTACCACTAGCTGTGACCTGAATAGCTATAGTAACAGAGAAAAGACTTAAAAGATCGACCAACCAGTCC
This sequence comes from Calotriton arnoldi, assembly GCA_963921515.1. NCBI lineage: Eukaryota > Metazoa > Chordata > Amphibia > Caudata > Salamandridae > Calotriton > Calotriton arnoldi. The sequence goes on from CAWUFW010000623.1 coordinate 2,729,803, forward strand.
TTTTTTATCATTAATGGGGTGTCAGGCCTCAGACATTTTCAAGGCCAATCCTCTCTTAATCCAGATTAAAAATTTTGGAGAAAATATTGATCTAGTCCTCTTCTAAAATATGACACTCAATCCCATTTGGAGAGTTTTTTGTAAAGAAGGGCTGATTAACAACTTCGCAGAATAACCTGGATTCTTACAAATTGGCCTCTTTTTCTAAATCCTCCCAAGCCTTGGTTCTAATCTCATGCCTTCTCTTTTCTATGATTTGCTTATAATTTTTCTAGGTGCTCTAATATCATCAAGATTTTGTGGACTTTTGTTGGTGGCTTGTTTTAAAACCTTAAGAGCTGCTGTGCAATCAGGACTGAACCAGGAATTGGGAGGACGTTCCCTCATTGGCTTATTTATGGTCAGCTCAGAGGCCACAAGTTCACTAGTTAAAAAAAAAAACTCCAAGATCGTCTCTGGAGCCATAGCTGGTGAAAGACAACAGATGATGTTGTTAAAAGCCTTGCTAATCAGGTTGCCAAACAACCTTTCTGGATCGATATTCCTCCACTTTATTCGGACTCCTTTGTTTACCGACTGGCTGACAGGTATATTATTAATTTCAGTCATCCTTCTTGAAGACTAAACTCAAAACATAAGGAAAAATGGTTATGATCACTAAACGGAAGCGGACACACATACTGCAAAAGACATTGTGCAAGAGCAGCTGTTAAAAGCACAAAGTCTATAGTACTCCCCCTGCCTCTCTACCTATAAACGTAGGATGACATAGATTATCAGGAGGGCAATAGTCTGAGGCAAAAATCAAATTATGGGTTAGGATTATCTGATTTAAGGATTCACCATAAAGTGAATGTTTAAAATGATTTAAAACTTCCCCCAAGAGTTTTGAGAATCCACAAATACGGTTCTCACTGTGAAGGCATTTAGTAATATTAAAATCCCCTGCCCATATAATTAAGCTGTCACCATTTCCCTGTCTGTCCACTGACTCTAACAATAACCTCCCTAATTCATGAACAATCTCTACTGGTTGCGCAGTGAAAAAGTTTAAATGAAAATTTACTACAACCACATTAAGCAGATGTTTCACTTGCAATTTCACAACTTGATAGCACAGACTTGATGCTATTTCTTTCACTGTTAAATTCTTAATAGAGCATGAAACAAAGATGACTAAGCCCCTCCTTCCCTCTCCCAGCAGATGAAGGAATAGCTTGAGAACAATATGATTTGTATCCATTGATAGATATGAGATCAACGGTCCAAGTTTCTTGACAACAAACGATGTCATAGTTTTGGAGATATATCAACCAATCTTCATATTTAAGTTTGTCCGGAGACCCTGCAATGTTCCATGAAAGGAGCTGGAAACCACGCCCACACTCAACATTTGACTTTTCTCTATTCAATATACATGCTGGTGAAGCTAGAAGGGGAGATAGTGACGATCTCCTGTTGGGTGATTCCCTCCACTTCACTATTCTGGTTTGGGCGTCAACCCTTTTCTTTGAGCCCAGATAACGGTTCAAATCAGTTGGGGTCGACAAAGTTTACCAAAGGGGCCTGATTTTGTAGGGGTCTAAATATTCAGTTACGCTGTCTATTAGGAGCATAACCAGGTGGAGGTGGATAGAAGAATCCTAATGGACACAACCATATCTTTCTAAGATTTGGGCTAACAGAATTCAAGCGTGACAACAAAAATCGTACATGCTCTGGGTCCTTCAAACTACACACTCTGGGTCCCTCAAACTTAAGACAATACAATCTCCTTCAGTTGATTTCACTGAAGGCCCAACCCATTTTACTCTCTGAGCCATGATTATTTTTTCAGTAACAGCTGGGTTACAATCTTCATTCCTCCTACACAGTGGCGGTGCGTCCATTAGGGCGCTGGGGCGTTGACCCACAAGCCGCCCGTGCCCGCAGCTCTCTCGGCAGCTCTGACTTAAGTAAACTGACAATGCATGTCAGTCAGCATGACGCCGGACCGCCCACCCCCTTCAGAGTCTGAAGGGGGTGGGCGGTCCGGCGTCATGCTGACTGACATGCATTGTCAGGCCAGGGGGTGGCGCGGAGCGCACAGCAGGCAGCAGCACAAGTGCGCATGCTGGGTTTAGGTCGGAGAATTTTTCCGACCAGCCCAGTCATGCGCACTAGTGTTGAGTCTGGCTGGCGGCTGCGCATTAGGAGAGCGAGGGTTGATCAACGCCGCAACCCTCGGTCTCCTAATGGGCAGGCGGGCAGCGAGTATCCCTGCTAAGCCAATCCTGGCGCTGCTGGAGCAGCGTCAGTATTGGCTGAGAGCGGTTGCCACTCTAGTGACGCGGCTGTTCCTGTAGAAGACGTTGAAGGCGCCAACGGGGGACCCCGGCCCAGGAACAGAGGCGGTGCGGACCCGGTCAGGTACGTTTTCTTTATTTTTTATTTTATTTTAATCTCCCCCGGCCCCCACGCGACCCCCCCCTGCGAGTATTGCGAGCTTACATGTGTTTGCTTTGTGTTTCGATATGTTTGTTAGTTCTCACAGGTTGCATAGATTTACAACACCTATTCAAATCTGTCTGTTGTTTTATGAAACTATCACAAAAGTTGTATCCTTTGGAGAAAATATCACCTATTAAATCAATCTATTCCACTCATTCTAAATCACTCAAACCACCTACATTCATTGGAAAAAAGACCATATATTCCTAATAGATAATCCTGACAACATCAAATGTAATAAAATACAAGATCAATTTATTAATTAAGAAACAATTAAAATACACAAATAGTCCTAGAGACAATAATACATAATATCATCATTATCCAACATACAATTGTGACAAAACTAAAAAACAAACCTAATTGCACCTTTTCTTTATAAAAACCAATATAATAAAAATAGAAACAAAAGAGAGTACATATAACAAGACACACAACCCTATGTCATAAGTAGCGTACACATCCGTATGGAAAAGCTTTCAGGGCTAGTGCCAGGTACTGTCCAATTCATAGGATACTCATTGGTTTAGCCACTTGACAGATTGTGTACTTTTCAGCGAAGCGTCGACGCGTTTCGATGGACTCTTATATCACCATCTTTTTCAAGACAAAGAACTTTTGTGGACTCTCAACAGAATATAAATGAAAATGATATACATGTAATCAATTAAAAAACCTTTATAAGGCAACGATGAATACTCATTAAACCCTGAGCATATGCTTCTCGAGTTGAGGGGGTCAATGCTTCCTATTCCTTAACTGGAAATTCAGTTTTATACTCTGAATAATTATACAAATGACCGGAGAATGGTTAACTGGATGTAAAAAGATCCTGCTGGATGATTAAAAATCAGGGCTGATATTATATAATCTTCAACCTGATGGAAAAAGGTGATCCTCGCTATACAGAAAAGGATGATTGATATCCTCTGTCCCTTTGAACCGAATAAACTGGTTCTGGTCCCCCTTTGATAATTAGGGTTTGTATAGTTATACGCTCCTGCGTGAAGTCGTGTACCGCTAGTCTTACCCGACTATGTTCCATAATCATTTATCAGCAGTCGCCTGGCTCCCCAGTAAGTTTATTGGGGGGGGTCCTCCTCTATTGTTGGAGTGAACCCGCTAACTACCAGAGTCTAGGCGCTACCTGGTGAATGTCCGAACGGAAACATGGAGCTCTGTAACCCAGCGACGGGAAAATTAAATTGGCAAAAGCAACATCAGACAGAGCGAAGGGGGGGCTTGTGGTCTGCGGTTACCCTATGATAACTTGTGTTGTGTTGGAGTCCGCTGTTGCAGCGCGCAGCTTGTTGTGATCCTGGGCAAATTCGTTTATCGCAGTTTTATTTGTGGCAAAATGAATTCATAAGCGAAACTGAGAGCAAAGAGAAACGGGCAAATCTACAGTTGCATTAAAAGGTGCTTGTTTTTTGCCACTAGTTTGCTTTTGCATCGTTGTCTACCTGCTTATTATGCGTACATTGAGCCGCCTGACCGACTTTCAGAGTGCCTAGTGGTGCTTAACTTTACTCTCCTGGGCGCACTTGTACTTGTGTCTGACTTCCAAAGTGTTGAAAGCTTCCTTCACTGTACCGAACACATGTACGCTTCACTGCCATTATTAGTGTTTTGAGGCGCCTGTGTCTGAGTGCCAAAGGAGCTTACCTTTGTCATTATAACTGCTTAGAGGTGCTTGACTGTGCCTTTTGAGTACTTTGAGGCACTAGACTACATAGTGCATTCTAGCAGTAATTATATACATATATCTCACAATACTCCTTGAAGGTTCCACACATGCCTACCTGAGGGTTCCTTATTAATGCTATCAATAGAGGCTTGGACCAGGAAGCAGGAAAAGCATACTATTCACAGCTGTATGAGACTCCTAACTGGAATTTATTTCATGTTGGATGTACCGTGGTTCTATCCAATATGATTAAGAATAGTTGTGCTACTGCGGTACCAGTAAATTGTTGTTCATTTTAGTTCCATATTCCCAGAGCATTCTCATTATGTGTCAAACTTCTATAAGGTTTCTTAACTCCCACAACTCTAAACAGTAGTATTGACTGAGCTGTTCTTCACACCTTCTGGTTTGCTTGAAAATGCACCATTTGCCCACTCTTTTTTCTAAATTTTCTCGGGGGGGGGGAAACCCCCCGTAGGTGGTTCAGGCTCGCTCGCCGCAGTGAAGTACGACAATTGTTTTACGCCTCACCACTTTCAAATGTCACCAGCCGCCACTGCTCCTACACCAGTAAGCAGCCTTATTAATAAGACTTTGACAGGACTCCTGTATACCTTCGGCTAGAGGGGGGACTCCCGCTAAAACCTTTGTATATGGGTACATTCCTGTGGTAAACGCAAAATGCCAGATGCACCTAGGACTGAGGATTAGAGGCAGGCTGCTGACAATTAGATACATTCTGAACCCCTGGTGCGGGAATATCAGGAACAACCTGTGTAAAGCATAACGGGGTTCTCGTCCCTTCAGTCTGTGACCTTTGTTTACTGATGAACCTAACAGAGCTAAAGTCAGAACCATGGCCTTGGGAAGTTTGCCCAACGACAGTATGAGATAAACCCGAAGCTCAAGCTTCAGTTGTCAATTGGTAAGCTACGTCCTGAGTAACTATGTTCCCTCGTATCTCTCGTGGGGGGTTTGTTCGACGCTCTTTTTTGGCAATTTCAACTAGGCACAAGAGCTGTTCTTCGATCTTCCCCAAACGCGACATTATTGGCTTTAGGATATCTAACAGGAGATTCATTAATCTAGGGTAGAATTCCTCCAAGAGGGATTGAATCCTATCTTCTCCCGGACAATTGGTTAGAGAGTTTCCCTCCTGTTCTTGGCTTTGTGTATGAGTTTGAGTAGCCGAGCGTCGCTTCTTGGAGGTTATTGCCGGCTCCACCCTTTTACTTTTTCCTCTTTTAGTTTTTAAACTTTCAACCTTACCTTCATTTTACACTATAACTTGATGATGGCTGACAGGCCGGTTACAAACAATTATAGGAGAAAGTGGAAATACTGATTGTATTGCCTGCTGATCCTCTGCCCCTCTCAACGTCAATCCTTGAGCTGTACCCATGTGGGGAGGTGGGGGTGAGGAGAGAGACAAGCTATGTTCAGCCAGTTCTATTTCCTTACTTAAGGCGCCAACAGCCCGCGGTAAGAAACCGTCAAGGTTCGTACCGATAACCGGAGGCCCTGGATTACTCTTGCGTTTCCCCATTCCCACAAGTTTTTGAGGCCAGCACCAAAAGTTTATCCAAAAAGGCTGAGAATAGTGTTAGTTCCTCCCTTCCCCCCTCTCCCCCCCCCCAGGAAAACCACTGTAAAAATTGAACAGTACCTTAAATTCAGAGTCCTTTTAAAGTCTTTCATATGATAAAACTAAGGGGCATATTAACAAGGCGGCGATAAACAATTATCGCCGCTTTGCGGCCGTTTTCGGCCGAAAAGCGGCGATAATTATATCGCCTTATCAGCAAAGACACGCTATCGCGTGTTTTGCTGATTTTGCTCCCGTTTCCAGCACGCCTGACTTCGCATCGATAATGAGATGCAAAGTAGGCATGTCTGTGGAAACAACATGGGTAAATATCGCGAAGGCAGCTTCGCGATATTTACAATGCGGGAAGCGATTATTTTAATCGCGTTAAGTATGCTTTAACGCAGGAATTTAACGTCTGTTAAATTCCTGACTAAGGCATACTTAACATGGGGGGTGGATTCTGTGGCTAAGACCACCGGCCCTATCATCTAGGATATCGCCGTTTTCCACATGGAAAACGGCGATATCCACGCTATCTCTGAAAGTTTTATCGCCTCGGAGATGCGCGTTGTTAATAAAGCGCTAACCGGGTGATAAATGACAGAGATAGCCGGCGATAAATATGCAAGCGCTAAGCGCGCTTTGCGATATTTATCGCCGGCCCTTGATAATATGCCCCTAAGACGGTTGGGCCAGGCTCAGACGGAGGCCCCAGGCTCGCGGACAGGGGCAGATGGGCCCGCCCTTGGCTTTGCCCAGGCGCAGTCCGGGCATGCCCATGTGCGTCCCATACTGCTGGAGTGTTGCAGTGCCTTTACGGCATCAGGAAGGCTGGTTCTGCCTCTCCGCGCTGCTAGGAATGGTGGGGGACTGAGTCCCACCCGAGTCCCACCCCAGCCAGCCAACAGGAAACCAGGCAGTGCAGCAAACAGGTCTTGGACGGCCCTGAGTAGATGTCCTAAATAGTAATATACAAATCTTTAATTGGATTTTAAATTACTCTTACAATGAGTCCTTGAACATTTTTCCTAGAAATTCATAAACTGAATTTAACAAATATTAAATTAAATAGTGTAAACTAGTGTTAACCTATGGGAGAGTCAGCTTTGCTACAGTGAAAAACAACTTAGGAGGTTTGACTGCCAGGACATGTAAAACATTAAATGTCATACTTTTTACATACCATGTGCCCTGCCCTATGGCCTTTTAAGGCCAACCGTAAGGGTGTCATATGCATTAAAAAAGGAGGTTTAGGCTTGGTAAAAGGTTTAGTCGTAAAATTATATTGACTCATTTTGTAATTTGTTGGGGAAGAGTTGCCTGGTTGAATGCTTTGGAGTTTGGTTGTACTGCGTGACAAACAGATGAAAAGCATTATTGTGCTGTATTCATGGTAAGATTTACAATAGAGATCATTGAGGCTACTCCATCACTCAAGACTGAGCAATGCTTACATGACATGAGCACGAAGGAACCTATTTTACAAAGAATAGGTCTGACCCCTATAAAATGCCTAAATAGGTTTAGGCTTGTGGGTGAAGCCCCATTGTCATGAATCATGTCAGTTCACTTTAACCTGTGGGAAGCTAGGCAAGATGCATAGGTGTATGTAGTTTGAACAATATTTACATTATGGGCACTTTAGGCCAATGAGAGGATTAGTGCCAGTTGGCATCCATTTGTATCTTCCCCTTCTGTGTAACCCAACTGAAATCTCAAGCCCTTCCAAAGCACAGCTAACTCGCCCATCAAGCCCAATGAGTGTGTGAGGCATCCAGTCTACCCTCCTGCATTCTTACCGAGTGCCCCACCATACACTGCCAACCCACCCCAAATTCTAACACCCTCCTTAACACGACTGCCATCCCAGCCTTTGCTTCATGCAATAATGGCATCGACACCTCTCTATTTGAATATATCTAAAGCCTCATGAGAGAGTGATCCCGAGTGGGAGTGAGTATTTGTGTAGAGTGTCCGGGGGAGTCAGCTCCAGACAAGCTGACTCCCCCTGAAGCTCTACCCGAATACTCACTCCCACACGGGATCACTGGGGCTTTAGATATATTCAAATAGAGAGGTGCCCATACCATTATTGCATTATTGCATGAAGCAGTGCAAGGTATGCTATTGCTGACTAATCTGCAACTATTATAGGATGAACGCTCCTGCACAAATCGCAATCGTGGTGCCCTCGGAGGATACCATCTCATGGCATCAGTGCCTTTACAGGCACAGTTAAGTGACTTTTTCCGGTTTGGAGTTTTACACCGGTAATGAGGTCTGCCTCCAGAGGACATTTGAACATGTCAGCCGTGATGAAGTCGTAGGGACACTCTCCCCAAACGACAAAACACGTGATGGCTAAAGTTATGAGGAAGTTTAACATTAAAGAAAAAGCCAGAAATAAACCCACAAGTCAAGGAAAGAAGTCTTCTCTGTTCTTCATACTGTAAACGAATTTGTTGATATTGATTGCGTGTGCCTCTTGAGGTTAATCATTGTTGCTCAATCCTTGGATTGTAATTGGGGGAGTAGGGTGTATCTCCCCATCATTAGAGAGCACCGCAGGTGAAAACCCTTTTGACTAAAACTAAATGCGGTGGTTCTATGAGTCCCATAGACCTAACAAACACCCATTTCTATGGATTAATACTTACCCCTCCAACTCATAAACATATCATCTTTACAGTAGAGTTGGGACTAGAATGATTATAAATGTTTTCAGTGCTCATGACAAGATAGTATTTTGCCTACTGGTGCGCTCCCTGTACACTAAAAAGTCAATTTCTATATCATTATGTAATAGTGGAGTACCCCCGCTAGGTGGTGACCTAGGACTGCTGGCTTAATTGACATTTGTGAATGCTGACCCTGGATTTGATTTCCCCTAATGTAATGTTGTCAGGGTGCAGTTTGAAACCCCATAAATGAAGTCATTGGAATGTGGATTGAATCCAACACAATTAATTGTTTTGGGTGGGACGTTGGTTGCCTCACAATGGTGTTCTTTTGGTGGCATATGTTTCACCAAGAATGAAATTTTTTAGGGGCTGAGCACGGTTCATAGAGGGCATGGTCATTAGGCTGGGCTTGGCCAGAAGGTGTGACACCATGTGTTATCATGAACTGGGACCTTAACAATCAGTGGAGATTGGACATCTGTCAGGGCATAGTTCACCTACCACGATTGTGATGGATAGTTATGGGTGTGTCCTTCTATTGCTGCATAGACATGTGCGTTTGTCCAGTTACTGTTTTCAAAACATGGGGGCATATTCACAAGGACTTATCGCCGAGTTATCGCCACCTTAACGCATCAAAAGTGGAGACAGATTTAACGCCCCATTCACAAGTAGGTGCAAACTGCAGACATCGCCAGTATTCCCGTGATAACTGCCGCAAATTTTATCCCCACGGGTGACACCACCAACTAACCCTAATTTGATGCAGAGTAGGCGTTCCCGTGCAAAAACACACGAAAACACCACTACACCACTTTCACAACGAACTGCCAGATCTGCGATGCGAACCAAAACCACGCAATAAGCCGCGGTAGCAGCAGCTATTTAACACCTGCCTCTTGCTGGTGTTATGCAGGACGACTACCTGCAGTAGGCAACGGAGCCCCGCACACAGCCACAGCCGAAGAACAACCCACGCCATGGAGCAACTCATCATGCAGCTAGGAGCCCCAACAGGGCCACAACACCCACCGCCACCACCCCCAGGACAGCCACCACCCCCAGGACCCGGACCGGCACCCCCCCGCACCACCACAGATGCTGCGCAGAGTAAGACAGCGGACCTACCGAAAACGCACCAGTCTCACAGACCTAACGCCCGAGGAAGTCATTGCCCACTACAGGCTCAAAAGGACAACCATCCTCCGCATCATGACCCACATCGGCCACAGGCTGACGGTCCCAACACAGCGGACAATCAACATCCCTCCGCAGACAAAGCTGCTGGCTGTGCTGCACACGTTGGCCTCTGGTACCTTCCAACCAACAACGGCCCAAGTCGGAGGAGTCTCACAGCCAGCCCTATCAAAGTTCCTCACACCTGTCCTGGATGCCATCAACAGCTTCATACCCCAGTACCTTCACTTCCCCCACACTGCGCAGGAACAGCTGGAGACCAAGCAAGGCTTCTATGCCATTGCTAGCTTCCCACACGTGTTGGGGGCCATTGACTGCACACATGTCCCACTTGTGCCCCCTGCGGACACTGCACACATCTACCGCAACAAAAAGCACACGCATTCCATCAATGTGCAGGCAATAGTGGACCACTGGGGAATGTTCACCAATGTCGTCGCAAACTACCCAGGCAGTGTGCACGATTCCTACATTTTCCGACAGTCCATCATCAACCAGCGCTTCCAGGATGGCATCTATGGAACTGGACAGCTCGTTGGTAAGTACCAAATCAACACACCACACACCTCAAACCCACCATCACACAACTGTGGGAATGCACATGTGACCAAACCACATACAACATGTCAATCAACATGCCCACCTACCAGACACGACAACACAACTCCATTGGGATACTGGGCTTCCCATGTACACAAGCCAGCTATATCATGGCACCACAGCCACACAACAGCTGAACGTGTGGAGAGGTGGAAAGCAGGCATGTGCGAAGGATGCAAGTGACCCATGAATGGGAATGTACACAACGACAAGTGTGGCGTGAATGTGCTGGACAGACCTGGGTATGCAAACCACAGATATGTCCATGCAGACATTAACTGCTGGTGTCAACGGAGTAGTGAACAGTGGACGCAACCATGTCACCCCAGGCTGTGGGTTAGATCACGGAAATGTCACTCACTGCGTCCCCCCCTGTGTGCGTGAGCATAGTGGGTTGGCCCGGCTTATGCCAGGCCTGCGCAGGGATGTGGATGAAAACACCGTTGCGCTGAGCGTGGTGCTCTCCCGGAATGGCCAACGTCACTGCCAGGGCGGCGCCTCTCAGCCCGCCACGAGGCCGACGCCGTGAGCAGCTGGGCCTGCGAGCCTGTGCGCCTGCTGCACCCCAGGCCGCTGATACCCAGACCCGGCTTGCCTGCCCCAGCAATCCAAGGCCGCACTGCTCACCTGCCGACACCGTCGTGTGTCAAGGAGGGCCCACCACGTGCCGGTGCTAGCTCCAAGACCCATGCCCGCGAGCTTGGCAGCCTCCTCAGACCATCGCTGTCCTCCGTGACACAGGCCCCCAGGAATCCACATTCGTTGACATACCCCACCGCTGCAGCCGTACTACACTGCAGTCCATTATGCCCCACATCTAGAACTGAGTCTTCATTAATCAATGGCAGAGTTCATGCCAGTGAACGCAGGGAGAGGAGTGAGAGACAGATGCGTTTCAGTCCGGTGGAAACACGGATCACCGTTACGGAGGAGGACAACCACTCGCAAGGACTGACCTGGTGCCACTAACCCTGTGCGCCGTGAGTCACCGTCAGCCTCCGGCAGAACATTGTTGGTGTCTGAGCCTGTGGCCAGGGGGTTGTCATCAGCAACTGGCAGGTACGGACTTGGTGTTTGGCATGAGTCTGTGGCATTCATATCCGCCATGTTGCCGGACACGGCTGGTATGTGCCCTCTGCCCCGAGACACTCCGCGAAAACCACCTTTGATACATACGAGACCCTGCTCTGCCATCATGACCCTACCCCAGTCTCCCGCAAGTCAGCGTCCCGTGGCGGTAGGCCCGTGTCGGCCGCTGTGCATCCGGGGCCACTAACTCTGTGCAACTCAAGTCATACTCCCTTGCTGTTCAAACATTGCATTCCTGAGTGCCTGATGACTGTTGAAGTTGTTGCCAGCACCAGCTACTCCCTGAGGGCTGGCTTACACACACCCCACACACAGCCAGCACAGGCATCACTGGACTAGTGGGCCTGCCAACACATCATGCCGAACCAAGTATTGACTCTTATCTCTCTGCACTGTCACAGGTTATCAAGGATATGCACTCTGCCCTTGGATGATGACACCCCTCCGAGACCCGAACACACCCGCCCAGAGGCAGTACAATGCGGCCCACATACGCACCAGGGGCATCGTGGAACGCACATTTGGCGTGTTGAAGTCACGTTTCAGGTGCCTGGACGTCACAGGTGGTTGGCTCCTGTACAGCCCAGACATCATGTGCAAGATGATCATTGCATGTTGTGTGTTGCACAACATCTGTGTACGCACCAATGCCCCATGGATCCCAGTTCCAGAAGTACGGGACGATGATGAGGACGATGGGGCAGGTGGCCCACATGCCACTGCAGCTGCGGCAGGAATAGCCCGTAGGAACACCCTCATTGCCAATTTCTTCTCATGAGCATGTCACATTGTGGCCGTCCTTGGCAATCATGGGACAGTATTAAATGTCCACAAGCACGGCATGTGTGAATAATAAATATTTGCAGGTTACAGGTTGCACCTGTACATTGTTATGTCACAGTTTCCTGCTGTGCCAGATGTGATTGGCCATGTTGTGCATATATGCGGCACCAGTTGTGTCCTGTGTTCTGTTGTGGAGGTGTTGCTGTTTGTACCAGGATGTTGTCAATGTCGAGGTGCACTTATTCTTATGTGCGTATGCTGCACGGTGGGTGAGTCGCTCCTGCGGCTCTGATTTGGCTGCCACTTATCCCTTTCATGCGGTGTGCCTTTCAGTTCTGTGCTTCCACAGTGCTGAGATGTTGCAGACTTGGGTAACTTGTGCTCTTTGTCGAGTTGTGACTCTTGGGCATGGTTTGTCCGCAGATGTGTCGTTGACGTCAGGGGTTGTTTGTGCAGGTGGTTGTGTCCGAGTGTGACCTGCTCCTTTCCGGTTGTGGTCCGCACTCAGCCACCTCAGTGTCGTGCCGTGTACATTGTCATGATGATTGGACTGCAGCCATGCTACTCGTCATGTGGTGTCTCTTGCATTGTCAGTGTGGCTGACGTATATGCACGTTTGCTGTGTTTTGCACGTGTGCATGTGTTGGTTGTGTGATTGTTGATGTGTTAGGTGGGTGTCCCTTTGGGCACATGGTGTACGTGGGACTACTTGGTGTTTGTGTGTGTGCTGATGTGTTCCCGTGGGATCAGGGACATGATCCTGAGTCATTGTGGGTGTGCAGTGTGCTCTGCTTAATTGTGCATGTGTGCCACTGTGCCCATTTCCCCCCATCTCCCCCTCCCTGGTCGGTACGCACCCTGTTGATGTGGTGTCGGGTCATGTTGGGCAGTGTCCGGATCCACAACTCCTGTCACCGTCTCCCGACTGATGACTGTGGCCACCATCTTCTCCATGTCATTCAGCTCCTGGTGTTCTGCTGGCCCCCCTCCTCCGAAGTGCGTTGCTGCTTTCGTGTTGGCAGCGTGTCTCTGCCATTCACATCAATCCAGCGCCTCTTGTCCTCTTCCATTGTCCTCCTCGGCGCTGCGACGGCATTCACATGGTCCGAGATGGTGTGCCATCTTTGTCTCTTTGTTGCCAATGACACGTTGGAGGTGACGTACAGTTGGTGGTGGTGTTCTATCTCATCCGTGACGATAATCGTGTTTTCCTGCAGACTGTACCCCGTCTTCCTCTTCTCATTGCCCTTCCACGAGCCCTGGATTCCTGGGTGTTCCTCCGTGGGGATTGTGGGGTTCATGTTGTCCTCTGCAGTCGGTCAGGGTGCATCCGTGGTACTCCGCAGTTCATTTCCTTTTTGGTGGCATTTTCCGTATGCTGTTCTTGTGCTTTTTCCCGCATTACGCGTAGGTATTGCTGGCCTCTTGCTGGTTATCACTGTTTTATTATCGCGTTTGGGCCCATCGCGTCTTTTTACTCATTGGGGTTTGTGTTTTTATCACCGTCGCGGTGGTTGTATCGCGGACATTGGCCACGGTTTCGGGAGGCTATCGCATGGTACCGCCGTGTTGTGAATTCCACGTTCGCACGGGGTTATTTTCCCACGATGGACTGCGATGTGTGAAGTTGCGTTAACATTTTTTGGAGATGTTTAGCGCACTTTCTTATGAATATCCCCCATTGCGCGCACATTTCGTGGTGCTCAATCAGAGAGTTGGCCATATTGGTAGCCTCTCTGTCCATCACACCACTAAGAAGGCCGATGTCTGAGACTCAAGTCTGCCAGGGTGACTGCAGTGTCACTAAAATCTACCTCAGCTATAAAAAATGCTGCAGTAAGAGGACTGTCTAAGAGAAGCCTCTTGAAAATACAAATGAAGAACAGCCCGGCTGTAGTGATTGTTCACGTTGAATCCACAGCTCTCCATTTGGAATTCAGAGTGTCTGAACTTGTACCTGGCTTCCTAAAAGTGTTTCTCTTGGCTGCTTAGTTGTTAAAATCAACCAATAGCAGCAATTGCACTTTACGACAAGTGATGTGATTCATTCATCTTTTCGATATTTGTATGGCATCTTTTTAAAGAATATTTTTTAATTTTATTTTCTGCATTAAATTGCACACTGGTTGAAACCATCACACTTTGATTCGCTCTCCACTCTCGTAGGGAATCGGATTAAAAATGCATGCAGGCTCCACTATTCAGATTTGCTTTATTTAGAAAATATAAACTGACCAATAGTCGCCAAACGGCTAGAAAATCACTGCTTTACACAGAATAGCAGATAACACACAATCGTAGTTTAAGCATTGTGCAATTCGCTGCTAGAAATAGTGACAAACATCAATTTACTGTTTGTGAGACAGCTTAAATTGCGTCACTTCCGGCCCAGTTTGCACAGATGCCTTGCTATTTCGAACCGACATTTACACCGACGGACTGGAACAAAAAGTCGTTTCTTCCAATGGTAGGTAAGCGCAAATATGTCTTTTCAAGCTTGCTCGGCCCTGGGAAAAAAATGCAAATAGTGCAGTTTTGCCAGAAACAGGGCAAATTACATCTGATTCTTGTTGGGTCTGCTTTACCAAAGGGGCAGTCAAAGAAATGTATTCGGAAGTGAAATCCATTAGCCATCTGCATTCATCTCATTATAGTTTACAGTTCATCATCACCTATTGTACAAAGATGTTGTAAGCTTCCCATAATTGCCTAACGTCAGATACTACAAAGAGAAAAGCGTTTTCTATGTTCTGCTTATAAGTTCTATTTAGGGCTATGAAAGAAATCCCTTTTAATGGGCTTCCTGTTGGCTGAGCATAGCCTTCTAATCATGTGAGTAAGGCTTTCTGAATCGACATTTCAGATGCGCTCTAGTGAATTAAATTAGAACATCAAGAATGAGTAAGTCATATCGTGTTAGCACTTAAAAAACATGGGGGCATATTAGCAAGACCGGCGATAAAATTATCGCCGTTTTAGCGGCAGGAAACTGCCGCTAAAACGGCGATAATGGGCTTGCTAATATGCGTTATAGAATTCCAATAGAAGCCCAGGTTAGATGTCCTGCACATCTAACCTGGGCTTCTATTGGAATTCTATAACGCATATTAGCAAGCCCATTATCGCCGTTTTAGCGGCAGTTTCCTGCCGCTAAAACGGCGATAATTTTATCGCCGGTCTTGCTAATATGCCCCTTGTTTATTTTTTAAAATTGATATCAAAAGAATAGAACTAAAGCCAATCCACGTAAATACTTTCCAAGTGGACACATATTGGGTCGTTTACTACTGAAAGTTGCTTGGTGATTTAATATTCCCAACTACGGACACCCAAGACGATTGGAGCTTAAAATGAGCATAAAAAAAGAAATAAAAAAACCCATAAAATCCCAGTTAAATTATTGTAGATGCATGTAAATTAGGATACTAAATAAAAAGTGAAAGCACCAAACTAAATTGCTTATATGGAAACAGACAGAAGCATGCCATTTAATCTACCAGTTGAGAAGGGTAAAATATTTTATAATATAAGACAATAGGCCAGATGTAATAACATTAGTGTTTGCGATTACCAAATAGCGAATTTTTGCGAATCGCTATTTGATCATTGTAAACACTAAGGGGCGTATTTACAAGCCCCTTGCGCCACTTTTGCGTCACTTTTCCCATGTTAAAAGTGACGCAAAAGTGGCGCAAGGGGCTTGTAAATCTGCCCCATATGTACTAAAGTGTGTTTTACACTTTTTGTGATTCCCAGTGAGTCGCAAATAGACCTACCTCAAGAACATTAATAAGGTATGTCTCAGTTTGCAACCTATTGGGAATCACAAAAATCAGAGGGAGGGTGGCTTGCTGGGGTCAGCAAACCACCATGACTGTGATTGCTTTTAAAACAAGCATTTACAATGCAATAGGTCTCGCAATGACATTATTTTGAGCTATTGACATTGTAAATGGCAATGCCTTTAAAAAAATTAAAAGGCATTGTTATTTACAATACCAAAAAGCAACACCTATTGCATTGCATAGCGCGGTGTCTGTGAAGACGGCGCCGCGCTTATTAGATCGAAAAGAAAACTACAGTTGATACAAAATGCAGCAACCGACATGATTTGGGGCCTGAAAACGATGACAATATATTAGCCTTGCTTTGTAAATTCCTCTGGCATCCATTCATAAAATATGTGTGTCTGAAAGCCATGAATTTGGCACACAGGGTTATACATGCCACAGGAATAACCCATAGTTTAGCCTTTTAAAATGAGGTGATGTTTTCCATCCCTGGTCTTAAGATCGGTAAAGTAAAATCTTATAGGGTGGCAGGCTTCTCATTACTAGTGCCCAAATATATAACTGGTAGCTTTGACCCTCACCACCCCACCCATGTTAATAGTACCAGGTGTACCAGTAACTCTGTAGGTGTGGAGTTACTGAAGATTATAAGCGAAACCCTGAGTTTCCACGGTGAAATTACGAATTCCGGGCAGAAGTGAGCACACTCTGAAAATCTGGCTTTTTTAATAATGTTTAGAGGGGGTGAGTAAAGTCTGTTGTACTGTTGAATATCCCTTAGCGCCAAGAAGCCTTGGTATATGCGTACTTCAGGAGCAAAACAGAACATTATGTAGAGGAGCAGTGGGAAAAGATGGGGGAATAGGAATTTTGTGGCACAGAAGACAATGGTGGTCAATGAAAAATGAAAGTGGAACAGAAGTAGGAAACCTAGTGAAGAGGAGGAACAGGATAGATGAGAAAAGAGACAACAGCAAGACAGAGAGAGCGTAGGAGTGAGTAATTTAAATATAAGAGCATGAAAGAGATACAGAGGAGGAGCACTGACTTGATATTTTGGCGCTGATATAAACTGCCTGAAAATATCACTTTTTATATGCGTGAACGTCTGCAGTGAATCATATCTCATAACATTAAAGGCAATCCTTTTAAGGATAATATTTCAACGTTCGCCCCAGTTTGCATCGCCAGATATCGTCAAAGATGCACATTGCTCATCCCTACGGCTCTTCTTGGCATTTCTTTATTACACGATGAGAAAACACAACAGTGACATTTGCGGGGCTTGTGATTAACATTCGTGTTTCCCTCAGTGATAGGTTCACTCGCGCCACGATAGCATCTTGCAGCCCCGAGGGCAGCGGCGCCGCTGAGTGATTCCGAGCCCCGCCCCAGCGCGCGAGGACGAGCCGCGGACAGCCTGCGTGTCTCGAGCACAACAATGCCTGGTACATCGCGTGCTGTGACATAAGAAGTGCTTGAGAAATGATGATAAAGATGTCTTGCAACGTGATTATGGATTTGCAACAAAAAAAACACCGGATAAGAGGTGCACAACACTGAGGCAGGTGTTAGATGAACAGTTCCCGGCCGACCCAAACATAAAACAGAACTTATGAGAAAGCAAATTCATTTATCACGGTTGGATGTGAAAATAGCTTCAATTAGCACGTCTCTTCTGTCGCCCAACGTTTGGATTTTTATCAAGAGGAAAATCAGTGCAGTTGCCGTCCTATTATTCAATTATGCAGGTACCATTACAAAGGCAGACAAGCTGTCGCCATTACGCAAAGAGAGCCGCGCGGGCTCGCTCGCTCGTACGGGCCTCAGTGTGCAGGGTAGTGCCTGCAGACTTTCTTATCTTTAGGGGGCCATCTGTTTCTAATTAGCATGGCCGCACTAAGGCCATGCTAATTAGAAAAGATGGCCCCCCCTAAAGATATGAAAGTGCTTCACGACAGCCGTGAAGCAGACGACCCAGTCCGGATGGGCCATCCAAAAGGGAGAAAGGGCAGTGACCCAAAAGCATCCTTTTCAATGGGAAGCCAGCGTTTAGCATAAACGCTGACGCGACCCAATGAAAAGGATGGGCGGGGCTTCAAGTCCCCTTCTGAAATCTCCTCTCTCACTATAAGTCTCGCCGAGCGAGCAGCGCATGCGCTGCAACGCTAGGCGAGACCTAAAAAGCAATGTTTTTTTTTTAATGCAGCCGTTCTCCTTAATAGAAAACAGGATATGTTTTAAAAAAAAATGAAAAGCTTTCTTTTTATTTTTTAAGAGTAGTCAGTGGCCCGAGGGACTACTGCCTGCCCTTAAAAAATATGTTTTCAGCCATTCTGGAAGGGAAAGGGGACCCCTTCCCATTTGGGAATTGATTACCACCAACTTTGAGTTGGTGGTAAAGTGAGAATGTTTTGCTACCGCATTTCGGTTGCATAACATTTGTACATACCATTCAGATTTGGTATTAGAATGGGACCAATGTTACCTCCAATTTTTTTTCTCTATTTGCGCCAATAAAGGTGCTTCGTGCACTTCAGATAAGGCTGCGTACACTGAAGATAAGCAACAACTTAAAATGCAAGCATGTGCAGTGTTCAAGCTACCAAAACCAGTGGCATAGTAAGGGTGCCGTGGGCCCTAATGCAAACCAGTAAAAAAGAACTCCCCCCCACACACACACCCACACCTCTGGGTTGGTATTAAAAGACATCCATTACTGGGACACAGAGGGTTCCTTGCACCCCTGGGAATGGGTGCCACTGCATCTTGTGCCTTATTCATTCTACCTATAATTCCTCTCTATTTGCTATCTCCCTGCCACTCTTATCTCCTCCTCGCACCTTCTCTCATCTCTGCCCACTTCCACTTGATCTCCTAGCTTGTCCTAATCACTTTCCTTCCCTTTTTTTGTTTTTTTTCTCTCTTTGCTGTTCCTTAAATTCCCACTTCTCTTTCTCTATTTCCGCTCTGCTCCACTTTTCCCTCATTCTGTTTCCTCTCTTCAATCTGAGTCCTACTCTTCTCCCCCACAAAGTCTCTCCAATCTCCCTGTTCTCTCTCATTCCACCCATACTCTGTCAAATCTATATCTTGACTATGCTTCTCTCTCATCTTGTTCCTCTCCTTGGTTCCGCCCTCCCTTTTTCCTCTCCTTTCTATGCTTCACTCCACTTTCTTTCTTTTCCTTCCCTTTCTTGCTTTCGATCTCACTTCCATAGCTCATCCTCTCAATACATGTTTCCTTTTCTGTCCGCACTCAAATCTCCCCTCTCCCTCACACTCCCAAATCGTCATTCCTCTCCATCTCTCTTTTATTTCTGTCCTTCCTAATTTTCTCCTTTCCTATCCAGTACCTTTTCTTACTTTTCAATCCCATTCTTATCTTTTCTCCTTTTCTCTACTCTCCAATCTTTCTTTCCAATCTGTCTCTCCTATTTCCTTGTTCATTTTCTTACCCTGTCTCTCTGCTTCCTTTATTCTCTCTACTTCATATCCCAGTCTCACCCCTCCATTATTTCCCTAATTAATATCTAGCCTTCATAGCTGCCCTCCTCCTACCAACCTCATTGTGTTCCCCTCTATTTCATTCCACCCTTTTGTTTTTCTTCATTTCTGCTTCTTTTTCGCTACATCCATCAACTTCCACACTGTCTCCTTGTCTTTTGCTCTGCCTCATGACAAGCTCCTGCACAAACCAATTGAATTAAACTTTGATCTCTGCTCAGCTATAGCCTATGTTCAGAGTTTTACTAGTTCCTGCTGGGGATAAGTTTCCCTCTTTGTGGCAATGACTGTTCCACAACCCACCCCAGAGGGGGACCACTCAAGAGCTAAACCCAGGGAGACACTTCAAAAACATTCTTAGCAAACTCAGGGCAAAATCGTTTCTTGGTTGATTGTGTTTGGGTTGAGGGGGTACCTGGCCCAGCGGTTCAGGCTAGAATGCTCCTATTGGAGTAGGATTTAGACTGATTTCCATATGGCTGGGTCCAAACTGAGTTGCCCTGGTGGGCAAAAGAACAATCGTTTGGAATGCTACCCCGAGTGATTGCCATTGATTAGATGTACTGCAAGCATTCCTCCCACCACCTTTCATCTATTAAATGTAACACACTAAGTGGCCAAGGATATGCTCAGACGTGGGCCCCTGGCTTACTGTGCCACTGGAACCAAGATACACCCGAATGAAGAGCCCCAATCAGCGTGTAACCGGTCTTGCGCTCCTTGTGTTCTGGTTCATGGAGGACCTGATAGTTCAGTGTAGACTGCTCCTATTGGAGCAGAGTTAAGACTGATTTGCTTACGGCTGGGTCCAAACTGAGGTGGCATGGTGGGCAAAAGAAGAATGGGTTGAAATGACACTTGGAGTGACTGTCCAAGTTTAGACTTATTGCCAGCATTCCTTCCATCACCTTTTTTGTCTCTGATGTTAAATAAACTGCAGACACTGCAGAGAAGACTGGGCCTCTCTCATGCCTGGGCTGTGGTGCCTTTACACTGGCTGCAGTAAAAGTGGCCATGCCCCTTACGAAAATGACATGTTAACATCACAAGTAGCACTCGCTGTTTCCTCTGCCCCATTTGTCTAACCTCCTCTAGAATCCTCAACGGATAATGGGGCAGGCAGCCTTTGCCAGACCCAGTGCCACCACTGTTGCTATCAATAAGAGGCCCACATCTACACCTCACCACTTATGTTGGCTATAGAACAGGGACACTGATGTGGTTGTTTGCTCCTCTTGCATTTATATAGTGCTTAATACTCTGGACAAAGCTGTGATGTATTCTGAGTTGCCTTGTGATTCTAGGTACTCCTATGGACTGAATGGTTGACAAGGATGTTGGATGTAGTGTATCCTATATAGGAGATGTTGGGTGAGGAGAATGAAGTTCAAACACATAATCCGAACATGCTTCTGTGAACATCGCTGCAGATAAATATGAGGTGCCACAGAGAGTGTGAAAATTGACCTACCGTTTTGATAAAACACTAATGTGCAGTTAGGTGATTTGGCACAGCTACATTTTTAGACAACCTTGAAATTTTAGGTGTTTGTAAATTTTATGATCTATCACTCTTCAAGAACCATAAGTAAATGATAGCTGCTGGACCAAGTTTAGACCTTCTTTACATTCTAGAACCTGTCTACAGAAATTTTGCATGCTCAATGCCAGGCGCAATCCATTTTTCTCCCATGCTTCAGTGGCCCCTTCTGTTTGGCATCTTCATTGCCTTCTGATGTTGCTCAGAAAAGCAACATTTGTTCTGCATTGGTCATTTGGTAACCTTACATTAGCTTGAAGTAAGAACACAAATCATTCTCATAATATTTACAAGTACCTGTTTAGAGATTCTAATCCAGATTTATTACCTCTTTGAGCTACTTTTTCATCACAAAAGTGACACAAACCCAGCAAACAGTGTTGTGGTTGGATTTCTTTCCTACGCAGATCATGATTTGTGTAGGAAAGTTGCTCACAGTAACGCAAAGTAGCACTATGCACTAAACTGTGCTACTTTGCTTCAAGGGGGGGCATACCGTAGGTGGTACATGGGCATTCCCATCCAACCATCCATGGGTTTTGAGGCAAATCCCTATCTAATAACATTTATAGACAGGGGATTGAGCCAAAAAATGATGTCCCCTCAAGGCAGACGTCACAGTGGGCCAAATTTTAAAACTCTCCATATTTTTCAAACTTTGCAAGTGTGATGCACTTTACAGCACACATACAGTGAGAAATGTCTTAAAGGATATTTTTTGTACTGGAAGGATCCCATTCCAGTACAAAACCTATGCTTGACAGAATGCTCACATCCTTGTACTAAGGTCAGGCACTGGAATTATAAGATTTTGCGTCAGTGGCCTTTTCTGCATTAGTATGGATTTGCCACATAATTCATCATCTGTTGTATAATTTGCAGATTGTAATCCCCAAAAACTGTTCCTAGCTTCAATGGATACTAAAACCAACTTTACACGTATTGCTGCAAAGTGGAAGACCCTTAGCAAAAGTTGACTAGTCACCTTTCTGTTGCTTATTGTTGTATTTGGATGTTAAATTGGTGTTGAGGTGAAACATTTCCCCAGTTAGTGTTAGTATTTCTGAAATGTCAAAATAATAAAGTAATTTTATCACAATATGTGCAGCATTATGCTGCATAACTTGCCTTTTCTTGCCGTATAATTCAACCCTGCCATATATTTTGGCCCTCTCCTGATGCATAATTCCAGTGGCCCGGACTATGGTACAACGCAAAGGTGGGCAAGCCACCACATTATCAGGGACAGCTGAGCCAAAGGTCTGCTCTGGCTTTTAAGATCCCATACACAAGCCAAGCCTGGAAAATATGTGGCATGTCAATCCTGCAGCACATATTATGTTAGACTATAGTTAGGTGTCTTCAGAAACATCTCATCTTGGTACATCAGATTATGTGCAAAGTATTTATTAAAAATGAACTGAGTATCGTTCCTGCCCCTCCACCACCTCCCTCCAAAAGACAATGCTATTAGTGAACTAAAAGGCAAGTCAGGGGTCATGTGTACCCAAATGTGGCCTACGTTAAAATTATAGATGGAGCAACTTTATAAGCTATTACATCAAACACAAGAGTTGTTTTGTTCAGTGCAAAGCCTGAATTCATGTATTGGATGGTGCCTCATTTGTGATGATGAACAAAAAGGAGGATTGGTTTAAAAGTATTTGCCTATTCTTTAAGGTGAAAGTTTCATGTTTTTTACAGTTTTTTAAGCAACCTCGACTGGAAAGCATTGTAGCTCTTTGCTTGAGCATCGAGACTGGAACCTGTTTCCCAATTCCAATGTTAACAGCAATTTGCGAGTCACAAAATGAAATGTACTAATGTGTCTCAGACACATTAGCGATTCCCAATGGGGTCGCAAATGACCTGCCTCATCAATATTCATGAGGCAAGTCGCAATTATCGACCCATTGAGAATGGGCAATAACACAGGGATGGTGGCCTGCTGGGGCCAGCAGACCACCATGTCTGTGACTGCTTTTTCAATAAAGCAGTATTTTCTTTTTTAAATGCAGCCCTTTTCCTTAAAGGAAAACCGGATGCATTTATAAAAGAAAAATGTTAAGTTTCTGTTTCATTTTTAGGTCTCGCCTAGGCAGCACATGTGCTGTCTTCGAGACATGTGGTATTCAGACTATGGGCTTTAAACACACCCAGCACTTTCCATTGTTTCTTTCCTCTGCCTTTACAAATTCCTTTGCTGTGATTGGTCAAAATAGCATACATTTGTCCCGCCTTTGGGCTGTTTTGGTCTGCCCTGGGGACTGCCCCTGCTACATGGATCATTTCACTATGGGCCATATGTTTTGCTTCAGAGCACTACTTTGTCTTTCTGCTCTCTCCTTGCTGCTGCCCCCAGTTAACTTAATCCCCCATGCCGTTCCCACAACAACACCTCCCGCCCGTCGCAGCTTGTTTTTATTCCGAGCAGCTGCTCTTTGCTCCCTCTCCTGGGCTGCAGCTGCCTCCGCCTGCCTCCTGCTTGTTTAAATTGCCTCGGCTCGTGTTCTCGGCAAAAGCAGGCAGATAATGTTTGCAACGTTACTGATTTCCCCTCCCTTCCAACGTGTGCTGTCCCCTTCGCACCACCCCCTCCTTGGTTTAGATTGCCTTGGCTCATGTTTTAGGCAAATGCATGTGCTGGTTTTTGCAATGTTACTGTTTCCCCTCCCACCCAATGTTTCTCTGTGTGTTGTCCCCCTCGCATTGTTGTCTACCCCGTCCATGTTAGTCTGTTTCATTTTAGTGGTTGGGCTTCTTTCAATAGGATATTACTTTTTGGGCTTCTTTTGAAGGGAGTTATGCTTTTCTTTTTATTATTTGAATTAGATGCTTGCGGCAAAGCTAGACAGCCATATAGCGCCTGGGCCTAAGACAGCTGCAAGGCCTTTGTGAGGTGAAGAGACGGTGCCGGTAAGAAGATTCTTGTGCAACTTTAGTGTAACCATCTTCAAGAGCCTCGCAACCTTTAAGTGTGTCACTTGCTCGTCACCTCAGTCACTCTCTGTCTTACGAGAACCCTTGCTCTGGGCTAGGTGCTAGGTGCTAGGTCCTGCCAACTGCCAACGCTGCAGAGTGTCACTTCTGTATCCAAGCCGACTGATCCTCTACTTCTATGTGATCATCTCTGTGGGCTCTCCCTCGTAATGAAGGCACTTTTGGCCAGATCTGCTTTTATTCCATCTAAGGTGTACAAAATGAATCCTGCAGAGTTGTAAACTACAAGTGTATGTCTGTGTGTCTGTGTGTGCGCCCTTGTGTGCTTGAGGTTGTCTGTGTGTGCTTGTGTGTGCTTCTCTGCTGAT
Source organism: Calotriton arnoldi (assembly GCA_963921515.1). Classification (NCBI taxonomy): domain Eukaryota; kingdom Metazoa; phylum Chordata; class Amphibia; order Caudata; family Salamandridae; genus Calotriton; species Calotriton arnoldi. Next base: position 2,754,064 of record CAWUFW010000623.1, read on the forward strand.
TACCAACTGCTCGGCCTTTAATGAAATGTAGGGGATCGTTGTGCAGTCAATGTTTTCCTTACTGTGCCTTTGCTCCATATCCCTGAGCAGCAGCAACATTTCGTGTATGACATACAGCACTCCTTGCTCTAATTAAGGAGTGCGCTGTACTCCACAGCACACATATCCACCTTAGCTCCCACACGCCTGAGTGAAAGCCGTGTTCTTTTATTTGGAGCTGCTACACATACGCAGATGGTGCTGTGGAAACAGCGGCTTGGCGTTGATAAGATCTCTTTTCAACCTTCCACTGACTTGTCTGTCAGTCTCCCCCAGGCTGCTTGCTCAAGCCATGGTCACCTCCGCTGTGCCTGGCTCCCTGGGTCAGATGGTAGTGTTTCTCACAGAGCACCACACTTTTCCCTTCCGACTGCTCTAGATTACAGACTATACTGGACTTGTTCCAGGGAGAGTTCGGCATGAGGGGCTGCGAGCCAAAGACCAGCCGCTGGGGGTGACTTTCAATCTCTGTTTCTGAATGTTTTATGTTCTTCCAGAATGAGCTATTTATTCTTTAACCCTACTCCGAGAGGCCAGGTTTTATTTCCTTACACATTTTGCAAAGCTTGACGTAGGCTATTTGCAGATGGGTTGTCGAGTTGGATAAAATGCAAACCTTACTGCATACTGGACAATGGCCACCTGCTGGACCTGTGTTTTTTAGAGTCCCATTGCACCGAGCTTCGTTCAGGTGGAAATTTGTTGCTCTGTTTATGTGTTGCCCTGTTGGCAAATTACATGGTTTGGTTCCTCTAGAGCTAACGCAGCAAAATGGCGGCCAGTATCCTCGCTGCTTGGTGGCAAACTTTGAAGGAAGCAGAGAAGAAAGAGCAGTAGTGGTGTATATACACCGCTCACCCTTTAAATTGCCCCCTTCTGAAATATTACCCCAGGATTATAGCATAGTGGTGCCAAACCCAACACTCTGCTGCACATGGGGGTTTTCACAGGACCTCAAAGGGACCCTAAAATACAATTCAAGCAATAGAGCTATACATGCAACATTAAAGTAGAAATTATTTCCAGTTTCACAATGAAACCTGCCAAAACAATTGTCTTCTTTGGGTTTTTTCTTTATCAATTCATCCGATTTAGTTACCAACTTATATGTTCCACAAACAGCATTTTCACAGCCCAGCCAACAGGAGTTTTGCACAAGTAAAATTACTTTATCAAGGCGTGATTCCTGTGGTACATTGTTGTGTGTACAGACCCATTGCTAAAATACTTTAGAAGAACTCAAGTGGCTGTCTTATGAAAAAACGCAACATGCTAACATTCACATATTACGGAAATGTGGTGACCTTGTCCATTTCTGAGACCAGCTTTGGCTCAATGGTGATTATACCTTCGCCATAAGGTGTTTTAGGTCTTTGTTTACCCCATCTGCTGGCATAAAACTGCAGCATCATGGCTGCTGCACTCCTCCGCACAAGAAGTGTGCACATGGCTAGAGCAAGCACACGTGTGTGACTAAACACCCCCACTTTCACTGCTGAGCTCTTTATTCAATGCAGCTGCCACAATCGGCTCTAACACCTACCAGCTGGCTTCCAACATCTACCGGCTGGCTTCCATTACTGATGGTAGAACAAGGAAATGTTCCACTTGCCCTCAGTCTGTGTGCACTTCACTGTACTATATTCCATTGCAATATACAAATCCCCACTCTATGCCACTATACTCTACACAACTTTACTCTACACCACTGCACACTACATCACATAATTCCACAGCACACCATGCTACATATTTACACTAGAGAAATTCACTCCACAGCACACAATTCCACGCCACACAATTACACAACTAACCAGTACAACCCTCATAATTCCACTCCAACCACATACATCCACTCCATAACACAAGGGTCAAAGATATTGCCATTTACAACGTCAATAGCTCTAACTCAAAAAAATATGCAACCTATTGCATTTCTAATGCTTGCTTAAGAGTAGGCAGTGGTCCATGGGACCACTGCCTGCTCTTAAAAAACGTTTTCGCTGCCAATCAAAAAGGGGAAGGGGTCAGTTTGCGACTGGCTTACCACCTACTTAAAGTAGGCAGTAAACTGCGATTGTTTTGCGACCACATTCCAGTCGCAAAACAATCATACATCCCCCTGCGACTCGCTATTAGGAAGGGACACCTCTTTCTAATAGCAACTCGCAAACCCTATTTTGTGAGTCGGTAACAGGTTACCGACTAGCAAAATAGGGTGATACATGCTACAGGCCGTTTTAGCAGATACAAAACGGCTAGATTTGTTGTTTGCAACTGCTAAAAACGGTCATACATGTGGCCCCAAATCTCAATTTGTGTTTTGTACCTTTGTAAAAGTATTTCTGCAGTCAGAAAGGGCAGGATTGGTCATTTCTGACTGTAAATATGCTTCATACATGTGGCCCTAAGTGTGCCCGCATATTTTACCTAATCGAAAAAAGTATAACTTTATACTGTTTATATTTTTGTTCGCTAACGTATATGCAAAGATGCAAAAATATAGAAAGCAGCCTTTCATGTAAAATTTAGAGAAAGGAAGAAGATTTTGCTCACAAGATCTACTGCCAACCGCACAGTAGCTAACAACACAAACTGTGCAAGCAAGTAGAGGAACTTTTTGATGTAAACGAGGCTGCTAAACTGATTCACCAAGTAGTATACTGTGTTGCACAGTGATGGTGACTGGTACACTATGTTGCACACTTATGGCGAGCGGAGTCCTTTGAACGTGATTTAGGTACTTCAAGTAAAGTTTATTGATCCAGTGTTTTTCAGTGGATTCACAAGATTGGTAAAGCAAGTTTTGGGCCATTTGAAGGTGATATGAATATTTAACACTGGGATCGTACTCCAGATGGAGAGGAACAAAAGGAATCACAATTTTAATAAAAATGAAGAGTGTTTTCAGACACAGCAACTACAGTTCAGCAACAAAGCATGTATGCGGCATAATACATAATAAAAGGCACAACAAGCAGAACAGAAGATGTCCTTAGAATAGCAAACCTATAGACGGGTGCAATGTCTGATTACCTACCTGTGATAGTCGATTTTTTCTGAAACATAAAGAGGCCATTATATTATGGGCCTGCATCCTTGCTCCCTACCATAATAAATAAGGATCTTTCCAGGTCATACACCTCCAACCAAAACCCTCATACAAACAGATGTATTATACAAAAATTGACAAACACAAAAGTAATATATTCAGGTCGAACAGGGCCCAAGTATTTCCAAACAGGATAGGAATTGGACAAAACATAATGCCATATTCAAACTATTGCTCCTCTCCACATTCAATCAGCACTAGAGTTAGATGGGACCACCTTTGTAGCCTTACGGCTAGAGCAGTCGACCTAGCAGCTGGGGAACCTGGTTCGAGTCTCGGCAACGACGCTCAACATCCTGTGATTCTGGGCAAATCACTTAATCTCCCCGTGCCTAACAAAAATGAATGTGTCCATCTGTAACGAAACTGGTGTTCATGTAAAGCGCTCTGATACCTGATTTCGCGAGTGTAGTTCGTGCTATATAAAACTCTTAAAAAAAAAAAAAAAAATTAAAGTAGCTGTTGTGCAGATTTTGAATGGATACCTCCGGTGTGTTTGCCCGTAAGAAGCTATTTTCTGAAAAAATTCCCCTTGAGTGAAGAAGGGATCGCCATCCCTCTCAAGGCATAGGCAGCTCAGATTAACAGTCTGAGACCAATCAGTTGAAGAAAGATGGCAGCCCAAAATTAATGAAAAGAGAATTGCAACACAAAAATGCTGCCATCTGATTAAAGTAGATGCTAATAGCTTTGTGCTTCTATGCTATGAAGAGAAAACTCAGATGAGGAAGGCGCGAAAATAAGAAGAAAGAATGGTTTGCTAATGCTGGTTGAAACCTGAGGTTTTTTAGAACATAAATTGAGAGGCAACAAAAACCAAATTGTAATAGACAACAATATTCAGGACACTGTGGTCCTTAGAACTCTCATTGCTGAACACGGCATCAACTAGAATACTCTCCATTCTATGATATCTTGTTACCGTGCTTACTCTGCATCAGGACTGAAGTCCCTTTGTGTTCGACATTTGGTACAGTAAAACAGCAACAGGCTGAGGAGAAAGCTGTGATAGATTGCGATGATGTGGCTCAGAAAAGGAAAAGACCACATTTTCCCATGACAGTACCCTGAGGAAGCCTATGTTTAGGCGAAACGCGTTGGCTGCACTTGTTGAAAAGGAATGGAATAAAGAAAGAAAAACTACAAGCAGTGACTGACTCATCTTGTTTGCTCCAGTCATGTGTCTAAATTGTTGTCTATTACATTTTCGTTTTTGTTGCCTCTCAATTTATGTTCTAAAGGTGGCTAATGTATGGCTAATTGGTAGCTGGTCATTTTGAGGTGGGCACTGTAGCTCAATAATTGGTGTTTACTTCAGGTGGTTCAGCTATAAGCCCCTTCGCTGCCAATATTTGTTTCAAATTGAAACCTGAGGTTACCTAAGGTCCAGCTTAAGGACCAAGCAGTCCATGGAAATCCTTAAATAAGTGGCAGCACAAAGCAGGATCCAAGATCACTGAGGGAATAACACTGCAGAATAGAAATGCTGTGGTGGCCATATTCCTTCTGAGTGACATCCTGAACTGATGAACACCTAAAGCTACTATTCTGTAGTTGTCTTAACATTAAATCCATAATCATACAAGAACGTAAATTGAGAATATGTTTGGTGGATCTCTGGAGAACAGGTGGCCTCAGAACTACTAAAACCCTATTCCTCTACTGTTGGTAACAGCTAGACTTGTGGGAATTATGGCATGCTTGACTTATTGAGTCCTATCAACAGGACCTCGACTGTTTAATTGTTAGAAACATTTTGCAGACTAGTGGAATTGGAGGAAATGAAAAGAGCAGAGGGTTGTGACAGGATGCCCAGACATTGACCAATTTGTTGAGAATGTTTTGCTAGAGGGGGACATCAGAAGTCCAGTTACAAGGCAAAGCTGTTGCTGAGTTAATCAGCCATACATTGATCTGCACTTGGGGATGAACATCAGAATGAGTAATGACATTTTCTTCTGTCCAGTGTCCTGATTATGTAATTAAACTATGCCTTGATAATAGCATTTTCTGTTTTTATTAAAACTTCTGATACCCTACGGTAAAGCTGAAATTCCTTTAGTGTCTGCTTATTGATGCTTCCTCTATTGCTTTTTTCCCAATCGTTGACTGGGGGTTTGTTTCGCTAACAAAATACAGTGAGAATAGGGTTTTGGCTACAGGGCATTTCCAAAGGGGACACACTGCTCCCAGCCTCACTGTGCCTAGCCAACATCTGTGCACAAGGGTGCTGTGGTAAATTATACTGGGTACAAGGCATGGGCTAAAAAGATTTGGATGTGCACAACCAGAGCTTAATTTGTAAACAAGTAAGTGGCAGGGCCCCAAGTTTGACTCAGAATCCCTCGGGCGGCACTACTGAATGTCGGTGGGCCGAATACTAAGGCTGCACAGGCTTGATTCCACCTCATGCCACTTTAATCCACCAACAGACGCACCCTGCCCCTTTGTTTCATTCAATAAAGTTTCCAACTTTCTACCTTTGTCGCTGTTCTGTTTTATCTCTTCCTCCTTATTTCCCCTTGTGTGTTTTTTTAGGTCAAGCCTAGCGCAGCGCGCATGCGTTGCTCTAGGAGAGGGCCTCTTGGAATCACTCCAGACTTCCCAGAGACTTCTCCGTGTGGGTCGGACTCCTCCCACACATTCCATTGGCCTTTGCGTGTGACTTTCAATAATGAAAGCACGCATATGGCCAAAGACGGGTGCATGTCCCGCCTTTCCTCTAAATGTTCACTCCCATGGCCTTTGGGTCTCGGGAGCGAGCAGCGGCGCGCAGGCTGGCAGCTGGTCGTGGATCAGGTTACTAATTTATAGCGCGGTCGCTTTCACTTTCGTGGCCGCGCTTGTTTCCTTTCTTCTTCCTGTGGGCATGCTTGGCATGTTTCTCCTTCGCCTCCTCGCTCATTTTACAGGGTTAACGTGCGAAGCCGGGTCACTCTCCGCCCGTGTGCCAACATCCAAATCCGCAGTAAATAGTCAAAAGCCAAAAAAAAGCCCAAGTCCGCGCACCCAGGACAGGGCGCCGTTTACACCCAGAAAGAAATTGTTGCGCCTGCTCGCTCTTTTGCCCTGCCAGTCGGGGCTGCTATTGCTCCTTGTCTGACTGGGACGTGGCCGGTAATTTCATTTCTGTGCTCTTTCCATTGTAACTTCTGCTCGCCTGTGGTGTGAGAGCGCGCTGCGCGCACTGCCGCCTCCCCTTCCTGTAAGTGGTGTTGATGAGGCACTCCCAGAAGCGCGCCCATCCTCAGCCTGCTGCTGACAGGTCTCAGGAGCTCCCACCACGCCTTATTTGCTGCCTCGCGCAGACGGGGCAGCGTCGTCTAAACTGCATGCATTGCCGCCCGTGCACAAAAGCACCAAATGTGCTGAGCGCACCGGGCCCTGCCAGAGGGAGCGGAGAGTGGGCACCGGATCACGTTACCCAACCTTACATGGCTGCCTGGCTGCCACAAACAATATGAAGCGAAAGGCGCTCCTTGAGGGGGTGGCACGGCGGAGCCTCACGGTGCCCCGTAGGTGGTGACATCGATTAAGGAGTCTGCCAGCATCCACAAGCCCATGGCTGCTCGTAGACAAAGCAGAAATATATGAATACACAGTTCTGAGAAGTCAGCTTTACATATAAAACAAGCATTGGCATAGCAAATAGGTCTTGCCTTTGGGACCTTATATGTATTTAGTTATGCAGTACAATATCCTTGGTGCAACAACATCAACTGTTGCATGGCTAAACACTTATAAGGTCCCAAAGGCGAGACCTATTGGCTATGCCAATGCTTGTTTATCTCTTGCTCTGCGTCAAAGTCTGATGAGGAAAACTAAGTGCCGGTCCCCAGAAATGAGTGCCAGGGGCCCAACCAGCAAAAACCTGCTCAAATTATGCACTGGGTACAGTGAGCTCTGGCTGAAAGGCTTAGACTATGTTAGGCCCTTTGCTCACAACCCTTTCCCTAAGTGCCCAATGGGTGTAGCCTTTGCTTATTGTCAGTAGACGCTGGGGACAGAGCCGGGCTTTCAACCAGACTCTACGCTCGGGACCTTTACCTTAAAAGTTACTGGGTATGGCCTTCAGTCAAGCCAAGCATGCTCTGGGTGCTGTATCTGTCCTTCAACCATGCCTTGTGTTCAGAACACCTTGACTTAAACCCTCTTGGTAGGAGTGTTGACTATACTCAACGCTCAGCACCACCTTCAGAATAGTCCATAGGAATTAGCCTTGAACTACACTCGTCATGCTGTAGGAACAGTACCGGAATACAGGCTAGCCCATTGGTCATCCACCTTTCCACCAGAGCCCATAGCATTCACATTTTGAGGCTATTCTGGTTGCAGAGCCTGACCAAGGGGTTCCAGCACAGCCCTAGGGGAAAGAAGGCATACCCAGAAGGAAATCCTTGGCTACGATATTGAGTTCCTACGATGCGCTTAAAATCACTGTGAAAAGTAGAGGTATGTTAGAAGTTACTGGACATCTACTGATCATGATCAAACCAAAATGGCCACACTTAATAGACCATCTCCATTTTGAATTAAACACAATCACTTCAAAATGATGGAAGCGCCTGAATTTCGCTTCAAGGTATGAAAACCTAAAAGAATCACCTTCACTCAATTGTTGCCAAAATCCCCACCATGCACTCAGATCCCAGCATGTACAGCAATGGGATATGTGCAACAGGTTCTTAGATCAAGGGGTTTGGGCATGGGGAACAGGGTGCTGTGGGCTATTGGGCCAGATTGAGAAGTATAATGCTTGTTCATATGAAAGAGTCCATAGAAAGGCCCATTGCACACAGTTAAAAGCAGTATTTGGTTGAGTCTGAGAAGGGAATGGACATGGTATTCAAGCGTCATGGGGTCTGGATATTAGGCCTGGGCACAATTTCAGTTATGCCTGCACAATCTGGTGAATTTCATGTTACACTTGTTACACAAAATTTCCAAAATGATGGCATCTCAAAACATTTTCAGGCGGGCGCATGGGAACTACACAGACGACCACAGATCAAGCAGGTGTTGATCACAGCACTTTTGTTTTTTGCACTATATTTTTTAGTGCGAAATGTATCGCTCTCCCCAACGTGGACCTGAGGATGTATTTCATGCTAAAATAGAGCGCTAAGTGCCAGCTTTGCATTTGATGAAATTTCTCATAAGTGTTGCAACATTTTGCGTAATTACGCGAAGACAAATTATGCAAATTTCACACACCCCTACTTTATATAAGCATGGCCAATTGTGTGCGCCAGTCTGTGGGGAAAGGATGAGTGGTCATAGGGCATAACCAAAGCAGGATATCTCTAAAGTTGGTCAGACACTGTGCTCAATAACCCTTCCCCAAATGTGCAGTGGGTGAAACTTTTGGCTGTCTGAGGGCACAAAACATGGGCTTCAAAAATGTCCTGTGCTCAGAACCATTACACAAACAGGCTGCTGGGCAATGCCTTCGACAAAACCAAGCATTCCCTCTGTTTTTCCTGCCATATGGCCAGGCCATGTTCAGAACTGCCCCCCACCCCCATCCCCGAGAGGCAACTAGACACACCCGTTCAATATGCCCAGCAAACTCTGCGTCCAGAACCTAACACTCATCTATTTCCTGCGCTCAGTGCTTCACCCCAACAAAAATGCCATTAATGTTGAATTCAGCTATACTGAATCTTCACTCAGGCTCTGCTATTGTGACCCACCCCCCTTAGCACACTACACTCACAATTTGACTGTGCTAAGCAGGTGGTGGGCGCCTGGTATTTGGTCAGGCCCTGCAATCTGTGTTCCTGCCCTCCATATGCTACTGTGCACAGTCTTTGCCTTGGGTCTTTCAACATTGCCACATGAAAAATGTGTAAAAGAGTAATTATGTGTGGCTTCAGTGATGTAATTGTTGATATGCTATTTGATTTTAAATGTGATGTCATGGATGATAAGCAGCCATTTGTGATGTCTGAGCTATCATTCTGAATTGATGATCAGTGCTTTCAGACTAGATACAGCTGTTTAGGTCAGCTTATCAAGAGCATTTCAGTACTTTTTAGATTTTGGATCCCATTCATAATGCCCTTTCTACTGTTATGCTATAGTAGAATTTGCATGTTTTTATAACACAATGTTTTAACTTAACTATTTTTCCAGTGCATTTATTTGGTTTAAGTGTTCTATAATTTGCCCTCTGACAAGAATATAAATAGAGCATGGTTTGTGACCACTCCCAGCAGCAACTCCCATTGCCCCTAGAGCCTGCACTGCACAGTCTTTGGCCACATTCAGTTTACGCTGTGGGCATGGCATTCTCTCCATCATATACTTCGACTGTGCTACTAGTGTCTGCTGCAAAAGTCATTTGACATGCTCAGATTGCTCCTACTGCAGAGCCTGGTCTTTACTTACATTTGTGCACAGTCCTCAAGGACTGCTGAACACTATTTTCAGGCGTGCACAGCGGACTTTGGGAAAAGAGAGGGGTCTTTAGTAACAGCCAGCACCTAGTCCCACTGCCACAGAGCCCACTTCATAGGGGGATTAAGAGCCAGGTGGTCTTTGAGGTTGTCCTGATCTCAGACCCAAGGCTAGCTGCATATGTTGAAAACTATGACCAAACGTCAGTGGGTGGAGAGAGTGTTCTCCAACTATGTCGTTGTTAGAATTGGAGGTTTCTATTTGTCAGTGGCTCGCACCCTGTCCAAGTAGGGATCCTTCCTTCTAGTCAGGATAAGTAAAGTACACATCTAAGTTTGCCAGTGCTCACCCTCTGGTAGCTTGGCACAGAGCAGTCTGGCTAAACTACAATGTGTAAAGAATTTGTATATAACCCACAGTAACACAGTGGAAACACCACAAATGAACACCACACCAGTTTTAGAAAAATAAAGTGTCTTTATCTAAACCAAACAAGACCAAAATGACAAAAATCCAACAAACATATATAAAAATATGACCTTTAGAATGTAAGAACAGTTCTGTCCATAGCAAACTATGGATGCGTCACTTTTAGCACAAAGTAACTGGGATGTGTCCAAAAACACAAACAAAACAGGTGCAGGGAAGGTGATGCGTCGGTCCCATATGCACAGGGAAGGTGATGCGTCAGTTGCTTGCTCCAGGAGAGGTGATGCATCGGTTCCTTAGTGCCATGCAGGGAGGGGATGTGTCAGTTCCTTACTGGAGAGGAAGTGATGCGTTGGTTTCTTACTGTGTGGGGAGGTGATGCATCGGTTTCTTAATGCAGCCCCAGCGTTGATGTAGATTTGGCGCAAAGTGCGATGAGTGGGAATCCAGACGCGCTGGAGGTCGATGCGGTGGCGGTCACACAGGCGCTGCATTGATTTTGTCCGCCGCGGTTCAACGAGGTGTCAATTCTTTTAGCCGCACAGTAGGGCCTGTTTAGGGAGTCGGTGCGGTGATCACGGACTTCGGAGATCGGTGCACGGGACTCGGTGTGAGGTGCTTTTTTGGGCCGGGAGCCGGTGCTGTGTCAATTTCTTCGGCTGCACGGGCTGTGCGTCAGGAATTTCACCCACAAGGCGGTGCTGCATTGAAAAAAACAGCTGCTAGCAAAGAGCAGCATTGATTATCAGACTTTCACAGCTTCCAGTAGCAGGAACAACCTGCAGGGGCCCAGAATTAGAATTGGCACCACCTGGCAGGTCAGACCTCGCAGCAGTGGAGTTCCAGGAAGCTGTGGGTGAAGTCTTTGTGTCCCTGAGACTTCAAAACAGGAGGCAAGCACACACAAGCCTTTGGAGAATCTTCTCAAGCAGGTTTCAAAGCAAAGTCTAGTCTTTGTCCTCTCCTTAGCAGAGGCAGCAACTGCAGGCAAGTCCAGAAAAGCAACACGAAGCCAAGGGGCAGTACTCCTCCTTACAGCTCTTCAGCTCTTCTTCCTTGGCAGAGGTTCCTCTTGATTCCAGAAGTAATCTAATCTTCTGGGGTTTTAGGTCTAATACTTATACCCAAATTTCTCTTTGTAGTCCTGTTTCAAGAGTCTCTGAGCTCAGTAAAATCAGTTCTGTCCTCCCTGGTCCAACTTGTCCACAGGGAGTGGAGATAGCATTGTGCAGAGGAGACACAGCCTATTCAGGTGCTAGTGAAAACTCCTCCAACCACTCTAAATTCAGAAAGATCTATTCAGCCTGGCTATAAGTCACCCAGGAAAGGCAGGAGACACCTCAACTCCCCCTTGTGACTAGTGTGAATGCACTTCCCCAGCTCCTGTCATTCCAAAACCAGACAGTGAATACACAAACAGGCAGAGGCACACAGAATGGTAAAGTAAGAAAATGCCTACTTTTTAAAAGTGCCGTTTTCAAACACACAATTTAAAAACCACCTTTACTCAAAGGCGCGTTATTTAATTCTGAGTTCAGAGAGCCTAAACTCCTATATCTTGTTCCAATGGAAAGCTACACTTGTAAGATGTTACAAGGCAGCTCCCATGTTAACCTAGGGCACAGACAGCCTTCATTAGTGAAAAACGAAATGCACAGTATTTCACTATCAGGACATGTAACACACACCAGTACATGTCCTACCTTTAACATATACTGCACCCTGTCCACAGGGCTGCTTTGGGCCTACCTGAGGGCTGCCTAACATGTAAGAAAAGGGAAGATTAGGGCCTGGCAAGTGGGTGCACTTGCCAGGTCAACATGGCAGTTAAAAACTGTGTGTGCAGACACTGACGTGGCAGGTCTGAGACACATTTTACAGGGCTACTCATGTGGGAGGCAAAACCAGTGCTGCAAGCCCACTAGTAGCATTTGATTTACAGGACCTGGCACACTCAGTGCACTTTACTAGGGACTTACCAGGAAATCAAATATGCAAATCATGGATAACCAATCATAATCAATATTTACACAGGGAGCACTTGCGCTTTGGCACTGACCAGCAGTGGCAAAGTGCCCCGAGTACCTAAATCAACAAAAACAAAGTCCATCACACAGTCAAAAATAAAGGCGATAGAGGCAAAAACTCAGGGGAACCCACACAAAGGATGCCAAGTCTAACACATGTCCCCTCCAGCTGAAAAGTGGGGAGAACTACCCACCCTCCTGGGAGTTCTCATCACTAGGCAGATGAATCTGGACAGACCATCAGCATTGGCGTGTTCTGTACCAGGGCGGTGTTCCACAGTAAAGTCCATCCCCTCCAGGGAAATGGACCACTTCAAAAGTTTTGGGTTCTCACCCCTCATCTGCATTAACCATCTGAGGGGCCTGTGGTCTGTCTAAACCCGGAAGTGAGTCCCAAACAAGTAAGGTCTTAGCTTCTTCAGCGCCCCAGATCAGAGCAAAAGCCTATCACTCAATTGCACTGTTCCCTGGGGAGTAAGCTCCTACTAATGAAGGCTACAGGTTGGTCCAGGCCCTCATCGGTCTTCTGTGAGAGTACCGCTCACACAACATGCTCTAAAGCATCTGTTTGTACCACAAATTCTTGGGAGAAGTTGGGGGCCTTGAGCACGGGTGCCGTGCACAGGGCAGCTTTCATAGTATCAAAAGCAGTCTGGCGGGCATCAGTCCAGATCCCTTTTCTTGGCTGCTTCCTGGAAGTCAGCACAGTCAAGGGGGTAAATGGTGCCATAGCCCTTGACAAACCTCCTGCAATAGCTAGTGAGACCTAAGAAGTCTCTCACCCAAGCCAGAACAGTGTCAATCTTAGTTTGTAAGGGTGCCACCTGGCCGCTTCTTACCTGGTGCCCTAAGTACACCACAGACCCCTGCCTGATCTGGCACTTACTGGCCTTGATCGTGAGGCCTGCCTTCTGAACAGTCTTTAACACTTCCCAAAGGTGTTGCAAGTGATCTTCCCAGCTGGAGCTGAACACTCCAATGTCATCCAGGTAGGCGGCACTGAAAACCTCCAGTCCAGCTAACACCTGGTTGATCAACCTCTGAAAGATGCCAGGGGCGTTCTTCAACCCAAAGGGCATCACCTGGAACTGGTAGTGCCCCTCTGGTGTTGAGAATGCAGACGTCTCTTTGGCCTCATCAGTCAAGATAACCTGCCAGTACCCAGACGTTAAATAAAACGTGCTAAGGAACTTGGTAGCTTCCAACCGATCTATGAGCTCATCAGCTCTGGGGAAGGGATGCGCATTATTCTTGGTGACTGCATTGAGCCCACAGTAGTCCACCCAAAACCAAAGTTCAGGTGTGGCAGCCTTTGAGACCAAGACCACTTGAGTGGAGAGGTGTGGTGCAGCGGCCAGGGCAGCTGACTTTGGAGCACAGGGCTCACGGTTCGATCCCCGGCTCCGGCGGCAGCTCAGCTCAGCACCATGTGACTCTGGGCAATAGCTCACTTAATTTCCACGATGGCCCCCAGCGCCTTGAGACCCGTAAGGGTGAGTAGTTCGCGCTTTACCAATACGGATTTACTGCTGGAGGGCTCTTCCACCCCTAGCACCAGCATCTTGGAAACCTCTTCCTTGATGCTGGCTTTGAACTTGTCAGCCAGCCGATAAATATTGTGCATTACAGGTGGATTATCCCCAGTATCCACATCCTGGGTACACCAATGGGTGACTCCTGGGGTCAAGGAGAACAGGGAGGCAAACTGTCCCAACAATTGGCGACAGTCCCTCTGCTGGTCTGGGGTCAGTGTTGGGAGAGGTTTGCACCCTCCACAGACCCATCGGGCTCCTGTGCAGACAGGAGGTCAGGAAGAGTCTCACTTACCTCTTCTATTCCATCATCTGTCGCCAGTAGCATGTTCACTTCAGACCTCTCAAAGTGAGGTTTGAGGAGGTTCACATGCAGGACACTCAAAGTGTCCCTGTGAGTCTGCAAGATCACCAGATAGGTGATAGAACTCTTGTGCTCCACCACCTCAAAAGGTCCAGTCCACTTGTCCTGAAGAGTGCAAGTCTCTACTGGGGCTATGACACACACTTTCTGGCCAGGCTGAAACTCTACCAGAGTGGCATTCTGGTCAAACCAACATTTCATGTCCTCCTGGCTTGCTTCCAGGTTCTCCTGAGCGAGTTATCTGAAGCGCGCAGTCTGGTTTCTGAAGGCCAGCATGTAACTAAATACATCCTGTGGAGTTTTACTGGGAGCTTTCTCCCAGCCTTCTTTCACCGGACTAAAAGGTCCTCTTACAGGATGTCCATACAGCAATTCAAAGGGGCTGAACCCTAACGAGTTTTGTAGTACCTCTCTGTAAGCAAACAGAAGGCATAGCAAGAGTGCGTCCCACTTATGCCTTATGGATTCTGAAAGGCCCTTTATCATGCCTTTCAAGGTTCGGTTGAATCTCTCAACCAAACCATTACCTTGGAGGTGGTAAGGAGAAGTGAACTTATAGGTTACACCACACTCCTCCCACAGAGATGCCATATATTTGGATATGAAGTTGGTACCCTGGTCAGATACCACTTCTCTGGGGAAACCCACATGGGAAAATATCCCCATCAATGCCTTGCCCACCATGGGCACCATCATTGTTCTGAGAGGGGAAGCTTTGGGGTACCGAGTGGCATGGTCCACCAAGACCAGGATGTACCTGTTGCCTAGGGCTGTCTCGTGGTCCATGGCCTCAAAATATCAATTCCTACCCTCTCAAAAGGGGAGCTGACAACAGGGAAAGATTGGAGAGGGGCCATACACCTCCTTCCACTCTTATCACTTGCCTGGCAAGTTTAGCAAGACCTACAATGCGCATCAGAGTGTCTTCGCATCCGGGGCCAGTAAAAGTGGGAGACAATCCTATCAAAAGTTTTGTTCTGCACTGTTAGAACCGGGGGTATCTAGTTGGCTGAGGTATGTACCCTAGTCCAAATAGGGACCGTTGCTTCTAGTCAGGGTAAGGAGGGACACACCCTTAGATAACCCCTGCTCACCCCCTGGTAGCTTGGCACGAGCAGCCAGGCTTATCTCCAAGGCAATGTGTAAAGTATTTGCAACCACACTCCCAGTGACACAGTGATAACACCACAAATGGACACCACACTGGTTTCATAAAAATAGCAGTATCTTTATAAAAAGGAATACGATGAGACCAAACGATAGAAAAATAATATATGCGTATTCGTAATAATTCACTTGGCCGGATATTAGGCCAGCAATCACTGTAGGTTCTTGCGGTATTAATGAGCAATTTATGATCTCTAATGCAGTCCTAATGCAATGCTATGCAGTTCGTAATGCAGCTCGTAATGTAATACTAGGACAGTCCTTAATGCAAGAATCAGGCAGTTCGTAATGCAATAATAAATCGATTCGTAATGCAAGAATCAGGCAGTTCGTAATGCAATAATAATGCGGTTCGTGAGGCAATAATCAGACAGTTCGTAATGCAATAATAATGCAGTTCGTAATGCAAGAATCAGGCTGTTCGTAATGCAATAATAATGCGGTTCGTGATGCAAGAATCAGGCAGTTCGTAATGCAATAATAATGCGGTTCGTAATGCAATCTGCGCGGTCAACTCGGACACCACTAGGCCCCAACAGCAGAGACAACGTCTTAGGCTTACAGGGGCGGCCCCGGTCCTGCTGGGCAGGTCCGGGCCGCTCGGGGACTCAGCGCGTCTAACGCGGTGCAGCGGGAGAGAACTCGGAGCACTCCTGTACTCCTCCTGCACGCCTCCCCAAGCCACACACGCTTGCGGCTACCGACCGGAGTCCAAGCCTCACCTGGGGGGGTGCGCTGCCCGCTCTCTCTCTCTCCCCGCTCGTCGGACGTACTGCTGGGCGATCCCAATCACGTTGTGGCTCTGTTGCTAGGCGACGCTGTAGCCGGACAGGTTACGGCGCGGCCTTCTCCGTCATTGATGATCTTGGGCAGATTCCTTTCAACGAACAACAATCACGATCCCTTTCACCTTGTAGCTTCCTTAGCTACAAGAAATCCTTTAGCACGTTGCGGCTCGGGCCGTCAGCGGTGATTTATTTATTTATTTAGGAGTTTTATATAGCGCTAGCCAGACCCGAGGGTATCAGAGCGCTTTACAACATGAATCAAAGAAGCAAAACAAACATAAGAATTGACCCTAGTAGAAACATAGTGATTCGTGTCGAGTAAAGTTCAGACCCAAAGATTCGCAAATAGAACATAAAGATATTTAAGGATATTTAAACATAAAGATATCTTGTATCTGACAAGATACTTGGCGAGTTCAGTTCCAACACAGCGAGTAGTCGATAGGATCCATGATTCGTGACAAATCCAGAACGGTGAAGGGGAGCAGAGGAGAGAAACGAAAGGTAAAAAGAGGTATCCATCTTCTTCAGCGTCTTTGTATACTGCCGTGTGCGGGATTCACTGTAGAGCGTCAGCTATCTATTCGGAAGAGATCGGCTGAGGAAAAGGTCTTTAAGCTGGCTTTTGAATTTTGGAAAGGAGGGGTTAGTCCTAATATGAACTGGGATGGAGTTCCAAATTTTGGGCGCATTTCCAGAGAAGGCGCGTGATGCGGTTTTATGTTTGCGGGTTTTTGGCGGGATGAGAAGTAGAGTGTTAGTACTCCTTAGGTTCCTTGACTGACCGGCTTTGTTGAGTTTGGCGGCCAGGTATGCGGGTTTACCGGTATGCAGGGCTTTGTGAGTGAGGCAGGCTGTTCTGAAGCTGGCGCGCATTTCGGTTGGTAACCATTTTAGTTCTCTGAGAGCAGGAGTGATGTGTTCATTTTTTTTAACTCCGGTGACCATCCTGGCTGCTGCATTTAGGGTTGTTCTGAGGGGGGCTAAGTGGGATTTTGCTGTGCCTGTGAGGGTTGCGTTCCCGTAGTCCAATCTAGACAAAACCAGGGATTGGGTGGCTTGTTTGAGGTCATTGGGAGAGATGAATGGCTTTATTTTGTTGAGCAATTTTAGGTTGATGAAAGCGCTCTTGGCGGTATTTTTGATGTGTTTGACCATGTCTAAGTTAGGGTCCAGAGTGATTCCCAGTGACTTTACAGAGTCTGCTGGGATGAGGTTGCAGTTTAGAGCATCAATGGTTTTTAGCCATTCTGTGACTTGAGGGGTTTGTGCTTTGTTGGAAATGATGAGTATTTCCATCTTGTCCTGGTCTAGTTTCAGGTGGTTGAGGGATAGCCAGTGTTGGATTTCTTTCAAGGTGAGGTTTAGTCTTTGTATGTCATCAATAGAGGAAGCTTGGTGAGGGGTTCCATGTAGATATTGAATAGTACCGGGGAGAGAACTGATCCTTGCGGAACCCCCCTGTTTACGGGGAGTAGGTCTGATGTGCTGTTTTTAATTTTTATTCTTTGGGTGCGGTTCTGCAGGAAGGAGGAGAACCACTGTAGTACCACCTTGTTTGCTCCGACCCTTTCCCGCAGTACATTAATGAGCAGTTTGTGGTCAACTGTGTCGAATGCTGCAGATAGGTCCAGGAGGATGAGTAGGCAGCATTGATCATTGTCAAGTGAATTGTGAATGTCATCTATGACATTCAGGATCGCTGTCTCAGTGCTGCAGCCTTTTCTGAAGCCTGATTGGTGAGGATCTAGGAAGTTGTTGCTTTCGATGTGTTGTGTTAATTGCAGAAGGACACATCTTTTCAAGATTTTTGCTAGAAAAGGGAGATTAGATACAGGCCTGAAGTTGTTGAGATCGTTGGGGTCAGAGCCTGGCTTTTTTTGAAGTGGTGTGACTTGACCCATTTTGAGACAGTCTGGCATGACTCCGGTTCTTAGGGAACTATTTATAATCTTGGCCCAAAGCGGGGCTAGGGTGAGATTGAGTTTCTTAACTAGTTGCGCAGGGATAGGGTCTGAGAAGTGAGACGAGGGTTTGGAGCTGGTAATCAATTTAGAGATCTCTGTTTCTGAGATGGGGCGAAGGATTTCCAGTTATTGGGGGGGTGATTGGGTGGGTGATCCTTACTCACAGCCTCAGTTACGATGACGGCTCGGGCCACAAACAGCAATACAGCAGCGTGGACGATGTTTCACGCTGCGGGGGCAATGCGATCCCGGGGCACCTCGTAAACAGTACCACGGACCACACGGCAGTCTCAGGCGTGCAAGAGCACCACGCACACAGCGTCGCTGAGACACAGTCCTCAGTTTCAAGTGCCCCATTAGCACGTTGCGGCTCGGGCCGGCAGCGGCGATCTTTACTCACAGCCTCAGTTACGATGACGGCTCGGGCCACAAACAGCAATACAGCAGCGTGGACGATGCTTCACGCTGCGGGGGCAATGCGATCACGGGGCACCTCGTAAACAGTACCACGGACCACACGGCAGTCTCAGGCGTGCAAGAGCACCACGCACACAGCGTCGCTGAGACACAGTCCTCAGTTTCAAGTGCCCCATTAGCACGTTGCAGCTCGGGCCGGCGGCGGCGATCTTTACTCACAGCCTCAGTTACGATGATGGCTCGGGCCACAAACAGCAATACAGCAGCGTGGACGATGTTTCACGCTGCGGGGGCAATGCGATCACGGGGCACCTCGTAAACAGTACCACGGACCACATGGCAGTCTCAGGCGTGCAAGAGCACCACGCACACAGTGTCGCTGAGACACAGTTCTTAGTTTCACACAATCCTTTAGCACTTTGCGGCTCGCGCCGACGGCGGTGATCCTTCCTCACAGCCTCAGGTACGATGACGGCTCGGGCCACAACAGCAATGCAGCAGCGTGGATGATGTTTCACGCTGCGGGGGCAGTGCGATCATGGGGCACCTCGTAAACAGTACCACGGACCACACGGCAGTCTCAGGCGTGCAAGAGCACCACGCACACAGTGTCGCTGAGACACAGTTGGAAACTTTTGTGTTCCTGAGTTTCCACAACAGGTGACCAGCTCTCCTCGGGCCCTTGGAGACACGCTACTTCAGGACACAGCACACAGCAAAGTCCTCACAAGTAGGGGGACACAGCACACAGCAAAGTCCCTTGACCTCTCCTTAGTCAAACCAGCAAACTACAGGCCAGCCCCAGAACACACAGCAAGGGCAGTCCTTCTCTTCAGTCTCCTCAGCTGTTCTTCTTTGGCAGAGGTTCCTCTTGAGCACCAAGTAGGTTCAATCCTTTTTCAATATGGATTTCAGTCTTGAGTTCAGGGGTTTCAGCTCTTACATTTATACCCCTAAATGCCTTTGAAGTCTTTGTGTTCAGGGGGCTCTTACCTCGGTCCAAAATCAGACCAGGGTGTCTTCCTGCCAGTGCACACCCTCTTCCTTTGATAGTCAGGGTCTGGGGCCCAGACGCTCAGCAGGAGGTGGAGCCATCCTTTTGTGGCAGCAAAAAACCCCTTTTCACATCCAGGGGGCTACTCCTCCCCCTCACATCAAATGCAGGCCAGCCTGTTGCTGTATCACCTTCTCCTCCCTGGGGTCAGGACACTTCCCAGTCCCTGTCACGTCTAAACCCAGGCAGGCAATATACAACCAGGCAGAGGCACACAGGATGGTTTAAGACAAGAAACCAGCCACTTCTGAAAGCGTGGTTTCTAAACACACAATTCAAAAACCATCTTCACAAAAAGATGTGTTATTAAATTCTGAGTTCAGGCACACTAAACTCCATCTCTCCATCTTATGCCTATGGGAAGATATGCTGGAAACATGGGACACAGCATTCCCTTTTGCAGCAGTGAAAAACGAATTTGGCAGTATTTCACTGTCAGGACATGGTACACACCTCAGTACATGTCCTACCTTTCACATACACTGCACCCTGCCCAGGGGGGTACCTTGGCCTACTATAGGGGTGTCGGATATGCATAAAAAGGGAAGGTAAGGCCTGGCAAGTGGGTGCACTTGTCAGGACAACAAGGCAGTTAACATACTGCGCGCAGGCACTGCAGTGGCAGGCCTGAGATCTCTCTTTAGGGCTACTTGTGTGGGTGGCACAATTAGTGCTGCAGGCCCACTAGTAGCATTTGCATTACCAGCCCTGGCACACATAGTGCACTTTACTAGTAAGGCAAACATACCAATTATGGACAACCAATTACCATAACACTTTATACAGGGAGCACTTGCACTTTGACACTGATCAGCAGTGGCAAAGTGCCCAAAGCATCTAAGTCGGCAACATAATGTCAGAAAAAGGTCTAGGAGGAAGGCAAAAGTTTAAGGAACTTTAGCCAAAAGGGCCAAGTCCAACACAACCCCTCCCAGCCTAAAGCCAGGGTAGGCCAATCAACTACCTTGATGGACTTCCCTGCTTGGGGCGATAGAACCCGGATGCGGGCCCGCTACCGCAGGGACACCCTCCTGTTCTATGCCTCCCTGACCCCAGGGGGTTCCCTTGGTTACAACTCCCTGGGCCAACTAATCTACTCCCCTGATACTTCCTGGCAGTCTGGGGCCCGCTTCGGGGTGCTTGTCCCCTGCTAACTCCAGGCGGGGTTACCCTGGTGACTTCTAGAGGACCCAGCCCTTCTGGCTGGGCCTTGACCCATGGGTTCTCCTACTGGGGAACACCTCCTCTCAACCTTTCGTCTAGACTTCTGGGCCTTCAGGACCACGGGAGCTCTGGTTACAGACGCCCCACGACCTCCTGACGCTAGGTGTTCTTCCTCGCACAGCTGGCAAGTAGGTTCTAGACCTCCAACCGGGTGTTCTCCTAAGGAGCCCTCCAGTCTCTGGGGTGGAGCTGCGGACCCCCAGGGACGCCGCTTACCCTCTTTCCCTCTCCTTTGAGACAGGGTGATAGCCTGCACGCCCCCCCCCCACTTCTCTGGGACCTGACTGCGCCACTCTGTCCTTCTTCCCTCCCACGGGACCGGAAGATCTCTGAGTTGCTGCTGGGATTCCCCCTTAGTGCCTCCTCTACAGGAGAGGCACTGGCGCATAGACTTAGATCCATTGAGTAGGGAACTACATAAGCAGGGCCTTAAAGAGTATAAAGCTGCCGTCATGGAGGAAAAGAGATTATACTTTTCCAAGACTACTGACTCTATGAGATCCTCCAGGGATCTCTTCAAGGTAATAAATTCTCTTACCTCTCCCCTTGTTTCCGACCCTTCAGATTTTTCCCAGGAGCGTTGTGATAAAATCTCTGACTTTTTCCATACTAAGATTTCAGACATTTACTCCTTGCTTGAAGCCTCCAACCCCATTGCGGGGTCATCTGTTCGATCCACCTTCCATCCCATTGGGGCCGCACTCACCGAGGGGCCGCCCAGTCTTCTTACCTTTCCTTATATGTCTTCTGAGGTGACCGATTGGCTCCTAGAAGGGGTTAAATCAGGCTCCCCATTGGATCCTTGTCCCCTCAAGGTGCTAAAATGTGGTCGTGAAGTCATTATTCCCCATCTGACTGATGTTTTTAATGTTGCCTTCTCAGAGGGGCAATATCCCACTCTGTGGCAGATGGCTGTAGTGAAGCCACTTTTGAAGAAACCTTCTTTGGATCCTGGTGAACTGAAGAATTATCGCCCGATCTCCTTACTTCCTGTTCCAGCTAAGATTCTGGAAACCTACCTTAACTCTCATCTCAGCACCTACTTAAAAGATTTCCATCTACTTGATGGCTCTCAACATGGATTCAGAAGCCATCATAGTACGGAGACAGCATTGACGGCTGTATTTGATAATATCCGGATTCAAGTGGACGCAGGGCACACCACCCTCCTTGTTCTACTGGATCTTACAGCAGCCTTTGATACCCTATCTCCGTGCAGATTGATTGACCGCCTTAGAGAGATAGGTATTGGGGGCTCGGCTTTGGGGCTCCTTGCTTCCTTTCTCAATGAGCGGGCACAGACGGTTAAGCTTGGTCAATTCTACTCAGCCCCCAAACCCTTGCTGTGTGGTGTTCCTCAGGGCTCCTCCCTGAGCCCTACTCTTTTTAATATCTATGTCGCTCCTCTTGCGAAGGTTGTGAGATCCTTTGGGTTGGAGGTGTTGTCCTATGCGGACGACACCCAAATATTGGTGTCTATTTCGCATAGTATAAAGGATTCGGCCCTTAACTTTAGGAACTGTATGCAGGCAGTTTCCTCCTGGATGGTGGAAAATTTTCTGAAATTAAATGGAGAGAAGACGGAGGTCTTGATCTTTGGGAGTAAACAGGAAATTTGGTCCAGTGACTGGTGGCCGGACGCGCTTGGCGTCTGTCCCTCCCCGGTTTCCCATGGTAAAAACCTTGGGGTTATCGTGGATAATTCACTGTCCCTAAGCTTGCAGGTTAGTAGGACAGTCTCCACGTATTTTGGGATCATTAGGATCCTACGGAAAATTTCCCATTATCTCTCTTTCGATGCACGTAAGCAGGCCGTCATTGCCCTGGTAACGTCCAGATTGGACTATTGTAATGCCCTTTATTTGGGCATTAACAAAGGCTTAGTGCGACGTCTGCAGATGGTGCAGAACGCCGCAGCCAGGCTGGTGATGAATTTACCAAAATATCATTCAGTCACAGCCTCTATTAGGTTGCTGCACTGGCTGCCTGTGGACCGTAGGATCCTCTTTAAGACCTTGTGCATGATTCACGATGCCTACTACGGGTCAGGTCCTGAGGCGATTAAGGCTATCGTCCATCGTTATGTTCCTAGCAGGCGGCTCCGGTCCCCAGATAAGAATCTGCTAATAGTACCGAGATTCAAGAAGGTTACATGGGGAGGTAGAGCTTTTTCCACTGCTGCTGCTAAACTGTGGAACTCCCTCCTGGAACAACTCTCAAGTCAGGTGTCCCATTCTCTTTTCCGCAGGGCCATAAAGACCTGGCTTTTCTCACAGACCTCGGTATGAGCATGTCTCTTTGTCTGCACCCTCATGTTCGCTTATAGCGCCTTGACGCCCTTGGGCTTAGTTCGCGCTCTACAAATTTCATATTCATTCATTCTTCAGACCCTCTGTCCCTTAACCAGGGGTCTGTCTCTGGTGCCAGCTCCTGGGAATCAAAGAGCTCGCACTCTAACAGGTGTTGGCGCAACTCTGAAAAATGATTACTGAGCCGAGGCTCCCTGGGGCCCAAATTGAGCAATCCCTTCAAATCATTCACCATGCTAACCATCACCCAATCATCCAGTGCATGCGTGTACTCATCCACACCCCCACCCCAAGGACTGAATTTCAGTTCCTGAATTTCTGCCTGTACTGTTCAGGAGTGAGCCCATACCTGAGGCATAAAGCCTCCTTCATATTGGCGTAGGTCAGGGTACCCGCCCTCTCTAAGGGTGGTAAAACATCCCTCCCAGAAGCCTCAAAGTGTTTCCATAGGCCCGCCCCCCCAATGTTTCTCAGGCACCTCATTCATCCTCAGTGCGATCTCATATGCCGTGAACCACGCATAAATATCATCACCCCTCTGGTAATCTCGCACTAAGTCTTTGGGAACGTACACCTTACCCACTTGCACTGGCTGTGCACTGCCAACATTCGAACTGGACTCCACCTGTTTAGCCTTAATGTCCAGTTCCCTCATGCTTAACTCATGAGCTAAGAGAATCTTTTCTCTTCCAAGGCGAGAGCGTTCTTGCTCTCCTCTGCTCAGCTTCACTTTCAATGAGCAGCTTTTCTCGTCTGCTTGAGCCTTAAGTTTTAAAACCTCCAACTCATGCTCTCTGACCCTTTGGTTTTCCTCCAGCTCCTCTGGGGAAAAGCTCCTCCCTGAATGGTTACTACCAGCCCTTGTGGCTGGTCCTTCCACCGGCAAATCCTGTGGACCAAATCCATTCCCTGGGTCATCCTTATCCACCTCATCATCACCTGTCTCCTGAGCCTCTTTGGCTTCCCACCAGGCCCTCAAGGCCGTCTGCAGCTCCTCCTTCTTGGTGCTACTTTTCATGGGACATCCCAAAGCTCTGCAGAATTGCCTCAATTGATCAACTTTGTAGGTAAGCAATGCCTCAATGTCGAATTCCAATTCTGCAGCCTCACTGGCTACTTGCCTCCTTTGAGACATGATGTGTGGCTTAAAGGTTGCTCAAAAATAGAACCAAAAATCAAAACACAATATGTGGTTGCGTCGTGCTCTGCACTAAACTAGTGATGTACACCAATCACTGTGAGTCAGTTGCAAATACTCGTTCAAATCCCCAACCGCTAACCACCAATGTTAGAACCGGAGGTCTCTAGTTGGCTGAGGTATGTACCCTAGTTCAAATAGGGACCCTTGCTTCTAGTCAGGGTAAGGAGGGACACACCCTTAGATAACCCCTGCTCACCCCCTGGTAGCTTGGCACGAGCAGCCAGGCTTATCTCCAAGTATTTGCAACCACACTCCCAGTGACACAGTGATAACACCACAAATGGACACCACACTGGTTTCATAAAAATAGCAGTATCTTTATAAAAAGGAATACGATGAGACCAAACGATAGAAAACCAACATATGTGTATTTGTAATAATTCACTTGGCCGGTTATTAGGCCAGCAATCACTTGTAGGTTGAGAGGTGTGGTGGAGAGGTGTGGTGCAGCGGCCAGGGCAGCTGACTTCGGAGCACAGGGTTCACAGTTCGATCCCCGGCTCCGGTGACAGCTCAGCTCAGCACCATGTGACTCTGGGCAATAGCTCACTTAATTTCCACTCCGGCCCCCAGCGCCTTGAGACCCGTAAGGGTGAGTAGCTGCGCTATATAAAAACGGACTTACATTTTTTTTTTTTTACATTTAGGTTCTTGCGGTATTAATGAGCAATTTACGATCTCTAATGCAGTCCTAATGCAATGCTATGCAGTTCGTAATGCAGCTCGTAATGTAATACTAGGACAGTCCTTACTGCAAGAATCAGGCAGTTCGTAATGCAATAATAGTACGATTCGTAATGCAAGAATCATGCAGTTCGTAATGCAATAATATTGCGGTTCGTGATGCAAGAATCAGGTAGTTCGTAATGCAATAATATTGCGGTTCGTGATGCAAGAATCAGGTAGTTCGTAATGCAATAATAATGTGGTTCGTAATGCAAGAATTGGGCAGTTCGTAATGCAATAATAATGCGGTTCGTGATGCAAGAATCAGGCAGTTCGTAATGCAATAATAATGCGGTTCGTAATGCAATCTGCGCGGTCAACTCGGGCACCACTAGGCCCCAACAGCAGAGACAACAGTCTTAGGCTTACAGGGGCGGCCCCGGTCCTGCTGGGCAGGTCCGGGCCGCTCGGGGACTCAGCGCGTCTAATGCGGTGCAGCAGGAGAGAGCTCGGAGCACTCCTGTACTCCTCCTGCATGTCTCCCCAGGCCACACACGCTTGTGGCTCCCGACCGGAGTCCAAGCCTTACCTGGGGGGTGCGCTGCCTCGCTCTCTCTCTCTTCCCGCTCGTCGGACGTCCTGCTGGGCAATCCCGATCACGTTGCGGCTCTGTTGTTAGGGACGCTGTAGCTGGACAGGTTACGGCTCGGCCTTCTCCGTCATTGATGATCTTGGGCAGATTCCTTTCGACGGACAACGATCACGATCCCTTTCACCTTGTAGCTTCCTTAGCTTCAAGAAATCCTTTAGCACGTTGCGGCTCGGGCCAGCAGCGGTGATCCTTACTCACAGCCTCAGTTACGATGACGGCTCGGGCCACAAACAGCAATACAGCAGCGTGGACGATGTTTCACACTGCGGGGGCAATGCGATCCCGGGGCACCTCGTAAACAGTACCACGGACCACACGCCAGTCTCAGGCGTGCAAGAACACCACACACACAGCGTCGCTGAGACACAGTCCTCAGTTTCAAGTGCCCCGTTAGCACGTTGCGGCTCAGGCCGGTGGCGGCGATCTTTACTCACAGCCTCAGTTACGATGACTGCTCGGGCCACAAACAGCAATACAGCAGCGTGGATGACGTTTCACGCTGCGGGGGCAATGCGATCACGGGGCACCTCGTAAACAGTACCACAGACCACACGGCAGTCTCAGGCGTGCAAGAGCACCACGCACACAGCATCATTGAGACACAGTCCTTAGTTTCACACAATCCTTTGGCACGTTGCGGCTCGGGTCGGTGGCGGTGATCCTTCCTCACAACCTCAGGTACGATGACAGCTCGGGCCACAACATCAAGGCAGCAGCGTGGACGATGTTTCACGCTGCGTGGGCAGTGCGATCACGGGGCACCTCGTAAACAGTACCACGGACCACACAGCAGTTCCAGGCGTGCAAAAAGCACACGCACACAGCGTCGCTGAGACACACTGGGAAACATTTATGTTCCTGAGTTTCCACAACAGGGGACCAGCTCTCCTCGGGCCCTTGGAGACACGTTACTTCAGGACACAGAACACAGCAAAGTCCTCTCAAGCAGGGGGACACAGCATACAGCAAAGTCCCTTGTCCTCTCCTTAGTCAAACCAGCAAACTGCAGGCCAGCCCCAGAACACACAGCAAGGGCAGTCCTTCTCTTCAGTCTCCTCAGCTGTTCTTCTTTGGCAGAGGTTCCTCTTGAGCACCAAGTAGGTTCAATCCTTTTTCAATATGGATTTCAGTCTTGAGTTCAGGGGTTTCAGCTCTTACATTTATACCCCTAAATGCCTTGGAAGTCTTTGTGTTCAGGGGGCTCTGACCTCGGTCCAAAACCAGACCTGGGTGTCTTCCTGCCAGTGCACACCCTCCTCCTTTGATAGTCAGGGTCTGGGGCCCAGACGCTCAGCAGGAGGTGGAGCCATCCTTTTGTGGCAGCAACACAGCCCTTTTCACATCCAGGGGGCCACTCCTCCCCCTCACATCAAATGCAGGCCAGCCCGTTGCTGTCTCACCTTCTCCTCCCTGGGGTCAGGACACTTCCCAGACCCTGTTACTTCTAAACCCAGGCAGGCAATATACAACCAGGCAGAGGCACACAGGATGGTTTAAGACAAGAAACCAGCCACTTCTGAAAGCGTGGTTTCTAAACACACAATTCAAAACCATCTTCACAAAAAGATGTTATTAAATTCTGAGTTCAGGCACACTAAACTCCATCTCTCCATCTTATGCCTATGGGAAGATATGCTGGAAACATGGGACACAGCATTCCCCATTCTGTCCTATGGGCAAGATGGCCTTGGAACAGTGAAAAACGAATTTGGCAGTATTTCACTGTCAGGACATGGTACACACCTCAGTACATGTCCTACCTTTCACATACACTGCACCCTGCCCAGGGGGGTACCTTGGCCTACTATAGGGGTGTCGGATGTACATAAAAAGGGAAGGTAAGGCCTGGCAATTGGGTGCACTTGTCAGGACAACAAGGCAGTTAACAAACTGCGCGCAGGCACTGCAGTGGCAGGCCTGAGATCTCTCTTTAGGGCTACTTGTGTGGGTGGCACAATTAGTGCTGCAGGCCCACTAGTAGCATTTGCATTACCAGCCCTGGCACACATAGTGCATTTTACTAGGGACTTCACTAGTAAGGCAAACATACCAATTATGGACAACCAATTACCATAACACTTTATACAGGGAGCACTTGCACTTTGACACTGATCAGCAGTGGCAAAGTGCCCAAAGCATCTAAGTCGGCAACATTATGTCAGAAAAGGTCTAGGAGGAAGGCAAAAGTTTAAGGAACTTTAGCCAAAAGGGCCAAGTCCAACATGCCCCAAATGTCCTGCCAAAAGCACATCATGAGCCAGTTCCAGTAGGAAGGTTCTGAACTGCTGGGGTACCACCAACACACGGGCTGACCCAGGTTCAGCAAGCTTAGGCTCACTATAAAGGAGACCATCCTCCCAGTAGATCCACTGTGATCCAGACTGATCACCAGCTGCCTGGTGTGCAGCCTGCTGCCGCAAACCAACAAGAGAAGGACATTCCTGCTGCTCCTTGCAGAACTCTTCCCTGGTGGGACCCCTTTACCGCTGCCAATGAGTCAGCTCAGGTAAGCCTCCCAGTTCAGCCACTTGTTCCCCTGTAGGTTCCAGGGTATCCCCCTCAAGGTCTGCCTCCTCCCGGACTGTGGGAACTTCTGGGGCAGGTTACCCATGCCCCCACCCCTTCTCTTTCTGGCATGCCCCTGGGCAACATTTTCAGGCTCCAGGTCCTCTTGAGCACCCTTACTGGCTGCCATTGACTGAGTGGTCACACACGCCCACTCTGGCAGTCCCACCATCTCCAAGTGTGACCAGTGTTCCACCTCCTTCCAAGGGGAATCCTCCAGGTCATTCCCTAACAGACAGTCAACAGGCATGGTTGGACTCACAGCTACCCTCATGGAACCTGAGACCTCCCCCCTATTCAAAGAGGCCCTGCTCCACCTTAAAGAGATGTACTGACTTGTCTGCAACAACTACTTGGTGAAATACATTGGGGATCACCTGCTCTTCAAACACCAGTTGACACCTGACAGATGTCACACAGTTATGTTTCATATAGGTACCCCAATGTAGGCACAGGTAGCAACCAAAGCTTTCACCTATATTTCCACTGCCAAAACACTACATAACGGTTCTTGGGACTGATCTTTTACCTAGTTACGATACTGCTTACAGGACGTGGGGTTTTCCCTGAAAACTAGCCTCATTCATTATGCATGATTATTCTTGGAAACTCAGCAGGACTACCATCTCCTGCATAATAACTATGTATAAGGGTCATTCCTTTCGTCATCCTAAGACTGACATGACACAGCAAGGTAGATCTCCTGAGGGTACTAACACTCCCCAGCACTCGTCATAGATCTGTGAAAAACATGCTAAGTAGTGCATAAACAGTAGGCACAAATTTCACAAAGATGACAGATACTCTCTGTTTCTTCTTTTTGTTCCTCTTTTAATTCAGTAGGTCTCCAAAATGACACAGCCAATTGACACAGCCGACACGTGTTTCGTCGCGTACATGGGAATTGTTCCCGCGACTTTTTCAAGGCTGTATAAATACAAACATAATAGCACAACTCAAGTCATGACTCGTGTGTCATACGTATACATGAATTCAATCTCGATAGCGAGAATCATCAAAAAATGCAAACCTAAGGCATGCACAAGATGGAATACGTATACCAACTGAACCGTAATATCCAAAGTGGCACAGAAAAGGTCACTATAAACTGAAAAAGGAGGACAGAAAAGCCCGAGGCGACGTGAGAACGGTGAATGACTAATAAAGATGATTAATAAAAGGAACAATACCGTGCATCTCGATGCCCAATAAAACATGCAAACCCTTGTGGTTGCAATTCGGTGAAGAAAAGAAGTGCCTACAAGAGAGTTCCCTATATAGCCCAAATCAAACTGTGTGTCATAGATACCTAAGTCTTCTCAGTATGAATCCCTGTATGGATAAATATACGAAAATCCAATGAGTATAATCATCCAAACAAGAAGACTGAAAGGAGTGAACGCAAAAATGACTAAAGTACCTACTATTTCCGTGGTGATAATTCCAACCCACAGAGGGTGTCTGTATTTTCAAGCGTCCTAAGTAAAATTCCTATTGATCCAGTGATTCTGAAAAA
Source organism: Calotriton arnoldi (assembly GCA_963921515.1). NCBI lineage: Eukaryota > Metazoa > Chordata > Amphibia > Caudata > Salamandridae > Calotriton > Calotriton arnoldi. Next base: position 2,783,492 of record CAWUFW010000623.1, read on the forward strand.
CTCCGGTGTGAACACTGTAGGAAAATCATACCAGAATAACTTATTCACATGACCCCCTCAACATATATCATATCAGTGAATACAGAATCTAAAGTCTGTACTACTGGTGCCTAAATATAATCAAATCAGAACCAACGCCCTTTAGTTCAAACTACACTATTGCCTCACTCGCTATCATAATATTCCCAAATGACAGACATCGGGTCTGACCTCACAATAATTCAAAATCGTCATATTAGGTTATCTGTAAACAATAGTAAATGTTTCAAAATAAAATAAAAGCTATTACCCCCATATCCGCAGCCCCCGTTAGTAAAACCGACAATTTCACCTTATCAGGAAATAAACATGTGCTAACTCAAGTGCGGTTCTAACATCAAAGGACATACACATAGCAATTCACATGCCTGTCTTTTGCCAAAGCTAAGTCAAATCTAAGCGTCCAGACACTACCATCACTAAAACTAATAACCGACAAATAAGCGCCACCTCGATTCCCTTACTCTTACCGTTATTCTGTGTTCCCCATATGCGGACGCCGTCAATATCGTGTTCCCGAGTACACAACATGTGGAGCTGAAAAGCAATTCAGTATAAGTAGCCTCGCCGCATCTCCTCCACGTAACCGGCGCCAAAACCACTTCCGGTTTGGCAGAAAAATAATGGAAGGACTAAAGGGGTCCATGGGATCAGCGGCCATCTTGTAATGACCAAATGCCGTTTATAATTAAAATCCATTACAAGTAAGCAAATTTGATGACCAGGAAAATATATACTGAATGCGGGACAATTATCTATAGGAAATATGCTTAGCCACGGTATCCCGATAATAAAAACACCAATTAAGTCTGTAAGATGCACGAATGTTTGAATAAAATACCGATGAAAGGTTTCTAAATGTCATATATACATTTGAGAATATGAGAAACTCCAGAAACAAATGGTGGACGTGATGCACCAAGTGACGTAGTTATTGATCAAGGATCAAAATATACCGTCCTTATTAAATGAGTGCGTGCATACTCGTGAATAACCTCGGTCATGGAGGGGCTGAAACCCCGCCCTCTTGTCCATCCTCCTCAAGTAAAAGTATCTACAATAACCAATTTAAATGCTTCAATCAATATAATAGTAACACAAAGTGCAGTATTTAAATGCACTGGTATCGGCTCGTGAGGAATTTCTGCTACTGCACTAATTAACTCATAGACATAGACAAGAAAGTTTCCATTAAAGTTAAAATACATGGATACATTCTACAATACAAAAAGGAATCTTAAATAGGTATATATGTCAGGTGTATGAGAACATCTTCCCTCTGTTTCTAAATTGAATGTTTTACACAATAATGAGTACAGATACATTACAAATTCAATGACATCTTATCTGCCCAAAAAATAATGTAATTCCTGATCAATATTCAATCCTGTCTCCGTGCTGCGTAATTTAAGGATCCACATTGCCTCCTTCCTGCGTAAAGCAAGCTCTCTATTGCCTCCCCTGTGTTACTATTATATTGATTGAAGCATTTAAATTGGTTATTGTAGATACTTTTACTTGAGGAGGATGGACAAGAGGGCGGGGTTTCAGCCCCTCCATGACCGAGGTTTTTCACGAGTATGCACGTACTCATTTAATAAGGACGGTATATTTTGATCCTTGATCAATAACTACGTCACTTGGTGCATCACGTCCACCATTTGTTTCTGGAGTTTCTCATATTCTCAAATGTATATATGACATTTAGAAACCTTTCATCGGTATTTTATTCAAACATTCGTGCATCTTACAGACTTAATTGGTGTTTTTATTATCGGGATACCGTGGCTAAGCATATTTCCTATAGATAATTGTCCCGCATTCAGTATATATTTTCCTGGTCATCAAATTTGCTTACTTGTAATGGATTTTAATTATAAACGGCATTTGGTCATTACAAGATGGCCGCCGATCCCATGGACCCCTTTAGTCCTTCCATTATTTTTCTGCCAAACCGGAAGTGGTTTTGGCGCCGGTTACGTGGAGGAGATGCGGCGAGGCTACTTATACTGAATTGCTTTTCAGCTCCACATGTTGTGTACTCGGCAACACGATATTGACGGCGTCCGCATATGGGGAACACAGAATAACGGTAAGAGTAAGGGAATCAAGGTGGCGCTTATTTGTCGGTTATTAGTTTTAGTGATGGTAGTGTCTGGACGCTTAGGTTTGACTTAGCTTTGGCAAAAGACAGGCATGTGAATTGGTATGTGTATGTCCTTTGATGTTAGAACCGCACTTGAGTTAGCACATGTTTATTTCCTGATAAGGTGAAATTGTCGGTTTTACTAACGGGGCTGCGGATATGGGGGTAATAGCTTTTATTTTATTTTGAAACATTTACTATTGTTTACAGATAACCTAATATGACGATTTTGAATTATTGTGAGGTCAGACCCGATGTCTGTCATTTGGGAATATTATGATAGCGAGTGAGGCAATAGTGTAGTTTGAACTAAAGGGCGTTGGTTCTGATTTGATTATATTTAGGCACCAGTAGTACAGACTTTAGATTCTGTATTCACTGATATGATATATGTTGAGGGGGTCATGTGAATAAGTTATTCTGGTATGATTTTCCTACAGTGTTCACACCGGAGTTTTTCAGAATCACTGGATCAATAGGAATTTTACTTAGGACGCTTGAAAATACAGACACCCTCTGTGGGTTGGAATTATCACCACGGAAATAGTAGGTACTTTAGTCATTTTTGCGTTCACTCCTTTCAGTCTTCTTGTTTGGATGATTATACTCATTGGATTTTCGTATATTTATCCATACAGGGATTCATACTGAGAAGACTTAGGTATCTATGACACACAGTTTGATTTGGGCTATATAGGGAACTCTCTTGTAGGCACTTCTTTTCTTCACCGAATTGCAACCACAAGGGTTTGCATGTTTTATTGGGCATCGAGATGCACGGTATTGTTCCTTTTATTAATCATCTTTATTAGTCATTCACCGTTCTCACGTCGCCTCGGGCTTTTCCGTCCTCCTTTTCAGTTTATAGTGACCTTTTCTGTGCCACTTTGGATATTACGGTTCAGTTGGTATACGTATTCCATCTTGTGCATGCCTTAGGTTTGCATTTTTGATGATTCTCGCTATCGAGATTGAATTCATGTATACGTATGACACACGAGTCATGACTTGAGTTGTGCTATTATGTTTGTATTTATACAGCCTTGAAAAGTCGCGGAACAATTCCCATGTACGCGACGAAACACGTGTCGGCTGTGTCAATTGGCTGTGTCATTTTGGAGACCTACTGAATTAAAAGAGGAACAAAAAGAAGAAACAGAGAGTATCTGCCATCTTTGGGAAATTTGTGCCTACTGTTTATGCACTACTTAGCGTGTTTTTCACAGATCTATGACGAGTGCTGGGGAGTGTTAGTACATTTATAGGCTTAGGCTTCAAATTAGGGGAGGTTTGTGGTTCTCCTCACCCTGCAGCACCGCCACCCCAATAGAGAACTTAAGGTTTACTGTTATGTGTATTTCTCCTGAGAGGCGCCAGCAGACCTAAAAAATTACCACTTTGCGATCTATCTTAGATCTCCTGAGGGTACCACTTTGGGTATATAAGCACCATATCTTTGCTGAGGCAGGAAGAGGAGAAAAAGGACTTCCATGCTGACACACTGACGCAAGACGCTGAGGTTCCTGCACGCAGACACTCCAGCTCGCAGTGGTCTGACATCCCTCGAGGGGTGTCCATCTCGAGACCAAGACAGGGTACCACAGTCTCTCACTTCAGGTAACGGGGTTGACGTTATCCTAGAAGTAATCTTGGCTCTACACCTACATACATGCTTGGTAAACTTAGGTACATCTAGTTAGGGTTGCATCGTAGGAGTACGCATTATTACTATAATGTATTTTTATACCTGCCTTTATTCATTGTTTTAGCACTATGGTAGAAATCTACCATCCTTTTACTCTGTTGGTGCTTATAATCATTTATATCTGTTTCTGCCTTATGGTTGTTTCAGCACACCTATTTTACACTAGAATTACGCTAGTTCAATAAATGCTTATTGAAAACTTCCCCACCGTTTATTCTGTGTATCTCTCTGAGACAAAGTGAGCACGAGTGACTGAGCGAAAAGTACTGTACTGTTTCCACGATCCCTGATGGGACAGAGTTGTCAATTTCGATAGTTGCCAAGAACTATTCTCTCCTTGGTAAGAGGGGCTTACAGTGGCACTATGAGCTAGCTAGTATACAGGCAAACATACCCAGTGAGGGTGTCTAGAATCAGTCTGAACACCAATCCTACAGTCTATGTTGTCTACACGTGCAGATCCTATATAGGTTTATAGGAACTACACAACATGGCGCCAACATTGGTTTGGTACTTATTTAACGGTCAAATCTGAGTAGTTCAGTCATGCTATTCTCAGAGACCCCTACTCACATTTTTCTAGAGACGTCTGGAGTGGGAAGGGAACTATCCGCCACAGCTGAGTAGGCATATCCTATGTATTGGCTGTAGGGTTATCAAGTTTGAAGGACAAATAGTTCCTATTGTGCATAAAACCTTATCTCCGTTTCCTTGAAACCTGCTCTCTTTTTTCAATAATGGCTGACTAAGACGCCAATGTGCCAGCACAACGTGCTGCAGCAAGGGAGGAAGAACAAGAAGATGAAATACTTTGAAAGTACAGGGGCCCCTGTTTATAAGATAAACTTGCCCATAACAGGGAAAATATAATTGAGAAAAAGGTGCCTGGGCAGGGCAGTGGTGCGCTAAACACAGGCTGAAAGATCTAGAACATAAATCACATTAAAGCAAGTATGCAGAGAAACAATCAAAATGATACACGTAAATATTATTCAATTATTTATTTTATCTTATATTTCATATTTATAGAAAATTATTTTTTGTTCATTTCTTATAAAAACAGATATATACAATGATGTTTACACATTGCGCAAGACAATTTTAGTAAGTTGTCCTAATTCACAATTAATACATACATATCAATACATGTTTAGTCATAAGAGAAACTATGAAATACAGTTTTTTATCTCTATTCCTTTTTTTTGTGGAAACCTCTAATTTAAAGCTGTTGATAAGAACTATTTGTGGAAAACATGGCGGCAGGCTGATGCCGGTCGCGCGAGCTCCCGGACCGTGGAGGCGAATAAGCGGAGTAAAAGGAAAAGCAGCAAGAAGACGCTCTTAAGTATATATATGATTTAAGCGAGCTTACTTTTGAAAAAAACGGCCTTCTGGAGCCCCGATGGGATTGGAGGCGATACGGCAGCAGTGGGAGACCTGGAAGCGTGCGGCGGCTTCCTTGCAGCGGACGCGTGCAGCTACGATACTAGCCGGCTTCCGGACCCGGGCAGTTCAGGGCAGCGGCAGCACAAGTTGGCGGCCCTTGGTGAGTGGATGCGGCCACAGGAGTGTGGGGGAACAGCGCAAGATGAGGATTGAGGAAGGCGACGTTCCAGGCACACGTAAGGGGACAAAAGAGAGATGGTGGAAACACAGTATACCCCTACGGGAGTGTCACCAGGCGCCATTGAGGCTAATGGAAAGAGATACCCAGCCTAAGGTACCTCTAGTAGAAATTATTAGAGGGGGAGGTGAGTCTGATATTGAGCAGGCCGGGTTGAGGCTGAGCGCTCTGAGTGCAGCAAGCAGCATTAACATACCGGACCCCGGGGAGCGTGCCCCCATCAACATGTCAGCAGGGAGTGGGGCGCCGGTTAGAAATAGATATAATTTGCGGTCAGCGCTAGAGGAGAAAAGCAAGGGCGGGAGAACCAGGGAGCAGGCTGCTCGACAAACTGTCACAGTCTCCCCAAAGAAAAAAAGCGGTGAGAACAGGGGGAAAACCTAAGCGTTGTGGCCCTAAGGACTTACGATCATTAGCTAAACCCTTACCATCCCTTAGCTCCTATTTTAAGATAATGGAGCAGGTTACCACCGCACAGGGGGTGAGGAGTAAGGTGGGAGATAAGATACCTTTGATGACTCAGCCCGCACCACTCCCTTTGGAAAATCGTTTTTCCATTTTGACTGAGGACCCTCAAGCTGAGTGCGCGAACTTAAGTACAAATTCAAGGCCAAGCCTAGATTTAAGTCCTGGTCCCAGTACTAGTCAGAGTACCCCCCAGGAGAGTGTCGAGGCATTTGTTGCGGAGGATCCAAGCTTAAGAGATAACAGCAGCCAAGCCGCAGGGGGGACTATGAACCAATTGGAAAAGATGATTTTGAGTCTGTGGCACGATATCTTTAAGAAATTTGAAATCTCAGAAAGCAATCAAAAAGATATTCAAGAGAAATGCGAGATCCTGGAAGGGAAATTTGATGATATTGTTCAACGCATGGGAATTTTGGAGGGGGAGGTCAGAGAACTGTCTGCAACGGTCTCGGAGAACTCCAGAGATATAAAGGACCTGAAAGCGCTGAATAAGTCTTTACAGGAAGACCTGGAGAGGCTTGAAACACAGGCCAGACGAAATAATCTGAGAGTCTTAAACTTCCCGGAGGGCTCTGAAAACGGGGACATTAAGATCTTTATTTGTAAGTTACTGAGAGAAGGAATTCTCCACAACAGGCAGGACCTTGATCTGGAGAAAGAGATCCAAAGAGTCCATAGGGACCCTTTCAAGTTAAACCCTGCAAGAAAGTCGCCTGGGAAAATTTTGATTAATTTTCTAACGTATGCCGTGAAGGAGCTGGTACTAGGTCGTTCCCTGAAAGAAGGCTCCTTGAAGCATGGGGATTTTAACTATCAAATATGGTCTGACCTAGGCAAGAGACTCTGCTCAAAGGCAATGGGAGCTAGGCACTAGAATGAATGAACTGAGGAGTAAAGGTGCCCAGGTACAGATGAAGTTCCCAGCGATGCTTAAAATTATGTGGAGAAATAAGATGTTTAATATAAGTATCCCTGGGGAGGTTGATATCTTCATAGCAAAGATGGAGGGATGAGTCTATGAGTCTATAGCGTGTAAACATTTGTATGCGGTCTTAGTCCAGTGTAAACAGGACAGGTGCTAATATAGAATCAGTATAAGTGGTGAAGCTGAGCTTTTCCCTTGTTCTACCTTTAAGTATATGTGGTATCACTCTACGGGAAGGGGGTCACAAAGGGCGGATTATATCGCCCAGGGAGAAACAAGGGGGTTTTCCAGGGGGGTGGGGTGGTGGGTCACAGGGTGTGGGGAGCATAGGGAAAAAAATAAAAAAATTAGTCCTCTTTCTGCTATCTTTAAATTTAGCCAAGGTTATGTATTTCTTCCTTTGGTCTGGGAGGTTTAATCAAGGGTGTATATTTGAGAAGGTGAAGATAATGAAGAAGATGAATAGGGGCAGAGTTTGGGAGTTTAAAGAATGAGTAGGTTAAATTCGGTAAATTTTCTAACCTGGAATGTTAATGGATTGAGATCTAGGAGGAAAGTGGCTCAGGTAGCGGAACATCTTAAAAACAGCGAGGCGCAAATTATTCTGCTTCAAGAGACCCACTTGGAACGGAGGGAATGTGGTTTATGTTTTAACAAGTTACGATGGGTCCAAGAGGTAGTGTGCTCAGACCAGAGAGGGAATACCAGAGGAGTGGCTCTTATCATTAGAAATGATTCAGGAATAAGATTAATTAAATATGAATCAGATTTTTCTGGCAGATGGTTGGTTGCTTCCCTCGAGCTCCAAGGTAGTCCAGTAGCATGTGCAGTATACTTTGGTCCAAATAATGATAACCCGGATGCTTTAATGAAATTAGAATCGTGTTTACTAGAAACATCAGCACTGATAGTATTGGGTGGAGACTTTAACACGTTGCGTGCGTCTGTCGGCCAACGGCCGTCACGAGCACTACCTCTGTAGTGCTGCGAACGTCCGTTGGCCGACACGGCCCCGCCCACTCCGCTAAACCGCAGCACCGCGGCAGAATTGCCGCCGCGGTTAAGCGGTTAATCTAGTTTTGAATAAGGAGTTGGACCGGACCTCGAGAGTTAAATATATCAGTCCTCCTAAAACATCTGCCAGGTTGAAAAGTATGATGGTTGAGCTCAATCTGGTCGATATTTGGCATAAAAGATGGGGGCTGTAAGGGGTTTCACCTTTACAGTAAAAATATCGCCACCATTCTCGGATTGATTACTTTTTGGTAGCTCAGGAGCTATACGATGAAGTAGAGGCAGTATCTCATACACCGGGGGTGCTTTCAGACCACTCTTCAGTAGTCCTATCTCTGAGGCTAAATCAAAAAGTGGGGCAAAGAAGGTGGGGGCTGGACAGGACTATCTTATTGGATGAGGAGGCGACACTTAGCCTAGCGGAAAGAACGGTTGACTTCTTCCTGATTAATGAGAATTCTACAAAACGTAGTATAGTTTGGGATGCTTTTAATGCATATATAAGGGAAATATTAAAATTCATAATGGTCGGCAAAAAATGTAAGGTAAAGCAGGAAGATGAGAACCAAATAAGAGAAATTAAGGCTAGAGAAAGTGATCTCCAGAGGGCCTCGATGGAAGGATCGGATAGAGTACCCTTGCTTAGTAAAGAACTGGAGGGACTCCAGGCAAAATATCAGGCACAGCTGGATAAGAGGATACTAGATAAATGGAAAATTAGCAAGCTCCAGCACTTTGCATATGGGGAGAGGTGCAGTTCATTGCTAGCCTGGAAGTCCAGAACAGATAGGGACAGGAATACAATACACAATCTGATTGGTAGAGAGTCAGGGGAATTATTGCACTCCAATGCGGATATTAGCAAGGAAGCCCGAAGTTATATGAGTAGACTTTATAGTGAGGATATGCAACCTATGTGGGACTGTATAGAGGCATGGTTAAAAAAGACTGAGCTCCCAAAACTCTCCATGGAACAAAGGAACGGGTAAGAGCGTGAGATCTCTGAAGAAGAGATTAAGGTGCAGTGCAGGGGTATGGCCAGGGGTAAGGCAGCTGGGCCAGATGGGCTTCCGATTGAGCTGTATATTTGTATTATAGACATAATAGCCTCTACATTAAAAGACCTATTCAATGAGATATACATTAATGGGGAGATGGTCCCTAGCTCCTGGCTGGAGGCTACGATAACCTTGATAGCTAAACCGAACAAAGATCCGCAAAAAGTGCAGTCGTATAGACCAATATCTCTCTTGAACGCGGACTATAAGATCTTCTCAGGGATTATTGCATCTAGAGTGGCAAAGGTTATAAAGGGAGTCATTTATCCTGATCAAAAGGGATTTATCCCGGGGAGGCAGTTGAATGATCTCACGTTCTTAATGATGGGGGCTATAGATCTGGCTGAGGTCCAAAACTTACCCTTGACCATAGAAGCTGTGGATGCAGCCAAAGCTTTCGATCAAGTGTGCTGGGCGTATCTTTGGAAAGCACTAAGTAATTTTGGCTTTCCGCAGAATATTGTGAAGACTATACAAAACCTTTACTATCTTCCTAGAGCTAAAGTGCTAGTTAATGGAGAGTTGTTCAATCAATCAATCAATCAATCAATCCATCAATCACAGAATTTGTAAAGCGCACTACTTACCCGCGAGGGTCTCAAGGCGCTGGGGGAGAAAAAAGGGGGGGGGGGTGCTGCTACTGGTCGAACAACCAGGTCTTGAGTAGCCTCCTGAAGGTCAGCAGGTCTTGGGTCTGTCATAGGCTTAGTGGAAGGGTGTTCCAGGTCTTGGCGGCGAGGTGGGAGAAGGATCTGCCGCCGGTGGTGGTTCTTCGAATGCGAGGGACGGTGGCGAGGGAGAGGTCGGCGGAGCGGAGTTGGCGGTTGGGGATGTAGAAGAGGAGTCGTCTATTGAGGTAGGCTGGGCCAGTCTTGTGGAGTGCCTTGTGTGCGTGGATGAGGAGTTTGAAGGAGATTCTCCTGTCGACGGGGAGCCAGTGCAGGTTCCTCAGGTGGGGGGTGATGTGGCTGTGGCGTGGTACATCGAGGATCAGGCGTGCGGAGGCGTTTTGTATGCGTTGCAGTCGCTTGATGAGCTTGGCCGGGGCTCCCGCGTAGAGGGCGTTCCCATAGTCGAGTCTGCTGCTGACGAGGGCCTGGGTGACTGTTCTTCTCGTGTCTGTCGGGATCCACCTGTAGATCTTGCGAAGCATGCGGAGGGTGTTGAAGCAGGAGGATGAGACTGCGTTGACTTGCTTGGCCATGGAGAGCGTTGAGTCGAGGATGACTCCCAGGTTGCGTGCGTGGTCGGTGGGTGTCGGGGCTGCTCCCAGCGTCGTTGGCTACCAGGAGTCGTCCCAGGCTGAGGGGTTGGAGCCGAGGATGAGAACCTCTGTCTTCTCCGTGTTCAGTTTTAGTCGGCTGATCTTCATCCATTCGGCGACGGCCTTCATCCCTTCATGGAGGTTGGATTTGGCGGCGAGGGGGTCCTTGGTGAGGGAGAGGATCAGTTGGGTGTCGTCGGCGTAGGAGATTATGTTGAGGTTGTGCTGTCTGGCGATGCGTGCGAGCGGGGCCATGTAGATGTTGAACAGTGTTGGGCTGAGGGACGATCCCTGGGGTACGCCGCAGATGATCTCGGAGGCTTCGGATCGGAATGGTGGGAGGCGGACTCTCTGGGTTCTGCCGGCGAGGAAGGAGGTGGCCCATTCCAGGGCCTTGTCTCGGATCCCTGCGTCGTGGAGGCGTGCGCGTAGAGTGCGGTGGCAGACAGTGTCGAAGGCGGCGGAGAGGTCCAGCAGGATGAGGGCTGCGGTCTCACCGTTGTCCAGCAGGATCCTGATGTCGTCGGTGGCGGCGATGAGGGCAGTCTCAGTGCTGTGGTTGCTGCGGAACCCCGATTGGGATGGGTCCAGGATGCTGTTTTCTTCGAGGTATCGGGTTAGCTGCTTGTTGACGATCTTCTCGATGACCTTGGCTGGGAACGGAAGCAGGGAGATGGGCCGGAAGTTCTTGAGGTCTCTCGGGTCCGCCTTGGGTTTTTGAGTAGGGCGTTGATCTCTGCGTGTTTCCAGCTCTCTGGGAAGGTCGCGGTCTCGAAGGAGAGATTGATGATGTTGCACAGGTGGGGTGCGATGGAGCTGCTGGCTTTGTTGAAGATGTGGTGCGGGAAAGGGTCTGACGGGGAGCCGGAGTGTATTGTGCTCATGGTCTTGATGGTGTCCTCGATGTTCACGCTGGCCCAGGCTGGCAGGGGATCGTGGTCGATGGTGTGCGGCGGGTCTGGTGCATCGATCTTAGTTGGGGTTGTCTGGGTGTTGAAGCTGTCGTGGATGTCGGCGATCTTGCGGTGGAAGAAGGTGGCGAGGGAATCGCACAGGGGTTGCGACGGTGGGATGTCGTTGGTGTTGGAGCTGGGGTTGGAGAGTTCCTTCATGATGTTGAAAAGCTCCTTGCTGTTGTGTGCGTTGTTGTCGAGGCGGTCTTTGAAGGAGGTTCTCTTGGCGGACTTGATGAGGTGGTGGTGGTTATGGGTGGCGTCTTTGTGGGCTGCGTGGCTGTCCGGTGTCTTATCACTGTGCCATTTCTTCTCTAGTTTCCGGCAGGTGCGCTTGGAAGCTAGGAGTTCCGAGGTGAACCAGCTGGCTCTTTTGGTGGTGTCAGCGTAGGTGGGTTTTTTCAGCGGGGCGAGGGTGTTGGCACAGTCGTCCATCCATCTTCTGAGGTTGCAGGCAGCGTCGTCGGTGTTGGATGGGTCGGAGGGAGGGCTGAGAGCGAGGGTTGCCCGTAGTTGGTCTTTGGTGACTTTGCTCCAGCAGCGGCGTGGGATCTGTTGGGTGCGGTGGTGTGTGGTGGGTTTCTGGAAGGTGAAATGGATGCAGCGGTGGTCGGTCCAGAGGAGTTCCGTGGTGTGGCTGAAGGAGATGTGGGAGCTGGAGGAGAAGATGGGGTCGAACGTGTGGCCGGCGGAATGGGTTGGTGTTGTGACGAGCTGGCTCAGACCGAGGTTGGCGAGGTTGTCGATCAGGGTGGTGGAATTGCTGTCGTTCTTGTTCTCCAGGTGAAAATTCAGGTCTCCGAGGAGGATGTAGTCGGTAGAGGTCAGGGCGTGCGTGCTGATGAAGTCGGCGATGGAGTCGCTGAACTGGGGTCGGGGCCCAGGGGGTCTGTAGACGAGGGTGCCTCTGAGGGTGGTGTTGGGGTCCGTGTGGATCTGGAAGTGCATGTGTTCGGCGGTGCTGAGAGTGTTGTCGGTGCTGGTCGAGACCCTGATGGTGTTCTTGTGGACGATGGCGATTCCTCCTCCTACTGCGTTGACGCGGTCTCTGCGGGTGATCTTATAGCCGTCTGGGATGGCTATGGCGATGTCGGGGGCAGAGGAGTCGTTCATCCAGGTCTCTGTCAGGAAGGCGACGTCTGGTGATGATGTGTCGAGCAGGTTCCAGAGTTCGACGGCGTGTTTGCGTGCGGAGCGGGTGTTCAGTAGGATGCATCGGAGGTGGTTGCGGTCCTTCTTGGCAGGTGCCTCGGTGGCTCTGAGGGTGGTGTAGCTGCAGTTCCGGCAGGTGAAGGGACCATGGGTGCGTTTCGGGGCGGCCTTGAAGCAGCTGTGCGTCCGTCCGGGGTTGAGAGCGTGGAGTGTGGTGGCATCGTATTGGCGTCGGTCCTCGAGGCTGGTGCCGGGGGCGCACGGCCCAGGGGTTCTGGCGCTGGGCGCGGTCCAGGCACGGACGGGCGCAGACGGGCTTGCCTTAAGCGCGCCTTCGGCGCGCCAGCGTCGCGCCCGCTGCGCACGTCCGCTGCGCGGCCGCCATATATGGGGAGGTGGGAGGGAGGAGCAGCTGGGAGGCAGGGGCAGCGAATGGGCAGTCAGGGGGGCGGGGCCGCAGGGGACGCAGCGGCGGGATTGGAGAGAGGCAGCGAGGGGTACAGAAGGCAAGAAGGACACAGCAATGGGGGCAGCGAGGGTACAGAAGAAAAAATGGACACAGTACAGTGGGGGCAGCGAGGGAGCAGAGAAAAACGGGCACACAGCAATGGGGGCAGCGAGGATACAGAAGGAAAAAATGGACGCAGTACAGTGGGGGCAGCGAGGGGAGCAGAGAAAAACGGGCACACAGCAATGGGGGCAGCGAGGGTACAGAAGGAAAAAAATGGACGCAGTACAGTGGGGGCAGCGAGGGAGCAGAGAAAAACGGGCACACAGCAATGGGGGCAACGAGGGTACAGAAGGAAAAAATGGACGCAGTACAGTGGGGGCAGCGAGGGAGCAGAGATAAAACGGCACACAGCAATGGGGGCAGCGAGGGTACAGAAGGAAAAAATGGACGCAGTACAGTGGGGGCAGCGAGGGGAGCAGAGAAAAAAACGGGCACACAGCAATGGGGGCAGCGAGGGTACAGAAGGAAAAAGGACACAATACAGTGGGGGCAGTGAGGGAAAAAACAGACGAAAAACGGGCACCGAGGCCACAAGCAGAGGGCGAGCTTACCAGCAGCAGCAGCGGGCAGGACACCACAGGCGAAGCTGTGTGGCGGGGAGCGACCTACCTGGTAAGGTCAAGGGTCGCTCTCCTCACCGCGCAGCGGCCGCCATATATGGGGAGGTGGGAGGGAGGAGCAGCTGGGAGGCAGGGGCAGCAAATGGGCAGTCAGGGGGCGGGCCGCAGGGACGCAGCGGCGGGATTGGAGAGAGGCAGCGAGGGGTACAGAAGGCAAGAAGGACACAGCAATGGGGGCAGCGAGGGTACAGAAGGAAAAAATGGACACAGTACAGTGGGGGCAGCGAGGGGAGCAGAGAAAAACGGGCACACAGCAATGGGGGCAGCGAGGGTACAGAAGGAAAAAATGGACGCAGTACAGTGGGGGCAGCGAGGGAGCAGAGAAAAACGGGCACACAGCAATGGGGGCAGCGAGGGTACAGAAGGAAAAAATGGACGCAGTACAGTGGGGGCAGCGAGGGAGCAGAGAAAAACGGGCACACAGCAATGGGGCAGCGAGGGTACAGAAGGAAAAAATTGATGCAGTACAGTGGGGGCAGCGAGGGAGCAGAGATAAAACGGCACACAGCAATGGGGGCAGCGAGGGTACAGAAGGAAAAAATGGACGCAGTACAGTGGGGGCAGCGAGGGGAGCAGAGAAAAACGGGCACACAGCAATGGGGGCAGCGAGGGTACAGAAGGAAAAAGGACACAATACAGTGGGGGCAGTGAGGGAAAAACAGACGAAAAACGGGCACCGAGGCCACAAGCAGAGGGCGAGCTTACCAGCAGCAGCAGCGGGCAGGACACCACAGGCGGAGCTGTGTGGCAGGGGAGCGACCTACCTGGTAAGGTCAAGGGTCGCTCTCCTCACCGCGCAGCGGCCGCCATATATGGGGAGGTGGGAGGAGGAGCAGCTGGGAGGCAGGGGCAGCGAATGGGCAGTCAGGGGCGGGGCCGCAGACGCAGCGGCGGGATTGGAGAGAGGCAGCGAGGGGTACAGAAGGCAAGAAGGACACAGCAATGGGGGCAGCGAGGGTACAGAAGGAAAAATGGACACAGTACAGTGGGGGCAGCGAGGGGAGCAGAGAAAAACGGGCACACAGCAATGGGGGCAGCGAGGGTACAGAAGGAAAAAATGGACGCAGTACAGTGGGGGCAGCGAGGGGAGCAGAGAAAAACAGGCACACAGCAATGGGGGCAGCGAGGGTACAGAAGGAAAAAATGGACGTGGTACAGTGGGGGCAGCGAGGGGAGCAGAGAAAAAACGGGCACACAGCAATGGGGGCAGCGAGGGTACAGAAGGAAAAAATGGACGCAGTACAGTGGGGGCAGCGAGGGGAGCAGAGATAAAACGGCACACAGCAATGGGGGCAGCGAGGGTACAGAAGGAAAAAATGGACGCAGTACAGTGGGGGCAGCGAGGGGAGCAGAGAAAAAACGGGCACACAGCAATGGGGGCAGCGAGGGTACAGAAGGAAAAAAGGACACAATACAGTGGGGGCAGTGAGGGAAAAACAGACGAAAAACGGGCACCGAGGCCACAAGCAGAGGGCGAGCTTACCAGCAGCAGCAGCGGGCAGGACACCACAGGCGGAGCTGTGTGGCGGGGGAGCGACCTACCTGGTAAGGTCAAGGGTCGCTCCCTGCAGAGGGCGGGCCGGAGTTGTTAGACTGGTTTACTATTTCAAGGGGCACCAGACAAGGTTGCCCCCTGTCCCCTCTCCTTTTCAACTTGTATATAGAGCCCTTTGCTAGTTTGATTAGGCAAGATCATACCATCATACCTTTTAAATCTGGTGGGTTTAAGGCAAAATTGGCCTTATATGCGGATGATTTGATTTTATACACTATTAACCCACATGAGGCTATACCTAATCTGATGGAGAAGGCAGAGAGGTTTGGTTTAATTTCCGGATATAAGATAAACGAGGAAAAACTGAAATAATGGAGTGGAACCAGACCACGAGGAGCCCGGGGGCTAGATCTCAAATACGGTATTTAGGAATACAGATTACGCAGAAATTAGAGGAGGTTCCTAAAACAAACTGGAAGAAAATCAGTCGGGAGATTGGAAATTTGTTGTTAAAGTGGGCTAACTTACCATTAAACATCTATGGTCGGGTGAACCTTATAAAAATGATTATCCTCCCCAAAGTCACTTTTCTTTTCAATTCAATTCCATTAACCTTTCACAAAGAGGATATAGCGAAGCTTTAGGGAAAAATTGGGAGTTTTATTTGGGCTTCAAAGGGTCCGAGGATAGCATGGAAAAAGCTAAGGAGGAGGTTAGAGGCAGGGGGGTTGGCGTTGCTTGATTTATTGGTGTATTGTTATGCCTTCCATTTTAAGAATTTTCGTATGCTGGCGAATAAGCCAGACGGATCATCAATGGGTCTGCTTTTTGAGGCAATGTTGGCCGATGTTACTCAAGGTCAACATCATTTTCTTTTTAAGTATGGAGACCCGAAATTCTTTAACAAAGCGAGGCTGAAGATTCTGAGGTCTGCCCTAAGAACGTGGGTCTATCTGCTGAAAAGGCTGGGAGTCCTTTACTATTCAACATGGGCATCAATTTGGGAGTCCCCGGGTACCCCAGAATGCCTGAAAGATCAACTGAGTCAGCCCTTAAAATCTGGGGGGCTACACTATTGGGCAGATCTTAAAGCAGGATCAAGCATAGTGAGTTGGGAAGTTCTAAGCAACCTCACAAGGGGACAGTTGACAAGATTTAAGTATTATCAAATACGTTCTTGGTGGGCAACTCAGGACTGGGCAGATGAAGAAGACGACTTGAGACTCGGCCAGGTTATGAGAACTGATCGATGGGCAAAGGAAGTCTCATATTGTTATTGGGTTTTCCTGGAGGCGGATGATAGCATGGAAAGTGAAATCCCAAACTTATGGGCAGATGAGTTTGGGGATAATGACGTGAAGCAACTTTGGCTTGATTCCTTTTCCATTTTACGATCAGTTAAACGTAACCATCTCTTTACTACCTACAGGGTGTATTGGTCTCCAGCAAAGCTATCAAAAATAACAGGTAACATCTACAATTGCCCAAGATGTAGGCTTCCTTTAGCAGATGATCTACATGTTTTCCTGTGGTGCCCGAAGATCGCCTCTTATTGGACCTCTGTATGTGACTTTCTTGGTGAGGTGATTGGTAAACAGATCAAGGTAAGCCTAAGCCTTGTATTTTTTGGAATATGTCAAGAGGTTGCTGTTCGGACAAACTCACTTACAGCTAAGTTTATCTTCTATGTGTCTCTACTGGCGAGGCGAGAGATCTGTAGGCTTTGGAAAGACTAAAATCCTCCATTCTTTGCTGAGTGACTCAGAAGCATTATCTATAGGAGCCTGTCTGATATGGCGTGTGACCCTAGGAGTCAGGATAAGATCTGGTCAAAATTGATTGATTGGAGAGAGAAAGAGAGCGGGTCCAATGATTAGGCCAAACATGTTGTGGGTCCCAGCCTCTCCTTGATCGATGGTCCCCTGTCGTTACAACGAAGGAGCTTGAGTGGAAACAGCAGTTTCTTTGCGTGGAAGGGCTCTTATTTTTCCTTGGTTTCTATGGGATAAGAGCAATCCTAGCAAGAGAATTGGCAGAAAGAGGACACAAAAAAAAAAAAGAACTATTTACTATTCATGCATGATATGTAATACAAATAGCCGAATGTTGTAGAGAAGCTGGCGGTATGTTGACACACTACGCGCGTTTCGGCAAGGCCTTCGTCAGGAATACGTCATATTGTGAGCTAGATGAAATGAAGGACAACAACAAATAGCCTAGATATTTTAGCCTGTAGGTTTACTGATAAAATAGTATTGTCTAAAAATAGATCAAATGAGTAGATAGAGGGGTTGCGTCCACCAAGAAGGTGCTGCAGTAGATTCCTCTGAACCTTATACCCAAAGTGAACATGCTACACATGCCTGTGTGGTGTGTCGATCGCAGTGCTTGACCACGTAAAATCTAGGATAAAGTGCCTCAGTGTGTTGAAAAGTCTCTAGAGTATCAAAGGTAGAAAGGAAGTGAGAAAACATGCTATAGAGAAAAGGTAAATAGTTTCCGCATTATTGATTTCACATGATATATAAGAAGTGCTGGGCGCACTCGCCAAGACTCTGACGAAGTGTAGTTACTGCTTAAAAAAGCCAAAAAATGAATGGCGTTCCTAGGAACACTGGTGCCTCTGAAAATTGTCCAGAAGGGAGGTAGATCTCTTGATGGATGGTAATGAACCAGTGAACGTTCCTTTTGGAGAACCAAGTTACATGTATCATGCTATGGACATGCAGGCAAGAGCATAAATACTGTCCTGATAGGTCTCAGGACCCTGGTGTGAATTAACCAATCAAAATACCTTAAAGATTAGGAGCTGTAGATTCGGTAGTTGAACTCCGACTAGGGAGTAGATGAAGTTGTGAAGTTCAAGTAGTGGACCAAAGAATTATATATCTATGATTGGCTACAGTTGGGTGGAGAAAACAAGAGAGACAACCAATGAGATAGGTAGCCCATATGATGTGACTGGAAAAAGTGCAGGGCTCACATCTACCGGCCTACTTACCGACTACGCAGATGGACAGCGCTAGATGGCCTTTGGTGCACTCAAAATTCATTAAAAATGGAATAAAATGTGGCTAGGATCACTTTGCTATATTTCCCTATGGAAACAAAACAGACAGATGTCAAAAGGGCTGAAATTCTGGGATTCCCCGATATATAGCCAGGAAACAATACTGACCTAGTCTTTCCCTGGAGGGGAGTGCCCGAAGGGTCTCTACGACTCCTGGGGTGTTGTAATGTTGATTAAACCATGTTTTAATGTAAGGATGAATTCCAAATACTTCTGTATTTCAGGACCCAATCGTCTGGAGCTGTTTTTTAGTCTAAGCCAAAAAGAAGATATGGGGTCTGATTATGGGCTCATAGATCCAAATGAAGTGGTGTATAATATCTGCATAATTGAATGATTCATGGCTACCGGCTCCCTACCTCAGAAAATGACAACCCACATACATATGCATAAAGGGATAGTCAGTTTCTGGTAACTTGTGGACGCACAACCGCTCAATTTAGTATGCGTACGGGGGAGCAAGCTAGCAAATTAGATTATGTGGCTCCCCAGGGGCGGTTGTATATTGCCCAGAATGAAATGCCAACCCACATGGCTCATAAATACAAATGGAGCGAAGTGTGATGTCTGCAAGATCGAATGATTCATAGCTACCGGCTCCCTATCTCTGAATTTGTTATCCCACATACATATGCATGGAGGGATAGTCCGTTAATAGTTACGTGTGGAGGCTCAGTCGCTCAATTTAATATGCGTCCGTGGGGGCAAGCTAGCAAAATTGATTATGTGGCTTCCCGTCTGTTGCCCAGAATGAAACACCAACCCACATGGCTGTTAGTAACACGTAACTAAACGTTAATGATGCATAATGAAGCGCAAATATTTTAAGCCGTGTGCTATTGTTACTTACGATCTAATGCTCTAATCTTGGGTCTGGGTCCCTGACCGCATCTGCTAGTAAGACGCCGCTCGCGTCTCCCGTGTACAAATAGGGTGAGTCCCGGAATAGGTGTAATTACTCCTTCCGGTCAAACCCTCCTAATAATAACAATGGAAAGGGGACTGGCAGTGGGCGCCATGTTGGAGAAGTGAAATTGTGCATTCGGTCCTGTAAACAGCCTAACATTGCTAGTCCGGCCAATGCAGATGTGAAGCTACTTTATGTAAAAAAGGAATGGCTATCATTGTGTTTAGTGGTTAAACGACATAATTACTAAACCGCTTAAAAATACCAAGTTAATCAGTGCCCTGTGATAGTGATCCCGAGAAAATGTGTATAATGTACTAGCTGGTAACCTTTCGCAGAGTATCTGCTTCAAGTGAATTCCAATGAGGGACCCACAAAGGCCTAGTTAAAATGTGACGGAATGTATCGAGGTGTATTGAGTTGGTCAAGCAAAAAATGCACCATATACCAATCTATAAGAAGGATTACATGTGTCTTCATTATCACTACATGTGAGTGATAAATGACAGACAGGTAAGAAAGGCAATGGACTTAATGCCTAGCGATATGGTCCTAATGAAGTAAAATACCTTGCAAGGTATCAAAATCAGGGATCTACAGCTAAAATAACACCAGAAACGCAACACTATTTATGGGTAAAATGCCCACTAGACGTGAGCAAATGCCATTCTGGATAGCTCAAAAAATAACAGTTAGAAGCAGTAATTCCACACACAAGCCCTCAAGAAAAACACAGAATGCTAACAATCTGCTTACCAATGGGGATAGCTCCACAGATAGAGGATTGCACCTCTTGGGGTACAGTTTTTGCTGCCATATATACCGGAAGTCATGGTATCCCTTCAATAGCAGTAATACCAGATGTATTAAGACAAATACAGAATGAGTATGGAGCAGAACCTGCTCTGAACTTAGGGATGAAATTGTAAGGAAACTTTGCCTAGGTATCAACTATTATATTAGCAAACATAAAAGGGGAGGCAGCAGCAGTGGCAATACCCCAACTTCTGAGGGATTTCACTCCTTTACAGAAGGAACGTGAATTTCCAAAAAATATCGAAGACACCTATGCTGAATTAGGCAGAGATAGTTTGGGAGCTAGAGCAACAAAACCTCAACTCATGGGTGGTCCTTAAAAAGAGAACACCAAGCAAACACCTGATTCTACTAAAAAGAAATGGGATAATAATAAAAAACAAAAGAATAGAGAGTTTAGATCACAATCCAGGGGTGGGTCTCCTCAACAGGAGCCCTCTGAAAGGAGGTACAACCTTAGGAATCGTGATAACATAAAAAACCTGACAGGTATCAGGATACTGATACATGTTCCTCTCGTTCCTTTCAGGGTTCATCAAAAAACTATGAGAGGGAAGGACGGTCAGAATACAGACAAGAAGAGCGTACAAAGTCCAGAGACACGCAACGCGCTTCAGACTATACTTCCAAAAAAGAAGAGAAACCAAAATCAAAACCTCAATTTAAAAAGAAGAAAGTAGCAGGTCTTAAAGTTAGACATGCCCAGATTTCTGAGGACTCAACGTCTGCACGGGGAATGGGCTCTGACGGCGCAGCAGAAGTAACAATAGCTCACCAGAACCTGATGGAATTTCTGGTGACAGCAGAATGAATGAACATATCATGGTGGAGACACCTGATACAAGGGTAAGTGTCCCACATAGGTTACATGAAATAACACTTCAAATGGAGGGGGACAAACCCAGAAAAATTAAAGGTCTCTTTTGGGAGAACCTGACTCATGGATATGACATCACTTTCGCTGAAAAAGATTGGCCGCCGGACATTGTTATGGAGTGCCCAAAGGGAGAAACTGTAATTTTACCGGCTTTCTCTGACCTCGTTCCAATATACTTAAAACATACATACGCGCAGGAGTGGGCAATAGCACTTGCTCCAGCATTATATCGCAACCATGTTGGGTGGGATGCTGAGTCACCTCACCATGTAATCCCAGTAAAAACTACTCCAACTCCACAGAGACAGTACCCATTAAAAAAAGAAGTGAAAAAACAGGTCAGGGAGATATTAGATCAACTTGAATACCAGGGTGTAATTGACAGTTGCACCTCTTCAATGAATAATCCTTTGTTTCCTGTAATGAAACCCGAAGAGTCATACCGTCTAGTTTTAGACTACAGACATCTGAACACATGCACTAAAACATTTGCAGTACAGAATGCACACAGTGCCGCATTAGTGAATAACATTGTGCGGAAAAAATACAAACAACACTAGATATCTCAAATGGATTTTTCTGTCAAAATATAGTGCCTGAAAGCAGATATTTGACAGCATTCTCAGCGCTCGGTACTTAGCGTCAATTTTGTCGACTCCCCCAAGGGTATAAGAATAGCCCTGGGTTGTTCTCCGCACAGAATTTGGATGAAGAGGCATTGTCCTATGTAGATTAAATTTATCTGACGGATGATGATTTAAAGGATCACGTGACCAGGGTGAGCAACATAATTTTGGGGTTCACCTCTGAGGGCTACAAATTTACTTTAAAAAAATAGAAAATAGCCCCCCTCAATGCCCTATTTTTAGGATATGAGGTTTCAAGTGATGGGAAAAGCCTGGCAGATAACTTTTTAGAGAAGTGTGCACTGCTCCAACCTCCTAAATCGTTGAAAAACTTACAATCCATATTGGGATTCCTAAATTTTGGCAGAACATACATTTTGGATTACGCAGAAAAAGTGAAACCTTTCTACGACCTAATAAGCCCTGATTTTTCAATTAGGCATTGGACACCGGAACACAAAGATATCCTTTGTTCCCTACAAACTGACATCATAGCTTCCAAACACCTACACACACACGTGTAAACACCACAAATTTGGTGATCCGTGTTATAGCGGGTCAATCAGAGTATACTTACCTAACCTTCAATGAAGGCGAAACAATACCCATAGCATACAAATCACACTTGTACACAAATGCTGAAATGCGTTTTGCTTCTACAGAAAAAATTCTGACAGCAGTACAGACCTCTGTAGTGAGGAAAAGAGCACTGGCTTAGGGGAAACAAATAATTGTCGTAACTCCAGTACCAGCCTTAGAGGCTGTTACAAAGGCAAGCGTTCCAAATGCTAAAGCTTTACATCCAAGATGGAAACATTGGGCTAATTCTATCACTGCAGCAGATGTAGATTACAAATTTGACTCTACACTCAAAACACAAGCATTCCTGCAATACGAACAAGAATATCCTCTCCCGAATGAAATAATGCCTCTAGATCAGTATGAATACATTATTGACCCTGACGGTTCTGCTCAGCCAGCCAAAGGTAGTAAACAACAATACAGCGCCGCGTGTGTGATTGTGAAGGGTCGTATGCAGGAAGGAAAGTTCCATCCTAGCAGTACGAAGACACAGTCTCTAGGAGACTGCACAGCACAGCTGGCAGAATTAAAAGCCCTGTTACTGGCACTAATAAATACGGATCGGGAATTCCCCACACCGATTGTGTGCGATTCTTATTACTGTGTCCAGTCATACAATGAATATCTTCACTACTGGGGTCAAAATCAGTTTAAAGACTCAAAAGGTTGCACAATTAAGCATAAAATGCTATGGGAACAGGGAGCTGAGTTGAAAAACGAACTACAGAGAGGTCACGTAATACACACGCTGAGTCATCAACGTGATGGCGTTCACGTTGAAGGGAGTTAATTGGCTGATGAAGCCGCAAAAGGGGCAGTACAAACTGCAGCTGTAGCTGCAATCACTCGTTCTAGTATGAGAATAGACGGACACATAATGGTAGCTGTCATTGCTTCACGCAAAAACAGCACAGCCTTACCGAAAGGTTTTCCACTCAAGTACTCCTACAAGTCAGATGCAAATAACATTCCGTATGCTCAAATTCCGGGAGTGGGGGATAGAGTAATACTAAACATGTATCGCAGGATAGGTTTAATTCTAGCTACCCACGAGGGTCTAGGTTCTGCACATGCATGGATTACCGCGACGGTTTCTTTATTGAAACAACGCTATTGTTGGCCAGGATTAACTAAACAGACGAAGAATTTTGTCTTAAAGTGCGACATCTGTCAGCAGATAAAGGTTTCCACCACAACCCGTCTGGCACAGACACCATTACTAATATCAGACAGACCACTCGCCTGTGTTTATTTGGACCACTGCGGCCCCCTACAATCAGATGGGGCTTACAAGTATATCTTTTTGGCAGTGGATGCTCTAGATTCCTGTGGGTTTGGCCTTAGCGCTCGGCTGACGCTCGAACTGTTATAAAAGATTTGCGAGTCTTTATAGGGACATAAGCAGTTGGCACATTACATTCTGACTGCGGCCCCGCGTTTAGCTCTAGGGCTTATAAGGAAGCCATGGGAAGTTTGGGTGTTGCATTGTGGTACTCCTCTCCGTACCATCCCGAGGGAAATTCGGTCGTGGAGAGGAAAAACAGAGACTTAAAGCAATCTTTGACCGCAAGGGTATTAGGTTCGAGTGATAGTTGGGTCAATCACTTATATGTGATCCAGAGGGCACTCAATAATATGCCAAGAAGTTCCCTAGAAGGTGTCACTCCTTATGAAGTCCTATTTGGAACAAGAATGTGGGTACCTGATCTCGATTGTGAAAGCACAGTGGCGGATGAAAAACCATTTGACATCAATAAACGTTTGGCTGTTTTACAGGATCTCAATGAATTCCAGGCACTACAAAGCAACGTGCAAGTTAAACGCACCGCCACTGGGGAAGTCAAATCAGTCACGGCAAGACCTGCCTGGATCCCTAAAGTCGGATCTGGTCAGAGAAAAGATTGTGGACAAGAAAGAATTTGTGCCATCATACAGAAAGACTGTACCTGTCCTGGCTGTCGAAGGAACAAGAACAGTACTTCTTCCGCCTCTTGCAGGCAAAAAAGAAAAGAGATTTGTCTCCATCGATCTGATCAAATCACACTATGTGGCTGATACTGAATAGTAGGCCTCGTGGTCTCCTGGGTAGTCGACGCTCTCCTCTCGCTACCATACAGGAAGTTCAGACAGAAAGACTCATAACTTTTGGAGAGTCACCAATACAAAGTAATGGACTTTCCAACAATGAAATGGAATTTGTTCCTGTTGAAACTGAACACCAAAATACAAATGAAAGACAAATATCAATTCGGCCTAACACCGACATCAACATAAATATGCCTCTACAAGAGACGTCTGCCGGTTCAACAAAACCTGCTGAGCGACAAAAAATAGATCGTTCTGCATCTGGCTACTTCATCGATTTTGATACCATCTCTCTGGATCCCAGTGAACCTGAAACAACTCCAGCTCAAGTTTCCCTTAAACAACAACTTCATGACTGCTACATTTTCCTGAAAAAGACTTACCTAGTTTCACCATGGCTACAGCTCTGGATAATAACTGGAATATTGTTTTTTCTATTCTGGATTGGCCTGGTGACTGTCTTTTGCTTACCCATGAATGGAAACTATCTCCCAGAATGCTCTGGAGTATCAAATGTGAACTTGGTCCTGAAACCTCATATGTCATCTCATCGTGAACAAAGAGACCTGTCCTTCGTGAACATTACAGCTGTTCCAATTCCTGATGGTATAGTTTGGGACAGAGTTTCATATGATGTATTTGGTCCTGCAGAACTTTTGAAAATACCTCATGTATTCAAAATTTCTTAAAATTATATCATTACCTCTAGTACATTTTCCGACGATTGGGATTTTGAAACTGTAAATAATATGTTTTCTGATTTAGTACAATCCACTGCATTTTCAAGCATTGAAATGTTAGAGGACACACTTGATTATGACACAATGTATTGAAACCAACATTATGGTCATCACTTTTTACATAAATCCAGTATCCCACATAATGTTTTTACATACCACCAATAGGAACATTGCCCAACACCACCGAAAGGTAGTTCAAGAACATTTGTAAAGAAATGCTCTTATTTTTCAGGGTTTAACACTTCTGACCCGACCTCATATTACTATAAGGTTGCACCAACAACTGCACAGAAAAATATGCTAACTAACACCAAACAGATTTACTCAGCATCCTTTATTTCCCAACTGTCTGAACAGGGTTTCGACTTATGGAAGGACTCTATAGACATAAAATCAGTCTGGGGTTCGAAGGAATGACAAGTTCAGGGAACAGGAGCACTATTTCGAGCGTACCTCATTCCACAGCAGGTCATATTTCTGAACGACACTGTGCAACAGACATCCTGTCTTGGAATAGCCAAAAACAAAGACTTGAACACACCACGGATACCCTCGCCATCACACTTTGAGGGGTGGCAAGATTTTACGAGACGCGGTGGGGATACAGTAGATGACATCATACATACAGTTTCATACAATTCATCAGACCCCAGTTGGAAGGGATGGTTAGTTTGGCCCACATACACAAATAGGTGTCAAACAAGATTCAGGGGTACTTCCGAAGGGCTTAGTATCCATAGGCCGGACCAACGCTATGTACAACGAGAACATCCGGGGGTGGTGACATCATACAGTGTTGGGAAGTTATGCCTCGATTGGCTAAAAACCTCGACACTGTCCTGGGTGAAACAACACTTATCCTTACTATCAGAAGACATGGATCTAAGGGACTTTTTTTTGGGCCCCTGAAAGCCACGTCAGAAACGTTTCTTATACACTGTTTATAATGAAATCTGGAAGATCTCTCAACAAGAAGATGTGGTGAGACTTCATGAAATTGATACAATTAACCTAGAAAGCGTTAGCTGTAGTTGATAATGGTATGACTACATTAACATCCAGGATTTATTGACTGGGCAACATTGTATCTTCTGCTATAGATATACTAGAACAGGATTTGTCCATACTACAGCATGGACAGTCTCAATTACGTTCTATTATGTTGTTAAGCTGGACGCTACAATCATTGCGTTTGGGTTATGTGCCTTGGCGATTTATCAACAGTACGTCCTTGTTCTCTGCATACAATCTAACTAAGAAGCAGATAAAGATGGCACAAAGGGGAGCAAAATATACAATGTTGCGTATTCCAAACTAGATCAATCACCTTTCACTGTGGCAGAGTCACCATCCACAGAATGGTTAATCCATTGCCATTTAACATTACCGGTCACAACTTTCCAGTTTCAGTATTGCCTAGAACAACAGCAGGCAGATATGAAGCAATGGGTAAGGAATTCATCAAGGAATCTTGGGAATTGCCATACAGATTTCGATGCAGGAGTGGGGACATGGAAGTGTTTCTAAGCGGTACAAACTGAGAGAACTCTTTAAGTGGATCTCCCATATGCCAGGATATCATGCATCCCGGGGCCTGTAATGGTTCAGTTGCAAACTTATCCTGTCATTTGAAAGGGTCCCCGGTTGCCGTGATTAATACGGTGTTCAAGTTGCTCTCAAATGGGAGTTACTTGATGCTGAATGATCAAGGTTGTTGTGGGATGCTTTCGGGCATCGCATATCTTGTCACTGTAAATTCCAGGGTTACTTGTTGTATGAAAGTATTGTTTCCACTTATCCACACATTCAGGGAGGCGCCTTTTTGGCCTTCGTTGAATGTTTCCTTTATACGGTTTGATACTCTGAGCCGAATGAAAGCCATGCTTTTACAGAAAACCGTGCCCTGAACCTCTGCCCGAGAGACTTTTGATCTTCAGGTCGCAAGGTCCTCAGCTGAGATACAGGCACTTGTACAAACGAACTGCCCTTTCCATTTCACAGAAATGGTACAACGTATCTTTAACATGTCTGATACGATGGGTATAGTACACCTATTTAAGACCATAGGTTCTGGACTGTTAAGCACTTTCAGACTGTCTTCGGAGTGATTCCAGCATTCATACACTCTGTATTCGGAATCATTTTTGGAGGACTTCCGCTGATCCTATTACTAATAGCAGGAATCCTGATTGTAATTTTTCTGCTACGCAATGGACAACCCAGTCACCAAGAAGATGGAAAAAACGCTCCAGGAGCGCCGATACCGTGATCGCATGGTACTCCATCTGGGCACACCTCGCCTTCGTGAACTGAGCGAGTCTTGGTTCCTGTCATTCAGACCAGTCTGGATCGACTGTGTTCTGCCTGTCTTCCGATGCATGTTCTGCGGACAAGAATGTGTGTTGGATCTCTGTCTAACACTGCCATTGGTTGCACCACCGGACGTGGATTCTTTACTGGACCCGATAACGGCCCATGTACTGCTGTGTCCTCAGCGTATTCCCATGTTGATGTCTGCATTCTTACAGCCACCACAGCGTGCTTCAGCTCCTCTTGAAACGGATACTGGATCCTCTACAAACACTCAGGCTTTGGATGTCATACAGGCTTCCCCAGCATCTGCTGTGGGCAATACGGAAGATCATCTGTGCTCGACTGACCTGATCCGTGAGGTGTTGCAGGGACCGTTGTCTGCGATGGCAAGCAACAGTGATGTTTCGTCTCCCAGCCAGGACACATAAACATTTAGCTCATCGTGTGCTGAGAAAAATTTGGCCTTCTTCAAAACAACAAAATTTTGAATTTTAAACAATTAACACTATTCTTTTACTGAACAGCATGGCTTTCAGACACTCATAGTTGTTCGAACTATATATACGAACATATTTTAGTAAGACCTTAACCGCTTAAAATACAATTTTAGCATTTAAAAAAAAAAATGTAACGCACTATTTGTAGGACTAATTATTTGTTTGCGTACAATGCCTAGAAGTACATTAAAATATTAGTATGTCGTCCAGTCGGATGAGGAGTGGGTGTTATGTTTCAGATGGTAACCCAATATAGGCACAGATAGCAACCAAACCTTTCACCTATATTTCCACTGCCATTACACTAAATAATAGTTCTTGGGACTGACCTTTTACCTAGTTACGGTACTGCTTACAGGACGTGGGGTTTTCCCTGAAAACTAGCCTCATTCATTATGCATGAGGATTCGTGGAAACTCAGCAGGACTAACATCTCCTGCATAATAACTATGTATAAGGGTCATTCCTTACGTCATCCTAAGTCTGACATGACACAGCAAGGTAGATCCCCTGAGGGTACCACTTTGGGTATATAAACACCGTGGGGCAGATTTACAAGCCCCTTGCGCCACTTTTGCGTCACTTTTCCCATGTTAAAAATGACGCAAAAGTGGCGCAAGGGCCTTGTAAATAAGCCCCCATATCTTTGCTGAGGCAGGGAGAGAAGTAAAAGGACTGTCATGCTGACACACTGATGCAAGACGCTGAGGTTCCTGCACGAAGACACTCCAGCTCACAGTGGTCTGACATCCCTCGTCCATCTCGTGACCAAGATGGGATCCCACAGTCTCTCACTTCAGGTAACAGGGTTGACTTTATCCTGGAAGGATTCTTGGCTCTACACCTACATACATGCTAGGTAAACTTAGGTACATCTAGTTAGGGTTGCATCGTAGGAGTACGCATTATTACTGTCATGTATTTTTATACCTGCCTGTATTCATTGTTTTAGCGCTATGATAGAAATCTACCATCATTTTACTCTGTTGGTGCTTATAATCATTTATATCTGTTTCTGCCTTATGGTTGTTTCAGCACACCTATTTTACACTAGAATGACACTGGTTCAATAAATGCTTATTGAAAACGTCCCCACCGTTTATTCTTAGTATCTCTCTGAGACAAAGTGAGCACAAGTGACTGAGCTAAAAGTACTGTACTGTTTCCACGACCCCTGATGGGACAGAGATGTCATGTTCAATAGTTGGCAAGAACTATTCTCTCCTTGGTAAGAGGAGTTTACAGTGGCACTGTGAGCTAGCTGGTATACCGGAAAACATAACCGGTGGGGGTGTCTAGAATCAGTCTGAACACCAATCCTACAGTCTATGTTGTCTAAATGCGCGGATCCTATATAGGTTTATAGAAACTACACGACAACACTGGCTCCAGTGCCTCTCAGAGCCTCCACCCTCTGCCCATTGATGGTCACCCACTTCCCGTATTTCTTAGTCTTTTTGGGCAGAGAGGTTCCCTGGACCATCTCACTGTCCCCTAGTGAGACAAGGGTCATCCCAGCTGGCTCCCACCCATCACTTAGAACCAACTCCTCTCCAAGTGGTACACTCGCCAACCCACGTGACTGCGCACCTGTTGGCGCCGGTGCCCCTTTGGGACACTTGGGACTCCTCCTCATGTGACCCTCCTGACCACATGCATAACACTTGCGGGGTTCGCCCTCAGCAGGTTTCCCTGCAGAGTTCCATGGTTTCTTATCACCTGGAGGATGGGAATCCTTACCCTGGGAACTAGGTTGGGACCCTTTTGAGAACTCCTTCTGTTTACTCTTGTCCCCCCCCACTCTTCTGCTGGGGACCCTGCCCTCCCTTGGCTGAGTCTCCCACATACCGCTTGTGGATCCTGGTGCTGACCCAGCAGTCCGCCTCCATAGCAAGCTTCCTTGGGTCCGTAAGCCTGCTGTCAATCAAATGCTGGTACAGCTCTGGAAAACGACTATTATATAAGCCCTCCCATGCAATCAAATAATAAAGCCCTTGATAATCAGTTACCATGCTGCCCTTCAGCCAACCATCCACTGCTCTGCCGCATAAACCAACATATTTAACCCATGTCTGTGACTCAAGTTTCTTGAAGGCCCTGAAGTTATGTCTGTACAATTCTGGGGTTAACCCCTACCTCCTGACCAGGGCTTCCTTCATAGGGGGATACCTCATGTTGTCCTCCTCAGGCAAAGCTAGCAAAGTGTCCCTCCCCTCTGCGGTGAAGTGGCTCCACAATCCTGCTGCCCAATCTCTCTCAGGGCCCCTTATGTGAGACAGCATTGTTACCTCATATGCTTTAAACCATTGACAGATGTCATCTCCTTTAAAGAAATCTTTAATCACTTTTCTTGGGTACATGTACTCTCCCTTCTGTGTGCACTGTAGACATGTTTCCACCATTTGAACTGGACTCTGCACTCTTAGCCTTGATATCCAGCTACTTCAACCCTCTCTCATGCTCTAACAGCATTTTATTTTCCTCTATTGCCAGTTTCTGCCTCTCCAGCTCCATCCTGAGCTTTTCAAGCTCCAACTCATGCACTCTGCTTCTTTCTCTGTCTTCCATTTCATCTGGAGACAATCCTTTTGATGAGACACTGCTGCCTGTCCAGATCCCCCCGCCGGGCCCTGTAAATGTGAGACACCAGCCTGTGACCCCCCCGACAGAGTCACGAGAGCCTGAAGGGTGGCAGTAATGGGCGGTTCCTCCAGCCACAACTCACGCGCCACCGCCGAAATCTTAGCGTACTGAAGGTATTGGCCTCCACCCAACTTGAACATTAACTCTGCCTTCTCCCTGGTAAGGAATCGCTGTCCCGAGTACAGGTCCCCCAATGTGTGGCAGCCCCCCTCCATCCATCTGGTAGTGGACATAGTTTGGCTTATTTGTTTGAACGGTACCACAGCCCAAAGCGGGGCCTCGGGGGCATAGGGTGCAGGGCGCACCGCGGTTTTGATTGCAGATTCCCAGGTTGAGGCCACATGTCTGATAATATATATAAATAGTTTGGGAACCCTCGACCCCAACATGAGAAGGTCAGGGAGCGTGGCCCCCCGGTGAGTACCCAGCAGCAGCCTCTTCTCCCAATTATCATTCTCGTCGAGCCACTGTACTGCATGTTGCAGCTGTGTCGCCATATAATAAAAGTCCAGTCAAGGGACCTCAAGTCCTCCCCGCTCCCATGTCCTCTGTAATGTATCCAATTTCACCCTTTTCCTTTTGGTCCCCCACAGTAGCTTAACCAGTAGACGCTCCAACTGGTGGAAGTACGTCCGTGGTATGCGGTAAAGGGAGTTCTGCATAACATTTAAACACCGCAGCAGGACCACCATTTTGATCAGGGCAACCCGTCCCATCAGGGATAAGGGCAGATCTCGCCAGAACTCAACTGACTTACGGATGCCCTCCACACATTTTCCCATATTCCGTTCCAAATAGGCCACCGGCGTATGTGCCAGCCTAACCCCCAAGTAGGCCACCTTATCTCTAATCCAGGTCATCCCCACACTGGGTAACTCACCCACCTCAATGTCTTTCAGGCTACCCATAGGAAAGAGTTTAGACTTTCCTGGGTTAAGGCAGAGTCCCGATATCTCGCCTAAGCCAGTCAGCTCCTTGAGGAGTACCGGAACTGCCTCTCCAGGATGACGAAGGTACACCAGGGTATCATCGCTGTACATCGACACCACATGCACCGTTGGACCCAACTGAATGCCCCACCGCACCATCCTACCTCTGAGTGTAATTGCCAGAGGTTCCATCGCAAGAGCGAAAAGGAGCGGTGACAGGGGGCAGCCCTGCCGAGTACCTCTCTGAAGCTCCAAACTATCAGATACCTGGTTGCGCAGGCAGACACGAGCAGTTGGTTTAACATAAAGCAGTTTCAACCAGCTCAGATATTTGTCACCCAGTCCCATTCGTGCAAGTACCGCCCAAATGTTTTCCCATTCAACAGAGTCAAAGGCCTGTCCGATGTCTAAAAGACACAGGGCCCAATCCACCTCCTGTAATTCCGGTGCATGCCATACGCACGCTAGTCGTCGTAAGTTATGTGTGGTGTTTCGACCGGGAATAAACCCAGCCTGGTCCGGGTGGACCAAACAGGTCATGTATGGGAGGAGTCGTGCCGCCAGCACTCCGCTCAGTATTTTCTCATCGATATTTAGAAAAGAGATGGGCCTATAGGAGCCCGGGGCCAGGGGATCCCTGTCTGGCTTAAGGATCATGGACACTAGTGCCTCCATCATGGTGCCAGGAAGCTCCTTTCTGGACAGAGCCTTATTAAACACCTCTAAGAGGTGATCCACCAGCTGAGTAGCATACTTTTTATAAAATTCGGCTGGGAGGCCGTCACTCCCCGGACATTTCTCCGACTTCAGTTTCTTAATTGCTGCTATTACTTCTTCTCTAATCAGTGGTCTCCCCAGGGTCTCAGCGTCCTCCTCCTCGAGGTTGGGAAGTGTTAAGTCATTAAAATAGTCTTGTAGTGCATGTGGTCTGATGTGTGTGTTAGTCGAGCATGTCTGTTGTAGGTGAGTCGCAAATTCTGCTATAATTGCGTCTTGTGTATGCAGGACATCCCCCTTATTGTTATGGAGCTGTAACACCGGTGCCTGTTCTGTCTCCATGCGAATCAATCGAGCCAAGAGCGCTCCCGACCTGTCCCTCTCCATGTATAGCCTCTGCCTGTAAGTAGTATATTGGTGTTTCTCTAACCGAGACCAGGCCTCAAGTAGCTCCCCTCGAACCCACGCCCATTCAGCCCCATCGGCCGGAGTCTTATGGAGTGTGCTCTCTAGGGTCTTTAACCGCTTTTCTAAGGTATCAATGTCAGCGTGCAGCTGTTGTTGAACACCGTGGGTGGTTCTCATGCAAACACCCCTGATAACGACTTTCATAGCCTCCCATTCAGAGGATCTAGTGACTGTGGACCCCCAGTTTTCAGCAAAGTAATGTCGTAGGGCCTCCGTCACAGGCTGTACATATGGAGGGTCCACAAGGGCCTCCGCACGGAGCCGCCAAAGTGGAATGAACGGCCGTCTCAGTCCGCTGATCAGAGTCAGCAGCAACGGTGCATGGTCGGACAAGT
The DNA here is from genome assembly GCA_963921515.1 of Calotriton arnoldi. Taxonomy (NCBI): domain Eukaryota; kingdom Metazoa; phylum Chordata; class Amphibia; order Caudata; family Salamandridae; genus Calotriton; species Calotriton arnoldi. The sequence continues at coordinate 2,816,071 of CAWUFW010000623.1, forward strand.
AGCGTGGTAAATAAGAAACGGCCTCTGGTGCGGCCGAAAGGCCGGGCGAGAGGTAACAGCGGTCAATTCGGGAGAAGGTGTTAGCTGCGGGGGTAAAACAAGAGAACTCTCTTTTGGCAGGGTTACGCGCTCTCCACTCATTCCTCAGCTGCATCCCCTGTAAGATACCCATGAGGGAGTTCACCATACGGGGTTTTGTATGCTCTCTAGGGGGCTCTCTATCCAGTGTCCCATCAGATATACAATTAAAGTCTCCGAAAAGAAGGATCTCAGCCCCCATGTACGGGGTTGCTGCTTTCAAGACTGCCGGGTAAAAGTCAGGACAATCCAAATTGGGTGCGTAAACATTGATTATACAAAGTTCCCTTCCTTCCCATCTCCAAAACAGTATAACATACCGCCCCTCAAGGTCCAAAACATGGTGAACGTGTTGGAATGGGACCCCCGGTGCCACCCACACCAGGGCCCCTCGTGCAAAACCGGAGTATGAAGTGGCGTATATCTGTCCCCTCCAGCGTTATTGAGTTCCCCCATATGTGTGTCTCTTGCAATCCCGCAATTGCAATCCTATATCTCTTCAGGAAGGCATGTATTCTGCGGCGCTTATCTAGAGCCGCCATCCCTCGGACATTCCAGTTAAGAAACTTTTGTACTGCCATGGCGATGTATCCGTGAGTGTTCGGTGTATGCCCCTCCCACTTCCGTGTATCTCCCCTGTCTGTTCCAGAATCTGTGCATCACAGCGTGACCCTTTGTGACCCCAAAACTTCCCTGATGAACAAACCAAGTTCTAACAACTAAACTATGACTTACCCTTCCCCCACCCTCGGGCAGCAGTATAGATCTGTATATGCATCCTGCGAGTCCTATATGAAACCATACATACCGCCCCATACCCCCTCCCCCTCTCTAAAGCTCTCCAATGTCCGGGCATCAGACCGATGGCCGGGGCCCGATCTAGTCCTGTCTGAAATGCCAATGGGGATATTCATGGAGTGCTGTGCAAGAGAGCAGGTAACGTCAGGGCGCGAGATTGCTCTCAAGCTTCCCCGACGGACCTGGTCTCTAGTGGGGGCGTCGCTAGTCCAGCGGCCGCCCTTGCTCCCAAACCACAAATATATTAATATGTCTCTTGACCCACAGTACAATTCAAGTCTAGGATAAAACAAGAAAAAAATCCCATACCTCGGAGGTCAGGAAACCACACCCTCAATCAGGAGTATGGGCCTCCCAGGAACCCCAACAGTGATTACCCAAACCAGGTTCTGGAGACCCCGTTCCACCAATCGCAAAAATGACAACTTATCTGTACAGTTCAGCCTTTAGTGTTCAACAAATAAGGTCATTCATGGCCACTGCCTGGTCCACCATCTTCCCATGCCATTTCCGGCATCACCTCCACTGAATCCGGAACTACCTCAGAATCTGAAGCCTGTAATGTGCCATCATGAAGGACCGTAATCCGATCCAGGCTTATCGTTCTCTTCTGCTGTTTTTGCTGTGTAAGCTGTCTGCTGCCCCTCACAGAGGATTGCGAGGAAGGCGTCCTGGCGGAACTTGTGGAAGGCACTAGGCGTCTCCCATCCGGAGCTCTGGCATCCAACCAGTCTCGTGCTTCCTCCGCAGAGAAAAAAAACAAGGCACGGCCTTCACTCTCCATCCGGAGTTTCGCCGGGAACATAAGGCTATATTTTAACTTCAAGTCTCTGAGCCGCCGCTTTACTGCGATGAAGGACTTCCTCTGTTCCTGGACCCTTTGGGCCTGATTCACAGAACTAACTTACGTCAAAATCCTAAACTTACAACAATTTTGGTATTCACAGAATGAACTTACACATTTGGGTATTCACAGAATGAACTTACACATTTGGGTATTCACAGATTGAACTTACACATTTGGGTATTCACAGAATGAACTTACAACAATTTTGGTATTCACAGAATGAATTTACACATTTGGGTATTCACAGAATGAATTTACAACAATTTTGGTATTCACAGAATGAACTTACACATTTGGGTATTCACAGAATGAATTTACAACAATTTTGGTATTCACAGAATTAACTTACTCATTTTGGTATTCACAGAAGGCACTTACTCATCAATGAGTAAGTGCCTTCTGTGAATACCAAAATGTGTAAGTTACACAAAATGTGTAAGTTACACAAATGAGTAAGTTACACAAAATGTGTAAGTTACACAAAATGTGTAAGTGTCTTCTGTGAATACCAAAATGAGTAAGTTTATTCTGTGAATACCAAAATGAGTAAGTTCATTCTGTGAATACCAAAATGGTAGTAAGTTTAGGATTTTGTCGTAAGTTAGTTCTGTGAATCGGGCCCTTTGTGTATAATCCGGATACACTATGATGGAGTGTCCCTTAAAGAAGAACCGTCGTCCGCTGCGAGAAAGCTGGAGCAAAAGGTCCCTGTCTCTATAGTTAAATAACTTTGCAATGATAGCTCGAGGGGGTGCCCCAGGCCTCGGGTGGGGGGGCCGCCAGCGCTCTGTGCGCTCGCTTAACGCTAAAGAACTTCGATAACTGTTGAGGAGCCAGTTCCCGGGTGATCCAGTCTTCCAAAAACAGGTCCACAGCGGAGCCCTCCACTTTTTCTGGAAATCCGACGAATCTGAGATTCCCCCTTCGCGACCGACCTTCTGAATCCTCCGCTCGATCATCAAGTTTAATCACCTGACGCTTCAGTTCCACCACCGAGGCGCTAAGGTTCTTGACTTCTTCTTTCAATGCTGCAGTGTCTTTCTCTGTGGCTGTCACTCTGTTGGAGACCTTCCTGAGATCACATCTCAGTAAATTGACATCTATGGCCACTGCATCAATCTTCCTAACCATCTCGTCCCTTGTCGACTGTACAGCACAAATTACATCTAACAGCGTCGGGGTATCCTCCACCGCTCCCTCTGGTATGCCCTTGTCCATTGCTTGGTACTCATTTCTGTTCTCTAGGCCGTGGGGTAGCGGCTGGGCATAATTTGATATTTTATTAGATTGCGGTTTCGCCGGTTGGCCTTTCCCCATATTGCCCAACTAACTGTGACAAAGTATGTCCTATTTGGCCCACTCCGTCAGGAGAATGCTAGAAGTGTCTCTCCCCAGCAACTGTATGTCCGGTAGTGGGGCAGCGTCCCCCAGCATGTGGGGACCTCACTCGCAGCCCAGATATGCGTGGGGCTTCCAGTCTTAACCCGGACCACATACGCCTTGGGCAGGATCCGTCACGTTTCCCCAGAGCTCCAACTCTCAGCCAATCCATGCCAACAGCCACCTGTGATCTCTGAGGAATTACTCCCAAGGGGGGGCCCCCACGTTAATCTTCCCTCCTACCTCCAAGCACAGACTTGGGCCTTCGACCGTCTCCTTTCTCTCGGGATCTACGTATGCCAGACACTGCTTCCCTCAGCCGGGTCTGCCACTCCAGCCAAGCACAGCCACGCTGATCTCGCTCCGGGCCCCCGCAGCAGCTCTCACCTCCGGCAAAGCAGTCATGTCTCAGGCAGTATGAGGCCTGCCCCGCCTCATAACAATGCGGGCTGCCTCCCCACCAGTTCCGGCATGTTCCGGACCCCGCAGGGGATGGCCAGCAGCCACGACAATACAGCGGGGTCTCGACAAGGCCCCCAGCACCTCGACTCACCCCAGTAGGATCTCAGGGCGTGGTCCGCTTCCCGTTGCCGCCAGACCGGGGCCACTCCACAGGCAACGCGAGTCCGTTTGTCACTACGGCTCCCTATCCCAGGCCGTCTCCTCCGTCGTCAGGGTTGTAATCAGTTATTCCCCGGTTCGGCAAGGAACCGAGAACTCGTCAGGCCCGGTGTCTCCTCCGACCTCACCGGGCCGAGTGCAAGATGGCGCCGGAGTGCCTCCCGGTGCAGAGCTCCAGTTCCGGCATCGCGGAGGCTTGTGTCTCACCTCCGCGATAATGTGACTGCGGGTAGGCTCACGGGTCCGAGGAGGTCATTTGGTGCACGCCCGGGAGCCAGGATTTCGCAGGATCTTGATTTATTGTGGGCCGCCGCACGGAGCTCTTTCAGAGCACGTCTATGTGGCCATGTTTCCAAGCCACGCCCCCACAGCACACCTTAGTGTGTGTGCTGATATTTTACGTGACCACCCAATTTGGCTGCACTGCACCGTTTGGTCCTGAAGAAAGCCTTTCTGAATCATTTGTTTAGGCTGAAACATGTAGACCACTGTTTTTTGGATATAAAAGACCAATCTAGTCTTTACAGTATCCACTTTTTTACTCTTTTAACCTTGTCCTAGGACCTCAGGAATAAAATTGTTCTACCTCGACGGAGGATCCTAGAGGCATTTTTAATCTGCACTTTGAACTCACCCCCTTCACCAAAACCACCTGCTCCGCTGTAATCAGGCATCGTAGCACACCTGGGTTGCACTTGGCAGCCCAGGTGGGAAGCCAATGATGAAGCATGCCACCAACTAGGTTGGTGGGTGGGTGTTCTTTTTAAAACAATTTTTTTTTTTTTTGTTTCCCACTCCTCTCGGCACTGTGCTGCAGTATTTTGGATTCCCTTGTTGGGTCCGTCCCTTGTGTTGTTTGATTAGTTATTTGGGGATAAGAACGTACCCCTTATTTTCCTCGCTCTCCCTTTGTTTTCTCTTGATTCTTTTAGCTGCACAGCAGGACCTGTGTCGGAGTCGGTGCGGTGATCTCGGACTTCGGAGAACGGTGCACGGGACTCAGTGTGCGGTGCTTTTTTCAGGCCGGGGGCAGGTGCTGCATCGATTTCTTCAGCTGCACGAGGCTGTGCGTCAAGAATTTCTCCAACACGGCGGTGCTGCTGCTAGCAGAGCGAAGCATTGATTTTCAGGCTTTCACAGCTTCCAGTAGCAGGAACAACCTCCAGGGGCCCAGAACTGGAATTGGCACCACTTGGCAGGTCATTACTCCCTGCAGTGGAGTTCCAGGAAGCTGTAGGTGAAGTCTTTGTGTCCCTGAGACTTCAGAACAGGAGGCAAGCACACACAAGCCCTTGGAGAATCTTCTCAAGCAGGTTTCAAAGAAAAGTCCAGTCTTTGTCCTCTCCTTAGCAGAAGCAGCAACTGCAGGCCAGCCCAGAAAAGCAACACACAGCCAAGGGCAGTACTCCTCCTTACAGCTATTCTTCCTTGGCAGAGGTTACTCTTTATTACAGAAGTAATCTAATCTTCTGGGGTTTTAGGTCTAATACTTATCCAGCTTGACCACAGGGGGTCTAAACAGCATTGTGCAGAGGAGACACAGCCTATTCAGGTGCCAGTGAAAACTTCTCCCACCACTCCAAATGCAGAAAGGTCTATTCAGCCTGGCTATGAGTCACCCAGGAAAGGCAAGACACACCTCAACCCCGCCTTGTGACTGTCTCATGTGAATGTACATCCCCAGCTCCTGTCACTCCAAAACCAGACGGTGAATACACAAACGGGCAGAGGCACACAGAATGGTAAAGCAAGAAAACGCCCACTTTCTAAAAGTGCGGCTTTCAAACACACAATTTAAAAAACACCTTTACAAAACATTTTGGGGCATATGTACAAGCCCCTATCGCCACGGAAACGTCACTTTTTGTGATGTTTCCGTGGCGATAGGGACTTCGCCTTATTTACAAGGCAGCGTTAAGCCATTTAAGGGGCTTAACGCTGCCTTTTACATAAGGCCCCCTTTCAAGCTATGCTTAGCGGGAAAGGGGTGGGCAGTGGGTGTTGCGATGGGCGTTCACCGCACTACCCATTGATTTTGACGCTGCCCCCTATTTACAAGGGCAGCGTAAATAGGAGGCAGCGCCAAAATTAAGACCAGGGAAAACCTGGTCTTAACTTGGCGAAACAAGGAGAAATGCTTAATTTCTCCTCGTTTTTGCTTTTTCCGATTGTGCTGCCTTGTGAAGCACACATGGAAAAAGCAAAAAGCCATTTATTGTTTATGTACAGGAAGGTCCCCCTTTCTGCACATAAACAATCTTTTTAAAAAAATGACATTTTGTGACTTCCATGTGTGCTGCATTAAGCAGCACACAGAAGTGACAAAATGGCATTTCAAAATTGTTTATGCACAGGGAGGGGGACCTTCCTGTACATAAACAATCTTTCCTCACACGCAGACACCCTTGCACTATGGTGCAAGGGTGCCTGCGTTGGCGCTACACTGCTAAGTGTAGCACCAGCGCAGGGAGAAACGTAAGGCTGCACCATATTGTTGTAAACATGGTGCAGCCTTGCGTTTCTGAAGTGGCGGAGTGAGGCGTTAAGCCATGACGGCTAACGCCTCAATCCATGATGGCTAACGCCTCACTCCGCCACTTCTGTTGTACATATCCCCCTTTGTTATTAAATTCTGAGTTCAGAGAGCCTAAACTCCATTTCTCAATCTTGTCCCAATGGAAAGTTATCCTTGTAAGATGTTACAAGGGAGCTTCCACATTACCCTATGGGACAGACAGTCTTTCAAGAGTGAAAAACGAAATGCACAGTATCACTCTAGCAGGACATGTAACACACACCAGTACTTGTCCTATCTTTCACATACACTGCACCCTGCCTACAGGGCTGCCTTGAGCCTACCTGAGGGGTGCCTTACATGTATGAAAAGGAAAGGTTAGGGCCTGGCAAGTGGGTGCACTTGCCAGGTCAACATTTCAGTTTAAAACTGGGCATGCAGACATTGCAGTGGCAGATCTGAGACACAAATTACAGGGCTACTCATATGGGAGGCACAACCAGTGCTGCAAGCCCACTAGTAGCATTTGATTTACACACCCTGGCACACTCAGTGCACTTTACTAGGGACTCACCAGTAAATCAAATATGCCAATCATGGATAACCAATCATAATCACAATTCACACAGGGAGAACTCACACTTTGGCTCTGATCAGCAGTGGCAAAGTGCCCAGACTACCTAAACCAGCAAAAACGAAGTCCATCATACAGTCAAAAATACAGGAGGTAGAGGCAAAAAGTCAGGGGAAACCACGTCAAGGATGCCAGGTCTAACAGTCGTGTACAGACCCCATGCTAGCAGATCCCACTACATACACATTGCTGATGAACTTTGAATTTCCCCATTTACTGTGATGACTAGAATCTTAATAAACCCAACACTCAAGTGGAATGGAATGAAGCATATATTTGGCATGCATTAGGGTAGAGATGGTAACAATTATCATTCCTGGCAAATGCCAAAAGTCTTACCTCTAAATATATCATTCTCTAATATAGGTTTTGTCACACATGTCTCTAGAAATCACGCTAGACGTGTTATAGAATGGTATTCTCGCTTTTCAACTAAGCAAGAAACAGTCACATATCTGTTAGAAATGCATCATTTTATGTTAGATTATTTTGTATTTCCTTCTATCACAATATATCAAATAATATTCAAAGTTTTAGTATTGAGAGAGTTCATGTCCAGAAATGTTTTGCCAAGAAGAAAAAACAAACAAATCGACTACACGTGTCATATCCACAGAGTTGATCATTAGCATTACCTTTATTGTACATGAAAGTGTAGGTATAGTCGTACATCTCACTTTCAGAATACATCCTTGACCATCTACACCCAGACCATCAAAGTGTACACTTTAAATAGAAGACCCAAAACAATGTTTTGAAAAGCTATCAAATAAAATGTGTGCTCGAGTACATTCAGTTTATTTCAGTGGTCTTAAATCACAAATGAATGTTTCATAAATTTCTTGGCAATGTTGACTGCATTTAGTTTAATGTGAGAAAACCAGCCACGCTTCTCACCCAGTATAACTGTGAATGGGAAAGTAGGACACTGGCAGGCATTTCACACAGAAAAAGCAGTCCTTCTGCTCACATCACAGTAGGGCTGTGTATCCGAGCACTGGATGTTATCCAGTCACTCACAGTGTTCTCACCCTTTTTAAACATTTGCTGATGGAGGCTAGACAGTGGTCAGTGATTCCTGTACTAAATATTTATTATGCTAATTACGAACCTCAGGTTCTTCTTTCCACGGTCACATTCGACAGAAATATTGCTAAATGGATATAGTTTATCCCAAGCATGTTTTCCTTTTACAATTAAAGACAACCATCAAGAGTTTAGTGGTGCTATTTATTAATGCAATATTAATATAAAAATAAATAATTGTGTATACATACAAAAAGCAGCAGTGTTCAGAAACGAATTTTTATCTTCTGTTCTTCAATTTCATAACTTAACTTTGCCAGTAGTAATGGATGCGTTGTAGATATAGAACATATAGGAACCCATAGGGAAGACAACCGTATTCATTAAAACCCCCAAAGAATCGGTATGTCATGTGATGCTTGTAATGTCCAATTCTGTACAAATGTTCAGTTGACTGTCAGAATCTGCTTTTGAAGGGTGGTTTCCTCTATGATGTGTGCATGTTTTGCTTACAGGCGTCCTCATGGAGGCTGTGCAGGTGCTTGCATGGCGCAGAGCTCCACACAGGAGCCTTTCCAATGTGTATGAAATTCACCTGCCTTTTGCGTCTCGTTGCGTCATGCGAGCACTTGTGCAAAACTTGAGTAAGCAAAGACCACAATGCACTTGCAGCAATGCCTTGTAAGGCAAATGATGAAGGCATTTTGTTCGGACATCTATCAGGATATGGGCGTTAACGGTGGATGAATTGGCCCAGTTTAGCGGTGTGGTTCTTCCTCCACGTTAACCAATGGAAACAAGTTCCGACGAAAGTAATTTGTAGCACCAAACACATGAAGACAGCCAATAACTGCATGAAGGAAGTGTGGCAGACCTATGACCTATCACTCTCATATGACAACGAACCCAACCATAACCATTTCTGTGTTCTAGACAGCGGCTGCTCCATTAAATGGATGAACTGTTTTCATTCAAAAGAAGGGCTTGCCTTTTTTCTGCATTTGCCTAATGTCACTTTTTCCAACTAATCAAATTTGAGAATATTCATGAATTTTTGCAAACCTTTCAATTTGTTTACTTCTTAACATGTTGAATGAAGGGAGCATCCTCTTAAACTGAATATGAAAAAAGAGTTTGTATGATTGGCAAAAGCCACATATCTTGGAATACAGAAGCATATTTTGAGAAACAATTTTAGCAAAGGATGGGATTTTAAAAGGCACCAAAACATATCAGTCTGTACTTTCTGTAGGAAGAGAAGATAAAAAATGTAATTCTGCAAGCATATGCCATCTATTGAGTTAGACTGAACATAACCCTTGCTTTCATGCCCTCTCAAAGCTTCCATGGATGATACACGTTTAGAAAGGAGGCCACTCCCTGGAGAAGGTGTTTGAAATCGGTATGGTAGCCCATTCTTCTGGGGGAAATGTCACTCCACTCCTTCGGAGTATTAACAGTTAGGTAATGTTGGGCTAGTGAGTACAGTCCACTTGTCTGATGTCTTTAAGGTAGGTTTCATCAGGGGAGAAAAGTGGCTGAAAGAAGGATTTGAAACTGAAATCGGAAATGGAATGCAATTGTAATTGTGAGTAGTGTTTCTAAGTCACGATCAGGGCTACTCTCCGAGTCCGTGTCTAAAATAAATCTACTGGACTTCTAACAAAAGTGTATTTTTATACTGCAAAGGCAGGAGCTGTGCTGTCTTCCAGCAACAGAATATAAAAGGACATTTAAAAAACATCATAAAACCTTTGCTTCTCTCCGTGTTCATTAGGTTAAATAGACACTGAATACAATATTATAATTGGGCACTAACAAATATTTGCAAATAGTATGTAAAACACCCCATGTTGCAGCTTACTTCACCACATGCGGGAATACAAGCTATGCATTGAACGACCTAATGTGCATGCAGAGCACCGCACCCGGCCTTTGCACCAAGAGGGAGGACCTTTTCAAAGTTTAGCACTAACAAGTCCTCTAATGTCCTCTTCAAGCGCAGTTCTTATACCCTAAACAAACTCGATTCTTCTTATACCTTAAACAAACTTGATTCCCTCAAATTCTATTAATATCTCCTTACGATATTTAACATTGTAGAGTATAAGGGCACATTTTGCAAAGCATGTTTATGGTGTTAGTAAAGGTAGGAGTAGCATTCGAACACAGAACGTTTTACGACACCAAGTGCAGTGTGCATAAATAAGGGCACTGGAAGTTTGCACTGCAGAAGAGAGACCTGCAAGGGCAGATGCCTGGTTTGACATGGTTCATGGATGGGGCTGGAGATGAAGTAAGACAGCTGATGGCCCCCCAGGTCAAAGGGAGACGCTCTTTCCTTCTCTGCCAGTGTGTTGAGCACAGACTGACCCCTGGGGCCTTTTCCACAGCTGTTGAGCTCTTTAACATACTAAGGCAGCTGGAATGAGCCATGAATCTTATCTCAATATTCTTTCTTGCTCTGTAATCCAGTCTACAGCGACCCTGACATACAGCACGTTGTAGGACAGCTCTAGCACTGGTGTCCCACTGCAAATGATCTGAAACATAAAACCACATGCCACAGTTCACACAACACAAACATTCATATTCAGCGTGGCTTAGAGGACAGTGACGTTTTTGGAGCCTTATTAATTTGGAGAAAACAATAGTACCCCCTTAGTACTAACTGCGATTAAAAGGGCAGGATAGAAGAGCTTTTCATGCAGAGCAGAACTGAATTTGAGAAGTTTATCCCATGTACGCCCGTTGCTATGCAGAGGCTACACAATGTCATGTAAATATACATCACAAAAGAGAGGACTCACTAAAACCAGTTTAAGTTGTCCCTCATACACCTTACACACTAGGCATTTTCCCTTTTTTGCTAGCAGGACTCTTACCCACTGGAAAATAAAGCGTCATGCTTCTTGTCGAGTCGTCACCGAGGTACAGACTGTATGTGGGTGGGCTCCAGCTTGAACCACCAGGGAGCACTTTAGTGAAGCGGATGGTGGAGCGTGAAATACAATTACCTACAAGGATACCTGACAAAACTATTTATTATTGTGTCTTGTGGCAAGATTAAAAAACAAAACATTATGCCCTAAGAGTGGTCAATAGGACTCTGGCATCTGTAAGGGCTACATGTTTCGGCCATATTCTAGTGCCAAACAAGGTGAAATGGCTTTCATCAGGACGATGACCCTAAACCCCAATAACACGTTGTTGATTGTCTGGTGATGATACCATTGCACACTTTTATGCTAAGCAGGCATGCAGAAATGTCCTAAGAGGGCAGTCACACAAACCCATAGGAGGCACTTCCTCATATCAAGGGATCTGTGGGTTAAAATGTGACGACAATTTAAAACATCCTAATGTGTGTCTATAACACTGCAGATGCAAAACTGAAATTTCATCTGATGTCACTTCTTGTGAGCACTACACACTCAAGTGTTTGCAAGCTGTAATGTCACGTTCATAGCTCTTTTGCCAAACCTTCATTCTGTGCGCATTTGTGATGCAATTTACTTATTGTGCTTGGAGATACACAGTATCCTTGCGTGGTCTGAGATTGGCAGTAGCAGCTTACAGGTCAAGAATAACATACAACCAACAACGTTTGCATACAAAATGCAGTAAACCAATGATCTGGAGTAATTATCATTGCCATTAGTAATGCTGTCAGGCAATGTAGCTGCTGTTTCTCATACTACGCGCCTCTGCCATCAACCCCTTCTTCTTGCTGGGTACCCACTCACTGATCCTTTTTGCCGCTACGCCTATATTAGTAACTACTTTGTCTCTCATTATGAGCGGCCACTTGATTCCATTTGGGGCGGTAACAGCAGGTAGGAGCTCTGAGAACCGCAGCCACAATGTGGATCCCCTTAATTTCACCAGGATTCTTTGGTAAAAGTAAGCGCCTAATTATTATTTATTATTGATATTATTTAGGTAAAAGTAAGGCCTAAAAGAGGAATTACCTAGTTAGTAAAACCTGGGATTGCTGATTCCCCAATAATTTCTCCTTTTTAGTGGACCCTCAGAAGAGACGTTTTCCCCCTCTGGAGTTACTGGTACTTCCGGTATCCATAGCACCAGGGGTGGGGGAATACCAGAACATTTGGCCATTTATTCAAGGCCATTTGTATTACATTGAGAGAGGTAATTTCTGGGCTCACGACTATCCCCACGGGGGACTGATGCAGTAGGACTGCACCCAGAGTTACTGTTTCTGCAGGGTGTCCCATGGATCACGAGCCTTTTGGCAGCATCATTTCAAGTTCTGTACCTTGGAATGGGAGATAACACAACAATAGTGCTCGTGTTCACCAGTTCCTGGGTGTATACACGCAGAATTATGCAGTGTTTACCCGTATTTAAATCAGCACTGTCCTGGCTAATTTTGAGCTGGTTACAACCAGCGGCTGCAGCACTTACCACAAAACTCAGAATGCCAATTAGGGTGCAACTGGGATCAGTTGCAATAAATAAGGAGCTTGGACTTCTGTTTTAGACAAGACTTCCGTGGCCAGGGCTCTTGCTGGCTTATGTGTGACTCACCCAAACGGACTGACTACTGCACCCCCTTCTGCTCCCAAACTTCCTAACTGACTGACCAGCTCTCGCGCACGTAACATGTTCAGGCTACATTTGTACTGATGTGTTTTCATGGTCCTGGTGAAGAGCCCAGATGTATTATAAAATACTGAATTCACACGGAAGGAAAATCCATCAAGCGTTGCCAGGAATGCGAGGGCCAGGACCCTGAAGTATAGTGTATCCCTCTCCCTCCTCACCCTCCCCCCTTTCCGCCCCCCCTCGCTCCGTTTCTAGTACTAGGCGGCTCTCCACCTCTGCCCTCAGCAGTGACTCGGGCACTCCAGTTACACACCCTATCACTTGGGCCTCACCCTTCACCAGCTGGCTGCACCATTTCATGATAGAGCGAAGGTTCTGGTCGTGTTCTTTTTCATTTATATCAAGCAGATCATGTTGTGAGTAACTGAGATTAGGTCAAACAAATAGTGGATTTCCACCCCTACATTGTGTATCCAACAGCACCTTCTATTGCACGTCACTGCTCATGGAGAATTAAATGAATGTTACAGCGGTAGAGTCATTAATATATTGTCGGCGTTCACTGTCAAGCGCTAGAATGCGGCAGTGGGCGTTGCCTGCTGTAGATACAAAGTTCACACGGTTTTCATTGGCGGCTGTCGCACAGTTCATCTTGTCTAAGGTGAGACGACGTGCTTAGCATCTGGTTGACCAATTAAAAGGGCGTGCTGTCCAATGGACTCACCAATACGACAGATACTGGGGTGAAATAGTCACCAACCGTAGTGCTCGCTTATAGGGTTAATAATACTGCCAAAAAACTCAAATATACACTGATGTTCCTTTCTTTGGGAATTGAGTTACTGCATTCTGCAAGGTATATACATTAGCTGACAACAATGAAAAGAGAATAGATTAATAAACAAAACCAATGACAGCAAAAACATTAGTATATAAAATTATAAATTTAATGTGCTTTTCTTAAATCACACACTGCCACGTTTCTGTGTGAATATACTACTTCTTCCCAATTCATTTTGTGTGTGCTGTTTGTGTTGGATGTCTTCTACTTTTCCTGCTGTCTCTCACTTTTCTTTTTTCTCTGCACACCACATTTCGTCAAGACCATTTCTTTTCTCTGCACCTTTCACCTGTGATTTTGCATATCTTAAGCTACTATATTTGTCAAAACTGATTTGTCCTGACATAGATCTCAATCCATCCCTTTGATCCCTTGTTTTGTTCTTAATTGCCTTTCGTTTTCACTTTGTTTCCAATGTTACTTTGTTTCCATACTTTCACTTCAACACTTCTTTAACGTACTCAGCCACACCATACATGCTTCCATCTTGCCCTCTTAGGGGTGTGCATCTTTTCTATTTCAAGTGTTTTGTTTGGTCTTTCTATTTACTCTTCTCCTTCTTTTCTCCTGATGGTGCACCCCCTCTTACGTCTCACACCTCCTCCCTGTTCTACCATTCTCATTTAGAATTCCTATATCTACATGTGCCTGCGAGATACATTCCAATTTCACTCGCATAATCCTACTGGTCTCTCTGTTCTCATCACCCCATCATCTCATCTTTTCTTATTTCTCTTAAATGCTCTTCCTTGGACTTTGTTTCATGTTTCTTAATGTATTTCTTCCATAGAATACCAGATTGATTAAAAATGGAGAAAATCATTGGAGCACTTTCTGTAGGCCAATATAAGAGTTCCCAATTGTAAATATATTTGACTTAATTAAACTTTGCTATATTTTGCACAACAAATCCAGGATACATGCTGGCCACAATTACAGACTGTGAGATTTTAATCTGTGTATCGAGTGGGAGACTCCGACAGACTAGGTGGTCCTTTTCTACAGTCAAATGTTGTTGATGTTTTTGTAAAGTCGTGACTCTGACTTGGGAGTAAACATGCTTCTCTTGCTACACTGAAGGTCATTTCCATGACGAATGTGGATCCTGAAATCCTACTTTGTAACCTAGAAAAGAGGAGCTCATCGATCTAGGGTTAGAATCACAGTGATGATATACTATGATTTTCCTTAGCTGATTGGAATCCGTTTTATGACTACATAGTGGGTATGCTTGATTTGTCTTCATTTTTTAAACAAATAAAAAAATGTGAGACTCAACAATACCTACTTCTATTTCATATTAAAACACACGTCTCTTCTTTTCACTTACGCAGTCCACATGGGGATTGCAATCTGACCTCCTTTCTTTAAAGAAGAGGCATTGGTGATGCTTACAACAACAATTTAACAGCTCAAAGAATTGAAGTGGTTGTGACAAACACAAGGGTCTACTCTACATGTTCGTAGACTTTCCAAAAAACAATTGTTCATTTTATTACTTTTGTAGTTCCTACTATGATTTCTTAGTGTATATCTCCAACCTAAAGGTTGATTACTCTTAGATAAAGGCTTTTAACGCAGGAGATGACATTGCACAGAGGATGTTTTCTGGTGACCATCAAAGAAAGTCACATGATCTAAAAAAATTAAAATGCTCACTACACAACAGGCAACTATGGTGCGTGTGTCCCACCTCTTCACAGTGCAAATGCTTATTGCTGGAATGGTGCAAGATATGCACAATTTATATGGATCACAATCTAAACTGAACAAATGGACAAAATAATCAGAGTGTCATGTCCTTTCGACATAGACAGCTAAATAGGCAATGCTGTATCTACGTGCATCAACACTAGTGATTTGAAGTGAAGAAAGGAGCATGAACCTCTGGAGTTTGTCTTCACTGACATACAAAGAGTGGCTCTGGTGTATGCATGTGGTGCAAGACATTTAATAAAGTGTCACTAAGGCTGCACGTGAGAAGATGTATTTTAATGTTCCCTGAATCTTCAACTAGGAATTTCGAGAAGTGAAACATTTTAATATCCAGCCCTTGAAATTATACAGAACTGCATACATTGGCAAGGGTTGTGTATGTTTCTTATAATTAAACCCATCTTTCAGGATGGGCTAAGATCTACCAGTGTTTCCTTCTGTTTCCCCAAATCATAGATAGAAGTAGTATCAAATTGAGCCCTGTTGTTGGGAATATGAGTATCCATTTTACACAATGTCACCCTATTGTTGACCCAATGGAACTTCTATACTTTCATCAGGTATCTTCTGTTTGTCAAAGGCTGCAAACATGCGTCGATTTGCAGTTATTATGTTTAGTTGGAAATTATATATCCTTTTATACTAACAGCTGACGTACATTGCGGGGTCCAATTTCCTTGGTGCTTGAATAATTGCTAAACGTATTCCTTCCCAGACCATCTGATCTGCCACAATTATGCCTTATGCTTAGAATGTATACATACACTCAACAACCCTAGGAATTATTGGAAGACGCTTCAGGCGTCACTTTCGTATCTAGTAAACAAAAAGACCATTATGGTGATACAAGCCAAGATGAGTAGTGCTCTTCGACACAAGCGACTGAATGCTAACATACAAAGGGAACACGTGTGATGAGGACAATACTGTGTTAACTAGATCTTTTCAAGAATATAAACAAAAGGGAAAAACATACAGAAAGAATGCCCCTCTCTGCAATCAAATGGCAGATGTTTTACATTTGATGCATTGCTCATGTCATGAACTACTAAAAAGGGCAATCTGTTCCCGCATTCAATTAGCTTGCTGTTTCCACGTTGCTCTAAAGTGATATCATTGTTTACGTGCTAGATACATCCTCTTCTAGCCTCAGCATTTGGAGAATGACTGTAGAAGTCAAAGGAGACTGTTAGAAATTAGACTCGGACATCAGCTCTCCCCCGTTTGTGATGGTGTGCTCGCTTAGCTCCTCCTGTATAGTTGGCATTACATGCTTGACTGTTAGTGGGGCATCGGTCTTGAAAAAGGAGTCAAGTTTTATCCGATTGTTCACCTTGAGAGACTTTTGGAACGTTTCTGATGTGAAGTAATAGACAAAAGGGTCAAAACAGCAGTTCAGAGTAGCAATGCACAGGGTAATAGGGTATAGGGTCCTAGCGAATCGCTCCACTGAACAATTATCAATAGCCTGAGAGCGAACAAGCGCGTACAAGAACAATATGGAGTTGTATGGCACAAAACACACAATAAATATGGCAACATGCACAATGATCATTTTAAGCACTTTTTCCTTGTTGGTTCCAATCTGGCAGAGTGTGGCAGGTTTCCGCAGAGTTCGCAGAACCAACGAAGAACAAGTTAGGTTCAATAGTAGAGGAATCAGAAAGCCAACTACCTCAATAAACATAGTGATCTTAGATAAGTACGTCTTCCAGATGGTCTTGGAAAAGCCTTCAAAGCAGGTTGTGCTTGTATTGGAAACGTTTGTTGTGGAGAACAAGGCAGCTGAAATGCCACCACTCAGCACCAGCACCCAAACGCCAGCACAGACAATGGCTGAATTCTTTCGGGTCCTTATGGTGCGGGATCTGAAGGGATAGACTATCGCCAGGAAGCGATCCACGCTGATGCACGTGAGGAAGAGCATGCTGCCATAGATGTTCGTCAAGAAGGCTGTGCCTGAAAACTTGCAAAGGCCATCTCCAAAGGGCCAATGTCTGTTAAAGTTGTAGAAAATTTTAAAGGGTAGTGTGAAAACAAAAAGCAAATCCGATATGGCAAGATTGGTCATGAAAATTGCAGTTTCATTCCGCATTTTCATCCGGCGGCAGAAGACGAACAGGGAGGCACAGTTTGTGATCAGACCCAGGATGAAGACCACACTGTACACAGCCCCGTAGAGGTTGTACTTGAAGGAATCATCAATGGCGCAGGATTCGTTGTTGCTGTGGTTTCCCATTCCAGGTCTGTACTACAGGAGTGGGGTAGAGCATTTAAACTGGCGATCCAAAGTATCCAAAAGAGAACGGCTTGTGCGTGCTGGCTTTTACAAGGAACATGTTCCAGTGAGGTAATGTGAAGCACCATTGCCAATTCTCCAGCTCTCCATAACAGATGCCTTTATCCTAAGAGGAGGAAAATAAACAGTCAGCTTGGCTAATAATTGTCCTCAGTACATCAGCAAGCCCCACCCACGGCCACTAGAATTATGCAATTGTGCGGCAGCTGCGTTTTTTGCATTATTATGAATTTGGTACATTCGCCCCATAATCCATCATAAGCTGCATAATCAGCAGATATTAACCAAAAAAAAATGCTTCTAGCTCAAAGTTTTCAAAATTTACTAAAAATGTATCAACATTTGTTGCCGCGCAGTGGAAGGCCTTATGCAAAAGTTGACTGGTCACCTTTTTATGGCTTATTCTCATATTTGGGTGTTAAACTGGTACTAATGAAGCACAATCTATCCCCAGACAGTGTAACAAGTGTAACAAGCATTGGCATAGCCAATAGGTCTCGCCTTTGGGACTTGTAAGTAAAAAAACAAAACTGAAGTGTAAGATTTCACGTTTACATTTACTGCATCCTAAATACGAAGTAAATGTAAACGTGAAGTCTTATACTTCAGTTTTTTTTTTTTACTTACAAGGTCCCAAAGGCGAGACCTATTGGCTATGCCAATGCTTGTTTAAGTTTGAGGCACAGCTCTGTCAACATGTCGGAACCGTCTTACAAACGTGTTTTTGTTTTCAAAAAGTACATCCTAAAGTGGGATTTTCTTTTTGAAATAAAAAAAAAAATATGTGCCCCTTGTTATGGGAGCTATCTCCCATGGCGAGGGGGGCATCTGATAGTTTTCATTGTCCCCTCCCGCCAGAGTTTTCCTGGCAGTGATGCGCAGTGAAAACTGACCTGTTTGTCTATCCTTCTAAATTAGGTGGGCGGACTTAGAGGTCGGCCTCCGACGGCCCTAAATCGGGCTGTCAGAGGGGCCTAACCATGATGGAGTAGTCTCCATTGTGATTACACCAAAGATCCATCTGCATTTAAATCAGGCGTGCAGTTATGTTGTCAGAAAGGATACTCGGTCGCCATTGTGACAAAGCATCTTTACTCCCATCATATACATCGGGCCCTAGGTTTCTTGATCTACAGAGCCGGGAGCGTACAGCATTATTTGGTTCAAGCTGGCTATACAAACCAAATTCTCGCTTGGTATTTCTTTTAACTATTTTAGGCCTTTTTATATAACACAGGCAACTCCAAGACGCAGCTAAGCCATATAGAGAGTTGTTATTGTGACAGGCATACTTTAAATTTTACCTGATTACCTTTCATATGGTGGGCTCAAATTATGACCCGTACTCGAGGGCAGAATGTGCAGATTATTATTACATATTGGCATTAAACACATTTCCAATTTTACCCTTGTAGACACAGAGATTTAGCGCAATTTGTCTAGAGTTACATAATTTAGCTAAGTGCCGATGCCAAGGAACTCACGTCGGGGGTCACAGGTCAGCTCAGGAGGGTCTTTCTCAAAAGTTGAATCATACATTTCTAAAACAAGCTGCGACGTGCCTTCACGTGCGCAGTGCCTTGAAGTGAGCGCCCCTGCCTGGAACCCGTCTTCTCAAGTTCAGTAACCCTCCTTCTGTTTGGATTCGATTTGTGTCCTTTAAATGTCTGACGAGTTCGCCTTTCCACATCACCAACTGCGGCAGAATTCCTTTTTTTAACAATTCAATAATATCATATGATTGATTGCAGTGTCTACCGTGTGTAGGTGGGCGGCGTGGGTCTGCCGGTGAGTGCGTGAAGGTGAGCCGTCATGGCCTCACCATCCATGTGTAGGTAGGTGGGCAGTGTAGGGTCAGGTCGCCCTCTGCCGGTGAGTGCGTGAAGGTGAGGAATCATGGCCTCACCATGTGTAGGTGGGGGGTGTGGGGTCACTTCGCCCTCTGCCGGTGAGTGCGTGAAGGTGAGCCGTCATGGCGTCCCCAGGGCCCCAGCAGGGCATGTCCCAGCCCCCTCCCGGGCGAGCGGTGGCGGCCAATGTCACTCCAAAGCAGGGCAGCAGGGCAGCAGGTGTGGGCAGAGTCGGCTTTCTAGGGCTTTTCCTAAGCAAGAATCCGAGCCCGGGCTAAGCGCCTTGAGGCCTGACAGTGATTTATGGAGGAGCTGCGGGGAGAGGCTGTTCTCTCCCTGGGCGCCAGGGCTCAGAGTGCCACATCCTGGGAGCGCAGGTAACATGAGTGTGAGCCGGAGCAGGTGGTCTGGGCACGGGGAAGAGAGGCCAGGCGAGGGGGCGAGGAGGAGGTGCGGGGGTGAGCAGTGACATTGTGTTAAGGTGCACACACAGAGAGGGAAGGACAGGTACTGAAGGGTGAGAGGAGGAAGGAGTGAGAAGAAAGAGTCACATTTGAGAATGAAGGATAAGCAAGAGAGATAAGTGATTGGAGAACAAGGGAGATAGTAATGAAGATATAAGAGGAAGAAATAATAACAATGGAGAGAGCAGGAAGTGAAACGGAGAAAAGCAGAGAGAATGGGAACACGTGGTGTAAGAGAGGAAAGATGACCTAGAAATACCTAAGGTCGGCGGCGAAAGTGAAAGCGCCGCGTTTGTATCAAAAGTGCACCAGGGCCAGCGCGACCGCCATCTGTTTCCAATTAACGCGACCGCGAGACGCGGGCGCGATAATTGAAAACAGATGGCGCTGCTGCTCGCTCCCGAGCTCCCTAGGCCAGGGGAGAGAGAAGGCGGGACATGCACCCGCCTTTGGCCAATTGCGTGCAGGCTCAGGCGAGACCTAAAAATGACAAAATGATGAAGTAATAGTATCACCAAATGTGCCGCATTATACCGCATGATTTGCCTTTTCTTGCCACATAACTAGGCAACCCTGATGCATAATTTGGCACTCTGCTGCCACAAGATTCCAATGACCCTAGTCACACCTCATTTCTTGCACACTTCTTGTGCTTGCTTGTTTGGGTACAGCAGGATATCAGACTTGGCAACTCAATTAGGGTGCATTTAGGTCTGGAGATAAAATTGTTGGCGTAAGTAGATTGTACTATTGAAAATTGGCACAAACAATATTGTGGCATACTAATATCGATGACAGAATTTCAAGGGACAATATATCGAACAGTAGTGCATACAGGAAAGTACAGCTTTACTATTCCTAACTGCACATTTACATATCTTGAAGATATATGTACCGCATATGAATATACATATTTAGGTAAAGAGAATCTAGACTTACTTACCAGTCGATATTTAATTTTCAATATTCTCTCCTCAATATTCTATCCTATCAATATTGTTGATTCGATATCCATGGGTCACACCATGCAAGTATGTTTCAAAACATTTATTCCCCCTCGGCCGTCACCTACCCAGCCGGGCTTTGGGCAGACTTTCCTTCGTCTCTCCGTCGCATTCTCCCTCCTACCCCTTTACCCTACCCCCTTCCCCCTATGCTCCATTTATCTTGTCCACTATGCTCTCTAAATGTTTTCCTGTTGAGACCTAGCTATTTGACCGATGACCGGTGGAGCTACCTGATAGCTATAGAGGAGATGGGCTGTGGACTTCCCCCTCGGCCGTCACCTACCCAGCCGGACTCTGGGCAGACTCTCCTTCGTCTCTCCATCCTATTTCCCTCCTACCCCTCTACCCTACTCCCTTTCCCTTCTAAGCTCCACTTATCTCATTTTCTACGTTCGTGAAATGTTTTTCTAGTAACCGATGTAACTTGAAACTTATGTAATTTTGTAACTTTGTGGAACCTTATGTAAAGCACTCTGATACCTCCGGGTCTAGCCAGCGCTATATAAAACTCAAATAAATAAATAAAATAATTAAATTTATTATAGCAGCAAGTCTGTAACCTTCAATGTTATTTCACCTGCCAATTCTACATTTGAATGTATTATCTAGTATTTAAGGTACCTATCCTGTCATGAGCAAAGGGAAATATATAGAAAGGCAAATGGGCCTGACGTTTGCATCGCATAAAATATTACTTCAGAGGGTATTTTTGCTTTAAAAGTACAATCTCATTGCAGACAGACTTAGACCCAGAGATGTTTCTTACATGTAATTCCCATCACCATATTCAGGTGTAAAATCACAAGAATCTTGATGTGTTTGTATTTACAGTGTCTGTAACCAGCACAATGGCTGCCCCTGTAGCGCCGCTGCCCTTTAGAATCTCTAGGAACAAGCCTGCGGGAAATTACCTTTTGAAGAAGAAATGTGTATCTTTGGTGGGAGAAAGTAAGCAGGTGAACCTCAAGCCGTCGGACATCTTGTTATTTTTCTTCCCGCCAGTCACCACGCTGTGCAAGGGCACTAAAGTAAATAAACAGGATGTGAGCCTCGTCAGCAGCACACTGTACTGTGCACCCGTAGGAAGGAAACCGACAAGAGGCTCTTAATACACACACAGGAGGCACATACTCCGTGCAGTCAATAATATCATGTGGAACCATTGGCCAAGGGCAGCAGTCGCTTGAATAGATTACGAAAATAGGATCTGTTTTAATTGGTGAAGATTAAGAGGTGTTTTAGTTCACAGCAGTAGTGCCAGTTTTTTCCCTCCAGGAAACATGAGTACTATTTGGCATATTCGATGGCTTTCGCGTGAGCTGCTATTTTTCAGACCTAAAACACAGACGCACGAGCTAGCCCGCCCCCATTCCCCATACATATTTATTTATGTAAATCTGGATTCTCTATAGCTAGAAACACCGGCCCCGTTTTTACTCGCATGAATAAACAGCTGTGCACTTTCTAATTCAGGTATAGCGCCTTACCACAGGGCGCAGTGGCACACGCTTTTATTCTATTGCGTTTTCTAAAGCCCATACACTTAACTCGGCATTTATCTGAATTTGAGATATCACAGCTCAAAAACAGACATTACTCGGCCGGATGAGGTTGATGCTGTCAGGAATGCTCTCCACCGAATCCGGCTTCACATCTCTGAGGAGCCCTACAGTCAGGGCCACTGGAATTACGTGATTCTGTGCCGGTGAATTTCGTATAATTATATATTTGCCAGGTAATCCACCATCTGCTGCATAATCTGCAGATTTTAACAAAAAAAATGTTTCTAGATCAAACGGAACAAAAGTTACTAAAAACGCATAGCTGCCAAGGTTTCAAATTGCTATGTGTGACATTTTCATAATTTCAGTGAAATTATGAGTGACAGTTCAACAACTATGAGTGACACTTTTTTGCATGCAAAATCAAGCAATGAAGACGAGGGAAACATAAAAATACCATAAATTACACCCATTTCAGCAACAAGAAACTCCAAGAAGATCTTTCAACTGCTGCAAAGCAACAGAAATGGAAGGGCACTAACTACTCTGTCCATGCCCCCAACCCCACCGTGATGGCTTTAGAGCAGGTATATCAATGCCATCTTTTGCGCCCCTTCTCACCAGGCCGCATGATTGGCAGGTGCAGACTGCAGTAAACCCCCAGGCGCCACTTCTGCATTGCAATATACAAGGATGTTTATTTAGAGGGGCCTGCTCGCCACCAGCTGAATCACTGCTCAATTAAGAGAACACGGAAAACCTTCACAGCCGAGGATTCGCCTAATGCAGAAAATATGAAAACCTGTACTAATCGGCCTTCCGCCTGCGCGTGCCAGGAGGCCTGGGAAGCAGGCTCTGGCCGAAGAGGGCTGCAGGCGCATCCCCAAAAAAGCCCAAACCTAGACGCATTCCTAGAATCTTGCCTGGAATCAAAGCTCATTTTAACAGTTTTATTTTTACTCCCGCGTTTAGATGTTTCAGCATGTTTGAAACTCGTTTGCGGTGAAAATGTCGCAGAAAATGCGCGCACTTAACATTGTGCAAATTCTAAACAAACTCTTGCAAATTGCTTATACTACAGCAAGTTTTGTCCTCTGCAGTTTTTATAAATTGGATTGTACGTGTCCAGTGCAATACAGACCAAGAAAACAGTGGCCAGGTAACCGCTCTCATATGCACCAAGTATATATATGACGACGCACATGCACTCTATGCTACCTATGCCCGTGCACTCCCCTCTAATTCCACATGCCACCATGTGCTCAGAAGCGTCCTTATTCGGAGTTAGGCCTCCTTATCAGGACGCGATACTCGGAACTCCAAGCGCAGCGTCCAAGTCTGGGGCCGACCTCCAGAGATGGTCATTATCTGCAAATGAGGCCAGACACAAAAAAACGACACAATCACAAAACCTAAAGTGAGGCATCAGGAAATAAGAACTTCACCACAGATGAGGACCCTATAAACTCACCTGAAAACTCGACCTGCGCTGCTGCCGTCAGTGAGGGCGGCCCGCCCAGGCCAGTGCGAGCAGCAGGCAGCGCTGCGAGCCGAGGCCATGAGTGCGGCCGGAAACCAGTAGTCAGCCGCTCACAAATTCCCGGCTCTTGGCACCAGGACGTGATGTCCGACCGTGACACGGCCACGCCCACTTTTTCTAACCTAACTGGGCCCGGCTCACCTCGTGATGTCAGGCGGCAAGCTGTCTGACTTAGAGCAGCGCAGCGCCGCGCCATGGGAATCTCATGAGATCGTTACATTGTAGCAGTAAGTGCGGTGATGCGGAGCACCACACTGAAATGCGTTAGTCTAACGCCTGATGCGTGATAATTGGCAGGGCTGAAAACGCTGCAAAGTGTCGCGCAGTGGAAGGCCCTTTGCAACAGTTTACTAATCATCTTTCATTTGCTTATTGCGGTATTAGTTGCTAAACTGATACTAATGAGGTGAAATCGTTGCCCAGGCAGTATACCATGAGTTAAAATGGCAAAATAATTAATTAATTAATACTATAAAAAGTGCCACATTATGCGGCACAATCTGGCTTTTCATGCCTCATAATTTAGTTATCACTGCCACATAATGTGGTGCTCCCCTGCCACATATTTCCAGTGGCCCTGCCTACAGCGTGGTTCGTAAGGTGGGTCAGAGAACTGTACTGCAAAATCGAATGGTTTAGCAAATCCTTCTGTTTTCCTGAACGCCATTCTTATCACCCAGTCAGTGCTTAGAAACAAAACAGTTGTTCGTGAAATAAATTGTCAAGGCGCACTGGGAATTGCGGTTCTTGCCAAAGTCATGGTACTGTTTTCCTTTTCTGCTCTACAGCTGACATTCCACCAATGCTGGAAACATAAATCATGTATTTTCTTCCTCTTATGCAATCTATTAAAATTCTTGCTCTCTGTACACACTTCCACATACTTTTGAGGGTCACACAATACCGTAGAAAGTGTCTTCTGAAGGCTGTCTGCGTTTTTTATATTATTTCCTGATAATTAGTCTTTTTTGTTTTATATTTCAATTTAATGCTTTGTCCAGTATGTTCCAATGTGGAAACTTTATTAAGGACACACTCGAAATGACACTTCTCAGTCTTTATCTAGCAGTAAAATATTTTCCAGTTTTTACTGGGGTAATCTCATTGTTCATTTAAACAGGATGAGCCCATCCCCAAATTGAAGTACATTTTGTAACACTAAAATAGTACTACTAAAGAATAAATGCTTATCACAAACCTACAAGTGTCAATCTCTACCTTCACTTCTCCTATAAGCCTAACAACCCATCGCCGTGAGACCACCGCAGCACTGCCCTCCCTCCAGGGGTTACACTCGTAATCCGGCCAGCGGGCGCACTACTGGCTTAGCGGTCCTCCTGTCGACGCGGCGGTGGCGGGCCGACAGAAGGACTGCCAAACCCGTAATAAGGCCCTTACTGCTAAATGGGAGGGGATTAGAAAGGTGTAAGGAGGAGTTTAAAGAGGGTTGGGGTGGGTGGGTTAGGAAGAGATATACCCCACCCACAAAAGAGTAAGCCCATTGCTATTCACAAACTCCACTTCTAAAATTACTATAGGCAAAAAGAGACCCAAAACAGTAGTAAATTACTACAGCTCAGAGCTTAAAGTAAGTCCAGCACCACACATGACCAACAATTGGTACTGTAACACCCACCAATAGAAAATAATGGCGATAAGGACTTAAAATAAAATCCCATGGGGAAAGGTGTTAAATTAAATTAAATGAGTTAAATATATCTATAAATATAATATAAAGTAAAAAAAATAAAAAAGGAAATATATTTATAATTTGTTTATAAAATACTTTAACAATTTTATAAATTTCAAAATTAATGTCAGATTAAGTTTTAATAAAATATCATTAAACTACATTAATTCTATAGATCACTTTTACAAATTGTTAATGATATATATATATATATCACTTTAAATGGGAATTACTTTTTAGTTTAAAGTTCAGAAAACAAATTTTAATTTAATGTAATGTGTTTACATGAATTAAAGATTTAATTCAAAATTATGTTGAGAGCAATGCAGCAGTTTGTTCTTTTATTCTACATTTAAAATAAATATATACAATAATATTTAACATAAAAATTTTTGTATTAATTTTTCTCAAGTTTAATAAACTTTTTTTACTTTTCCCTATACTTTACTATTGGGAGACTGCGCAGTCGGGGTGGGGATCTCTGTATGGCAAAGGATAGAAAAAACTGAAAAACTTTATTAAACTTGAAAAAAGTTAGGAAAAATTATTTTAGGCTAAATATTATTGTAAAGTCTTTGTATATATTTATTTTAAATGTTGAATAAAAGAAAAATGCTAGAGTACTGAAAAAGTGGTGTAGAGTGAATTGGCATAGTGTGCAGTGGTTCAGAGTAGAGTGGGTAGAGTGGGACAGCGTAGAGTGCAGTGGCATACAGTGAAGTGGGCAGAGTGGCGTAGAGTGCAGTGGCATAGAGTGGGGCAGGGTGGCATAAAGTGCAGTGGCATAGTGTGCAGTAGCGTAGAATAGATTGTTTCAGAGTAAAGTGAAGTGGCCTAGAGTGGAGTGGTGCAACATAGAATGGACTGGTATAGAGTAGAGGCGTAGAGTGCAGTGTTGCAGAGTGGAGTGGCGTGGAGTGGTGTAGAGTGCAGTGGCGAAGAATGCAGTGGTGCATAGTAGAGTGGGGTAGAGTGAATTGGCATAGAGTGGTGCAGAGTAGAGAAGAGAGGCGCAGAGTGAAATGGTGTAGAGTGCAGTGTCAGAGTGCAATGGTGCACAGTAGATTAGAGTGGCGTAGATTGCATTGGCGCACAGTATAGTGGCATAGAGTTCAGGGGCAGAGAGCAGTGCTGCAGAGTAGAGTGTTGTTGAGTGCAGTGGTGTAGAGAGGAGTAGCATAGAGTGCATTGGTGTATAGTGCGGTCGTATACAGTAGTGCAGAGTAAAGTGACATAGAGTGCAATGGTGTAAAGTAGAGTGGTGTAGAGTGCAGTTGTTGATATTGATAAAAATGATGCCAACGCTTATAATGCTACACTTGCATACACAAACGAAAACGGATCGCTATCATCAAATTCGCCCGTCATGAACTCTCCATCAACCCCGATGAAGAAATACGTGATCAGGCAGCCTTTGCAACCTAGGCTTGTGGTAATTGATTGACAGGTCACACGTGGGGTGGTACGTAGCCTGGTAGACAAACGCACGAACAGGAAACTCAGGTCCATGCCCCAGATAAGTGCAGCGACATCACAATGGTCCAGGGAAATTGGCCCCAATAAAGTACACATGGCCAGAGGGGTGCACACATCCCAAAACACCATAAAGTTAGATGCCACATGGAGTTAGGAACACACAGTCAATCAGGGCACTGCACACATAGTACAAGCAGTGATCAAGTGCTCCTCATGTCGGACATCTGGACACATTACCCACTGCACACATTGTGTCCATGCAAGGCTGAAGCCCACCGCATTTGTTATCAGTGACCTTTTATTTACGACTCCACAGACAAGGACTGCATTCTTGTACCAAACAAGGCTCATCAGATGTACTTTTAGAACACCCAAAATTGTATAAAAATTGCTGGGATTGATTGTACTTGGAGATTGTCCTCCGACCCATTTCTATAAGCTGTACTTCCGGCCGAAGTGTTTAATTAAACCAACCGTCCTGTTTTGCCAAACGTCTCTTGTATTTTTATTTTTAGAGGTAAATTCATATTCGAGCAACACAGTGGCATAGAGTAGAGAATGGTGGTGTACAGTGCAGTGGTGCAGAATAGACTGGCATAGAGTTCAGTGGCATAGAGTGTATTGTCTTTGAGTAAAGTGTTGTAGTGAGCATTGGTGTAGAGTGCAGTGGTGTGATGTGGAGTGGCGTTGAGTGCAATAGAGTGGCACAGACTGCAATGGCAGAGTAGACTGTTTCAGAGTAGAGTGAAGTGGCGTAGAGTAAAGTAGTATAGAGTAGAGTGTTGTAGAATGCTGTGCGTCAGAGTAGATTAGAGTGGCTTAGAGTGGATTGGCATAGAGTGCAGTGGCATAGAGTTCAGTAGCATAGAGTTCAGTGGAGTAGAGTGGCATAAAGTAGCGTGGCAGAGAGTGCAGTGTTGTAGTGTATACTGTCGTAGAGGGCAGTGATTTATGGTAGCGTGGCATTGGTGTAGATTGTAGTGGCATAGAGTAGAGTGGCATAGAGAGCAGTGGCATAGAGTCAATGGTGCAGAGTAGAACAGAATGATGTAGAGTGCAGTGATGCAGAGTAGAATAGAGTGGTGTAGAGTGTAGTGGCATAGAATATAGTGGCGTAGAGTGATTTGGTGCAGAGTAGATTGGCATAGAGTGCATTGGTTTTGAGTAAAGTGTTGTAGAGTACATTGGCGTAGAGTTCAATGGCATAGAGTGCAGTGTTGCAGAGTAGCGTGGCATAGAGTGGAGTTATGAGGAATGGTGTACAGTGCAGTGGTGCATAGTAGAGTGCATTGTCATAGAGTAGAGTGGTGTAGAGTAGAGAGGAGTGGTGCAGGGAAGAGTGCAGTACGCAGTGTGGAGTGGAGTGGCATAGTGGCGAGTGTTGCAGAGTAGAATGGAGTGGCGTGGAGTGGTGCACAGGAGAGTGGTATCATACTGCCATTACAGAAACATTTCTTCAATTTAAATGACTATTACATTTGCAGTCACATAGAGTTTTACTGATAAAGTTATACGGCGCACAAACGATGCGTGGAAATGCCATCACCCATTGTATTTATTGATCGCTGTTAGACCTGGGGGTCGCTAGTTGGCTGAGGTAGGTACCTTAGGCCAAGTAGGGACCCTTGCTTCCACGTCAGGGAAAGGAAGGACACCTTCTCAGATAGCCCCCGCTCACCCCCTTGGTAGCTTGGCACGAGCAGCCAGGCTTATCTTCAAGGCAAATGTGTAAAGTATTTGCTACCACGCTCACAGCAACCCAATGATGACACCACAAATGGACTCCACACGAGTTTCATAAAAAACGAGTATAAATTTATATGAAAAGATATACGATAAGACCACACGATATAAATCCAACATATGCATATTTGTAATACTCCTCCTGGCCGGTTGTTAGGCCAGCCAGCCCTTGTAAGTTCTGGCGATATTAATGAGCACTTCTAAATGTTCCACTGCAGTCCTAATGCCATGCTATGCAGTTCGTAATGCTAGAATCAGGCACTTTGCAATGTAAAAATAATGCAGTTCGTAATGCTAGAATCAGGCACTTTGCAATGTAAAAATAATGCAATGCGTAACGCAACAATCAGGTAGTTCGTTATGCAACCTAACGCAATGCGTAATGCAACAATCAGGTATTTCGTTATGCAGAAATAATGCAATGCGTAATACACTAATTAGGTAGTTCGTTATGCAGAAATAATGCAATGTGTAATACGCCAATTAGGTAGTTCGTTATGCAGAAATAATGCAATGCGTAATACACTCCAGCACCGATCACGGTGCCTTAGGCGGTCTCTCCGACACTCGTACTGACTCGCAGTCAGCCTCTGTCAACAGTTGCCCCCACACGGGTATGGTGTAAACAAAAAGTGCAGCTCCGCACTCCGGCCCCGGTACTGCCACTCCTTTGGCAAGTACGGGCCGCGATACGAGCCGAAGCAGAGGCTCGCGCTGCAGGAATGGGAGAGGCCGAGAGCGTCTCCCTCCGAGCCCGCACCCCGCCCCAGGCGTCGACACACGTTACCTGGGGGGTGCGACCTTGCTCTCCTCTCCTCTTCCCGGGACTTGGGCCTCCGATGCAATCTTTGTGAATTCCGGGCAGTGGGACTCGGGCCCTCCCTTGACGAGGTTGGTTCGAGGTCCCGCTCTGACAACGGCGGGCTCGGGCCGGCGGCTCAGCTCCTCCGGGGCTGCCGGTCCGGGCCGCTGATGCTACGAAGATCTCAGGCTGCCACAGGGCACACGCACACAGCGTCGCTGAGACTCACTTGAGCTTCGGGTGCACGATCACAGGGCACTCCTCACGAAGGTCTCAGGCTGCACGAAGCACACGCACACAGCGTCGCTGAGACTCACTTGAACTCCGGGTACATGACAACAAGGTGTAAGGAAGTGGGTTTCTGTTGCAGTAACCCCCCCACTTTTTGCCAGACCACTGATGCACTTTGACTTGATGTGCCCTGGGTCCCTGCCAATCAGGTTCCCAGGGCCTGTGTTCTTTCCCCAAAACTGTACCCAATTGGCATCTCTGGCCACAGGTCAGCCCCTGGTAAATGGTACCACAGATACCCAGGGCACTGTGACCAGGGAAGACCTCTAAGGGCTGCAGCACTTATTGTGCCACCCTTAGAGGCCCTGTACCTACTACACACACACACTACCTTTGCAGGCTGCGTGTTTTGGTGCAGAACAAAGTGAAGAGTCGACATGGCACACACCTCTGTGGGCCATGCCTACAACCCACTGCCCTGGCATAGGTCAGTCACCCTCTAGCTGGGTGCACTATGACAGTGGTGAGGGTACAGGTGCATGAGCCCTGTACCCCTACAGTGTCTAAGTCCATTCTTAGACATTGTAAGTGCAGTGCTGCCATTAAGAGTATATGGTGCTGGGAGTTTGTCATTACAAACGCCACAGCACCATAATGGCTGCACTGAAAACTGAGAAGTTTGGTATAAAACCTCTCAGCACATTAAACCCACACTGATGCCAGTGTGGGATTTAATGAAAAATGCACACAGAGGGCATCTTTGAGATGCCCCCTGAAAAACAACCAGCTTCTGGTGGGTTCCCTGACTGGTACACACCAGCCTGCCACCATGAGACATGTTTCTGGACCCCTAGGATGGGAGCCTACGCTCCCTGAGCCCAGAAACAAAGCATTTCCTGGGTGGAGGTGTACACACCTCCCCCAGGCCAGGAAGAGCCATCTGTGGCAGAGGAGCTTCAAAGGCCTGGCAGCCTTTGTAATGCGACCCCCCAGCCTCTCCTGCTATCAGGAGCAGGCCCCCTTCCTGTCTCCCCTCCCTTTCGGCGGGAAGACAGGCGGAAAAACTAGCCAGCCCAGGAGGTGTGCCCACCTCTGCCAACTCCACCCCTCATGTGGGGGAGGCGAGGTGAAGCCCACTCTCCAGTGCTCGCCATCTTGCAGACTGCAGGCACTCCCCAATCAGGACTAGGGATTGCGCTCACTCCCCCACGTGGGGTGAGCACACCAAGGGTGTAGTCACCCTAAGGTCAGTAGCCCATTGGCTACTGACCTCAAGACCCCTAAAACGCCCCTTAAATACAGTATTTAGGGGGCAGCCCTGAACCAGGAAGGCAGATCCAGAAACAACAAGAAGAAAAGAAGAAGGACCGAACTGCCGTGCAGCCTGCTAACAAGAGGAAGACAACAACTGACTTGGCCCCAGCCCTACCGGCCTGTCTGCCCTCGAACCTGCTTCCTGCGAAAACCCGGTGTGGTCTGCAGCCAGCAACCTCAAGAACCCCGGAGGACCTTCCTGCCTTCACTTCTGAAGCCTGCTTCTCCCGTGAACACCGGATTTGTTCAAACACTGCAACCTCTGGCAGCAGCCAGAAACCGCGAATCCAGCCCACTCTGCACCCGCTGACCCCGGCCCGAGCTCGAGTGGGAAAACACCAAGAGGAGGTCCCCCCGGCGATCCTGACCCGAGATCCGGCGACTCCTGAGCTGCCTCAAGCCTCCAGACGACGCCTGCAGCCTAAATCCAGAGGGCCCCCCCTACCGCGACCAGAGCGGGTAAGAAAAAGGCACCCCTGCACCCGGCGCCCCACGGCGCTGTGTGCCCCAACCAACGGTGCCTAACCAACCCTTACCTATCCAACTTACCTCTCAAAGTGGTGGTCGCATCCAGGAGGTCCTCGTCCAAGAGCCTGCAGTGTGTTTCCAAACCGGAGGTTCCCCATAGACTACAACAGGGCTTCCGACGCCAAAACAGCACCCTGCACCCAGCCGCCCGAGTGCCGCTGAGGGTGCCCTTTTGATACCTACTTGTTTCCCCATTTGCCCTGAGTCTACAACCAGGAGCTTTGCTCCCACAACCCAGTGGCCTCCTTGCCAGCAGCCACCAACCGGAGACCCCCTATCCTCCATAGGATAACATTGGGCCTCAACACTCTGCACCCGGCCGCCCTAGTGCCGCTGAGGGTGCAACAACAGTGAATCACTGACCCTGGGAGACCCCTGAGTCTAACCCCAGAACCCTAACTCCAAAGACCGAATACTTACCTCGAAACCGATAACCTGTCTTTCCTCATAGGATAACATTGACACTTTTTCTCCCAAAAAGTTTCTGTGTCGACATTTGAAAACTAAGAATATTCCTTAAAAATCGCACAAATAACCTAAACAAATTTTCTCAACTATTTGCAGGAAAGGTCCCAGTGCTGAATCTAGGTATCCAGCACTGAGTAGGAAAAGTAACGTAAAAGTAACTTACCTGTGAATTGAATTTCCTTCCATAGGATAACATTGGTGGTTCTATGTGAAAAAGTTTCTGTCAACTTTTGAAATACAAGAATATTCTTTAAAAATCGTACATCTAACTAAAACGCATTTTCTCAACTGTTTTCAGGAAATGTCCCAGTGCTGAATCTAGGATCCAGCACTGTGTTAGAAAAAGTAATCCGAAAAGTAACTTACCTGCAATTTACAGGAAAAGCCTATGTATTTCAATGTACTGGTCCAAAAAGTTTCTAAGTGTGGACTTTTGAAATCTGAAAATATTCTCTAAAAATCGTACAAACTACAAAAATGTAATTACTTACCTGTTTTAAGTAAATGTCCCAGTGCTGAATCTAGGAGTCCAGCACTGGATTTCAAAAGTAACGCAAAAGTAATTTTACCTGCATTTACCTTAAAAAGCCATTCATTTCAATGTACTGCATTTACTAAGTATTGCAATCTACTGCATCCCTGTAAATCAAATCAAGTACAATCTTCATTGCTTTTTAAAACTGTGTACAACAAGTAACTTATTACTGAAAAGAATTGAATGCTTACCTGTATCAGGCTTGCTTGGTTCTAAAATAAAATAACAGTATATTTTTTATACAAAAACAATTGGCCTAGAGTTCAGTTCTTGAGTGTGTGAATTCATTTGTTGACTGAGTGTGTACATCAAATGCTTAACACTGTCCTCTGATACTGCCTTACTGCTCGGCCAAGCTACCACTTTAGAGAGTAAGGTTCTATCTAACTTTAACCTCTGCCAAACCGCTGGAGACCCTTGGACTCTATACACACTGTACCTCACTTTGGTGCAGTATATATAGAGCCAGTTTCTTACACAAGGCAATCCTCACGAAGGTCTCAGGCTGCACAAAGCACATGCACACAGCGTCGCTGAGACTCACTTGGACTCCGGTGCACACGATAACAAGGCAATCCTCACGAAGGTCTCAGGCTGCACAAAGCACACGCACACAGCGTCGCTGAGACTCACTTGGACTCCGGGTG
The DNA here is from genome assembly GCA_963921515.1 of Calotriton arnoldi. NCBI lineage: Eukaryota > Metazoa > Chordata > Amphibia > Caudata > Salamandridae > Calotriton > Calotriton arnoldi. Next base: position 2,849,192 of record CAWUFW010000623.1, read on the forward strand.
TGCACGATAACAGGGCAATCCTCACGAAGGTCTCAGGCTGCACAAAGCACACGCACACAGAGTCGCTGAGACTCACTTGGACTCCGGGTGTGCACGATCACAGGACAATCCTCACGAAGGGCTCAGGCTGCAAAAAGCACACACACACAGTGTCGCTGAGACTCGCTTGGACTCCAGGTGCCCACGATCACAGGGCAATTCTTACGAGGTTCTCAGGCTGCAAAAAGCACACGCACACAGCGTCGCTGAGACTCTCCTGTAAACTTTTGTGTTCCTGAGTTTCCGCAACAGGGAGCCAGCTCACCTCGGGCCCTCGGGGATAAGTTACTTCCGGACACAGCACACAGCAAAGTCCTTTCAAGTAGGGGGACACAGCACACAGCAAAGTCCCTTTAGCCTCTCCTTGGTTAAAGCAGCAAACTGCAGGCCAGCCCCAGAACACACAGCAAGGGTCAGTCCTTTCCTTCAGTCTCTTCAGCTGTTTCTTCCTTGGCAAAGGTTCCTCTTGACCACGAAGTAGCTTCAGTCTTGTTCAATCTTGATCAATCCATTTCTCTAAAGTTCAGGGGGCTTCAGCTCTCATAGTTATACCCCTAAATGCCTTTGAAGTCTTTGCGTTCAGGGGGCACTGACCCCTGTTCAAACCAGTTCTGGGTGCCTCCCTGCCACTGACACCTTCTTCCTTTGATTAGTGGGGGTCTGGATTCTCAATCACTCAGCAGGAGATGGGACCATTGTTTTATGGCAGCAACCCAGGCCTCTTCACATCTAGGGGCTACTCCTCCCCCCTACACTCCAGATGCAGGTCAGCCTGTTGCTCTCTCACCTCCTCCCCTGGGTCAAGACATTCCCCAGATCCTATCACTTTCAAATCCAGACAGTCAATCCACAAACAGGCAGAGACACACAGAAATGTTAGAGCACAAAAACCCAGCCACTTCTAAAAGAGCGGCTTCTAAACACACAATGCAAAAACCACCTTCATAAAAAGATGTGTTATTGAATTGTGAGTTCAGGCACACTAAACTTCACCTCTCCATCTTAAGCCTTTGGGAAGATAGGCTGGAAAACATATTACAAAGCCTCCCAATTCTATCCTATGGGCAAGATGGCCCTTCCACAGTGAGAAATGGAGATTATTTCACTGTCAGGACATGGTACACACCTTAGTACATGTCCTACCTTTCACATGCAGTGCACTCTGCCCAGGGGGTACCTTGGGCCTACCATAGGGGTGTCTGATGTGCATAGAAAGGGAAGGGTAAGGTCTGGCAAGTGGGTGCACTTGTCAGAACAACATGGCAGTGTAACAAACTGCACGCTTCCTCTTTAAGGCTACTTGTGTGGGTGGCACAATTAGTGCTGCAGGCCCACTAGTAGCATTTGCATTACTAGCCCTGGCACACATAGTGCACTTTACTAGGGACTTTACTAGTAAGGCAAACATGCCAATTATGTACAACCAATTACCATTACACTTTACACAGGGAGAACCTGCACTTTGACACTGATTAGCAGTGGCAAAGTGCCCATAGCATCTAAGTTGGCAACACCATGTCAGAAAAAGGGGGAAAGCAAAAAGTTTAGGGAACTTTAGCCAAAAAGGGCCAAGTCCAACAATCGCCAGCACTGTTCATTTACAAATATTTATATTTTGTTGTGTGCTAGAAAAAAATAACATCTGTACAGCCTTCCTCAAGCAGTCCTTGCTAGCCAACATTTCTGGCACATAAATCCTCTCACTTTGAAGTTAGAGAAAGAAAAATAAACACCAAGCTCCCTAGAAGACACAGCCTGACATCTGACCTCTGGTTTGAAAACACAGCAAATGTGGCAAGATCTGAACAAGATTTAAAGGCCTGTTAACAGAAAGCAAGTTTGTGGAAGAATACAGTAAACAAAGTTTGGGCAACGGGAGGAACGAACCCGAGCTGGACAGCCTAAAGCATGGGCACTCACAAACATTTTCCCAGGGGCCACAAAGTTTGGTCTGTGGTGTGACCGAGTGCCGCATTGATGCCAGCATGGTGTTAGTGGGGGTCTTGTGTGTTGGGGGGAGGGGACAGGGTTTAGGTGGTCGTGGGGGAATCAAATAATGTTGTGGTCAGTGAGTCATTGAGTTATTTTGAGTGTGCATTCCATACTGTTCTCTAAATGAAGCTCCAAGTCTCTAATATGTCATAGATTTGACAATACTGTGTTATGCTGTCTCTGAATCGCTACCCCTTTATCGCACCTTGGGGTAAACCTTTGGGGAGTCAAGTGTAAAAAGAAGTAACTTGATTATTGCATTGGAATACATTGCACAATGTGAAACAAAAAAACCTAGCATCAATCCTGGCTTCCCCACTTTATTAAATTGTGTGACTCTAGGCAATTGTCTAATTTCATTTTGCCTCCTTTCTCTTCAATATGACATATAAGAGCACTAGGAACTACATCAGGTCAGGATATACACTGTACAAAAACTTTCTTTGTGTTTGATTTAATGAACTATAATGTTGTACATATGTAATAACTCAGGCTACCCAGAGGGTTCCATGTGACAACTGACTTGCCTCTTAATTCACTATTGTCGTTGTTGTCCAGGTGAAAAGAGGCATGAATGTTTCTACATTCATTTTTAAGAACTATCACTTTTAAAAAAATATTCTGAATGCACTGATATAATCTGATGTACTGAGGTGAAACATGTCTGCATGCTAATAAAATACACATTTTTAAATTCTGAAGGAATTGCATCATATTTTTGCACATTTGTTTCAAGATTTCTTTAAAAGTTAATGTGCTCTTAAAATTAAGTGGTGCATGGCACCCTATTTGCTTCTTCTCTTTTTCTTCGGTTAAACGTATAAATAAAAGATTGCCCGTTTATTTAAGATCTTTTGAATGTTAGTGCTGCCTCAAGTAAACAGCAGTCCAGTGCAGTCGTTCAGCTGGGGGCCGCAGGTGAAGGTCAAGAGGGCCTCATGCGGCCCCCGGGCCATACTTTGAGTATCAGTGGCCTAAAGCAAATAAAGCCAGCAAATAGAAAGCCAGAAAATGTGAGTTACAAACCACAAAGCCATAGTAAGCAACGGGCGGAATGCATTCCAAGGTCAACTTTCTAAGGGGCATATTTACAAGGGCTTTATCTCCCCTTTTTTGGCTTAAAAAGCCAAAAAAGCGGAGATAAAACTATCGCCCTATTTACAAGAGGGTGCAAACATGCATAATCGCATGTTAGCACCCTTTTTCCCAACGCCTCCCTTTGCATCTCTAATGAGATGCAAAGTGGGCGTCACTGGGCGTACCCCGGATGAACTACCTTGCAAATATCGCTGATGTTCACATCGCGATATTTACAAGTCAGCCCACAGGATTTTAGCATACGTTAGATTTTGGCGAAAACTGCAGTTTTCGCCAAAATCTAACGTCTGCTAAAATCCTGACTTACCTATGTTTGACATAGGGGGTGGATTATGCTGATACGACCACAGGGTCGTATCAGCAAGGTTATCGCCGTTTTGCAGGGAACATCGCTGGTTTTCCAGCGATGTTCCCTGCAAACGAGCGATAGCTTCGCTTATCTCTGGAATTTTTATCGCCCTGGAGAAACGCGTTGTTAATAACGCGCTACCAGGGCGATAAATTCCAGAGATAGACTGCGATAGGAAATTTGTCGCTAAGCACGGCCAGCGATAATTATCGCTGGCCGTTGATAATATGCCCCTAAATGTCCCCAAGATGTCTTTAGCAAACCAGACAGCTCTGCTGTCTGGTAAGCTGCAACCTAAAAAGGACCTGGCCAAGTGACGATCTCCTTCTTTACCACAGGATATGGAACAGTAGCAGAAAACTGGCAATGAGCGATAAGCCAGGAAAGAAGTGCAGGGATTTTTATGTAGAGACTGGGGTAGTTTGTTCGACATACACCTCTATAATAAAGAACAATGTGGATAGCCCTTATTTAAGAAACAGATTTGTTTAATCCAAAATGTTGACTGCATTTGAAACGTAATGAATACCCTGGAAATAGGGTGTCATGTGTATTTTGAACACACATAAGAAAAGTCAATATTGATAAATTGGTGATAAGTGTTAACATGTATATGACTATTCCTCAGGCATGTTGATTTGAGAACCATCTGTTGAAAAGAGCAGCATCAAGTCCTAACTTATGAGGACAAGCACAGTACCACAGGATTAGTGTTAATACATCTTTCAATAGGAAGTTGGAAAGGCGGTTACTCGTCGCTTAAATTAGGAACATATGTCAGATCATTTTCTAGTTGACAATGCAAGGAAGCGTTTTTTTAAGTCAGACCTTTCTGTGAATTAGTAGACTGTTGCACAAATATATCACTCCACCAAAAGAGCAACACACTGTCCTCAACCAGGGCAGTCTGTTGTAAATGGAGGCACCCTCTCATGTATCCCATGCTATGCTTTTAGGTGCTCGAATAGCCCACTTTTGGATATGATCTGTAACCCACACAGATGCTTGAAGGGGCACAATGTGTGTTCTTAAGTAGCATGTTCATATACACACACACATGAGCACATATACAAACCAGGAATGTCTTACATCCTTAGCCCCATTCTGAACTTGGACTAAGCCTCATACGGCTGATTAGTCAGTGGCTGACTCTATGTTAGCATAGCCTAAATAGGGATTTGGATGACGCCGCATTGTCTTTTGTGATTGTGAGTTGGATTCTACAAACATGACTGTCGCTTAATGACTGGTCATTCAGGCTCATCATTAGGATTTGCATGAGTGATAAAAGTTAGTTGATTTGGGCTGAATGAAGATTTAAGCAGCTGAGATCCAGAATAGTCCGGTAGGTGAGATGACCACTTAGCTTGGTAAATAGGAACATATCAACAGTTGACAGGAGCAAGAACATTCTGAAGAAGGTGACAACCACAGAATCATTTGGGTAGTGTATGGGGTCAATGTGGGAGGGTTGTTATTGTTAGGAGAGTAGAAGATTTCCCCCAATGTGGACTTTAGCTTGCTATGTAGTGCTAGATAGCGGGTATGCTGCAGAGGTACACGATTTGTTTTATAAGTTCAGGGATATCAAAAATAAATCAGCATTTCTCACAAACGTAGAGCATGTCTTTTTGAAGGGAGAATAGGAAATCTCTAATGGAATATTCTATAAACAGAACAGGATAAGCACTTGTCTTGTACTAAGTCTTAAACGTGAATGTCTTGTTTCTGTCAATTTAGATATCTCTCAAGTATTTTTTACCATAGAAGGAAGTAGCTCACTTGACAGCAGTAAAGAGGGTCACAGGGACACAGTACAATTCCAACAGACTGGAGAGCAAGAAGGAAAGAATACATTCTGGAAGAATGCTCTTTTGAGGAACTGGAAATCATACTAATTGTGTGAGTATAAAAAATGATAGGATGATTAAACACTGCATTCACTGCTTACACTGGCCACAGACATTTCATTAAAGGACACAGTAAAGCCAATAACATTGGATTAGATACACAAATGCTGATGACCGCATTTCACACTATATACAGAGATAGAAAGTACATCACATAAGGCTCTCTGCAAGCTGCACGTTTACCTTTGATATGTATTACATACAGTGCTTAGGGGCATATCAGCAAGGGCCGGCGATAATTATCGCTAAGCGCACTTAGCGCTAGGATAATTATCGCCGGCTATCGCTGCTTTCTATCGCGGAGATAGCGTGCTATCAGCAACGCTTATCTCCAAAGCGATAGAAATGCAAGCGATAGCTGGAAAACAGTGTGATTATTGCTGGGAAACCAGCGATAATCGCACTGTGACCGGCGATACCTTGCTGATAGGGCAGGGTGGTCTTAGCCATGTAATCCACCTCCCATTGGATTACATGGCTAAATCAGATTACAAGCAGGCGTAAGGAAAGTAGCGATAACTGTGGTTATCGCTACTTTTCTTATCGCTCTGCTTGTTTGCGTGCAGCTTGATAATTGGAGAAATGTCAGTTAGCGACATTTCTCCAGTTATTTCGGGAAGGAACGCCCACTTTGCATCTCATTAGAGATGCAAAGCTGGGCGTTCAGTAAACAGGCGCTAAGGCATGGATTCACGCGTTAGCGTGTCCATGCTGATAGGGCGATAAAATTATCGCCGCTTTTCGTCCGAAAACAGACGCTAAAGCGGCGATAATTTTATCGCCTCGCCTTGCTGATATGCTCCTTAATTTGTAAAAGATTAAGTGCCGGTGCCTGTGGTTTTACTGTGAAGCCCGTGGTCTACACTAGTGTAATATCGGGATTGCCAAATGCCATGGCTGACTAGTCTTGATTTTACCTCATGCCCCTTTCAGCCATCACCATGTACCCCTTTATTTCACTCTTGCCTGTCATTGTGCATCACTACTTTTTCCCTTTGTCACTGTTTTGCCATCTTCCTCCTCCTTTTTGTGTTTTTCTATCTCTTGCTATGGGTCCAAGTCTGATGAGGGACAATAAGTACCGGCCCCCAAAAATGGGAGCAGTGGGCACCACCTGCAACCACCGGCTCAAATTAGGCACTGGTTACATACTTTATTATGGCGAGGTCCTCTTGGGTGTAATTGAAATTTAGGTTGGTCTCTCCCCATCAGTCATTTTTTAAAGGGGACAGTGGCCTTCTCTTAGGAAAAAAATGTTGTTTATTATACGTCCTCTTGCTTTTGTCAGTATAATAGTCTTCTGTCAAAACATTTGAATGGAGTTGGAATACAGCGCTCTTTTTGACTCAAGTGTTACTTCAATGAAGGTTGCTGTGTAAAGAAGCATGGATTTTAATTTTGTATGGTATGGTTGTCAAATTGGTTATGAAGATTTCAGATAGCTCTTGTGGCATTGAGAGCTAACTAGAAATGGAGGAGGCTTGTTCTGTTTCTATCCGATCAGTAAAGAAAGGTAGCTAGGGATTAGGCATCACAATGGGGCTTTTTCCACCTGACACCAGAGGCCATATTATGATGGATTTGCTGGTTTTTCAGATAGTATAGCCTGGAAACAATGAGCACGGCTTGTCTCCCTATTTCTGAGCTATGGTGCCCGAAAATAAAGCACTGACTTCCTCTCAACCCAAGGATGCGCGGAGGAATCAGCACACTGGTGGCTGACAGGTGGTAGCTTGATCACATCTGAGACATGTGATCACTGGTGAGCTCTTATAAGCCACTAATTCTTTCAGTCACCCGATCTTTGTAGGAGTGTGCCTCTTTGGCTGACACTTTGTTTCTAGAGTTTCTGAAGCATGCATGAGCTCTGGCTAGGGCCACTGGAATTATGCGAGTGTGCGTCTGCAGCTTTTTTTTTGCATATCTATAGATTTGTCGCATTTGACACATAATCCATCAACTGCTGCATAATCTGATGAGCTCAAATGGTTTGAAAGTTCTTAAAAACGCAGCAAGGTGTGATGCCTCACAGTGGAAGGCCCATTGCAAAGGTTGACGGGTAATCTTTCCGTCGCTTATTGCTATATTTGGGTGTTCAACTGGCACTAATGGTGAACAACCAATACCCAGATCGTGTTAAAATGTGTAAAAATGACAACATTTTCAAGAACTACTATCACAAAATGTGGTGCATTGTGCCGCATAATTCACCTTTTCGTGTTGCATAATTTACGCAGCTCTGCCCGCCTATGCCAAATAATTCCAGTGGCCTTGGCTATTGCCAATGCTTGTTCCTTGAACTAGCACTGTTCTGCAGTGCTTGTTTGTGTACTGAGCTAGCGCTATACAGTTCATCATTGTTTCATGAGCATCCACTATATCAGTAGATGCCCTTTTCCCTGCACGTACCTTCCATCCCTGCTCCCTTGTTTCATTTTCCCATATGCTACTTTCTTATATCTGCTTTCCTAGCTGCACGTTTCCTAGTGTAATTTGTTTGCTTGTTTTCTGTCAGTGTTCCTTTTGTTTTACTTTCTTTCTTGTTAAGCACTACTTCTTTCTAGCTCCTATTGTGGCTGTGTATTTAACTATCGACCCTTGCTGTTACCAGCATGCATGTTCCTGTGTGATCGTCAGGATTTGAGGGCATAGCTGACAATCTAGGTAGTGTTTCTCCTGCACTGTGAGTACTATCTTTATGTTACTTTAATAGTGTCAGCTTTAGAGAACTTGCCTCTCCATTTATTTCAAAGACATAGATATTTCCAGTAGGTAATAGCAATTTCAGGTAATAAAATTGCTGTGCTTCAGTCTTCCCGTGAGGAGCTCACGAGAGATTTATCGCATATTCCCTTTATTGTTAATGAAGTTATATGTATGTCTTACATGTTAGTTAAACTGTTTGCTAAATTGCCTCTTAAATGCCTGTTCCTTTTGAGCAATGTCATGCTTCTTACCTTGTGCAGAGCAGCCCACTGGGTCCCTTTTCTCCTCTGACTCACAGTGTGATCTTGGGCAGCTCACTATGACCCTGCATAGTGAGCCACTGCCTTTTGGCTGGGCTCATGCTATAGAAATAACATATACATCCATACTTTGTATAACCTGCTACCAGTTCTCGCCAGACCCTTGACAAAAAGACCTGGATCCCAATTCACAGTCAAACATCATTGCTGAAGATATCTTAAATAGGACTTTACAAAATAGGAAGCACATCCAAGCATGCATAGAAGCGTTTTTTCACTCCGGGCAACAACTGGGGCTACACTTTCATCAAGGATGCTTTTAGGTGGTAACAGGTTATTATATCTAATTCATGCCCTGATGTATTGGTGGGTGAAATGCAAGAATTCATTCCAAAGAATGAAGTCTCTCTTTATTAGGCTAGCAGTTTGAATGGAGAGGCAGTGCTGGTCAGGTATCTCTACTATTAACGTGGGGTTGTAGTCGGGTCTGCAGTAGAGCAGAAAGAACATTAAAGACAATCTAGGCATCACATGAAATATATACCAATACATCTAGACCACTTTAGTGGGTAATATTTAAAAATTAGTACAGCCTCTAACCCCTTTCTTATTTGACAATAATATTCACATTTTTCTTTAATAATGTAATCCTCGACTCTTATATCTTTCCTGCCTTTCCTGATATATCTGCCTAAATTTGTTTTTATTTTCTACTGCTCATCTTCCAAATGTTTTGTTCTGATTGAATCATGCCACAAGCACTTGTATATTGTCAAAGAATTCGCTTCTGAATGCAGGACAAGATAAATCCTCCAAGTGGATTATGGCAACTTTCCAAAATCTTTCTTATTATGTTTTTTTTAACAATCTAAGGACATTTTGTCAAAAGTGATGCACAGATTTCCACAAAGGCAGGTCTCATTTAGTCATAGATTGCGATATTTTAAGTCTTCCGGTGAATCCTGGATCTTAAAGTAGAATTTAGCTTCAATATTCAAAGGGCCCTGTTTGATATGTGAGATTTGAAAGTAACTATGTTGGAAATGCCCCATCAGAAATTTCATGTGAGTTGTAGAATTGAAATACATGAATGCCAAAATATAGGGACGTCAACAGCAACTGGAAAATCTAGTTCCAGGATAACAGTAGAGCATAAGAGAGTTTGACTTCCTATTCCAAATTATGTAATGTTAATGGCATTTGTAAAGCGCACTATCAGCCAGGAGCATATCTCGCCACTGAGCAGATGTGGGTCTAGTGTCACCTAGGGCAGGTGGGAGGGACAATTCGAAGAGCCAGGTCTTCAGCTTCTTGCAGAACTCAAGAATGTAAGAGGAGGCTCTGATTTCTAGTGTCAGGTCATTTCATGCTTTAGGAGCTGACCCCTGGCCTGGGTTCCTCCTATATGTGAGATGTGTTCCAGTAGGAGTCTGGCAGAGAGTCGGTGTCTGGCTGTTTGTGGAAGTATGGCTATTGAAGTAGACTGGGAGGGTGTTGTGTAGTGCTTTGAAGGTGAGTGTGAGGAGTTTGAACTGTGCTTGTTTGTTTATTGAGAGCTAGTGGAGCACCCTAAAATGCAGTGTGATGTGCGTGCGTTCCAGGAGGTTGAGTGTAACCCTTGCTGCCATGTGCCAGATGGTTTGCAGTCATCTGGTGAGGCGTTTGCTGATCCCAGCATAGAGGGTGTTCCCATAATTCAACCTTCTGGTGCCGAGAGAGTGTGACATTTTTGTGGGTGCTGATCAGGAGCCATTAGAAGATTTTCTTCAGCCTCTTCAGGGTGTGGAAGCAGGAGGCTGAGACAGCGTTGACTTGGGGGGTCATGTTGAGTTTGCTGATAATGACAATACCGAAGTTCTTGGCGAGGATCGTGTGGATGTATGTGGGTCTTAGTTCTACTGGCCACCAGGTAGAGTCCCACAGTGATGAGCTCCTTCTGTAGATCTGGGCTTCTGTCTGTTGTTCCTTCTGTAGATCTGGGCTTCTGTCTGATGTTTAGTTTGAGACAGTTGGTTTCCATCCAGTCAGTGACATTTGTCATGCAGATGGTGAACTTATTCGGGGTGTTGGGGGTTTTGACTGAGAAGAAGAGTGTGAGCTAGGTGATGTCAGTGTAAGAAAGGGTGCCGATGTTGTGGGTGAGGATTACGCTTGCAAGAGGGATCATGTATTCACTGAAGAGGGTAGGGCTAAGTCAGAATCCTTGAGGTACTCCACAGAGAAGGTTGCGGTTGTCCGAAGAGTAAGGGGTCAGAATGATTGACTGTATCTTTCCAGTCAGGACGGAGCAAGTCCAGCAGACAGCGGATCCTTGAATTCCAATCCTGTACACATGTTGGATGAGGATGAGGTGGGATATTGTGTCAAAAGCTGCGGAGAGGTGTATGTGTGCCTGTGGATGACACAATACATGGAGGGCCCTGGATTCCATTTCGGGCGACCAAGGCCTGCAGGGTGAAACATGAAATAGAGGTAGAGAGATCCTCCAAGACAGATTTGTGGATTGCTGCATTTCTGTAGGTTGCATGGGACACACACTGCGGGGGGACCAGACCTTTCCTGTACACTTCAAAGGGTGCTCTTTGTTTCAGTGATAGGTCACAAGGAAGGGATCTGGGTACACCTCAGGAAGGAGGTAGGGCTAATAAGAGAATCATAAAGAGTAGGGCTGGTAGCCCTGGGCTAACCTTTTGATGCACATATCCCTGTGACTGACATTCAGGTGTGAACTCTAGTCACTCTCATGGCCAGTGTGTTGTGGGACATTCAGCCTCAGAGACAACCCTGCTGTCACAGACTGCTTTTCAAAGGAAGAGGGAGCAGAATAGTATGTACTTCAAAAGAAACAGACCTCCACATAAAACATCAACGACTCAGACCCTAAATCACATTTAGTGTCTGGAACTGAACTATAAGAAGGACAGTTTGAGACCCCAAAAAAGGTCCTCTGCCAAGCAGCCAGACGGGATGTTTGAGAAGAGGAAGCTCTGCAAGACTTATGCCTGTGACCAGGACTGGGGGCCAAGGCCTACTAGTCTCCCTGCTGGGTGAGGGGACATTACCCAGGGAATCCAAGACCACCTGTCCTGGTGCCTGCAGCACCAGCGCCAGCCTGCCTGCTTGCCAAGACCAGTGTGCCCTGTGAGGAAGAGGAGAGTATTCGCGAGAGCAAGATCCAGTGGGGAGCCCTGTCAAGTGGACTCCTTGTGCGAGGTGGGAAGGAATGGCTTCTGCACCGATCGGGTCATTGTCAGTGGACGGGGCGGTGTCAGCGGCCCCCGTATACCAAGAGAGGGTTGTCGTAAAGATAGCCATGGTAAAGACTGCTGTGCGGTAAGGGTTGAAGCCTTATGCTGCAGCAGTGCTGCAACCCCATATGCAAGGAGGGGCTATCATGGTTAACTTTGCCATGTTGGCCAGGCCGGAGCCAGTGGAGAGCGAGCTGAGATGACTCGTAGGTCACCAGAAGCAACAAGGACTGTGAACGGCTCAACCACATTGGATAAGTGAAGACGCCGAGGGAGCACCGTCACCCAAGCATGGGACCAAGAACAGGGTCGTTATAGCCATCCTCCCCATTAGGAGCATGTGAACACTTACCCCATAGAAGAAGCTGCAGGAAACTTCCGATCGCTGCCAGAGTGTAACCGCAAGGGAGAGATCCTGCGCCCGCCAAGTGCAGCCATTGAGTCCACGTGTGGCCAACTCACCTGGCTTGGGCTGTGAGCATCTACGGTCGGGGCGCACTCAAGGATTCAGAATGCTTCACTTTTGCCGGCCCTGGGGAACTTGCTGTTAAATCATGCAGCTGTTAAATCATGCGCATGTGCTCTGGAACACTATTAATTTTAAATCAGAGTCATAGTGGACTCTTGAGACTTGGACTACTAGTGGGGTATACCCTGGATGTTATCAATGGTAAATAGGGAATAACCACGATCGCTAACATGAGGAGTGAGTGGTACAGGGACCTGCCAGAAAGACACTAGAGCCCCTACTTCAGGGGAGGGTTGTGTAATTGTGTGTGTATGTCATATTGTTCCTTTGTATGGTAGAAGGTAGAAATAAAGTACTTCTCTTTTGTTATAAAAGTATTTGGCTGGGCAATGATTTATTGCTGCTGCTGCAATCATTTTGATTTGTTCATTAATCACCCCTCTCCCCCTCCCCCCTGGATGGAGCCTTGGACTGCTTGACTATGCTTACTACTGAGAGTCAAGTACAGAAGGGTTGCTTGGCCCAGTTGCTCAGAATCCATAGTAGGCTGGGACAAGGGACATCAGGAGACAAAGGCCTTAACCCCCACGGCCGAGTTCAGTAATCCATGTGTGCTTGTGGTCCTCTGAAAGGGGTTCTGACGGTTATATTTCAATAGTGCAGTACCTTTAATATTTGCGTTTTTATCACCCATTACATGTCGACTCTTTCAGATGCGATCACTATCCCTTCCCAAAAGCCACCCCACACCTTGGATTTGAGTTTATTAGTAGTAAACAAATGCATTACTAATCACCCTTCTTAGTACATAGCAGTCTCTCCCCTCCACCACAGCATTTTGTGAATGTCATCCATTAAGTGTTTCCCATGGACTTCACTTCTATGAAGAACCACTCACATGACACTCTACTTTAAAGAAAAAAAGCACAAAAATAAAAAGTGTAACCCTAATTTCTTACTAGAATTCCCATGTCATGAGTACAATGACATCTCTGTGTTTTATTAACTGACACCGAAAAGAAAATACATCCTGCTTACTGGTGTAATCATCAGCTCCAATTGTGGGCACTTAATGGATTTCTTGACGTCATTGGCCACATTCGGGAAAGTCACGCACAACACTAGTTTATGTGCACGCAATCAGGCACATGCCACAGCGCCATGCACATTAGTAGGGTTGAAGGACTTTAGTGCACTTCAGAGGTGCTAGGATTTGACCTATAGGTAAAGGGCTCACTGTTTCAAAAGCTTTGGGCTGAATATTGTCTCTATTTTGACTAGACAATGGGTTTAGTTTGCTTTTTGCTCCATGAAACACTTCTTTCTATGCTACTATAGAGCACGCTGGTTTCTCTGGACAACCAGGGCCGGCGCTAGGCATGGGCAGCGTGGGCAGCTGCCCAGGGCCCCGCGCCTGCTCGCTGCCATGGGGCCTCGCACCTTTAAAGACTCCAGAGTATTGAGGCCCAGGGGGCCCCCTAAGAGCTTATAGTTTTCTTTTTTTGATCATTCTCCCCTGCAGGCTTGTCTCAGTGGGCCTAATGGCTGCATCTGCATGTTGATGACAGCAATTAGGCAGTTAATTACAGTGCCCTTGCGTGTGAAGGGTGCCCTGCCCCTGTATCAATGAAAAGCAGAATACCCTGCTGGGCGCAGAGCAAAAGATAGAATGGCGGTGCAACACAATGGAAACTGCTCACCCAGGAGAAGTGGAAAGGGAGCAGACAGGCGAATAAAATGGGTAAGACAAACGGAATAAAGTGGGGGCGGGAGCAGATAGGTGTGAGTGCGGCAGTGAGACAAGAGGTACACGCAGAGGAGCAGAATCCGCATGCAAAAGTGGATAGAGCAGGGTTTAAAGTCTGCTGGGTCACTCAAGTCTTAGACCCGGTTGTAAATTAAAATGGACATTGAAAAGGTGTCCTATATTCATGTCCTTAAGTTTGCCTGCAAAAACATTGATCCAGTGTCTGCACAATGATTGAAAGTTCTAAAAAGCAGGTTATGAGACGGGCCCGCTCTCCATTCTTACCATCACCCTCAGAGCAGTGCTTGAAATGGAATAATAGAAGTGCAGGTACTCTGTAACAGAGTACCTGCTTGTTTCTGAAAAGTGCCGGTACTCTCGAATTAAAAGTATTGCATTTCTCTTGAGAAGTGCCGGTACTCTCCCGCTCAAATTAAAAAAGTGCCGGTACTCCGTACCGGACAGTACCGGCCCATTTAAAGCACTGCCTCAGAGTGAAAAAAGAAATCTTAACTCTGCAGCAGTGCCACCCTTCGCTGCCTTTAATGCAACTTCAACAATACTCCATATAGTTCTTTCACTGTCTCATCATGTCAGAACTGGAGCATTTTCAATATTCTATACAAGGAAGCCGTAGATGTTGCTTATTCATCTTATGCAACTAATAATCTCTGACAAAGCCAATAGTACTGGCTTGTTATAGGTGTAATTTTACTTGTAATATTTATCTGGAGGCAATGACAGAAGCAGCAAAATACCAGTCGGGCGGCGCACTATGCTAAGTACAGATTTATATAGCTTACATGTTTTTAAGCCACGCCCTTAATTACATTAGCCATGCCCCTTTGAAAGACCCCCTAGTTTTTTCATCCCACTTAAAGCCCTGCTGTCAGGTCAGTATGTTGGCCGTTTTTTTGGCTAGTTGTTGACCTGCTTTATGGTCAGGTGAGCCGGTTTTTACTGTTGATTTTTATGATAATTGTTGCAAAGTCATCCTGTACCCTGGGCACCCTCCAACTTTTTGCTGACTGGTACTGGTGGTAACTGACTCCGACTGACCCTGGGCTCTGCCTAACCAGGCCCAGGGCCAGTGCAAGGCTGAAAGAGACACAGAATACAGTTAAAACACCTACATACACTAGGGTACACAATGGTATGGTGGGGTACCCCTGTAATTGGCATGACCTACCCCATAAGGCCCTA
Source organism: Calotriton arnoldi (assembly GCA_963921515.1). Classification (NCBI taxonomy): domain Eukaryota; kingdom Metazoa; phylum Chordata; class Amphibia; order Caudata; family Salamandridae; genus Calotriton; species Calotriton arnoldi. The sequence goes on from CAWUFW010000623.1 coordinate 2,864,213, forward strand.
GTATATAATAGGGCAGGGGGATTGAAACTACCTATCAGTCCCTAGTATGTAGTAGGGCATGGCAGTTTAAGAGGCCAGCAGCCTTTCTGCACTTGCATGTGTGCACTGCTGAGGCCTGAGGTCAGTTTTAAAAGCAGCCCTGGGTGCCATGACTGCTTTTAAAAAGTAAATTGTGCCCAAACTCGACTTTTGGGTTTGGGGCACTTAAAAATGGATAACCTACAATGTTTTGGCATATTAGGAACCCCCAGGGTCTCCCCTAGGTATCCCAGGGGTGGGGGGGTCAGATATTTATAAGGTACACCCTTATAAAATGAGTTTTTATATGTCTGGGTAAAGTGACATTTCACATTTCACTCCCACATTGTGGTAAAGTGCTGCCCAAATTCGACTTTGATGCTAGGAGCACTGTGAAGTGAGGATCTGCAATATTTTTACAGATTCAGAACCCCTAAAGTCTCCCCTAGTTGTCCTATGGGGTGGGGGTCCTGTAGATATAAGCAAAGTACTTATAAAATATGTTTTTGTAAGTCCTGGTGCTGGAAAAATGGCCCAAGTCATTTTTCCCATTGCAAATACCCTGTTACATAGGTTAACATGGTAGGAAGTTATTAATTAATAACTCTTGATAGGAGAGGGCTAGAGGTGCCATTCAAAGATTTCCCTGAATGCTATTAATAAATCCAACAATATGATATTGTTGAATTTCTCCTAAAGTGTACCTACAAGAAGTTATAAGACTTTCATGTTTGTAAGTCCAGATTCAGCCTTCCAGTGGTCTGCCCTGATTGGTCAGAGTTAAGTGGATTAGCCAGCCTGCCTGGAGAGGTGATAAAGAGCCCCTGGGGTTATGCAGCTGGGCTGGGAGGGCAGTGTGCTGGTCCACAGGAATGCCAGGCCAGGGGGAGGGGTTGTAAACCATGGGCTTCAAAGAGAAAAGCAGAACCCAGTGACATTTACAACTCTGAACTTTCTACCTCAGGTAGATGGGGGGATTAAGGAAGGTATGGGCAGATGCAGGGGGGAGAGTCTAAGTAAATTAGCCATCCTAGGGGTGTGTTTAGCCAGCTCTTGCCTCCTTGCTGGAAAATCTGCCATTATGGATTTGGAAGATTTGATGCACTCTGGGACAAAATAATGCCACACTCTACAGGAAGTGGTCATGTCTTTGAGGAGTTACCCTGCTCCCATTGGTCAGGAGTGACCTCCTGTCTGACCCAGAGAACATGGAATAAGTATCTGAGAGGGGCAGAGCCCTCCAGATCTGCTGCTTGAAACTTACTGAAGCAAGACATTGCCAAGCTGAGAAGTGTTGCTGTGCAAAGATTTCTAAGGCCTGACCTCTGAAAACTGCACCATCTGAAACTACAGCCCTGTGGATTATTTTGCTGAAAAAGAACTAAAGAGTGGACTCCCTGAAAGCTACAGGTTAAAGAGCTCATCTGGAACATCACCAACTAAATCTGCACCTTGGAGAACTACCAGTGGATTTGTAAGGGTGACGTCCCAGTGGATTGTGGGAACTGAAGTCCTCAACTTGAAAGACCATCTTGGAGCTTCCAGACCCTTGGAGTGAGTTTGAGACACTTTGGGACCCTTTGAGGAATTTCAGGAAGAAGTTCAAGAAGCTTGGAGAACTTTGAAAAAAAGCTCCATAGAGTGACCGACTCAACCTGGTCAGCCAAGCTGCCTGCCTTCAACCGCGAGTCAGCCAAGCCATCCAGGTTCATCCCGCTAAAAGCTCCGTCGGTCCGACTTCCAGAGTTTGACCGGGAGTGGAAGAAATCTGAAGCCGGCGAACCCTCACCGGATCCGGCTACATGAAGAGCATAGAGAGACCCCGCGAGAAAAAGCTCCAGAAAAGCTTCTAAGTCCGTTCGTAGAAAAGGTGACCGGGAGCAACCGCGAACGCCAAGCTGTCTTCCATCGCGTGTCGGCCTGGGCTCCTGGGTTGCCCCGCTGAAGCGCTAAAGAAAAAGTTTCTAAGTCCGCTCCAGGGAAGTTGACCGGGAGCTCGTCGAAAGGCAATCCGGCGAACCCTCACCAGATCCGGACTGGCTGGGAGCTTCGAGGGGCCTCGAGGAGAAAAGCTCCAGAAAAGTTTCTAAGTGTGAAGGTAGAAACTGAGACCGGGACCTGCCGCACGCTGTAGCCGCTCAGGGCTCCATCGCGGTCGGCCTGAAACTTTGACTTTGCCCCGGTCTATCGCGAGCAGTTATCCCAATATGGTGCTATAATCTTCTAAGTGCTATATTTTATTAAATCTTTGAAAATTCATATCTCCGGTTCCCTACATTGGATCTTTGTCGTTTTGGTGTCATTTTAAAGATAAAAATATTTCCTATTTTTATAAATTGGTGTTGGAGTTTTATTATGTGTTGTGTCTTAATTATTTACTGAATTGGTGTTTTTAAATACTTTACATACCTGTCTTTGAAGTTAAGCCTGTCTGCTCGCAGCCACGTTACCAAGGGTTGAGCATAGGAATAATTTTCTAAGACCTATGCGGAGTCCTATCATGTGTTAGTGGCCTTATTGCCAGTGGCAGACCTACATTTGCCCCTACCAATAATCCACTGTGTCTTTTCCCCACCACTAGACTTGCAGTAGTATAAAAACCAACGTGAGTGATGTAAGTCAGCGGAATGGGCCAAGGGCACAAAAGTGAATTTTACATTATAAAGTTCTCTTCAGACCAATGTTTCTTCACTAGAACGAAGCTTGTAAACTTTAGTTTATAAATGGAAAAATTACGTTAAGCTAAATCTATATTTGTGAGGAATACTGGTGAGCATGCTAACCTATCCCAACCCATTTCCAGAGTTTCCATCCTCAAGGAGACTGCGATTGACAGCAGCTCAAAGTAACATTGAAGAAGCTGCAAGGCCAACAAATAACTGCTAAATGCGCAACAGAGTGATTGTTAGTTAAAGCCGGTTTGCAAAACCCTTTTTTAAACAAACACTGGCAAAACCAATAGGTGAGGCATTTGGCAAGCATACTTTTTATTTATTTATTTTCCAAAACATATGCAATAGATATTAGAAGTTAACATTAATAAAAAACTGTCTTCTAATGGTGGAATTACCTATCGTAAAAATAGTTTAAAATTAAATGAAAGCAAAGATTGGTCTACCACCATGTATCTGAAGTGCACTACTTTTTAGGTGAATGTGCAAGAGCTGAGTGTCATCTATCATATCGAAGAGATCCAATTGCTAAATTGGGCTGGGCTACTGCTCCACCCTGCAGGCTGTCTTGGGTGGGAGCAAATTGTGAATGTCACTTGATCAATGGATGGATGTATAATGTATGTATGTATTTTTATTATGATTTCTTTTTGGATACAAGTGACGCTGGCGAGACAGCTAAAGTTGTCTCTAGACTAGACCTTAAAAATCGCAAATATACTCTGGGAGATTTCCTTCTTTGGGATTCATAAAAAATCCCAGGAGGTACTTCTGTATATCTGCAACAGCAGATTTTCAGATGTACCCCTCTTCCTCTTCTATAGTCTCTATAATTAGTCAGGCTATTTGTCAAGTAAACAGTTAATCTACCCAATTATGGCGTTTATGCATTTATATTTTTACTTTTCTACAGGGAAAATATGTTTCCTTGTGCAGAAAGACGTCCAATGACATAAGGACATGTTCTTGTACAATTTCCACCATTGAAATAAAGTTGTTCCAACATTTTTTAAAGTTGTTTTTTCTAGGTAGAATTTGTAATCCAAAATCTTTGTGAATACCAAAAAACCCTCATCCGGGGGTGAATAGTGGAAAATGTTTTTTCATGGTTTTCCCATGATAGTAAACCTTTGAATGTATTGTTGGTTCTTTACGTACGCAGAAAGTGCACATTACAATCCCACAATCAGAATAACTAAAATTTCACACTGTGAACTTTAGAATCTTAAATTACTTTTTGTGCACTTATGTTGGTTGCTAGATGTGGGAGTGCAAAAAAGTTACAAAGCTGGCTTTTAGTGAATACATTGACACACACTTATTGTCATGAAGCCGACTTCTTGGATGTATGCATGCATATGATATTTTTATTCCCCAAATCTAACTAAAAGCCAGCAGAGCATTTTTAGTTTTTTCCATATCAGTCCTGCCATTACAATTGTAGATGCCAAAGTTTGGAGTTTAATAGTGGAGACACATTATTCTTAACAGTGGAAAAATAAACAACTAAATGAAAACTGCATAGCTGCATAAATGTTTTCCCACTCACTCAGATGGCCTCATCCCAAAGTAGGATCTGATCCAGTGCCCCTCTATTGCTGTGTGTCTATTCACACACACACAGATGCTGTGTTTTCACATGCAATGCTCCAAAGTTTTTATGGTCTCAAGCAACTTCAATACACCAGCAGTTAGATTCACATTTTCTTACAATTTGGCCCATTCATTTTACTCCTCTAATTCTCTTTGCCCTTTACTGTGTTAAAATCGTGAAACATCTCCAGGTCTTTTCGCTCTCATCGGTGTCTCCATGCAGCTAGATAGAAATCCACCGTGTAACCAATACCCCAAATGAGCACATGAGAGCGCAATGTATCTTTCGATCAAACACTGTGATGTTGGCATTGTTTCTTTAGTCTCTCATGTTAAGGCCATTATACCTCCTACAGGAGGCAAATTTAACTCAGAAACATCTTAGTACACATTCTGACAATATTCAAATTTTCCCAATGATAGCAGGGGATTTAGCAGGGTAGACTCAGGAAAAAACCTCACGTTGATCTAAAGAGGAACACAGGGTTTCCCAGAAAGGAAGTCTCAACAACCAAGTCATATTTATTGATTCATTGAAGCAAGTTGATTAGAAACTCTCAAATTATTATTAATTAGTAGTGGCTACACTAGATTGTAAGGAAAGGCAGAAGATTGGAATTTCAACTCTTTGGCTATTCCAGCAGAACTAATGATGGATCATGCAATTGTAGGATGAAAGAATGCCCCCTTAATATTCAGGGACCTGGTAGGGGAATTGGTAGCATCGTTAACAACCCTGCAAATTTTTTTTTTCTGGAGCGAAGGTATTCCCAAAGATTTATCAAGAGCAAATGTAAGTAATGGTGAAATTAATGTAAACACCTAAAAAAGGAATGTGATAATGTAGCTTGAAGCCAAAATATTAGCAAAGCTAGCAGTATGGATTAACATTGGAAGGTCACGCCCAGAAAATCTAATTGATTGTTTTATCTCTATGGCTATAGATTTAGATGAAGGAACACAGATTTCTGTTGTGTACTTAGGTTGCAGCATGGTATTTTTACATTAGTCTCTGATGAACACTCGTAATAGCTAAGTTCTCTTAGTTGCTGTACCCTGAGGAGAAGATGCGACTTTGCGGCTCAAGCTGCTGCCTTTGGAACTTGGGGACCCAGGTTAAAATCCTGGTCTCAATGCTAGACTTAACATTGTGTGATCTGGGCAAAGCAGTTAATCCACCTGTAGCTAAATGTGTGTAAAAGTGTTTGTGTAATCCCCACTTCATGTGCATAATCATCTCCCAAACCCGAATCTAATGAACAGTGCTCCATTGCTTCACAGCTAGGTTTTGCTATATGAATACCAATACATACCAGTAGGAGACTACTTGTGTGACTTGAGACGCGAGGTGGTAGTGAATCGTTAACTCTGGTGAGGCAGGTGATTCATGTGATATCAGAGTATCAAGCTTGCAGCCCCTTAGTTTTCTACCTACATCAGTAACACGACAGAGAGGTTTGAAGGGCTAATAAAGCAAACACGAGGAGATGATGGACGGAGAGTTGAAACTTTGCAGACACTCACCCCCAGTCACAGATCTGGGTTGAATCCATCATCGTTCTTTAGCTCACTTCGCCACCCCAGTTCAGGTTTGAAGGGCTGACATGCATCTTCTCGGATGATATGAAAATAAGAAATTGAAAATGACCCCTTTGCAAACCTGGGTCATATGTTCATTAGATGTGCAAAGCTGAAAAATGGGTGAAATAGCAGAAAGGAGTAAAGTGGCTACATCAAAGGATCTAAAGGTGAATGTTTATTATTTTTTCCAATAATTATCACTCCTGAAAAACGTGTGAAAACATAGAAACCATGGATTATCGAAAGGAGCCTAATGGCATCCAAAATGTGCTGCTGAGAAACTGGGAATCTTTAAAAAGTGACTTATAGTCAAATTTTAAACTTAGCTCAGGTTGACATTCTTTTTTAGGTCTCGCATAGCGTTGCAGTGCAACGCACTGCCATCGCTTTGCGAGGCATGCAGTATACACTATTGCTGGGGGAAGCTCCGCCCACTTTCCATCCATAATTTTCATTGGCTCCAATTATAAATTCAGCATTATGATTGGATTTTGGCTTCTTAGTTCCGCCTCCTGACGGCATGTCGTCAGTTTTGTTCTTCCGAGGCTATCAGCCCCTTTACTTTAAAAATCATTTTGTTCCCCTACTTCTCCCCGTTCCCTCCCGCAGTCTGTAATTTTTTTTACCTCTACCACCCCCCTACCCCCTCCCATTCGTGCCTTCTTTAATGACCGCACTTCTGTTTAAAATGCAATAGGGTTCGCGTAAATACGAGTCCTATTGCATTTTCAGTGCTTGTTTGTTTTCTGATTGGTGGCTGAATTTGCACTCTTTGTCTCGCATGCGCGCGATGCCTTACATCGTACGCATGCGTGACAAAACAGTGGCGATTCACTGTGGGAGGCAGAGACAGCACAAGCAGCGAAGCGGCAGCTGGCCTGGCCAGTCTGAGTCACCGGTCGGCGCTGCTTGGTTACTCTCCCTACCGTAGTCCGTGCCTTCAGGCTTGACTGCTGACAGACCAGGTAGGACTTCAGAGCGTGCGCCAGACTGTTCGTTATTTGTTAAATGTTAAATCAAATTGAGACTGACTGTTGGAGGCATTTGACACGTTACTACCGTAAGCTTTAAAAATGCTCTCGTAAACCGATGCTTTTACTTTTGATATTTTCTGCAACTTTTGTGCTTTATGTTCTACCACGGCGCTTGCCTTAATTTAATATGCAGGGCGCCACGCTTGATGTTCTAGCTCCGCGCCCACTGTCTACATTATTATTATTTTTTAAATCATCCAACTCGGGCCTCCTAGTGCCTCATTTAACCAAGGCGCCCGCTTAATTTAATATGCACAGTACTTCATTTTTCTTTTCTGAGTACCGTTTATTATGTGGGGTCTTAGCAGAGTGGACGGGAGAGAAAGCTCACTACTTTTGCCGGTAGATCGGAACGTTTAAGGGTTAGAGGTCGTGATGTAGTACTAGCAGTGTCATAGTTGGAGCGACAATACAGGCCATAAGTTCCTATGAGTGGGGTCCTAAAGTGAGCGCGACAGTCAAGTCTGAGCATGTCTGGATAATGTGCAGAGTGTAGTGAGGCCTCCAGCAGTTTGCTATCCGAAGGCTCTGATTAGAGGAGGGAGCGTAGGTTGCGAGAGTCTTACTCTGGGGTCGGTATGGAGGGGCAGGCTATCCGTCTTTTCCGTGGAGGAGACCTGCAGCTCCCAGAATCTAATGAGTGGAACTCCCTTGCCTTTCCGGTATGAGGGTGACCGATCATGAGGGGTTTAGTAGAGACATGATTAGAGGCTAAATATTGCAGGGTACAAACGTCTGTGTTCAGTGTTTCAGAGTTGTCCAGGGAGCCCTCTTCCCATCACATTTTTATGTTTTGCAGTTTTATATAACGGGAACTCGACCTGGAGGTATTGGAGCGCTTTACACAAGCACCAGTTAGTTACATTAGAGAAGGACACATTCTTTTTTTCTAGGCATGGGGTGATTAAGTAATTTGCCCAGAATCACAGGGTGTTGAGCCTACGCAGAGACTCGAACCTGATTCCCCAGGTCCAAAGTTGGCAGCTCTGGCCATAAAGCCACATCCTCCATAAGTAATAGTCCAGCTTCGTGACAATGCCTTCTTCAGCGATGCTGTGTTCTCCACGTTTTCGTTCCTTTGCGAATTATAATAACTTTGTGTGTATACCGTAGCTTTCATCCCCGGGTCATTAAATCCCCGGAGACTTCTTATCTCACTGCCATCTAAATACTTAAGCTTTGCCCGGAGCGCGATGTTTGTAAGCTCAGAAACACTGTGTTAAATAGATCTGGACTACAGAGCTAAGGCACGCATGCTCACAGTGAGGCTTTTAATATTTATTTTTAAGTATCTTGTTTCAGTTAAAAAACAATTTACAGTGTAGCTGTGAGGCTAATAGCGGCGTTCAGTTTCAAAGCTGTGTGTGGATTTCCCAATTTAATTGTCTTTAGCTTTATGGAGATTCGTTGCCTAGTCACATCACGAAGTTTATTGCATTTATTAGTGATGATGAACGTGTGTCAATTATTTCACTATCCAGTTATTTTTGCCAGTTACATCCAAAACGGAACATAGACAGCAATTCCTGCTGTAGTTACTCTAGATGACTGAGTTTCAGTTTGTGAGCTTTTATTAGCTGACCCTGGTCAGGAATAAAAATAAACGCCAGGAAAGAAATACAGTTTAACAATGACCCACCCCTCAAGTCATTTTTGTTTCGGAGTGGGTCAGTGTTCCATTACAGTATAATAGACAGACAGTAAGATAAAGGCGTGGAGAGTTCACTGAAGGCTGCAGTACAATAGCAGAAGAGATTAAATGGATTCGATATTACTTTGCAACATTTCAGTAGCATGTTATCCGCAATTGTAAAAGATTTTACATTTAATTGTTTTTAAATTATGACCACTTTTATTTGGATGTATAGACCACGGCGGATGGTAGCACATTTCCTCCCTGCACCCGTTCCCTTCCTTTGCATTCAGGTATAGTAAGTCCTTAATGCTGTTTGCACTTAACAGTTAAGTGCTTGTCATCCAGTGTTAGCTCAGTAAAAAACAGTTATCTTTCGACTCATCTTTCATGCGATTCGTCCGTCATTGGCAAGGAGCAATCCTGTCTTTTGGAAGTGCTTGGCAAACCACTATCATTTTTTCAAACTGTTTACCCATCCAAGCACCTAAGTGCATCCTCAGGGCTGTGTGCGCATGCGTTTTATGAATTATACCCACTCTCCTTCCTTTCTTCTAAAATGAATGGTTTTATTCTTACACCTTACCGCCCGTAACCCCTTACGTGTTCAGTAATTATAATGCATGCACTGATTAATTGACAATTTAAATTGACTTTGCAAGGATGAAAGACCAAGTTAGCCCTATTTGTCTTCCCTAACCTCAATATTAGTAGATTAGTCTTGTGGAGCTGGTGATGTGTTGGTGACCAATCTTGGAAGGATGAAAGACCGAGTCAGTCCTGTCTGTCGTCTTTTTCTCCCTCACAGGTTGTCGTTGCTCCCCTCTCCCTCTGCTTAATTTGAGCCGCTGGTTGCAGCACCCAGGATAATGTGCTAGATGGATAAATACTTATAAGGTCCCAAATGCGAGACCGATTGCATTGCAAATGCTTGTTTTAGTGATGAGGGTGACTTTCTGGAGCTTTTTGAAGATTGATAACTCTTTAGTGTTGTAAATTCAGCCTCTGCCTTTTAATGGCAATCTAATTAGTGAAATCACCTGTGGAAAACTGGGTTCTTTTTGCAGTACACCCCTACTTTTTGCCTAGTTCTTGATGCAACTTTGACTGAGGTGTACTGGGTCACTGCTAACCAGCTTCCCAATACCAGTCTTCTTTCCCTAAAACTGTACAATTGGCACAACTTCCTTAAGTCCTTAGTAAATGGTACCCGGGTACCTAGGGCATTGGGCCTAAGAGGGTGCACATGGGGGCTGCAGCACAAATTGTGCCACTCCAGAGACCTCTCACCAAGACTATGCAACTGCCATTGCAGGCTGCGTGTCTTGGTGCAGTCATGTGTGCCATACCCCCATACACTGTATGAGGAATAGCTAAGTCATATATGCACGAAGGATATGGAGTTCCTCTGAGTCCAAGTGAAAGAACAGGGAGATACTAGAGGTGGGGATGGTGGTGGCCCCACACTGAAGGTGAAGGGGAGATCCCTTTTCGGAACTAGGGCTCTCACACACCTAGCAAGCTAGGTGTCATGCTTCATCATATGAGCCTGCCCCTCGTCAGGTCGGCGCTGCAATACCTGACGGGCACCCAGTACGGGGCTCTTTGGCGGGGATCTTTTGTTCCTGCCGTTGGGTGCAGTGGGGGTGAGGGCCTAGTAAGTGTAGATGTGGGAGGAAGTGAGTTAAAATAAGTCAGTTAGTCCTAACAGTGATTTATTCAGGAAGGTAAACTGCCTAGTTAAAAATATAGAGAGTGGCGGTGAACTAGAGGCAAGGTATCTAGCTGTATGTGCCCTACTCTCAGTCGGTCAACATGTTTCGTGCCCTGTGTGTCAGGGGATCAAGGCACTTCTTCAGGACCAATTGTCAATGCTATCTACACAGCGTGGTAAGTGAAAAACTACATACCACATTCTCAGGTCAATAACCTGCAACCAAAACGAGAAGGAAAAACATGATTTTGATGTGAGATGCAAACACTGTACAAGACACGTATCTCTTAGAACTGTTCTTACGGTACCGAAATGGTACATGTGTTAAGTGAATTTGTATAGTCACACGCATGCTCAACACCGTGTGAGGGGTGAGACTAAGGTTAAAAAACAAGGTAAGGTCTCTCAAGCACAAGAGGAATCATGATAAAACCAAGGACTCAAGAAGGAAAATCCATCAAGAGCCGTAAAGTAACAGAAAAGACAGGACAATAACATAACAGAGAGGACAGGAACCGTGCTCACCTATACTGTTGTCTAGTTAGGACTGCAACAGTATCCGGCGGTCGTAAAGGACACCAATGTGGGTCCTATGTGAGCAGAAGAAAAAGGGCTGAATAAAATAACAGGCTCCATACTGCACAAACCAGAAAAAACCCAGGCGTCCGGACCATCAATGAGTAGTAAACAATTGCCAAGAGCACGAGGTCCAGGGGGTAATAGACGCCCCCCCTCCCAGACCAACCATACTCCCGTGTAGACCAGGTGTACTTTGGCGCTACCACTGTGTAACAAACACGGTGGAAAAAGTAATAGTAACAGGAGTATTCATATGTAAACACCTGTGAGTGAAAACAACAGCTGAGTGGGCCGGTACACCACGAGAGAAAATCACGGGGGTTGATAAACAAAAAGGGGGGGGGGTTCCATTAGTAAACATGGTGCCTCAGCTAGACCCGCAATGTAAGCTCACCTTCGTTACAATCCATAGCAAACTGAGTCTCCAAGTCCAGAGCAAGAGTGTAACTACTCACCAGCGTTCGAAGAGCGCTTCGTATATGACCTACCCTGCCGCCGGAAACCGGGATGGTGAATGGTGCCGTAACTCAGGCACAGATGTACCAACCAGTCGGGGTCAACGTAGGCGGAGCCTCGTGTAATGGCGTAATCTCGCGAGACTTAGGGTCACGGAGGTTCAATGAGTGGATTAAGAATTCAAAGTAAAAATGAAGGCGGCCATCTTGTGATGATCAAGTGGCCACTTATGTCGATGGTATATAGTGTATAGAAAAAGCCACATAGGTGGTGGTTAACCTGGAGCCGAGGAAGAGCAAAGTGCAGGATAGAAGGAGCAACTGCAACAATCACAAAGCTAGTATAATCGCTAGGGATCTGTACAACCAAAATCATAGAGATAGATGTAATCTCGTGAGACTTGGTTATGCAGTGGGGTTTCAGATCGGATCTGGAAGGGTTGGCGCGGCCATCTTGAGATTGTCAAATACAACTTCTAATCGAAGCACAATAAGGCGTGTGCCTCCATGGCGGAGCAGAACCGCGTAGTCCGGTTAGAATAGGCTGCAGAGGGTAAGTCAACCAGTAGTGTTGAGTAGCACGCACACCCCTCTATACGGTACCACCGAAAAAGTCCTAAAGAAGGTGCCTAATGTATACTAGTATAGAAAATTAAAAACGCACACTCAATGGTTTGATTGTCGGTTTAGTGTGCTAAACAGATCTCAGTATCTATGCACCGGACTCTTATTGTATGGTATCTCATGACACACAAAAAAATATATATATTGTGCAGTGGCCCCCTCGTAGTGGATACGACCTAGTTAAGTGAACCCCATGGAATATCGTCATTGAGCCCTTCACTATGGGTTGAAAGTCTATAAGAGTCAGCCACCACGACGTCTGTACCTATATGTACTTAGAATACCACCTGTATCGCATACCTTCTTTGGTGTACTACATTAAGAACTCCCCATATCAGTTCTGTACCTTGAGTAGCCTGGCATCTAATATTATTCTTCCCGGTGCATAGATACTGAGATCTGTTTAGCACACTAAACCGACAATCAAACCATTGAGTGTGCATTTTTAATTTTCTATACTAGTATACATTAGGCACCTTCTTTAGGACTTTTTCGGTGGTACCGTATAGAGGGGTGTGCGTGCTACTCAACACTACTGGTTGACTTACCCTCCGCAGCCCATTCTAACCGGACTACGCGGTTCTGCTCCGCCATGGAGGCACACGCCTTATTGTGCTTCGATTAGAAGTTGTATTTGACAATCTCAAGATGGCCGCGCCAACCCTTCCAGATCCGATCTGAAACCCCACTGCATAACCAAGTCTCACGAGATTACATCTATCTCTATGATTTTGGTTGTACAGATCCCTAGCGATTATACTAGCTTTGTGATTGTTGCAGTTGCTCCTTCTATCCTGCACTTTGCTCTTCCTCGGCTCCAGGTTAACCACCACCTATGTGGCTTTTTCTATACACTATATACCATCGACATAAGTGGCCACTTGATCATCACAAGATGGCCGCCTTCATTTTTACTTTTAATTCTTAATCCACTCATTGAACCTCCGTGACCCTAAGTCTTGCGAGATTACGCCATTACACGAGGCTCCGCCTACGTTGACCCCGACTGGTTGGTACATCTGTGCCTGAGTTACGGCCCCATTCACCATCCCGGTTTCCGGCGGCAGGGCAGGTCATATACGAAGCGCTCTTCGAACGCTGGTGAGTAGTTACACTCTTGCTCTGGACTTGGAGACTCAGTTTGCTATGGATTGTAACGGAGGTGAGCTTACATTGCGGGTCTAGCTGAGGCACCAGGTTTACTAATGGAACCCCCCCCCCTTTTTGTTTATCAACACCCGTGATTTTCTCTCGTGGTGTACCGGCCCACTCAGCTGTCGTTTTCACTCACAGGTGTTTACATATGAATACTCCTGTTACTATTACTTTTTCCACCGTGTTTGTTACACAGTGGTAGCGCCAAAGTACACCTGGTCTACACAGGAGTATGGTTGGTCTGGGAGGGGGGCGTCTATTACCCCCTGGACCTCGTGCTCTTGGCAATTGTTTACTACTCATTGATGGTCCGGACGCCTGGGTTTTTTCTGTTTTTTCTGGTTTGTGCAGTATGGAGCCTGTTACTTTATTCAGCCCTTTTTCTTCTGCTCACATAGGACCCAAATTGGTGTCCTTTACGACCGCCGGATACTGTTGCAGTCCTAACTAGACAACAGTATAGGTGAGCACGGTTCCTGTCCTCTCTGTTATGTTATTGTCCTGTCTTTTCTGTTACTTTACGGCTCTTGATGGATTTTCCTTCTTGAGTCCTTGGTTTTATCATGATTCCTCTTGTGCTTGAGAGACCTTACCTTGTTTTTTAACCTTAGTCTCACCCCTCACACGGTGTTGAGCATGCGTGTGACTATACAAATTCACTTAATACATGTACCATTTCGGTACCGTAAGAACAGTTCTAAGAGATACGTGTCTTGTACAGAGTTTGCATCTCACATCAAAATCATGTTTTTCCTTCTCGTTTTGGTTGCAGGTTATTGACCTGAGAATGTGGTATGTAGTTTTTCACATACCACGCTGTGTAGATAGCATTGACAATTGGTCCTGAAGAAGTGCCTTGATCCCCCTGACACACAGGGCACGAAACATGTTGACCGACCGAGAGTAGGGCACATACAGCTAGATACCTTGCCTCTAGTTCACCGCCACTCTCTATATTTTTAACTAGGCAGTTTACCTTCCTGAATAAATCACTGTTAGGACTAACTGACTTATTTTAACTCACTTCCCTCCCACATCTACACTTACTAGGCCCCTCACCCCCACTGCACCCAACGGCAGGAACAAAAGATCCCCGCCAAAGAGCCCCGTACTGGGTGCCCGTCAGGTATTGCAGCACCGACCTAACGAGGGGCAGGCTCATATGATGAAGCATGACACCTAGCTTGCTAGGTGTGTGAGAGCCCTAGTTCCGAAAAGGGGATCTCCCCCTTCACCTTCAGTGTGGGGCCACCACCATCCCCACCTCTAGTATCTCCCTGTTCTTTCACTTGGACTCAGAGGAACTCCATATCCTTCGTGCATACAGTATTGTTGGGGCATGTATGTTGGACCTCTTTAAACCTGCCCCGCTGTCCCCCCCTTTTTGATTCATGAATAGCTAAGTCACCCCTACAGCAGGCCTTACTGCCCTATGGCAGGGTGCACAATATCCCATGTGTGGATATATCTGCATGAGCAGATATGATCCTATAATATCTAAGTCCATTCTTGGGTATTGTAAGTGCACATGGAAGCCATAGAGGGTACATGGGCTGAATACTTGTCATCATGAGTTCTGATATGGTCTCTGACTAGTCTTAGCAAACCTGCCACCACCAAACATATTTCTGACCTCATAGGGTGAGAGCCAGTGCTCTCAGAGGCCAGGAACAAAGCCTTCCCCTAGGAAGAGGTGCTTCACACCTCCCCTAGGCCTGGATTGCCTTCCAAGGCGGGAAGTTTCAAAGGCAATGCCAACCTTTGAAATGTGACCCAGGCAGCTCCAGCTAGTGGAGGATACTAAACGCCCCTGTCCTGCTCCACATTTGGCGGAAGGACAGGGGGGAAAATTAGTTAAATTAGGAGGTGGGTTCCCATTTAGTCAGCACCACCCCTAAGGTGAGGCAGGTGATGTGGAGCCCACGTTTCATCTCCCTCCATCTTGGTTTGAGAGGAAATTAGCCAATTAGGGTCAGGGTAGTGCCTCTTCCCACAGGAAATGCTCACTTAGAGGGTGTAGACACCCTAAAGTCATGTAGCCCATTGGCTACTATCTGTCACCCCTTTAATGCCCCTAAATGTAATATTTAAGTGGCATCCCTGGACCCTGAACTTTAGATTCAATGGACACAAAGAAGACACAGACAAAGAAGAGCTGCTGACCCGAGAACAGAAGACATGCTGCAGATTTTTGGCGCAAAACCCTGTCTGCTGCTTCCAGGACTTGACAATCGTGGTGTGCTGTCTCATCCAGCTGCTGTGAGGACTCCAAGAACCTCGAAGCACCCCACACCCATTGCTAATCACCAGTGAACTCCCTTGGGGTTAGGGAACTACTCCCCTGCAGACCGCAGGCACCAAACCTGCAGAGTCCAATTTACCAACTTGCTGCTCCCCAGCGACTCCAATGAAGGATTTTATTTTTATTTTATTTGCAAAGTTTTATATAGCGCTGGCTAGACCCGGAGGTATCAGAGCGCTTTACATGAGGATCAGTGAGTTACAGGTTCCATAATTATATAGACAGGTATAGACATAGGAGAAAAAAAACACACAAAAAACCATGAGATTACACAATAATGTGAGATTATTAGCGCGTACACACGTCTTATGGGGAGTGAAGAGGTAGAGGGGGAATGGTAAACGGGGGTGGGGAATGCAGGTAGGAAAAACACAACGGTGAGGTGAGGAAAACGATGTCCGATGTCCGACTGGGAAGGTGCCGGCCGAGGGGTGAACCAGAGCCAAACTCCTCTATAGCTGCATATGACAGCTCCACCGGGCATCAGCCAAAGTTGCTCGGGCATCGCGGCTTTACATGAGGATCAGCGAGTTACAGGTTACAAAATTACATCAGTTACAGGAGCCAAGAATAAACGTAAGGCGAAAAACAGTGATTACACAGTAACAAGAGATATTAACGTATACGCTAGGAAGGGAGGTAGCCACAGGATCACGGAGGAGGAGGCGGTGGAGGGAAGGAAACACAACGAGGAGACGAAGAAAAACTATGTCCAATGTCCGGCTGGGTAGGTGATGGCCGATGGGGTGAACCAGAGCCAAACTCCTCTATAGCTGCCTAAACAGCTCCACCGGGCATCGGCCATGTTGCTCAGTCTCCACGGTAAGTACAATATTCAGGATCCAAGCAAAAAGATGTATATCAGCTTTGGAGGGTCAGATCTGTCTCCTCACTGAGTTTGGAAACACCAGGACCTACTGGAGCCGTGCTGCACCAATACCCGGGGTACCGGACACCCTGCAACATACACTGAGATGAAGAGTCCATTCCGTACTCCAATTGCCCAGGAAGCAAGCACTTGTCAAGGGACATTGAGGCCCCTAAGACCCACTTCTTGAGAGGCCCAGCAGTCCCGGAATCGTCTCTACAACCTGCCTGCTCTTAAGTGCGAGGACATCTTGGCGCATGCCGCACGGCTGACCTATCTGCTCTGCAACCAGCCTGCCCGGCCTGATTAGTGATGAACCAGCTGTGCTCCCATGATTAGATGCCCTTGCAACCTGCTCCCTCGAAGGGGACCTCTTGGACTTACCTTTAAGTCCCCCTGTACAGTGTGTTTTCAGGTGGCCCCCTTCTTTGTTGCGCACCAGCTACCAACGACCTCAGCACCCTGCTCCCAACCAAATACAGACTCTCCCGAGAATCCGCTGGTGGAACATTGGACCTGGCATTGCTGCTTACCTAAATCCTAAGGTGAACCTCGAAATCCAACTGTATGATTTTAAATGCATTTTGCATTTTCTCCCGTTGACTTCAATTGTGCATAATTACTCACATAAGTGATTACTTTTGCGACCTTGAAAAACTCATATCTCAAAAGAACTTGCTATAGCACGAAGTTCCTGGTCTGAAAAATTATTAAAAAATCAGTGTTATTTTTGTAAATTGGTCTCAGATTTATTCTTGAGTGCGTGTATCATTTATTGCCTCTGTGAGTACAACAAATGCTTAGTACTACCCTCTGATAAGCCTAACTGCTCACCCACACTACCAAAAAGAGCATAAGTATTGTCTACTTTTGCCTCTGTGTACCAATCTGGGTCTCACTGGACTCTCTGCACAGTGTATTTCGTTTTAGTCCACTATATAGAGAGTCTGCTTCATACATCACCATACTTACTTTAAAAGTGATATTTTCCTGAATTATGCAAAGTTGCTCTTCTTATAGTTCTAGACCACGGGTTTCCAATGGGTAGATCAGGCGCTACTAGTAGCTCGCCAGTAACCTGGAAGTAGCTCTCTGAAGTCCAGCCCAGGCAATACCTAACACTGAGTTTCTACTCTAGTCATAACAAAGAAGGAACCTTTGCAAAAACATTACAAGATTTCCTTTCAGTAAGTTAACTCAAAATAGGAAATGCATATTTGATAGAATAGCATGTAAAAACTGACATGCTGAGGTTTGTAAACAAAAGATTGAAAATCCAAAACATAATTAAACTGCTATTTTCATGATAGTTTATACCAAGTTGCGGAGATTTATAGCTTTTAGTATTTCCTTTTTGCCACTGAGCACTTACTGCTGCAACTGTTATGTCATTATTCATGTAGAGGCATTTTATTACGATAAAGCTTTTCCTGACACTGCTGTTAGTAACCCTCTCTATGCATCGCGGTGGCTGGTGCTCAATTACAAAATTAAATTCTAAATATCATCCTGCCAAAATATTGTATGCAAGGATCAAGATTGATTTGCATATGGCTGTGAAAAAACTGGAATGGCATGGTGAGCAAAAAAAAATTATAGATTTAGACCCAGATCTCTGTACTGGGGATGAAGGTTTGACATTGTTCAGCATCCGTCCATCAATTGTTCTTTTTGCATTTGTCACCACGAGTAGGACAGGTATGCCCAGACGTGGGTCCCGTGCTCTCCATGCCACTGGAGTCAAGCTAGCCTGGCTGATGAGGAGTGTAACCCCGAGATCGGTCCCAGGATGCTTGTTTCTGGTCTGGGAAGGACCTGGCCTGGGAGTTCGAGCTGGACTGTTCCCATGGGGAGCAAGGTCAAGACTGATTTGTAATTGGCTGGGAACAAATTGGAATAGAATGGTGAGCAAAAAGTACGATGGATTTAGGCCCATATCTCTGTATTAGGGGTGAATGTTTGACTTTGTTGAGCATTCTGTCCATCATTTGTTGCAGTTACACTATTCCACCTAAATGAGATGGGTATGCCCAGACATGGGTCCCTTGCTCACTGTGCCACTGGAGTCAAGCTAGCCAGGCTGATGACGGGTGATACCCCAAAACCGGTCCCAGGTTGCATGTTTCTAGTCCAGGGAGGACCTGGCCAGCCAGTTCAGACTGGATTGTTCTCATGGGAAGCAGGGTCAAGACTGATTTGCAGATGGCTGAGAACAAACTGGAATGGCACAGTGAGCAAAAAATACAATGGATTTAGGCCTAGGTCTCTATAATGGGGGTGAATGTTTGACATTGTTCAGCATTCTGTCCATCAGTTGTTCTTTTTGAAAATGTCATATGCAGCACACAGTCTACTACAATATCATGAAGGTAAGTATGTAAAGGTAAGTATAGTTATTTTTATGTTCTTAACTCCACATTGATTTTTCTTCAAGATATGTATCATCTAGGCGTGTGGATGTGGAGTTTAAAATTGTGAATCTATACTCACGTATATATGGACATTCTTGATACGGTATTAGTCAAGATACTGGAAATGATATTTTCTGCAAGGTGTGGCTCTATTGTGATTGTATCTGATGCGGTCACTACTGTAACAACTGTCAAAGTCATTAGTGGACTATTTTCAAAAAGCAGAACAGCTCTCATTACAGAAGAGGTTGGGGACCCCTGTTCTAAACTAAACCATGGGTTGGAAAGGTCTCAACGAAAGGTTGGGAGTTGGAGACCATTTTAATGCACTGTTTTTTTCTTTTATATAACTTGACTGAGCTACTATTATACATTTAATGACTTTTATGCTTTCTTTACCCTAGCTATGTTGTCTTAGATCTTTATTCTTTAGTGATCTTGCTATATCTGTTGTATGTCTATATTTACATGATGATACGTTGTTTCATCTGATTAATACTTGTAAAGCACTTTGCATGAAGAGCTATCGAAATTTAAGAAACAGGGGGCGTGGTCTGGCCACGAGAGAAGATGGCCGCTTAGCTCCGAAGCTCCGCGCTGAGGGGCAGCGGCAGCTCATTAAGCCATAAATTAATTACATGAGCTTTGGTTTCGGCTGGCGGAAGGTCCAGTGATGCTGACTCGGCAATTCTGGTGACACGGGGTGCCTCCTGTCATGCCCTTCTGCCCTGTTGTGTTTGTGAGCGGCTGACCTACGCTCGGAGGATGCAGCCATTTTGGAGTTGACGGAACGCCTGAGGTAAACTCGTGAACGGCGCTTGAGGTGAGTTTGTTTTCCCGCTGGTCCCAAATATCCAATAAGGCATGAAGTCTTGTCCTTGAGTGCCCTGCTTCGGATTAGCCTCCTTTTTACTGCTCAAATTGTGGAGCATCTGTGGTAATTTTACCGGGCTTTTTGAAATAGAATACAGCCTGTCGATGCAAAGGAACATTGTATCTTACCCATTCACTTCAATGTGTAGTCCTGTGTCAGTTTTTTCTTTTTCATATTGGCACATTTGCCTCTAGAGATATAATACTGGAGGTGGTGAAATAATACGTGTGACTTAAAGGTCTTAGCGTTGTCTTCTCTGTGAGCTCACCCTCTTGGATTATTGGACCTTGCTTCCAGGCTTCACCCTTTCCTATATGACTGTGGAGTCTATTTATAACACAAAGTTCTCTTTGACTTTGCTATCTGCCGACCTTTTTAATTATCCCTGATTTACATGTGATGACACTAGACCTACTATTGTCACTAACACTATCACAGTGTGCTTAAAGATACTTAAATGGAACTGGCGGCTGATTTGTCCATACCCCATTGCTAGTAATGTACAACACAGCCCACATGAGTGCTACTAATTTTCTTACCCTGTGAGATCCTCCATTGGCTGGGTTGCTCTGTTTATTGCTCTCAACTGCCTTGGTGGGTTTATAGGTCCCAAGGCTTCTTCTTACATTGTTGCAATTACCAGAGGACTGCACGGATAACAAGGGGATGTCGTATTGTAGGACATCTGGGAAACCTGCTAAACAGCTCAGTTTTTCAAAAGCTCTAAATCAAGGCCACTCCAATACGGATACAAGTGGTATCTCTCCCTCGATCCATAAAATATCTAATCCTAGGATGACCACTTCACCTGATCCTACCATGGAGTGAATTTTACAAGAAATATCTGCTGTGGGCTGCCATTTAGAAGGTATGGATGCCTCTATATCTGCTCTCACAACTGAGACCAAATCCATACGCACAGATATTGCTGGATTTCAAACATGGATGGATAACCTTACTGCCCGGGTCAGCGCAGTGGAAAGTCACCTTGACTCCATTCCGGATCGAGATCAAGAACTTCTCTTCCTAAGAAGTAAGGTGGTAGATTTGGAAGACAGAAGTCGCCGAGATAATGTCCGTCTTTTTGGCTTCCCAGAAAATATAGAAGAGCCAGATGCTAAATCCTTTCTCAAAGAAACTCTTCCAAAGCTCACAGGCCTTACGTTTGACCCTTCATTGGAAATGCAAAGAGCTCATCGTGTTGGTCCACTTAACACAGGGAAAAATCTGCGACTGCGTCCGCTCATTGTTATGCTTCTTACGACACGAGCAGGCTCGACAACTAATTACAGCGGATCGCACTCATGGCCCATACATGTTCAAAGGACATGAGATCAGAGTCGCAGCGGACTTTTCAAAAGAAACTAATGATTGTCGCAAAGCTTTCCTTTCTTTTAGACCACATCTACGTCAACTCAATATCAAATATGGCCTCTTTGAACCTGCACGTTTATGGATTACCAAAGATGGGATCTACAAAGAGTTCTTTAATCCAGAAGACCTTCGTATCTTTTTGGACAATCTTTCTCCTCAGAACATGGAATGTATGACGTCCTCACAAGAATCTGGATCTCAACCCTCATTGCTTAATCCTACGGCTTCTTCAAGTGGTCTCCGTCGTAATTCAGGACGATCTCAGAGTCAGGGTCGAGAACTAGATCGAAGTGTTCACCCTTTGGGAGATTCTGCACAGGCTCTACATGCAGTCGCTACACTCACACAGGAAAGAGACAGGGACAAGTGACGTTCGCCTCTTAAACCCTCTTCATCAGAGGAAAATGTTCCATGAATACTCAGAAGAGACATTGCTTTATTATATCCTTTTTCCACGTCTTTTCTCCTCTCCACTTAAGGAGAACATACTTTTGTCTCTTCTTATATATATCATCTTTCTATATCATTGGATTGATGAGCGTGTGCTGCCTCATTTGACTTCCAAACATGGCGACTAGATGAGTACCTGAACTTTGCTTCTTCTTTTATAAACTATCTATTTTACATTCTCTTCTTTCACCCTATCCTCCTCTTCCAGTTTCTTCCAATATATAATTATAAATATATGTTAACATTTCTCTTTCCTCAGAGTTTCTTATATAGCTTGTTTGCTTCAAACAAAGAATTAGGATAATTGACTATATCTAAGGACTTCCGCTTATCTGTTTTGAATTTGTTATGACATTTTTATGATTTATAAATACTATTATGCTCTCTCCTTCTTAATTCCTTTTCACACACTTTCCCCCCTCCTCTTTTGCCTGACCATTTATATGTTGTTTACTAATTTTTTTAATATTTAATATTTAATTGCCTTGACATTTAACTGTGATAATATATATTTATACTATGCTAGTACTTAAGTATAGTAATGCTTAATTGTTATAATACCTATTTAGAAAATATTAATACTATCTACTATTATTACTACCCTATGAAATGTTTAAGTGACCGAAATTTCTATATTATATATTAGTGTCTTTTTACCTTCATAGATTCTTTCATTTTCTTTATAATCTGTTTGCTTATATTTTTCTCTTTTCATTAGGTATTGTTAATATTCTACATTATATATGTCAGAGTAATTGACTATTTACATGTATGACCGCCTTTATTGTTATGAATTGTTATAAAACTGTTATGAATTTATTATTAAATATAGGCACTATTGCGTTCTCCTATCAACTCCTTGTAATCATCTTTCATCCCTCTTCCTCTGTCTAACTAATACATATGATTATATTTTTATATGATAATATTTAATATTCTTAATATTTAACTATGATATTGTTTAATTATACAGTACTATTATCTAGACAGAATTATATTTAACTGTGATGACAATTATCTTTGTTAATATTTAATTACTATTTTTATTATAATATGTCAAGTTCACTTCAGTGTACTATACATACATTTGATAAATTCATAACAAGTTGACCTCTCTCTTTTATTCATTCATCTTCTCTCTTCTCCCTTCCTCTATGATTTCCTCATTTCCTCTAACACTCTACTCTCAAAATGCTCGTCTGTCCCCTCTCTCTTCAACTTTAATTTTGAATTCTATATTTTTGTCGGAATATTATTACTTTTATTGTTTAAATATATCTCCCGCCACTGATTCTGTTGCTGGATGGGGCTCCCCCGGTGCGAATAGCCCGTAAGCCTAGACCCGCAGTAAACAGTTCCACCCCATTGGTGTTGTGCTATCCCCGCTTAGCACATCTAGCACTTCTCCATTATTCTCTCTTCCACTTTTTTCTTACCATTGCTCTCTTTCCTGTATAGCATATAAGTGACTCTTTCACAATCCTTTATCTTCCTTATATCTTCTAGAAGATTACTCATCCTCTAACCTTCTCCTTACCCGGAACCTATTTATCTTCTTCACCTTTTCCCCTCCTTTCCTTTACCCCTTCCCTCACATAGTCCCTTTTCTTTTATTATATCTTCCTTTCCCTCTCCTTCGTGATATCCCCCCAACACTTATCCAGCCTCTATTTCTGCATTTCACCCCCTTCTTCACTTTCACCGCCTAAATACTTTTAATACTTCTCACCCCTGCATCAGTTTTCCTCTCAAATTAACCTCTTTCTACTTCTAACGCACATATGGCAGTGAGCACATCCTCTTCATCTTATCCATTACACATAATCTCAAGGAATGTTAATGGCCTCACGCATTTTATAAAGCGGAAAAAAGTACTCTCTTATCTAGAAAAAGAAAATAACTTATATTGCTCTCTTAGACGATACTCACCTTGATGCTCTAAAATCATCTAAATTGCAGCAGGAATGGGTGGGAAAAGTTATTCATTGCGGATTGACAACACAATCCCCTCCCGAGACGAACCAACCAAGGAAATGTGGCATGGCCATCCTTTTACACAAATCTCTACCTATCTCAATTGTTAAAACTTGGACCGAGGGCAGATATGCCTTTGGTAAGCTAAAAATCTGAGAAAATATCTTCTGTGTTGGCTCCTATTTCCTCAACCTGAACCGCCTACTCATGGAGATTGGCGCATCCAGTTATATTATTGGTGGTGACTGGAATTTAGCCCGTGACGCAATTCTAGATAGAACAGGTCCCTTAGACCGATGTAATGCTGGTGACAGAGCTTTACTGAATGATATAATAATGGACCATGGTCTAGTAGATCACTGGCGCCTCTGTCATCCATCAGATCAAGATTATACCTTTCTTTCCCCTGTTCATGGCACACAATCTAGCATAGACTATTTTCTTATTTCTAATCCAGTAGTTGCAATCACTACTGAGTCACACATCTTAGAAGCCACTGTTTCTGACCATTCTCCCGTTCTTCTCACTCTAGAAGTAGGCTTGACTTCTCCGGGTCGAAAAACATGGCGCATGAACATTCAAAGATACCGTTCACCTCAGGGTAAAATCCAATTACGCGCCCATCTCTCTGAATACCTAGTCAACAACAAATCATCAGTTACCTCTTCTAGAACAGTATGGGCAGCTGCGAAAGCAACTATTCGTGGATAATTAATGAGAGATGCAGCTGCAGCCAATAAATCAGCATCTCTGCGCCGTATTGAACTTGAAGCTCAAATTATTTCTCTTACTCGTCTTTATACTTCTTGCCCTAATGTAAACAACCGCTAAAGCCTAGAATTAGCTAAAATGGCACTTTATAATCTATATACCTCTAAAGCAGAGTATGCCCTTCAGGGTCTAAAAGGTAGATATTATGAACAAGGTGAGAAAGCAGACCGTTTACTCGCATCACAGCTCAAACAACGTGAAGCTTCCATGGCTATACCTGCAATTCGAACAGAATCAGGTGTAATTCTCACTAAATCACAAGAAATAGTAAATACTTTTGCATCCTTTTATAAAGAGCTTTACACTCCTGACAATCCAGCAACTAAAGATCAAATAACTTCATACCTCACGAATATTGACCTCCCATATCTCTCAGATGAGGGCAGACATTTACTTAGTGGTGGCATTACAAGGGAAGAGGTAGCTGTAGCCATCTTCAAACTACTTTATCATAAAGCCCCAGGTGAAGATGGATTCCCTGCGGAATATTATGAATGGTCTGGGGAAGAAACAATTAACACCCTGCATTTTGCTTTTCTTTAAGCTCTCCAAACATCTTCTATTGGTCCTATTTCTAAAAAGGCATTGATTGCGGTTATTTCCAAACTGGGTAGGGATCCGCTTGCTTGTGTTAAAATTTTGGCAAGTATTCTTGCCGCACGACTCTGCAAAGTTATCCCTTCCGTGATACACCATTCACATGTTGGCTTTGTCCCAGGTCGTTCATCTAGGAATCATCTCCATACATTAGCCCATACTTTATGGTCGGCAAGGGAAATGACGGAAGATGCAGTCGCCCTTTCCTTGGACGCAGAGAAAGCGTTTGACCGTATTGACTAGGTCTATGTTTTTGCCACTATGAAACGCTTTGGTCTAAGAGATCAGTTTATTTCCATGGTTTGCTTGCTATATGACAGCCCCACAGCTCACGTCAATTGTGGGGGTTTTCTCTCTGATCCTTTTCCAATCCTAAGAGGTACCCGCCAAGGCTGTCCTCTATCCCCCCTTTTATTCTTATTAGCGATGGAACCTCTTGCCACACTCATTCGCCATTCATCACAGATTTCGGGTATATATAGCGGGAGGAGTATCAAAATTATACTTATACGCTGATGATATCCTTCTAACTCTTAAGGATCTCTCTCATTCTTTACCAACTTTACTCAAGATTATTAATGAATTCTCAGCCCTATCTGGCTATAAGGTGAACTGGGACAAAAGTGAAGCTCTCCCAATCTCTTCTTGAACCACAAAAGATTCAATTGACAGATATCCCTTTTGCTGGAAACCATCCCAATTAAAATATTTAGAAATTTTGATTAACCGTGGATTGGAAGGGATGGTTTCAGAGAATCTCTCACCTCGAATAGCGCAAATGGAAACTGACTTTGCCAAATGGTCGCTTCTGAACTTTTCTATGTGGGGAAGAATACAGGCTGTAAGAATGGTTACTCTACCTCTCTTTACTTATGCCTTAGGAATGCTTCCGATTGTAGTACCTCTGACCTCACTTCGTCGCATAGATTCCTGTATACGGGCCTTTGTCTGGGGAGCTATGCGTCCTCGTCTATCTGCTGCTAAGTTAATGGCTCGTCGCTCCCATGGTGGTTTAGGTCTACCATCATTGGAGCATTACTCCTTAGCCGTACATCTCTCACAACTGACTTATTTACTCCCAGGAGTGACTGATCCTCCACAATGGGTCA